>OY744483.1:178220362-178927997 GCA_963556165.1 Tipula helvola | reverse complement strand
GTAATTGTCATGCCAACGGGTATTAGGATCGCTTGAATATTTCTACACATTTTGTAGAAAATTCAATTTTATTGAAAATCACCTGAACTATAGCCCACAAAATGAGAGCTACAAAATGGAAAATCAACAATTGTGCTCCGATTTCGATGATTGATACCTCTATCAATAGGTGTTGAGACCTGTAATTGTCATGCCAGCGGGTATTTGAATCGCTTGAATATTTCTACACATTTTGTAGAAAATTCAATTTTATTGAAAATCACCTGAACTATACCCCACAAAATCAGAGCTACAAAATGGAAAATCTGCAATTGTGCTCCGATTCCGATGATTGATACCTCTATCAATAGGCGTTAACACCTGTATATGTCATGCCAACGGGTATTTGGATTGCTCGAATATTTCTACACATTTTGTAGAAAATTCAATTTTATTGAAAATCACCTGAACTATAGCCCACAAAATCAGAGCTACAAAATGGAAAATCTGCAATTGTGCTTCGATTCCGATGATTGATACCTCTATCAATAGGTGTTGAGACCTGTAATTGTCATGCCAACGGGTATTAGGATCGCTGGAATATTTCTACACATTTTGTAGAAAATTCAATTTTATTGAAAATCACCTGAACTATAGCCTACAAAATCAGAGCCACAAAATGGGAAATCTGCAATTGTGCTCCGATTCCGACGATTGATACCTCTATCAATAGGTGTTGAGACCTGTAATTGTCATGCCAACGGGTATTTGAATCGCTTGAATATTTCTACACATTTTGTAGAAAATTCAATTTTATTGAAAATCACCTGAACTATAGCCCACAAAATCAGAGCTACAAAATGGAAAATCTGCAATTGTGCTTCGATTCCGATGATTGATACCTCTATCAATAGGTGTTGAGACCTGTAACTGTCATGCCAACGGGCATTACGATCGCTTGAATATTTCTACATATTTAGTAGAAAATTCAATTTTATTGAAAATCACCTGAACTCTAGCCCACAAAATCAGAGCTACAAAATGGAAAATCTACAATTGTGCTCCGATTCCGATGATTGATACCTCTATCAATACTTGTTGAGACCTGTAATTGTCATGCCAGCGGGTATTTGAATCGCTTGAATATTTCTACACATTTTGTAGAAAATTCAATTTTATTGAAAATCACCTGAACTATAGCCCACAAAATCAGAGCTACAAAATGGAAAATGTCGCAATTGTGCTCCGATTCCGATGATTGATACCTCTATCAATAGGGGTGTTGAGACCTGTAATTGTCATACCAACGGGCATTACGATCGCTTGAAATATTTCTACATATTTAGTAGAAAATTCAATTTTATTGAAAATCACCTGAACTATAGCCCACAAAATCAGAGCTACAAAATGGAAAATCTACAATTGTGCTCCGATTCCGATGATTGATACCTCTATCAATAGGCGTTAACACCTGTATATGTTATGCCAACGGGTATTTGGATTGCTCGAATATTTCTACAAATTTTGTAGAAAATTCAATTTTATTGAAAATCACCTGAACTATAGCCCACAAAATCAGAGCTACAAAATGGAAAATCTACAATTGTGCTCCGATTCCGATGATTGATACCTCTATCAATACTTGTTGAGACCTGTAATTGTCATGCCAGCGGGTATTTGAATCGCTTGAATATTTCTACACATTTTGTAGAAAATTCAATTTTATTGAAAATCACCTGAACTATAGCCCACAAAATCAGAGCTACAAAATGGAAAATTCGCAATTGTGATCCGATTCCGATGATTGATACCTCTATCAATAGGGGTGTTGAGACCTGTAATTGTCATACCAACGGGCATTACGATCGCTTGAATATTTCTACATATTTAGTAGAAAATTCAATTTTATTGAAAATCACCTGAACTATAGCCCACAAAATCAGAGCTACAAAATGGAAAATCTGCAATTGTGCTTCGATTCCGATGATTGATACCTCTATCAATAGGTGTTGAGACCTGTAACTGTCATGCCAACGGGCATTACGATCGCTTGAATATTTCTACATATTTAGTAGAAAATTCAATTTTTATTGAAAATCACCTGAACTCTAGCCCACAAAATCAGAGCTACAAAATGGAAAATCTACAATTGTGCTCCGATTCCGATGATTGATACCTCTATCAATAGGCGTTAACACCTGTATATGTTATGCCAACGGGTATTTGGATTGCTCGAATATTTCTACAAATTTTGTAGAAAATTCAATTTTATTGAAAATCACCTGAACTATAGCCCACAAAATCAGAGCTACAAAATGGAAAATCTGCAATTGTGCTTCGATTCCGATGATTGATACCTCTATCAATAGGTGTTGAGACCTGTAATTGTCATGCCAACGGGTATTAGGATCGCTTGAATATTTCTACACATTTTGTAGAAAATTCAATTTTATTGAAAATCACCTGAACTATAGCCCACAAAATGAGAGCTACAAAATGGAAAATCAACAATTGTGCTCCGATTTCGATGATTGATACCTCTATCAATAGGTGTTGAGACCTGTAATTGTCTGCCAGCGGGTATTTGAATCGCTTGAATATTTCTACACATTTTGTAGAAAATTCAATTTTATTGAAAATCACCTGAACTATACCCCACAAAATCAGAGCTACAAAATGGAAAATCTGCAATTGTGCTCCGATTCCGATGATTGATACCTCTATCAATAGGCGTTAACACCTGTATATGTCATGCCAACGGGTATTTGGATTGCTCGAATATTTCTACACATTTTGTAGAAAATTCAATTTTATTGAAAATCACCTGAACTATAGCCCACAAAATCAGAGCTACAAAATGGAAAATCTGCAATTGTGCTTCGATTCCGATGATTGATACCTCTATCAATAGGTGTTGAGACCTGTAATTGTCATGCCAACGGGTATTAGGATCGCTGGAATATTTCTACACATTTTGTAGAAAATTCAATTTTATTGAAAATCACCTGAACTATAGCCTACAAAATCAGAGCCACAAAATGGGAAATCTGCAATTGTGCTCCGATTCCGACGATTGATACCTCTATCAATAGGTGTTGAGACCTGTAATTGTCATGCCAACGGGTATTTGAATCGCTTGAATATTTCTACACATTTTGTAGAAAATTCAATTTTATTGAAAATCACCTGAACTATAGCCCACAAAATCAGAGCTACAAAATGGAAAATCTGCAATTGTGCTTCGATTCCGATGATTGATACCTCTATCAATAGGTGTTGAGACCTGTAACTGTCATGCCAACGGGCATTACGATCGCTTGAATATTTCTACATATTTAGTAGAAAATTCAATTTTATTGAAAATCACCTGAACTCTAGCCCACAAAATCAGAGCTACAAAATGGAAAATCTACAATTGTGCTCCGATTCCGATGATTGATACCTCTATCAATACTTGTTGAGACCTGTAATTGTCATGCCAGCGGGTATTTGAATCGCTTGAATATTTCTACACATTTTGTAGAAAATTCAATTTTATTGAAAATCACCTGAACTATAGCCCACAAAATCAGAGCTACAAAATGGAAAATTCGCAATTGTGCTCCGATTCCGATGATTGATACCTCTATCAATAGGGGTGTTGAGACCTGTAATTGTCATACCAACGGGCATTACGATCGCTTGAATATTTCTACATATTTAGTAGAAAATTCAATTTTATTGAAAATCACCTGAACTATAGCCCACAAAATCAGAGCTACAAAATGGAAAATCTGCAATTGTGCTTCGATTCCGATGATTGATACCTCTATCAATAGGTGTTGAGACCTGTAACTGTCATGCCAACGGGCATTACGATCGCTTGAATATTTCTACATATTTAGTAGAAAATTCAATTTTATTGAAAATCACCTGAACTCTAGCCCACAAAATCAGAGCTACAAAATGGAAAATCTACAATTGTGCTCCGATTCCGATGATTGATACCTCTATCAATAGGCGTTAACACCTGTATATGTTATGCCAACGGGTATTTGGATTGCTCGAATATTTCTACAAATTTTGTAGAAAATTCAATTTTATTGAAAATCACCTGAACTATAGCCCACAAAATCAGAGCTACAAAATGGAAAATCTACAATTGTGCTCCGATTCCGATGATTGATACCTCTATCAATACTTGTTGAGACCTGTAATTGTCATGCCAGCGGGTATTTGAATCGCTTGAATATTTCTACACATTTTGTAGAAAATTCAATTTTATTGAAAATCACCTGAACTATAGCCCACAAAATCAGAGCTACAAAATGGAAAATTCGCAATTGTGATCCGATTCCGATGATTGATACCTCTATCAATAGGGGTGTTGAGACCTGTAATTGTCATACCAACGGGCATTACGATCGCTTGAATATTTCTACATATTTAGTAGAAAATTCAATTTTATTGAAAATCACCTGAACTATAGCCCACAAAATCAGAGCTACAAAATGGAAAATCTGCAATTGTGCTTCGATTCCGATGATTGATACCTCTATCAATAGGTGTTGAGACCTGTAACTGTCATGCCAACGGGCATTACGATCGCTTGAATATTTCTACATATTTAGTAGAAAATTCAATTTTATTGAAAATCACCTGAACTCTAGCCCACAAAATCAGAGCTACAAAATGGAAAATCTACAATTGTGCTCCGATTCCGATGATTGATACCTCTATCAATAGGCGTTAACACCTGTATATGTTATGCCAACGGGTATTTGGATTGCTCGAATATTTCTACAAATTTTGTAGAAAATTCAATTTTATTGAAAATCACCTGAACTATAGCCCACAAAATCAGAGCTACAAAATGGAAAATCTGCAATTGTGCTTCGATTCCGATGATTGATACCTCTATCAATAGGTGTTGAGACCTGTAATTGTCATGCCAACGGGTATTAGGATCGCTTGAATATTTCTACACATTTTGTAGAAAATTCAATTTTATTGAAAATCACCTGAACTATAGCCCACAAAATGAGAGCTACAAAATGGAAAATCAACAATTGTGCTCCGATTTCGATGATTGATACCTCTATCAATAGGTGTTGAGACCTGTAATTGTCATGCCAGCGGGTATTTGAATCGCTTGAATATTTCTACACATTTTGTAGAAAATTCAATTTTATTGAAAATCACCTGAACTATACCCCACAAAATCAGAGCTACAAAATGGAAAATCTGCAATTGTGCTCCGATTCCGATGATTGATACCTCTATCAATAGGCGTTAACACCTGTATATGTCATGCCAACGGGTATTTGGATTGCTCGAATATTTCTACACATTTTGTAGAAAATTCAATTTTATTGAAAATCACCTGAACTATAGCCCACAAAATCAGAGCTACAAAATGGAAAATCTGCAATTGTGCTTCGATTCCGATGATTGATACCTCTATCAATAGGTGTTGAGACCTGTAATTGTCATGCCAACGGGTATTAGGATCGCTGGAATATTTCTACACATTTTGTAGAAAAATCAATTTTATTGAAAATCACCTGAACTATAGCCTACAAAATCAGAGCCACAAAATGGGAAATCTGCAATTGTGCTCCGATTCCGACGATTGATACCTCTATCAATAGGTGTTGAGACCTGTAATTGTCATGCCAACGGGTATTTGAATCGCTTGAATATTTCTACACATTTTGTAGAAAATTCAATTTTATTGAAAATCACCTGAACTATAGCCCACAAAATCAGAGCTACAAAATGGAAAATCTGCAATTGTGCTTCGATTCCGATGATTGATACCTCTATCAATAGGTGTTGAGACCTGTAACTGTCATGCCAACGGGCATTACGATCGCTTGAATATTTCTACATATTTAGTAGAAAATTCAATTTTATTGAAAATCACCTGAACTCTAGCCCACAAAATCAGAGCTACAAAATGGAAAATCTACAATTGTGCTCCGATTCCGATGATTGATACCTCTATCAATACTTGTTGAGACCTGTAATTGTCATGCCAGCGGGTATTTGAATCGCTTGAATATTTCTACACATTTTGTAGAAAATTCAATTTTATTGAAAATCACCTGAACTATAGCCCACAAAATCAGAGCTACAAAATGGAAAATTCGCAATTGTGCTCCGATTCCGATGATTGATACCTCTATCAATAGGGGTGTTGAGACCTGTAATTGTCATACCAACGGGCATTACGATCGCTTGAATATTTCTACATATTTAGTAGAAAATTCAATTTTATTGAAAATCACCTGAACTATAGCCCACAAAATCAGAGCTACAAAATGGAAAATCTGCAATTGTGCTTCGATTCCGATGATTGATACCTCTATCAATAGGTGTTGAGACCTGTAACTGTCATGCCAACGGGCATTACGATCGCTTGAATATTTCTACATATTTAGTAGAAAATTCAATTTTATTGAAAATCACCTGAACTCTAGCCCACAAAATCAGAGCTACAAAATGGAAAATCTACAATTGTGCTCCGATTCCGATGATTGATACCTCTATCAATAGGCGTTAACACCTGTATATGTTATGCCAACGGGTATTTGGATTGCTCGAATATTTCTACAAATTTTGTAGAAAATTCAATTTTATTGAAAATCACCTGAACTATAGCCCACAAAATCAGAGCTACAAAATGGAAAATCTGCAATTGTGCTTCGATTCCGATGATTGATACCTCTATCAATAGGTGTTGAGACCTGTAATTGTCATGCCAACGGGTATTAGGATCGCTTGAATATTTCTACACATTTTGTAGAAAATTCAATTTTATTGAAAATCACCTGAACTATAGCCCACAAAATGAGAGCTACAAAATGGAAAATCAACAATTGTGCTCCGATTTCGATGATTGATACCTCTATCAATAGGTGTTGAGACCTGTAATTGTCATGCCAGCGGGTATTTGAATCGCTTGAATATTTCTACACATTTTGTAGAAAATTCAATTTTATTGAAAATCACCTGAACTATACCCCACAAAATCAGAGCTACAAAATGGAAAATCTGCAATTGTGCTCCGATTCCGATGATTGATACCTCTATCAATAGGCGTTAACACCTGTATATGTCATGCCAACGGGTATTTGGATTGCTCGAATATTTCTACACATTTTGTAGAAAATTCAATTTTATTGAAAATCACCTGAACTATAGCCCACAAAATCAGAGCTACAAAATGGAAAATCTGCAATTGTGCTTCGATTCCGATGATTGATACCTCTATCAATAGGTGTTGAGACCTGTAATTGTCATGCCAACGGGTATTAGGATCGCTGGAATATTTCTACACATTTTGTAGAAAATTCAATTTTATTGAAAATCACCTGAACTATAGCCTACAAAATCAGAGCCACAAAATGGGAAATCTGCAATTGTGCTCCGATTCCGACGATTGATACCTCTATCAATAGGTGTTGAGACCTGTAATTGTCATGCCAACGGGTATTTGAATCGCTTGAATATTTCTACACATTTTGTAGAAAATTCAATTTTATTGAAAATCACCTGAACTATAGCCCACAAAATCAGAGCTACAAAATGGAAAATCTGCAATTGTGCTTCGATTCCGATGATTGATACCTCTATCAATAGGTGTTGAGACCTGTAACTGTCATGCCAACGGGCATTACGATCGCTTGAATATTTCTACATATTTAGTAGAAAATTCAATTTTATTGAAAATCACCTGAACTATAGCCCACAAAATCAGAGCTACAAAATGGAAAATCTACAATTGTGCTCCGATTCCGATGATTGATACCTCTATCAATACTTGTTGAGACCTGTAATTGTCATGCCAGCGGGTATTTGAATCGCTTGAATATTTCTACACATTTTGTAGAAAATTCAATTTTATTGAAAATCACCTGAACTATAGCCCACAAAATCAGAGCTACAAAATGGAAAATTCGCAATTGTGCTCCGATTCCGATGATTGATACCTCTATCAATAGGGGTGTTGAGACCTGTAATTGTCATACCAACGGGCATTACGATCGCTTGAATATTTCTACATATTTAGTAGAAAATTCAATTTTATTGAAAATCACCTGAACTATAGCCCACAAAATCAGAGCTACAAAATGGAAAATCTGCAATTGTGCTTCGATTCCGATGATTGATACCTCTATCAATAGGTGTTGAGACCTGTAATTGTCATGCCAACGGGTATTAGGATCGCTTGAATATTTCTACACATTTTGTAGAAAATTCAATTTTATTGAAAATCACCTGAACTATAGCCCACAAAATGAGAGCTACAAAATGGAAAATCAACAATTGTGCTCCGATTTCGATGATTGATACCTCTATCAATAGGTGTTGAGACCTGTAATTGTCATGCCAGCGGGTATTTGAATCGCTTGAATATTTCTACACATTTTGTAGAAAATTCAATTTTATTGAAAATCACCTGAACTCTAGCCCACAAAATCAGAGCTACAAAATGGAAAATCTACAATTGTGCTCCGATTCCGATGATTGATACCTCTATCAATAGGCGTTAACACCTGTATATGTTATGCCAACGGGTATTTGGATTGCTCGAATATTTCTACAAATTTTGTAGAAAATTCAATTTTATTGAAAATCACCTGAACTATAACCCACAAAATGAGAGCTACAAAATGGAAAATCAACAATTGTGCTCCGATTTCGATGATTGATACCTCTATCAATAGGTGTTGAGACCTGTAATTGTCATGCCAGCGGGTATTTGAATCGCTTGAATATTTCTACACATTTTGTAGAAAATTCAATTTTATTGAAAATCACCTGAACTATACCCCACAAAATCAGAGCTACAAAATGGAAAATCTGCAATTGTGCTCCGATTCCGATGATTGATACCTCTATCAATAGGCGTTAACACCTGTATATGTCATGCCAACGGGTATTTGGATTGCTCGAATATTTCTACACATTTTGTAGAAAATTCAATTTTATTGAAAATCACCTGAACTATAGCCCACAAAATCAGAGCTACAAAATGGAAAATCTGCAATTGTGCTCCGATTCCGATGATTGATACCTCTATCAATAGGTGTTGAGACCTGTAGTTGTCATGCCAACGAGTATTTGGATCGCTTGAATATTTCTACACATTTTGTGGAAAATTCAATTTTATTGAAAATCACCTGAACTATAGCCCACAAAATCAGAGCTACAAAATGGAAAATCTGCAATTGTGCTCCGATTCCGACGATTGATACCTCTATCAATAGGTGTTGAGACCTGTAATTGTCATGCCAACGGGTATTTGAATAGCTGAAATATTTCTACACATTTTGTAGAAAATTCAATTTTATTGAAAATCACCTGAACTATAGCCCACAAAATCAGAGCTACAAAATGGAAAATCTGCAATTGTGCTCCGATTCCGATGATTGATACCTCTATCAATAGGTGTTGAGACCTGTAGTTGTCATGCCAACGAGTATTTGGATCGCTTGAATATTTCTACACATTTTGTGGAAAATTCAATTTATTGAAAATCACCTGAACTATAGCCCACAAAATCAGAGCTACAAAATGGGAAATCTGCAATTGTGCTCCGATTCCGACGATTGATACCTCTATCAATAGGGGTGTTGAGACCTGTAATTGTCATGCCAACGGGCATAAGGATCGCTGGAATATTTCTACACATTTTGTAGAAAATTCAATTTTATTGAAAATCACCTGAACTATAGCCCACAAAATCAGAGCTACAAAATGGAAAATCTGCAATTGTGCTCCGATTCCGATGATTGATACCTCTATCAATAGGTGTTGAGACCTGTAATTGTCATGCCAGCGGGTATTTGAATCGCTTGAATATTTCTACACATTTTGTAGAAAATTCAATTTTATTGAAAATCACCTGAACTATAGCCCACAAAATCAGAGCTACAAAATGGAAAATCTGCAATTGTGCTCCGATTCCGATGATTGATACCTCTATCAATAGGTGTTAAGACCTGTAATTGTCATGCCAGCGGGTATTTGAATCGCTTGAATATTTCTACACATTTTGTAGAAAATTCAATTTTATTGAAAATCACCTGAACTATAGCCCACAAAATCAGAGCTACAAAATGGAAAATCTGCAATTGTGCTCCGATTCCGATGATTGATACCTCTATCAATAGGTGTTGAGACCTGTAATTGTCATACCAGCGGGTATTTGAATCGCTTGAATATTTCTACACATTTTGTAGAAAATTCAATTTTATTGAAAATCACCTGAACTATAGCCCACAAAATCAGAGCTACAAAATGGAAAATCTGCAATTGTGCTCCGATTCCGATGATTGATACCTCTATCAATAGGCGTTAACACCTGTATATGTCATGCCAACGGGTATTTGGATTGCTCGAATATTTCTACACATTTTGTAGAAAATTCAATTTTATTGAAAATCACCTGAACTATAGCCCACAAAATCAGAGCTACAAAATGGAAAATCTGCAATTGTGCTCCGATTCCGATGATTGATACCTCTATCAATAGGTGTTGAGACCTGTAGTTGTCATGCCAACGAGTATTTGGATCGCTTGAATATTTCTACACATTTTGTGGAAAATTCAATTTTATTGAAAATCACCTGAACTATAGCCCACAAAATCAGAGCTACAAAATGGGAAATCTGCAATTGTGCTCCGATTCCGACGATTGATACCTCTATCAATAGGTGTTGAGACCTGTAATTGTCATGCCAACGGGTATTTGAATAGCTGAAATATTTCTACACATTTTGTAGAAAATTCAATTTTATTGAAAATCACCTGAACTATAGCCCACAAAATCAGAGCTACAAAATGGAAAATCTGCAATTGTGCTCCGATTCCGATGATTGATACCTCTATCAATAGGTGTTGAGACCTGTAATTGTCATGCCAGCGGGTATTTGAGTCGCTTGAATATTTCTACACATTTTGTAGAAAATTCAATTTTATTGAAAATCACCTGAACTATAGCCCACAAAATCAGAGCTACAAAATGGAAAATCTGCAATTGTGCTCCGATTCCGATGATTGATACCTCTATCAATAGGTGTTGAGACCTGTAATTGTCATGCCAGCGGGTATTTGAATCGCTTGAATATTTCTACACATTTTGTAGAAAATTCAATTTTATTGAAAATCACCTGAACTATAGCCCACAAAATCAGAGCTACAAAATGGAAAATCTGCAATTGTGCTCCGATTCCGATGATTGATACCTCTATCAATAGGCGTTAACACCTGTATATGTCATGCCAACGGGTATTTGGATTGCTCGAATATTTCTACACATTTTGTAGAAAATTCAATTTTATTGAAAATCACCTGAACTATAGCCCACAAAATCAGAGCTACAAAATGGAAAATCTGCAATTGTGCTCCGATTCCGATGATTGATACCTCTATCAATAGGTGTTGAGACCTGTAGTTGTCATGCCAACGAGTATTTGGATCGCTTGAATATTTCTACACATTTTGTGGAAAATTCAATTTTATTGAAAATCACCTGAACTATAGCCCACAAAATCAGAGCTACAAAATGGAAAATCTGCAATTGTGCTCCGATTCCGACGATTGATACCTCTATCAATAGGTGTTGAGACCTGTAATTGTCATGCCAACGGGTATTTGAATAGCTGAAATATTTCTACACATTTTGTAGAAAATTCAATTTTATTGAAAATCACCTGAACTATAGCCCACAAAATCAGAGCTACAAAATGGAAAATCTGCAATTGTGCTCCGATTCCGATGATTGATACCTCTATCAATAGGTGTTGAGACCTGTAGTTGTCATGCCAACGAGTATTTGGATCGCTTGAATATTTCTACACATTTTGTGGAAAATTCAATTTTATTGAAAATCACCTGAACTATAGCCCACAAAATCAGAGCTACAAAATGGGAAATCTGCAATTGTGCTCCGATTCCGACGATTGATACCTCTATCAATAGGTGTTGAGACCTGTAATTGTCATGCCAACGGGTATTTGAATAGCTGAAATATTTCTACACATTTTGTAGAAAATTCAATTTTATTGAAAATCACCTGAACTATAGCCCACAAAATCAGAGCTACAAAATGGAAAATCTGCAATTGTGCTCCGATTCCGATGATTGATACCTCTATCAATAGGTGTTGAGACCTGTAATTGTCATGCCAGCGGGTATTTGAATCGCTTGAATATTTCTACACATTTTGTAGAAAATTCAATTTTATTGAAAATCACCTGAACTATAGCCCACAAAATCAGAGCTACAAAATGGAAAATCTGCAATTGTGCTCCGATTCCGATGATTGATACCTCTATCAATAGGTGTTGAGACCTGTAATTGTCATGCCAGCGGGTATTTGAATCGCTTGAATATTTCTACACATTTTGTAGAAAATTCAATTTTATTGAAAATCACCTGAACTATAGCCCACAAAATCAGAGCTACAAAATGGAAAATTCGCAATTGTGCTCCGATTCCGATGATTGATACCTCTATCAATAGGGGTGTTGAGACCTGTAATTGTCACGCCAACGGGCATAAGGATCGCTGGAATATTTCTACATATTGTGTAGAAAATTCAATTTTATTGAAAATCACCTGAACTATAGCCCACAAAATCAGAGCTACAAAATGGAAAATCTGCAATTGTGCTTCGATTCCGATGATTGATACCTCTATCAATAGGTGTTGAGACCTGTAACTGTCATGCCAACGGGCATTACGATCGCTTGAATATTTCTACATATTTAGTAGAAAATTCAATTTTATTGAAAATCACCTGAACTATAGCCCACAAAATCAGAGCTACAAAATGGAAAATTCGCAATTGTGCTCCGATTCCGATGATTGATACCTCTATCAATAGGGGTGTTGAGACCTGTAATTGTCACGCCAACGGGCATAAGGATCGCTGGAATATTTCTACATATTGTGTAGAAAATTCAATTTTATTGAAAATCACCTGAACTATAGCCCACAAAATCAGAGCTACAAAATGGAAAATCTGCAATTGTGCTCCGATTCCGATGATTGATACCTCTATCAATAGGTGTTGAGACCTGTAATTGTCATGCCAGCTGGTATTTGAATCGCTTGAATATTTCTACACATTTTGTAGAAAATTCAATTTTATTGAAAATCACCTGAACTATAGCCCACAAAATCAGAGCTACAAAATGGAAAATTCGCAATTGTGCTCCGATTCCGATGATTGATACCTCTATCAATAGGCGTTAACACCTGTATATGTCATGCCAACGGGTATTTGGATTGCTCGAATATTTCTACAAATTTTGTAGAAAATTCAATTTTATTGAAAATCACCTGAACTATAACCCACAAAATGACAGCAACAAAATGGAAAATCAACAATTGTGCTCCGATTCCGATGATTGATACCTCTATCAATAGGTGTTGAGACCTGTAATTGTCATGCCAGCGGGTATTTGAATCGCTTGAATATTTCTACACATTTTGTAGAAAATTCAATTTTATTGAAAATCACCTGAACTATAGCCCACAAAATCAGAGCTACAAAATGGAAAATTCGCAATTGTGCTTCGATTCCGATGATTGATACCTCTATCAATAGGTGTTGAGACCTGTAATTGTCATGCCAACGGGTATTAGGATCGCTGGAATATTTCTACACATTTTGTAGAAAATTCAATTTTATTGAAAATCACCTTAACTATAGCCTACAAAATCAGAGCCACAAAATGGGAAATCTGCAATTGTGCTCCGATTCCGACGATTGATACCTCTATCAATAGGTGTTGAGACCTGTAATTGTCATGCCAACGGGTATTTGAATCGCTTGAATATTTCTACACATTTTTTAGAAAATTCAATTTTATTGAAAATCACCTGAACTATAGCCCACAAAATCAGAGCTACAAAATGGAAAATTCGCAATTGTGCTCCGATTCCGATGATTGATACCTCTATCAATAGGGGTGTTGAGACCTGTAATTGTCACGCCAACGGGCATAAGGATCGCTGGAATATTTCTACATATTGTGTAGAAAATTCAATTTTATTGAAAATCACCTGAACTATAGCCCACAAAATCAGAGCTACAAAATGGAAAATCTGCAATTGTGCTTCGATTCCGATGATTGATACCTCAATCAATAGGTGTTGAGACCTGTAACTGTCATGCCAACGGGCATTACGATCGCTTGAATATTTCTACATATTTAGTAGAAAATTCAATTTTATTGAAAATCACCTGAACTCTAGCCCACAAAATCAGAGCTACAAAATGGAAAATCTACAATTGTGCTCCGATTCCGATGATTGATACCTCTATCAATAGGCGTTAACACCTGTATATGTTATGCCAACGGGTATTTGGATTGCTCGAATATTTCTACAAATTTTGTAGAAAATTCAATTTTATTGAAAATCACCTGAACTATAACCCACAAAATGAGAGCTACAAAATGGAAAATCAACAATTGTGCTCCGATTTCGATGATTGATACCTCTATCAATAGGTGTTGAGACCTGTAATTGTCATGCCAGCGGGTATTTGAATCGCTTGAATATTTCTACACATTTTGTAGAAAATTCAATTTTATTGAAAATCACCTGAACTATACCCCACAAAATCAGAGCTACAAAATGGAAAATCTGCAATTGTGCTCCGATTCCGATGATTGATACCTCTATCAATAGGCGTTAACACCTGTATATGTCATGCCAACGGGTATTTGGATTGCTCGAATATTTCTACACATTTTGTAGAAAATTCAATTTTATTGAAAATCACCTGAACTATAGCCCACAAAATCAGAGCTACAAAATGGAAAATCTGCAATTGTGCTCCGATTCCGATGATTGATACCTCTATCAATAGGTGTTGAGACCTGTAGTTGTCATGCCAACGAGTATTTGGATCGCTTGAATATTTCTACACATTTTGTGGAAAATTCAATTTTATTGAAAATCACCTGAACTATAGCCCACAAAATCAGAGCTACAAAATGGAAAATCTGCAATTGTGCTCCGATTCCGACGATTGATACCTCTATCAATAGGTGTTGAGACCTGTAATTGTCATGCCAACGGGTATTTGAATAGCTGAAATATTTCTACACATTTTGTAGAAAATTCAATTTTATTGAAAATCACCTGAACTATAGTCCACAAAATCAGAGCTACAAAATGGAAAATCTGCAATTGTGCTTCGATTCCGATGATTGATACCTCTATCAATAGGTGTTGAGACCTGTAGTTGTCATGCCAACGAGTATTTGGATCGCTTGAATATTTCTACACATTTTGTGGAAAATTCAATTTTATTGAAAATCACCTGAACTATAGCCCACAAAATCAGAGCTACAAAATGGGAAATCTGCAATTGTGCTCCGATTCCGACGATTGATACCTCTATCAATAGGGGTGTTGAGACCTGTAATTGTCATGCCAACGGGCATAAGGATCGCTGGAATATTTCTACACATTTTGTAGAAAATTCAATTTTATTGAAAATCACCTGAACTATAGCCCACAAAATCAGAGCTACAAAATGGAAAATCTGCAATTGTGCTCCGATTCCGATGATTGATACCTCTATCAATAGGTGTTGAGACCTGTAATTGTCATGCCAGCGGGTATTTGAATCGCTTGAATATTTCTACACATTTTGTAGAAAATTCAATTTTATTGAAAATCACCTGAACTATAGCCCACAAAATCAGAGCTACAAAATGGAAAATCTGCAATTGTGCTCCGATTCCGATGATTGATACCTCTATCAATAGGTGTTGAGACCTGTAATTGTCATGCCAGCGGGTATTTGAATCGCTTGAATATTTCTACACATTTTGTAGAAAATTCAATTTTATTGAAAATCACCTGAACTATAGCCCACAAAATCAGAGCTACAAAATGGAAAATCTGCAATTGTGCTCCGATTCCGATGATTGATACCTCTATCAATAGGTGTTGAGACCTGTAATTGTCATACCAGCGGGTATTTGAATCGCTTGAATATTTCTACACATTTTGTAGAAAATTCAATTTTATTGAAAATCACCTGAACTATAGCCCACAAAATCAGAGCTACAAAATGGGAAATCTGCAATTGTGCTCCGATTCCGACGATTGATACCTCTATCAATAGGTGTTGAGACCTGTAATTGTCATGCCAACGGATATTTGAATAGCTGAAATATTTCTACACATTTTGTAGAAAATTCAATTTTATTGAAAATCACCTGAACTATAGCCCACAAAATCAGAGCTACAAAATGGAAAATCTGCAATTGTGCTCCGATTCCGATGATTGATACCTCTATCAATAGGTGTTGAGACCTGTAATTGTCATGCCAGCGGGTATTTGAGTCGCTTGAATATTTCTACACATTTTGTAGAAAATTCAATTTTATTGAAAATCACCTGAACTATAGCCCACAAAATCAGAGCTACAAAATGGAAAATCTGCAATTGTGCTCCGATTCCGATGATTGATACCTCTATCAATAGGTGTTGAGACCTGTAATTGTCATGCCAGCGGGTATTTGAATCGCTTGAATATTTCTACACATTTTGTAGAAAATTCAATTTTATTGAAAATCACCTGAACTATAGCCCACAAAATCAGAGCTACAAAATGGAAAATCTGCAATTGTGCTCCGATTCCGATGATTGATACCTCTATCAATAGGCGTTAACACCTGTATATGTCATGCCAACGGGTATTTGGATTGCTCGAATATTTCTACACATTTTGTAGAAAATTCAATTTTATTGAAAATCACCTGAACTATAGCCCACAAAATCAGAGCTACAAAATGGAAAATCTGCAATTGTGCTCCGATTCCGATGATTGATACCTCTATCAATAGGTGTTGAGACCTGTAGTTGTCATGCCAACGAGTATTTGGATCGCTTGAATATTTCTACACATTTTGTGGAAAATTCAATTTTATTGAAAATCACCTGAACTATAGCCCACAAAATCAGAGCTACAAAATGGAAAATCTGCAATTGTGCTCCGATTCCGACGATTGATACCTCTATCAATAGGTGTTGAGACCTGTAATTGTCATGCCAACGGGTATTTGAATAGCTGAAATATTTCTACACATTTTGTAGAAAATTCAATTTTATTGAAAATCACCTGAACTATAGCCCACAAAATCAGAGCTACAAAATGGAAAATCTGCAATTGTGCTCCGATTCCGATGATTGATACCTCTATCAATAGGTGTTGAGACCTGTAGTTGTCATGCCAACGAGTATTTGGATCGCTTGAATATTTCTACACATTTTGTGGAAAATTCAATTTTATTGAAAATCACCTGAACTATAGCCCACAAAATCAGAGCTACAAAATGGGAAATCTGCAATTGTGCTCCGATTCCGACGATTGATACCTCTATCAATACTTGTTGAGACCTGTAATTGTCATGCCAGCGGGTATTTGAATCGCTTGAATATTTCTACACATTTTGTAGAAAATTCAATTTTATTGAAAATCACCTGAACTATAGCCCACAAAATCAGAGCTACAAAATGGAAAATTCGCAATTGTGCTCCGATTCCGATGATTGATACCTCTATCAATAGGGGTGTTGAGACCTGTAATTGTCATACCAACGGGCATTACGATCGCTTGAATATTTCTACATATTTAGTAGAAAATTCAATTTTATTGAAAATCACCTGAACTATAGCCCACAAAATCAGAGCTACAAAATGGAAAATCTGCAATTGTGCTTCGATTCCGATGATTGATACCTCTATCAATAGGTGTTGAGACCTGTAACTGTCATGCCAACGGGCATTACGATCGCTTGAATATTTCTACATATTTAGTAGAAAATTCAATTTTATTGAAAATCACCTGAACTCTAGCCCACAAAATCAGAGCTACAAAATGGAAAATCTACAATTGTGCTCCGATTCCGATGATTGATACCTCTATCAATACTTGTTGAGACCTGTAATTGTCATGCCAGCGGGTATTTGAATCGCTTGAATATTTCTACACATTTTGTAGAAAATTCAATTTTATTGAAAATCACCTGAACTATAACCCACAAAATGAGAGCTACAAAATGGAAAATCAACAATTGTGCTCCGATTTCGATGATTGATACCTCTATCAATAGGTGTTGAGACCTGTAATTGTCATGCCAGCGGGTATTTGAATCGCTTGAATATTTCTACACATTTTGTAGAAAATTCAATTTTATTGAAAATCACCTGAACTATAGCCCACAAAATCAGAGCTACAAAATGGAAAATCTGCAATTGTGCTCCGATTCCGATGATTGATACCTCTATCAATAGGCGTTAACACCTGTATATGTCATGCCAACGGGTATTTGGATTGCTCGAATATTTCTACACATTTTGTAGAAAATTCAATTTTATTGAAAATCACCTGAACTATAGCCCACAAAATCAGAGCTACAAAATGGAAAATCTGCAATTGTGCTTCGATTCCGATGATTGATACCTCTATCAATAGGTGTTGAGACCTGTAATTGTCATGCCAACGGGTATTAGGATCGCTGGAATATTTCTACACATTTTGTAGAAAATTCAATTTTATTGAAAATCACCTGAACTATAGCCTACAAAATCAGAGCCACAAAATGGGAAATCTGCAATTGTGCTCCGATTCCGACGATTGATACCTCTATCAATAGGTGTTGAGACCTGTAATTGTCATGCCAACGGGTATTTGAATCGCTTGAATATTTCTACACATTTTGTAGAAAATTCAATTTTATTGAAAATCACCTGAACTATAGCCCACAAAATCAGAGCTACAAAATGGAAAATCTGCAATTGTGCTTCGATTCCGATGATTGATACCTCTATCAATAGGTGTTGAGACCTGTAACTGTCATGCCAACGGGCATTACGATCGCTTGAATATTTCTACATATTTAGTAGAAAATTCAATTTTATTGAAAATCACCTGAACTCTAGCCCACAAAATCAGAGCTACAAAATGGAAAATCTACAATTGTGCTCCGATTCCGATGATTGATACCTCTATCAATACTTGTTGAGACCTGTAATTGTCATGCCAGCGGGTATTTGAATCGCTTGAATATTTTTACACATTTTGTAGAAAATTCAATTTTATTGAAAATCACCTGAACTATAGCCCACAAAATCAGAGCTACAAAATGGGAAATCTGCAATTGTGCTCCGATTCCGACGATTGATACCTCTATCAATAGGTGTTGAGACCTGTAATTGTCATGCCAACGGGTATTTGAATAGCTGAAATATTTCTACACATTTTGTAGAAAATTCAATTTTATTGAAAATCACCTGAACTATAGCCCACAAAATCAGAGCTACAAAATGGAAAATCTGCAATTGTGCTCCGATTCCGATGATTGATACCTCTATCAATAGGTGTTGAGACCTGTAATTGTCATGCCAGCGGGTATTTGAGTCGCTTGAATATTTCTACACATTTTGTAGAAAATTCAATTTTATTGAAAATCACCTGAACTATAGCCCACAAAATCAGAGCTACAAAATGGAAAATCTGCAATTGTGCTCCGATTCCGATGATTGATACCTCTATCAATAGGCGTTAACACCTGTATATGTCATGCCAACGGGTATTTGGATTGCTCGAATATTTCTACACATTTTGTAGAAAATTCAATTTTATTGAAAATCACCTGAACTATAGCCCACAAAATCAGAGCTACAAAATGGAAAATCTGCAATTGTGCTCCGATTCCGATGATTGATACCTCTATCAATAGGTGTTGAGACCTGTAGTTGTCATGCCAACGAGTATTTGGATCGCTTGAATATTTCTACACATTTTGTGGAAAATTCAATTTTATTGAAAATCACCTGAACTATAGCCCACAAAATCAGAGCTACAAAATGGAAAATCTGCAATTGTGCTCCGATTCCGACGATTGATACCTCTATCAATAGGTGTTGAGACCTGTAATTGTCATGCCAACGGGTATTTGAATAGCTGAAATATTTCTACACATTTTGTAGAAAATTCAATTTTATTGAAAATCACCTGAACTATAGCCCACAAAATCAGAGCTACAAAATGGAAAATCTGCAATTGTGCTCCGATTCCGATGATTGATACCTCTATCAATAGGTGTTGAGACCTGTAGTTGTCATGCCAACGAGTATTTGGATCGCTTGAATATTTCTACACATTTTGTGGAAAATTCAATTTTATTGAAAATCACCTGAACTATAGCCCACAAAATCAGAGCTACAAAATGGGAAATCTGCAATTGTGCTCCGATTCCGACGATTGATACCTCTATCAATAGGTGTTGAGACCTGTAATTGTCATGCCAACGGGTATTTGAATAGCTGAAATATTTCTACACATTTTGTAGAAAATTCAATTTTATTGAAAATCACCTGAACTATAGCCCACAAAATCAGAGCTACAAAATGGAAAATCTGCAATTGTGCTCCGATTCCGATGATTGATACCTCTATCAATAGGTGTTGAGACCTGTAATTGTCATGCCAGCGGGTATTTGAATCGCTTGAATATTTCTACACATTTTGTAGAAAATTCAATTTTATTGAAAATCACCTGAACTATAGCCCACAAAATCAGAGCTACAAAATGGAAAATCTGCAATTGTGCTCCGATTCCGATGATTGATACCTCTATCAATAGGTGTTGAGACCTGTAATTGTCATGCCAGCGGGTATTTGAATCGCTTGAATATTTCTACACATTTTGTAGAAAATTCAATTTTATTGAAAATCACCTGAACTATAGCCCACAAAATCAGAGCTACAAAATGGAAAATTCGCAATTGTGCTCCGATTCCGATGATTGATACCTCTATCAATAGGGGTGTTGAGACCTGTAATTGTCACGCCAACGGGCATAAGGATCGCTGGAATATTTCTACATATTGTGTAGAAAATTCAATTTTATTGAAAATCACCTGAACTATAGCCCACAAAATCAGAGCTACAAAATGGAAAATCAACAATTGTGCTTCGATTCCGATGATTGATACCTCTATCAATAGGTGTTGAGACCTGTAACTGTCATGCCAACGGGCATTACGATCGCTTGAATATTTCTACATATTTAGTAGAAAATTCAATTTTATTGAAAATCACCTGAACTATAGCCCACAAAATCAGAGCTACAAAATGGAAAATTCGCAATTGTGCTCCGATTCCGATGATTGATACCTCTATCAATAGGGGTGTTGAGACCTGTAATTGTCACGCCAACGGGCATAAGGATCGCTGGAATATTTCTACATATTGTGTAGAAAATTCAATTTTATTGAAAATCACCTGAACTATAGCCCACAAAATCAGAGCTACAAAATGGAAAATCTGCAATTGTGCTCCGATTCCGATGATTGATACCTCTATCAATAGGTGTTGAGACCTGTAATTGTCATGCCAGCTGGTATTTGAATCGCTTGAATATTTCTACACATTTTGTAGAAAATTCAATTTTATTGAAAATCACCTGAACTATAGCCCACAAAATCAGAGCTACAAAATGGAAAATTCGCAATTGTGCTCCGATTCCGATGATTGATACCTCTATCAATAGGCGTTAACACCTGTATATGTCATGCCAACGGGTATTTGGATTGCTCGAATATTTCTACAAATTTTGTAGAAAATTCAATTTTATTGAAAATCACCTGAACTATAACCCACAAAATGACAGCTACAAAATGGAAAATCAACAATTGTGCTCCGATTCCGATGATTGATACCTCTATCAATAGGTGTTGAGACCTGTAATTGTCATGCCAGCGGGTATTTGAATCGCTTGAATATTTCTACACATTTTGTAGAAAATTCAATTTTATTGAAAATCACCTGAACTATAGCCCACAAAATCAGAGCTACAAAATGGAAAATTCGCAATTGTGCTCCGATTCCGATGATTGATACCTCTATCAATAGGGGTGTTGAGACCTGTAATTGTCATACCAACGGGCATTACGATCGCTTGAATATTTCTACATATTTAGTAGAAAATTCAATTTTATTGAAAATCACCTGAACTATAGCCCACAAAATCAGAGCTACAAAATGGAAAATCTGCAATTGTGCTTCGATTCCGATGATTGATACCTCTATCAATAGGTGTTGAGACCTGTAACAGTCATGCCAACGGGCATTACGATCGCTTGAATATTTCTACATATTTTGTAGAAAATTCAATTTTATTGAAAATCACCTGAACTCTAGCCCACAAAATCAGAGCTACAAAATGGAAAATCTACAATTGTGCTCCGATTCCGATGATTGATACCTCTATCAATAGGCGTTAACACCTGTATTTGTTATGCCAACGGGTATTTGGATTGCTCGAATATTTCTACAAATTTTGTAGAAAATTCAATTTTATTGAAAATCACCTGAACTATAGCCCACAAAATCAGAGCTACAAAATGGAAAATCTGGAATTGTGCTCCGATTCCGATGATTGATACCTCTATCAATAGGTGTTGAGACCTGTAATTGTCATGCCAACGGGTATTTGAATCGCTTGAATATTTCTACACATTTAGTAGAAAATTCAATTTTATTGAAAATTACCTGAACTATAGCCCACAAAATCAGAGCTACAAAATGGGAAATCTGCAATTGTGCTCCGATTCCGATGATTGATACCTCTATCAATAGGTGTTGAGACCTGTAATTGTCATGCCAACGGGTATTAGGATCGCTGGAATATTTCTACAAATTTTATAGAAAATTCAATTTTATTGAAAATCACCTGAACTATAGCCCACAAAATCAGAGCTACAAAATGGAAAATCTGCAATTGTGCTCCGATTCCGATGATTGATACCTCTATCAATAGGCGTTAACACCTGTATATGTCATGCCAACGGGTATTTGGATTGCTCGAATATTTCTACACATTTTGTAGAAAATTCAATTTTATTGAAAATTACCTGAACTATAGCCCACAAAATCAGAGCTACAAAATGGAAAATCTGCAATTGTGCTCCGATTCCGATGATTGATACCTCTATCAATAGGTGTTGAGACCTGTAGTTGTCATGCCAACGAGTATTTGGATCGCTTGAATATTTCTACACATTTTGTAGAAAATTCAATTTTATTGAAAATCACCTGAACTATAGCCCACAAAATCAGAGCTACAAAATGGAAAATCTGCAATTGTGCTCCGATTCCGACGATTGATACCTCTATCAATAGGTGTTGAGACCTGTAATTGTCATGCCAACGGGTATTTGAATAGCTGAAATATTTCTACACATTTTGTAGAAAATTCAATTTTATTGAAAATCACCTGAACTATAGCCCACAAAATCAGAGCTACAAAATGGAAAATCTGCAATTGTGCTCCGATTCCGATGATTGATACCTCTATCAATAGGTGTTGAGACCTGTAGTTGTCATGCCAACGAGTATTTGGATCGCTTGAATATTTCTACATATTTTGTGGAAAATTCAATTTTATTGAAAATCACCTGAACTATAGCCCACAAAATCAGAGCTACAAAATGGAAAATCTGCAATTGTGCTCCGATTCCGATGATTGATACCTCTATCAATAGGTGTTGAGACCTGTAATTGTCATGCCAGCGGGTATTTGAATCGCTTGAATATTTCTACACATTTTGTAGAAAATTCAATTTTATTGAAAATCACCTGAACTATAGCCCACAAAATCAGAGCTACAAAATGGAAAATCTGCAATTGTGCTCCGATTCCGATGATTGATACCTCTATCAATAGGTGTTGAGACCTGTAATTGTCATCCCAGCGGGTATTTGAATCGCTTGAATATTTCTACACATTTTGTAGAAAATTCAATTTTATTGAAAATCACCTGAACTATAGCCCACAAAATCAGAGCTACAAAATGGAAAATCTGCAATTGTGCTCCGATTCCGATGATTGATACCTCTATCAATAGGTGTTGAGACCTGTAATTGTCATGCCAGCGGGTATTTGAATCGCTTGAATATTTCTACACATTTTGTAGAAAATTCAATTTTATTGAAAATCACCTGAACTATAGCCCACAAAATCAGAGCTACAAAATGGAAAATTCGCAATTGTGCTCCGATTCCGATGATTGATACCTCTATCAATAGGGGTGTTGAGACCTGTAATTGTCACGCCAACGGGCATAAGGATCGCTGGAATATTTCTACATATTGTGTAGAAAATTCAATTTTATTGAAAATCACCTGAACTATAGCCCACAAAATCAGAGCTACAAAATGGAAAATTCGCAATTGTGCTCCGATTCCGATGATTGATACCTCTATCAATAGGGGTGTTGAGACCTGTAATTGTCACGCCAACGGGCATAAGGATCGCTGGAATATTTCTACATATTGTGTAGAAAATTCAATTTTATTGAAAATCACCTGAACTATAGCCCACAAAATCAGAGCTACAAAATGGAAAATCTGCAATTGTGCTCCGATTCCGATGATTGATACCTCTATCAATAGGTGTTGAGACCTGTAATTGTCATGCCAGCGGGTATTTGAATCGCTTGAATATTTCTACACATTTTGTAGAAAATTCAATTTTTTTGAAAATCACCTGAACTATAGCCCACAAAATCAGAGCTACAAAATGGAAAATTCGCAATTGTGCTCCGATTCCGATGATTGATACCTCTATCAATAGGCGTTAACACCTGTATATGTCATGCCAACGGGTATTTGGATTGCTCGAATATTTCTACAAATTTTGTAGAAAATTCAATTTTATTGAAAATCACCTGAACTATAACCCACAAAATGACAGCTACAAAATGGAAAATCAACAATTGTGCTCCGATTCCGATGATTGATACCTCTATCAATAGGTGTTGAGACCTGTAATTGTCATGCCAGCGGGTATTTGAATCGCTTGAATATTTCTACACATTTTGTAGAAAATTCAATTTTATTGAAAATCACCTGAACTATAGCCCACAAAATCAGAGCTACAAAATGGAAAATTCGCAATTGTGCTCCGATTCCGATGATTGATACCTCTATCAATAGGGGTGTTGAGACCTGTAATTGTCATACCAACGGGCATTACGATCGCTTGAATATTTCTACATATTTAGTAGAAAATTCAATTTTATTGAAAATCACCTGAACTATAGCCCACAAAATCAGAGCTACAAAATGGAAAATCTGCAATTGTGCTTCGATTCCGATGATTGATACCTCTATCAATAGATGTTGAGACCTGTAACTGTCATGCCAACGGGCATTACGATCGCTTGAATATTTCTACATATTTAGTAGAAAATTCAATTTTATTGAAAATCACCTGAACTCTAGCCCACAAAATCAGAGCTACAAAATGGAAAATCTACAATTGTGCTCCGATTCCGATGATTGATACCTCTATCAATAGGCGTTAACACCTGTATTTGTTATGCCAACGGGTATTTGGATTGCTCGAATATTTCTACACATTTAGTAGAAAATTCAATTTTATTGAAAATCACCTGAACTATAGCCCACAAAATCAGAGCTACAAAATGGAAAATCTGCAATTGTGCTCCGATTCCGATGATTGATACCTCTATCAATAGGCGTTAACACCTGTATATGTCATGCCAACGGGTATTTGGATTGCTCGAATATTTCTACACATTTTGTAGAAAATTCAATTTTATTGAAAATCACCTGAACTATAGCCCACAAAATCAGAGCTACAAAATGGAAAATCTGCAATTGTGCTCCGATTCCGATGATTGATACCTCTATCAATAGGTGTTGAGACCTGTAGTTGTCATGCCAACGAGTATTTGGATCGCTTGAATATTTCTACACATTTTGTGGAAAATTCAATTTTATTGAAAATCACCTGAACTATAGCCCACAAAATCAGAGCTACAAAATGGAAAATCTGCAATTGTGCTCCGATTCCGACGATTGATACCTCTATCAATAGGTGTTGAGACCTGTAATTGTCATGCCAACGGGTATTTGAATAGCTGAAATATTTCTACACATTTTGTAGAAAATTCAATTTTATTGAAAATCACCTGAACTATAGCCCACAAAATCAGAGCTACAAAATGGAAAATCTGCAATTGTGCTCCGATTCCGATGATTGATACCTCTATCAATAGGTGTTGAGACCTGTAGTTGTCATGCCAACGAGTATTTGGATCGCTTGAATATTTCTACACATTTTGTGGAAAATTCAATTTTATTGAAAATCACCTGAACTATAGCCCACAAAATCAGAGCTACAAAATGGGAAATCTGCAATTGTGCTCCGATTCCGACGATTGATACCTCTATCAATAGGTGTTGAGACCTGTAATTGTCATGCCAACGGGCATAAGGATCGCTGGAATATTTCTACACATTTTGTAGAAAATTCAATTTTATTG
This sequence comes from Tipula helvola, assembly GCA_963556165.1. Taxonomy (NCBI): domain Eukaryota; kingdom Metazoa; phylum Arthropoda; class Insecta; order Diptera; family Tipulidae; genus Tipula; species Tipula helvola. Next base: position 178,901,641 of record OY744483.1, on the reverse strand, counting down.
AAAATCACCTGAACTATAGCCCACAAAATCAGAGCTACAAAATGGAAAATCTGCAATTGTGCTCCGATTCCGATGATTGATACCTCTATCAATAGGTGTTGAGACCTGTAATTGTCACGCCAACGGGCATAAGGATCGCTGGAATATTTCTACACATTTTGTAGAAAATTCAATTTTAGCCCACAAAATCAGAGCTACAAAATGGAAAATCTGCAATTGTGCTTCGATTCCGATGATTGATACCTCTATCAATAGGCGTTGAGACCTGCAACTGTCATGCCAACGGGCATTACGATCGCTTGAATATTTCTACATATTTAGTAGAAAATTCAATTTTATTGAAAATCAACTGAACTCTAGCCCACAAAATCAGAGCTACAAAATGGAAAATCTACAATTGTGCTCCGATTCCGATGATTGATACCTCTATCAATAGGCGTTAACACCTGTATATGTCATGCCAACGGGTATTTGGATTGCTCGAATATTTCTACACATTTTGTAGAAAATTCAATTTTATTGAAAATCACCTGAACTATAACCCACAAAATGAGAGCTACAAAATGGAAAATTCGCAATTGTGCTCCGATTCCGACGATTGATACCTCTATCAATAGGTGTTGAGACCTGTAATTGTCATACCAACGGGTATTTGAATCGCTTGAATATTTCTACACATTTAGTAGAAAATTCAATTTTATTGAAAATCACCTGAACTTAGCCCACAAAATCAGAGCTACAAAATGGGAAATCTGCAATTGTGCTCCGATTCCGACGATTGATACCTCTATCAATAGTTGTTGAGATCTGTAATTGTCATGCCAACAGGTATTTAAATAGCTGAAATATTTCTACACATTTTGTAGAAAATTCAATTTTATTGAAAATCACCTGAACTATAGCCCACAAAATCAGAGCTACAAAATGGAAAATCTGCAATTGTGCTCCGATTCCGATGATTGATACCTCTATCAATAGGTGTTGAGACCTGTAATTGTCATGCCAACGGGCATTAGGATCGCTGGAATATTTCTACACATTTAGTAGAAAATTCAATTTTATTGAAAATCACCTGAACTATAGCCCACAAAATCAGAGCTACAAAATGGAAAATCTACAATTGTGCTCCGATTCCGATGATTGATACCTCTATCAATAGGTGTTGAGATCTGTAATTGTCATGCCAACGGGCATTACAATCGCTTAAATATTTCTACAAATTTTGTAGAAAATTCAATTTTATTGAAAATCACCTGAACTATATCCCACAAAATCAGAGCTACAAAATGGGAAATCTGCAATTGTGCTCCGATTCCGATGATTGATACCTCTATCAATAGGTGTTGAGACCTTTAATTGTCATGCCAACGGGTATTAGGATCGCTGGAATATTTCTACAAATTTTATAGAAAATTCAATTTTATTGAAAATCACCTGAACTATAGCCCACAAAATCAGAGCTACAAAATGGAAAATCTGCAATTGTGCTCCGATTCCGATGATTGATACCTCTATCAATAGGCGTTAACACCTGTATATGTCATGCCAACGGGTATTTGGATTGCTCGAATATTTCTACACATTTTGTAGAAAATTCAATTTTATTGAAAATCACCTGAACTATAGCCCACAAAATCAGAGCTACAAAATGGAAAATTCGCAATTGTGCTCCGATTCCGACGATTGATACCTCTATCAATAGGGGTGTTGAGACCTGTAATTGTCATGCCAACAGGCATTAGGTTTGCTAGAATATTTCTACACATTTTGTAGAAACTTCAACTTTATTGAAAATCACCTGAACTATAGCCCACAAAATCAGAGCTACAAAATGGAAAATCTGCAATTGTGCTTCGATTCCGATGATTGATACCTCTATCAATAGGTGTTGAGACCTGTAATTGTCATGCCAACGGGCATTACGATCGCTTGAATATTTCTACATATTTAGTAGAAAATTCAATTTTATTGAAAATCACCTGAACTATAGCCCACAAAATCAGAGCTACAAAATGGGAAATCTGCAATTGTGCTCCGATTCCGATGATTGATACCTCTATCAATAGGTGTTGAGACCTGTAATTGCCATGCCAACAGGCATTAGGTTTGCTGGAATATTTCTACACATTTAGTAGAAAATTAAATTTTACTGAAAATCACCTGAACTTAGCCCACAAAATCAGAGCTACAAAATGGGAAATCTGCAATTGTGCTCCGATTCCGATGATTGATACCTCTATCAATAGGTGTTGAGACCTGTAATTGTCTTGCCAACGGGTATTAGGATCGCAGGAATATTTCTACAAATTTTATAGAAAATTCAATTTTATTGAAAATCACCTGAACTATAGCCCACAAAATCAGAGCTACAAAATGGGAAATCTGCAATTGTGCTCCGATTCCGATGATTGATACCTCTATCAATAGGTGTTGAGACCTGTAATTGTCATACCAACGGGCATTAGGATCGCTTGAATATGTCTACACATTTAGTAGAAAATTCAATTTTATTGAAAATCACCTGAACTATAGCCCACAAAATCAGAGCTACAAAATGGAAAATCTGCAATTGTGCTCCGATTCCGATGATTGATACCTCTATCAATAGGTGTTGAGACCTGTAATTGCCATGCCAACGGGCATTAGGTTTGCTGGAATATTTCTACACATTTAGTAGAAAATTAAATTTTACTGAAAATCACCTGAACTTAGCCCACAAAATCAGAGCTACAAAATGGGAAATCTGCAATTGTGCTCCGATTCCGACGATTGATACCTCTATCAATAGGTGTTGAGACCTGTAATTGTCATGCCAACGGGTATTTGAATAGCTGAAATATTTCTACACATTTTGTAGAAAATTCAATTTTATTGAAAATCACCTGAACTATAGCCCACAAAATCAGAGCTACAAAATGGAAAATCTGCAATTGTGCTCCGATTCCGATGATTGATACCTCTATCAATAGGTGTTGAGACCTGTAATTGTCATGCCAACGGGCATTAGGATCGCTGGAATATTTCTATACATTTAGTAGTAAATTCAATTTTATTGAAAATCACCTGAAGTAAATTCAATTTTATTGAAAATCACCTGTCTAGCCAACGGGCATTAGGATCGCTGGAATATTTCTATACATTTAGTAGTAAATTCAATTTTATTGAAAATCACCTGAACTATAGCCCACAAAATCAGAGCTACAAAATGGGAAATCTGCAATTGTGCTTCGATTCCGATGATTGATACCTCTATCAATAGGTGTTGAGACCTGTAATTGTCATGCCAACGGGCATTAGGATCGCTTGAATATGTCTACACATTTAGTAGAAAATTCAATTTTATTGAAAATCACCTGAACTATAGCCCACAAAATCAGAGCTACAAAATGGAAAATCTACAATTGTGCTCCGATTCCGATGATTGATACCTCTATCAATAGGTGTTGAGACCTGTAATTGTCATGCCAACGGGCATTAGGATCGCTTGATTATTTCTACACATTTTGTAGAAAATTCAATTTTATTGAAAATCACCTGAACTATAGCCCACAAAATCAGAGCTACAAAATGGAAAATCTGCAATTGTGCTCCGATTCCGATGATTGATACCTCTATCAATAGGTGTTGAGATCTGTAATTGTCATGCCAACGGGCATTACAATCGCTTAAATATTTCTACAAATTTTGTAGAAAATTCAATTTGATTGAAAATCACCTGAACTATAGCCCACAAAATCAGAGCTACAAAATGGAAAATCTGCAATTGTGCTCCGATTCCGATGATTGATACCTCTATCAATAGGTGTTGAGACCTGTAATTGTCATGCCAACGGGCATTACGATCGCTTGAATATTTCTACATATTTAGTAGAAAATTCAATTTGATTGAAAATCACCTGAACTATAGCCCACAAAATCAGAGCTACAAAATGGAAAATCTGCAATTGTGCTTCGATTCCGATGATTGATACCTCTATTAATAGGTGTTGAGACCTGTAATTGTCATGCCAACGGGCATTAGGATCGCTTGAATATGTCTACACATTTAGTAGAAAATTCAATTTTATTGAAAATCACCTGAACTATAGCCCACAAAATCAGAGCTACAAAATGGAAAATCTGCAATTGTGCTCCGATTCCGATGATTGATACCTCTATCAATAGGTGTTGAGACCTGTAATTGCCATGCCAACAGGCATTAGGTTTGCTGGAATATTTCTACACATTTAGTAGAAAATTAAATTTTACTGAAAATCACCTGAACTTAGCCCACAAAATCAGAGCTACAAAATGGGTAATCTGCAATTGTGCTCCGATTCCGACGATTGATACCTCTATCAATAGTTGTTGAGATCTGTAATTGTCATGCCAACAGGTATTTGAATAGCTGAAATATTTCTACACATTTTGTAGAAAATTCAATTTTATTGAAAATCACCTGAACTATAGCCCACAAAATCAGAGCTACAAAATGGAAAATCTGTAAATGTGCTCCGATTCCGATGATTGATACCTCTATTAATAGGCGTTAAGACCTGTAATTGTGATGCGAACAGGTATTTGGATTGCTAGAATATTTCTACACATTTTGTAGAAACTTCAATTTTATTGAAAATCACCTGAACTATAACCCACAAAATCAGAGCTACAAAATGGAAAATCTGCAATTGTGCTCAGATTCCGATGATTGATACCTCTATCAATAGGTGTTGAGACCTGTAATTGTCATGCCAACGGGCATTAGGATCGCTGGAATATTTCTACACATTTAGTAGAAAATTATATTTTATTGAAAATCACCTGAACTATAGCCCACAAAATCAGAGCTACAAAATGGGAAATCTGCAATTGTGCTCCGATTCCGATGATTGATACCTCTATCAATAGGCGCTAACACCTGTATATGTCATGCCAACGGGAATTTGGATCACTTGAATATTTCTACACATTTAGTAGAAAATTAAATTTTATTGAAAATCACCTGAACTATAGCCCACAAAATCAGAGCTACAAAATGGAAAATCTACAATTGTGCTCCGATTCCGATGATTGATACCTCTATCAATAGGTGTTGAGACCTGTAATTGTCATGCCAACGGGCATTAGGATCGCTTGAATATTTCTACAAATTTTGTAGAAAATTCAATTTTATTGAAAATCACCTGAACTATAGCCCACAAAATCAGAGCTACAAAATTGAATATCTGCAGTTGGACTACGATTCCGATGATTGATACCTCTATCAATAGGTGTTGAGACCTGTAATTGTCATGCCAGCGGGTATTTGAATCGTTTGAATATTTCAACACATTTTGTAGAAAATTCAATTTTATTGAAAATCACCTGAACTATAGCCCACAAAATCAGAGCTACAAAATGGGAAATCTGCAATTGTGCTCCGATTCCGATGATTGATACCTCTATCAATAGGTGTTGAGACCTGTAATTGTCTTGCCAACGGGTATTAGGATCGCAGGAATATTTCTACAAATTTTATAGAAAATTCAATTTTATTGAAAATCACCTGAACTATAGCCCACAAAATCAGAGCTACAAAATGGAAAATCTGCAATTGTGCTTCGATTCCGATGATTGATACCTCTATCAATAGGTGTTGAGACCTGTAATTGTCATGCCAACGGGCATTAGGATCGCTTGAATATTTCTATACATTTAGTAGTAAATTCAATTTTATTGAAAATCACCTGAACTATAGCCCACAAAATCAGAGCTACAAAATGGGAAATCTGCAATTGTGCTCCGATTCCGATGATTGATACCTCTATCAATAGGTGTTGAGACCTGTAATTGTCATGCCAACGGGCATTAGGATCGCTTGAATATGTCTACACATTTAGTAGAAAATTCAATTTTATTGAAAATCACCTGAACTATAGCCCACAAAATCAGAGCTACAAAATGGAAAATCTGCAATTGTGCTCCGATTCCGATGATTGATACCTCTATCAATAGGTGTTGAGACCTGTAATTGCCATGCCAACAGGCATTAGGTTTGCTGGAATATTTCTACACATTTAGTAGAAAATTAAATTTTACTGAAAATCACCTGAACTTAGCCCACAAAATCAGAGCTACAAAATGGGTAATCTGCAATTGTGCTCCGATTCCGACGATTGATACCTCTATCAATAGTTGTTGAGATCTGTAATTGTCATGCCAACAGGTATTTGAATAGCTGAAATATTTCTACACATTTTGTAGAAAATTCAATTTTATTGAAAATCACCTGAACTATAGCCCACAAAATCAGAGCTACAAAATGGAAAATCTGTAAATGTGCTCCGATTCCGATGATTGATACCTCTATTAATAGGCGTAAAGACCTGTAATTGTGATGCGAACAGGTATTTGGATTGCTAGAATATTTCTACACATTTTGTAGAAACTTCAATTTTATTGAAAATCACCTGAACTATAACCCACAAAATCAGAGCTACAAAATGGAAAATCTGCAATTGTGCTCCGATTCCGATGATTGATACCTCTATCAATAGGTGTTGAGACCTGTAATTGCCATGCCAACAGGCATTAGGTTTGCTGGAATATTTCTACACATTTAGTAGAAAATTAAATTTTACTGAAAATCACCTGAACTTAGCCCACAAAATCAGAGCTACAAAATGGAAAATCTGCAATGTGCTCCGATTCCGATGATTGATACCTCTATCAATAGGTGTTGAGACCTGTAATTATCATGCCAACGGGCATTACGATCGCTTGAATATTTCTACATATTTTGTAGAAAATTCAATTTTATTGAAAATCACCTGAACTATAGCCCACAAAATCAGAGCTACAAAATGGAAAATCTGTAAATGTGCTCCGATTCCGATGATTGATACCTCTATTAATAGGCGTAAAGACCTGTAATTGTGATGCGAACAGGTATTTGGATTGCTAGAATATTTCTACACATTTTGTAGAAACTTCAATTTTATTGAAAATCACCTGAACTATAACCCACAAAATCAGAGCTACAAAATGGAAAATCTGCAATTGTGCTCAGATTCCGATGATTGATACCTCTATCAATAGGTGTTGAGACCTGTAATTGTCATGCCAACGGGCATTAGGATCGCTGGAATATTTCTACACATTTAGTAGAAAATTATATTTTATTGAAAATCACCTGAACTATAGCCCACAAAATCAGAGCTACAAAATGGAAAATCTACAATTGTGCTCCGATTTCGATGATTGATACCTCTATCAATAGGCGCTAACACCTGTAATTGTCTTGCCAACGGGTATTAGGATCGCAGGAATATTTCTACAAATTTTATAGAAAATTCAATTTTATTGAAAATCACCTGAACTATAGCCCACAAAATCAGAGCTACAAAATGGAAAATCTGCAATTGTGCTTCGATTCCGATGATTGATACCTCTATTAATAGGTGTTGAGACCTGTAATTGTCATGCCAACGGGCATTAGGATCGCTTGAATATGTCTACACATTTAGTAGAAAATTCAATTTTATTGAAAATCACCTGAACTATAGCCCACAAAATCAGAGCTACAAAATGGAAAATCTACAATTGTGCTCCGATTCCGATGATTGATACCTCTATTAATAGGCGTTAAGACCTGTAATTGTGATGCGAACAGGTATTTGGATTGCTAGAATATTTCTACACATTTTGTAGAAACTTCAATTTTATTGAAAATCACCTGAACTATAACCCACAAAATCAGAGCTACAAAATGGAAAATCTGCAATTGTGCTCAGATTCCGATGATTGATACCTCTATCAATAGGTGTTGAGACCTGTAATTGTCATGCCAACGGGCATTAGGATCGCTGGAATATTTCTACACATTTAGTAGAAAATTATATTTTATTGAAAATCACCTGAACTATAGCCCACAAAATCAGAGCTACAAAATGGAAAATCTACAATTGTGCTCCGATTTCGATGATTGATACCTCTATCAATAGGCGCTAACACCTGTATATGTCATGCCAACGGGAATTTGGATCACTTGAATATTTCTACACATTTAGTAGAAAATTAAATTTTATTGAAAATCACCTGAACTATAGCCCACAAAATCAGAGCTACAAAATGGAAAATCTACAATTGTGCTCCGATTCCGATGATTGATACCTCTATCAATAGGTGTTGAGACCTGTAATTGTCATTCCAACGGGCATTAGGATCGCTGGAATATTTCTACACATTTAGTAGAAAATTAAATTTTATTGAAAATCACCTGAACTATAGCCCACAAAATCAGAGCTACAAAATTGAATATCTGCAGTTGGACTCCGATTCCGATGATTGATACCTCTATCAATAGGTGTTGAGACCTGTAATTGTTATGCCAGCGGGTATTTGAATCGCTTGAATATGTCTACACATTTTGTAGAAAATTCAATTTTATAACTATAGCCCACAAAATCAGAGGTACAAAATGGAAAATCTGCAATTGTGCTCCGATTCCGATGATTGATACCTCTATCAATAGGTGTTGAGACCTGTAATTGTCATGCCAACGGGCATTAGGATCGCTTGAATATGTCTACACATTTAGTAGAAAATTCAATTTTATTGAAAATCACCTGAACTATAGCCCACAAAATCAGAGCTACAAAATGGAAAATCTGCAATTGTGCTCCGATTCCGATGATTGATACCTCTATCAATAGGTGTTGAGACCTGTAATTGCCATGCCAACAGGCATTAGGTTTGCTGGAATATTTCTACACATTTAGTAGAAAATTAAATTTTACTGAAAATCACCTGAACTTAGCCCACAAAATCAGAGCTACAAAATGGGTAATCTGCAATTGTGCTCCGATTCCGACGATTGATACCTCTATCAATAGGTGTTGAGACCTGTAATTGTCATACCAACGGGCATTAGGATCGCTTGAATATGTCTACACATTTAGTAGAAAATTCAATTTTATTGAAAATCACCTGAACTATAGCCCACAAAATCAGAGCTACAAAATGGAAAATCTGCAATTGTGCTCCGATTCCGATGATTGATACCTCTATCAATAGGTGTTGAGACCTGTAATTGCCATGCCAACGGGCATTAGGTTTGCTGGAATATTTCTACACATTTAGTAGAAAATTAAATTTTACTGAAAATCACCTGAACTTAGCCCACAAAATCAGAGCTACAAAATGGGAAATCTGCAATTGTGCTCCGATTCCGACGATTGATACCTCTATCAATAGGTGTTGAGACCTGTAATTGTCATGCCAACGGGTATTTGAATAGCTGAAATATTTCTACACATTTTGTAGAAAATTCAATTTTATTGAAAATCACCTGAACTATAGCCCACAAAATCAGAGCTACAAAATGGAAAATCTGCAATTGTGCTCCGATTCCGATGATTGATACCTCTATCAATAGGTGTTGAGACCTGTAATTGTCATGCCAACGGGCATTAGGATCGCTGGAATATTTCTATACATTTAGTAGTAAATTCAATTTTATTGAAAATCACCTGAAGTAAATTCAATTTTATTGAAAATCACCTGTCTAGCCAACGGGCATTAGGATCGCTGGAATATTTCTATACATTTAGTAGTAAATTCAATTTTATTGAAAATCACCTGAACTATAGCCCACAAAATCAGAGCTACAAAATGGGAAATCTGCAATTGTGCTTCGATTCCGATGATTGATACCTCTATCAATAGGTGTTGAGACCTGTAATTGTCATGCCAACGGGCATTAGGATCGCTTGAATATGTCTACACATTTAGTAGAAAATTCAATTTTATTGAAAATCACCTGAACTATAGCCCACAAAATCAGAGCTACAAAATGGAAAATCTACAATTGTGCTCCGATTCCGATGATTGATACCTCTATCAATAGGTGTTGAGACCTGTAATTGTCATGCCAACGGGCATTAGGATCGCTTGATTATTTCTACACATTTTGTAGAAAATTCAATTTTATTGAAAATCACCTGAACTATAGCCCACAAAATCAGAGCTACAAAATGGAAAATCTGCAATTGTGCTCCGATTCCGATGATTGATACCTCTATCAATAGGTGTTGAGATCTGTAATTGTCATGCCAACGGGCATTACAATCGCTTAAATATTTCTACAAATTTTGTAGAAAATTCAATTTGATTGAAAATCACCTGAACTATAGCCCACAAAATCAGAGCTACAAAATGGAAAATCTGCAATTGTGCTCCGATTCCGATGATTGATACCTCTATCAATAGGTGTTGAGACCTGTAATTGTCATGCCAACGGGCATTACGATCGCTTGAATATTTCTACATATTTAGTAGAAAATTCAATTTGATTGAAAATCACCTGAACTATAGCCCACAAAATCAGAGCTACAAAATGGAAAATCTGCAATTGTGCTTCGATTCCGATGATTGATACCTCTATTAATAGGTGTTGAGACCTGTAATTGTCATGCCAACGGGCATTAGGATCGCTTGAATATGTCTACACATTTAGTAGAAAATTCAATTTTATTGAAAATCACCTGAACTATAGCCCACAAAATCAGAGCTACAAAATGGAAAATCTGCAATTGTGCTCCGATTCCGATGATTGATACCTCTATCAATAGGTGTTGAGACCTGTAATTGCCATGCCAACAGGCATTAGGTTTGCTGGAATATTTCTACACATTTAGTAGAAAATTAAATTTTACTGAAAATCACCTGAACTTAGCCCACAAAATCAGAGCTACAAAATGGAAAATCTGCAATGTGCTCCGATTCCGATGATTGATACCTCTATCAATAGGTGTTGAGACCTGTAATTGTCATGCCAACGGGCATTACGATCGCTTGAATATTTCTACATATTTTGTAGAAAATTCAATTTTATTGAAAATCACCTGAACTATAGCCCACAAAATCAGAGCTACAAAATGGAAAATCTGTAAATGTGCTCCGATTCCGATGATTGATACCTCTATTAATAGGCGTTAAGACCTGTAATTGTGATGCGAACAGGTATTTGGATTGCTAGAATATTTCTACACATTTTGTAGAAACTTCAATTTTATTGAAAATCACCTGAACTATAACCCACAAAATCAGAGCTACAAAATGGAAAATCTGCAATTGTGCTCAGATTCCGATGATTGATACCTCTATCAATAGGTGTTGAGACCTGTAATTGTCATGCCAACGGGCATTAGGATCGCTGGAATATTTCTACACATTTAGTAGAAAATTATATTTTATTGAAAATCACCTGAACTATAGCCCACAAAATCAGAGCTACAAAATGGGAAATCTGCAATTGTGCTCCGATTCCGATGATTGATACCTCTATCAATAGGCGCTAACACCTGTATATGTCATGCCAACGGGAATTTGGATCACTTGAATATTTCTACACATTTAGTAGAAAATTAAATTTTATTGAAAATCACCTGAACTATAGCCCACAAAATCAGAGCTACAAAATGGAAAATCTACAATTGTGCTCCGATTCCGATGATTGATACCTCTATCAATAGGTGTTGAGACCTGTAATTGTCATTCCAACGGGCATTAGGATCGCTGGAATATTTCTACACATTTAGTAGAAAATTAAATTTTATTGAAAATCACCTGAACTATAGCCCACAAAATCAGAGCTACAAAATTGAATATCTGCAGTTGGACTCCGATTCCGATGATTGATACCTCTATCAATAGGTGTTGAGACCTGTAATTGTTATGCCAGCGGGTATTTGAATCGCTTGAATATGTCTACACATTTTGTAGAAAATTCAATTTTATAACTATAGCCCACAAAATCAGAGGTACAAAATGGAAAATCTGCAATTGTGCTCAGATTCCGATGATTGATACCTCTATCAATAGGTGTTGAGACCTGTAATTGTCATGCCAACGGGCATTAGGATCGCTGGAATATTTCTACACATTTAGTAGAAAATTATATTTTATTGAAAATCACCTGAACTATAGCCCACAAAATCAGAGCTACAAAATGGAAAATCTACAATTGTGGTCCGATTTCGATGATTGATACCTCTATCAATAGGCGCTAACACCTGTATATGTCATGCCAACGGGAATTTGGATCACTTGAATATTTCTACACATTTAGTAGAAAATTAAATTTTATTGAAAATCACCTGAACTATAGCCCACAAAATCAGAGCTACAAAATGGAAAATCTACAATTGTGCTCCGATTCCGATGATTGATACCTCTATCAATAGGTGTTGAGACCTGTAATTATCATTCCAACGGGCATTAGGATCGCTGGAATATTTCTACACATTTAGTAGAAAATTAAATTTTATTGAAAATCACCTGAACTATAGCCCACAAAATCAGAGCTACAAAATTGAATATCTGCAGTTGGACTCCGATTCCGATGATTGATACCTCTATCAATAGGTGTTGAGACCTGTAATTGTTATGCCAGCGGGTATTTGAATCGCTTGAATATGTCTACACATTTTGTAGAAAATTCAATTTTATAACTATAGCCCACAAAATCAGAGGTACAAAATGGAAAATCTGCAATTGTGCTCAGATTCCGATGATTGATACCTCTATCAATAGGTGTTGAGACCTGTAATTGTCATGCCAACGGGCATTAGGATCGCTGGAATATTTCTACACATTTAGTAGAAAATTATATTTTATTGAAAATCACCTGAACTATAGCCCACAAAATCAGAGCTACAAAATGGAAAATCTACAATTGTGGTCCGATTTCGATGATTGATACCTCTATCAATAGGCGCTAACACCTGTATATGTCATGCCAACGGGAATTTGGATCACTTGAATATTTCTACACATTTAGTAGAAAATTAAATTTTATTGAAAATCACCTGAACTATAGCCCACAAAATCAGAGCTACAAAATGGAAAATCTACAATTGTGCTCCGATTCCGATGATTGATACCTCTATCAATAGGTGTTGAGACCTGTAATTGTCATGCCAACGGGCATTAGGATCGCTTGAATATTTCTACAAATTTTGTAGAAAATTCAATTTTATTGAAAATCACCTGAACTATAGCCCACAAAATCAGAGCTACAAAATTGAATATCTGCAGTTGGACTACGATTCCGATGATTGATACCTCTATCAATAGGTGTTGAGACCTGTAATTGTCATGCCAGCGGGTATTTGAATCGTTTGAATATTTCAACACATTTTGTAGAAAATTCAATTTTATTGAAAATCACCTGAACTATAGCCCACAAAATCAGAGCTACAAAATGGGAAATCTGCAATTGTGCTCCGATTCCGATGATTGATACCTCTATCAATAGGTGTTGAGACCTGTAATTGTCTTGCCAACGGGTATTAGGATCGCAGGAATATTTCTACAAATTTTATAGAAAATTCAATTTTATTGAAAATCACCTGAACTATAGCCCACAAAATCAGAGCTACAAAATGGAAAATCTGCAATTGTGCTTCGATTCCGATGATTGATACCTCTATCAATAGGTGTTGAGACCTGTAATTGTCATGCCAACGGGCATTAGGATCGCTTGAATATTTCTATACATTTAGTAGTAAATTCAATTTTATTGAAAATCACCTGAACTATAGCCCACAAAATCAGAGCTACAAAATGGGAAATCTGCAATTGTGCTCCGATTCCGATGATTGATACCTCTATCAATAGGTGTTGAGACCTGTAATTGTCATGCCAACGGGCATTAGGATCGCTTGAATATGTCTACACATTTAGTAGAAAATTCAATTTTATTGAAAATCACCTGAACTATAGCCCACAAAATCAGAGCTACAAAATGGAAAATCTGCAATTGTGCTCCGATTCCGATGATTGATACCTCTATCAATAGGTGTTGAGACCTGTAATTGCCATGCCAACAGGCATTAGGTTTGCTGGAATATTTCTACACATTTAGTAGAAAATTAAATTTTACTGAAAATCACCTGAACTTAGCCCACAAAATCAGAGCTACAAAATGGGTAATCTGCAATTGTGCTCCGATTCCGACGATTGATACCTCTATCAATAGTTGTTGAGATCTGTAATTGTCATGCCAACAGGTATTTGAATAGCTGAAATATTTCTACACATTTTGTAGAAAATTCAATTTTATTGAAAATCACCTGAACTATAGCCCACAAAATCAGAGCTACAAAATGGAAAATCTGTAAATGTGCTCCGATTCCGATGATTGATACCTCTATTAATAGGCGTAAAGACCTGTAATTGTGATGCGAACAGGTATTTGGATTGCTAGAATATTTCTACACATTTTGTAGAAACTTCAATTTTATTGAAAATCACCTGAACTATAACCCACAAAATCAGAGCTACAAAATGGAAAATCTGCAATTGTGCTCCGATTCCGATGATTGATACCTCTATCAATAGGTGTTGAGACCTGTAATTGCCATGCCAACAGGCATTAGGTTTGCTGGAATATTTCTACACATTTAGTAGAAAATTAAATTTTACTGAAAATCACCTGAACTTAGCCCACAAAATCAGAGCTACAAAATGGAAAATCTGCAATGTGCTCCGATTCCGATGATTGATACCTCTATCAATAGGTGTTGAGACCTGTAATTATCATGCCAACGGGCATTACGATCGCTTGAATATTTCTACATATTTTGTAGAAAATTCAATTTTATTGAAAATCACCTGAACTATAGCCCACAAAATCAGAGCTACAAAATGGAAAATCTGTAAATGTGCTCCGATTCCGATGATTGATACCTCTATTAATAGGCGTAAAGACCTGTAATTGTGATGCGAACAGGTATTTGGATTGCTAGAATATTTCTACACATTTTGTAGAAACTTCAATTTTATTGAAAATCACCTGAACTATAACCCACAAAATCAGAGCTACAAAATGGAAAATCTGCAATTGTGCTCAGATTCCGATGATTGATACCTCTATCAATAGGTGTTGAGACCTGTAATTGTCATGCCAACGGGCATTAGGATCGCTGGAATATTTCTACACATTTAGTAGAAAATTATATTTTATTGAAAATCACCTGAACTATAGCCCACAAAATCAGAGCTACAAAATGGAAAATCTACAATTGTGCTCCGATTTCGATGATTGATACCTCTATCAATAGGCGCTAACACCTGTAATTGTCTTGCCAACGGGTATTAGGATCGCAGGAATATTTCTACAAATTTTATAGAAAATTCAATTTTATTGAAAATCACCTGAACTATAGCCCACAAAATCAGAGCTACAAAATGGAAAATCTGCAATTGTGCTTCGATTCCGATGATTGATACCTCTATTAATAGGTGTTGAGACCTGTAATTGTCATGCCAACGGGCATTAGGATCGCTTGAATATGTCTACACATTTAGTAGAAAATTCAATTTTATTGAAAATCACCTGAACTATAGCCCACAAAATCAGAGCTACAAAATGGAAAATCTACAATTGTGCTCCGATTCCGATGATTGATACCTCTATTAATAGGCGTTAAGACCTGTAATTGTGATGCGAACAGGTATTTGGATTGCTAGAATATTTCTACACATTTTGTAGAAACTTCAATTTTATTGAAAATCACCTGAACTATAACCCACAAAATCAGAGCTACAAAATGGAAAATCTGCAATTGTGCTCAGATTCCGATGATTGATACCTCTATCAATAGGTGTTGAGACCTGTAATTGTCATGCCAACGGGCATTAGGATCGCTGGAATATTTCTACACATTTAGTAGAAAATTATATTTTATTGAAAATCACCTGAACTATAGCCCACAAAATCAGAGCTACAAAATGGAAAATCTACAATTGTGCTCCGATTTCGATGATTGATACCTCTATCAATAGGCGCTAACACCTGTATATGTCATGCCAACGGGAATTTGGATCACTTGAATATTTCTACACATTTAGTAGAAAATTAAATTTTATTGAAAATCACCTGAACTATAGCCCACAAAATCAGAGCTACAAAATGGAAAATCTACAATTGTGCTCCGATTCCGATGATTGATACCTCTATCAATAGGTGTTGAGACCTGTAATTGTCATTCCAACGGGCATTAGGATCGCTGGAATATTTCTACACATTTAGTAGAAAATTAAATTTTATTGAAAATCACCTGAACTATAGCCCACAAAATCAGAGCTACAAAATTGAATATCTGCAGTTGGACTCCGATTCCGATGATTGATACCTCTATCAATAGGTGTTGAGACCTGTAATTGTTATGCCAGCGGGTATTTGAATCGCTTGAATATGTCTACACATTTTGTAGAAAATTCAATTTTATAACTATAGCCCACAAAATCAGAGGTACAAAATGGAAAATCTGCAATTGTGCTCCGATTCCGATGATTGATACCTCTATGTCATGCCAATGGATATTTGAATCGCTTGAATATTTCTACACATTTTGTAGAAAATTCAATTTTATTGAAAATCACCTGAACTATAGCTCACAAAATCAGAGCTACAAAATCGAAAATCTGCAATTTTGCTCCGATTCCGATGATTGATACCTCTATCAATAGGTGTTGAGACCTGTAATTGTCATGCCAACGGGCATTAGGATCGCTGGAATATTTCTACACATTTAGTAGAAAATTCAATTTTATTGAAAATCACCTGAACTATAGCCCACAAAATCAGAGCTACAAAAATCGAAAATCTGCAATTTTGCTCCGATTCCGATGATTGATACCTCTATCAATAGGTGTTGATACCTGTAATTGCCATGCCAACGGGCATTACGATCGCTAGAATATTTCTACACATTTAGTAGAAAATTCAATTTTATTGAAAATCACCTGAACTATAGCTCACAAAATCAGAGCTACAAAATCGAAAATCTGCAATTGTGCTCCGATTCCGAAAATTGATACCTCTATCAATAGGTGTTGAGACCTGTAATTGTCATGCCAACGGGCATTAGGTTCGCTGGAATATTTCTACACATTTAGTAGAAAATTCAATTTTATTGAAAATCACCTAAACTATAGCCCACAAAATCAGAGCTACAAAATGGGAAATCTGCAATTGTGCTCCGATTTCGATGACGGATATTATAGCAAGATTACCTGTTCCGAATCTATCAAATTTAATGACTCTAACGCTAATAGGTCAACCTATTGAAATTTTGACGCAACTCCGTTTGTTAAATGAGCCGTTTATTTTGAAAGTGGGGCAAGTCCACATTTTGTTGAAACGAGAAAATGAAGGAATAGAGAAACAATAAATGCAAAAATATACGGGATTTTGAATTTTATTATTTTTTGAACAAGTAGTAGGGATTTTTATTTTTTTATTTTGACTATAAATTGTTCACCGTTAGAAAGATTTACTTTTATTTGTCTATTGTTATCATTAACTTAAATTTTTTGAAAAATTGACATGCACCACTTTCAAAATTAACGGCTCAAATCTTGGCTAAGAAACCACAATTCGGTAGACGATAACGAGTGAAGAAATCTACAAACAAAGAATATAACGAAAACCAAAAACCAATTTTGCAATATTTGCAATGATTTATTTAATTTTATAGTAAATATTATTTAAAGAATTTTATGAAGTGTAGGTACTCTGTATCTAATTAATAATTGAAAAAAAATTTCTAATATTGAATTATTTATATAATCTATTTGCATTTTGATATTGTTGCAACATGAAACAAATTTTATTTTATTGTATTTCTTTTACTTGTTCAGTAAATAAGTAAATAAAATTAAATTAAATAAAATTCCCATTTTTACAATTTTTTCGTGTCTTGACTAATCTTTTCATAAAGTGTTTTTTAATTCGAATAATTTGCGAACCCGCTATATAAAAAATAAATTAGTATATGTATGTATATATTTAGGTGGCGAGAATAGTGTATAAGATAGCGCGAATTTTTTATAATCAATAATTATTGTAAATTGGTGATCAAACGGGTGAAATAAAAATTAAATTATATTTATTTATTGTTTTAAGAAGAAAATATTAAATTTGTGCATCAGCGTCTTGGAAAATTGCATTTTTTTCAACACAAATATTTCGCAACGACTGGATTTTATTCAGTTAGATACTGAAATTTTAAGCTACTTACTTATTCGAAACTTAAAAAACGTATAGTTTACTGTTTCTTTACTCTGGTGATATTCCGCCTTTTTTGCACCAACTTAATTTTGCCACCAATACAATTATACGGAAACAATTACTTTTGTTGCTGTTGCAGCTAAAAAAAAAAAAATAATTTTGTTCCATAAATTTAAGAATTTTCTTCGTTGTTTTTTCACATTGAACCAATTTGTTTTTGTTCAGAATTTAATGAAAATGCTTGCAATAATGATAAGATGATAAAAAACTGCAACGAAAGATGAAAATGTATATAAATAAAATAATTTTTATTTTTTTGTTAAAACTTTTATAATAGACTTTTGGTAGTCGTTTTTTGTCATTAAACTTTAATTTTTGTTATACTGGAAATGAATTTCCTTTCTTTTGTCGTCTGTTGAACTTTCTTATTCATCTGATGGAAAATATTTCGAGCCACGATGTCCATGCACAACTCTTGAATTTTATATTGAACAAGAATTGCGTTTGGACAATCAGAGCTAGAAAATTAATTTGTAGATATGTTGCTCACGTTTGAATGAATCTATAAAATAAATAAGAAATTTAATAAACATATTCTGACTTCTGACAGCTCATAATATACACATTGTAGATATTGTGTACCTAAAATATTTTTATATATACTAAATAAAAATAACTTTACTCAAGTGTATACAATATAAACCCATTATTTTTCTCGTTGCGTTGTAGTGCATCCAACTAAAAATTCATTCATTTTACCATAAACATTTCTATATACTGTCGAATACAGCTCGATTGTATTGTCATACTCATAACACAGTACAGTTAAAAGAAGTTTTTGTATTTTTTGTTTGATTGCATTTATTGAACATCTTCGAACAACAATAAGATGAAATTGATATTATTCACAAAAAAAAAAAAATGTTTTGCTCTTCTCTTGATTTTCTGTATGTACACGGAATGGAAGGAAAAATGGGAACTTTCATTATTATTATTCTTATTGTTACTATTACTATTTTTTTTGTGTATATAAAGCATATTTTTTTTTTAAATGTTATCTATTCAACCATTAAATTGAAAAGAAAAATTTTCTATGGAAAAAGAGATAAATGGAATACTTTGACGTAGATAATAGTGGAAATTAATATTGCTATAAACTCTGCATCACGTTGTTAAGTTCAGTAACAAACCGAGTCAAAATGACCAATAATTATACAAAAATGTAAAATCATATTGCTTTCCCACGCTTATAAGCTTGATAACTGATGCTGATTTTTAAAATAATGTAAATGTGTTGCACAGTTACTCCTGTTTCCAAAACTAGTAAGTACTCCAAAAATGAGAACTATACAGTACAAGAAGTTTAAATAAAATATCTGTATGCTTTTGTTAGGCAAAGGAACTTGGAAGCAATGCGGCTAATCAATAATGCATTTGGAATAGAATCTGTACTGTAAATTTCCGTCCGTTATTAATGCTGATGAAAATGAAAGATTTTATAAGTTTACCTTGCATTAAATTGTATTATGGAACAAACCGCACTTTCATAAATGTAGAAAAAGGGGAAATATTATTTAACTGAGGATAACCCTTTTTCATTATAAAATCTACAGGGCATTATGAAACAATGTGATCCTTCTTTGGCTCTTTAAATTTTTTGTAGTGATATTAAAGATAGTAAAATAGTATTATACTATTTTGCTATTATACTATCTACGGTGTGAAACCGGTATTAATAATATATTTGTTCTAGAAGTAGTTGGGTTTGCATAATTTTTACTTTCCTTGTGGTTTGCTTCAAATCTCATCGTCCAGAGACGTTTAATAGGTCCAAGTTTACGGATTAAAGTCACATAATGCAGTATAAAATGGTGTTTCGGATAAAAATGCCCACCAAAAAGATTTAAATATGTTTCGTGATGTTCTTCTATAATATCACAAAGCTTTATTAAATGATCTTCAGTAAAGCTAGGTAAAATACTAGCAGTATCTACTAATTTTATCAGTAGTTTCAGCAATCTCCAACTGTTATCATTGTAGGGTACAAAATCTCCAACCATTAAAAGGTAAGAAATGTAAAAAAACATTTAGTTTGAGAAGCTGACATTTTTAATTTCTTTTTATTTAAGAGCCGTATTTGAATATCGATGGATTTATTTTTATTGTTGACTGGGCTATAATCAAAGGAAGCTTTACGAGAATTTAGATCAGATAAAGAAATTTTTTTTTTCTGAGAAATAAAATATTCTATGAATATTACAAATTTTGTAATGAGCTATTCCCTCAAAAATATCGTGCATGTTACATTATCTATGCCATTAAACGATTTAATAAAATTAAAAATACAATTTTCTTTTATTCCTGTCTCGAAAACGTTAACCATATCTACGTATTGTAATTCTCGTTGTTTTTAAATTTCGATGGATCCTCGACTACTTGTGTTCGCATAGTAGCTTTATCTATGGTGCAAATTCTACAACAATGATTGGCCGAAAAAGATTTCACAAATCCCAAAATAGAATTTTTACCTAAATTATCTCCCACATGAATGCTTCCTTTGCTCGTTTCAACTAATATACCATCTTCCTCTAGCTCTTTTAGAATATGTATCAGAGGCATAAAATTAGAATCATTTCCATGAATTATATCAGTCGATTTAGTAAAACAACAAGTTATTATATTTTCTAACTTAGAAATTTTATAATGCGCTAATAATGGAAAGCTTAAATAAGCAGCTGTGATTTTGTCAACTCCGGCTTTTGACCCGAGCGGGTTGTTAAGCTGAAAGTCATCCTGATATAAAATATAAGGAATGCAAACTTTATTTTGATGTTCTTTAATTTTGTCTTTCCATGCAGAACCTTGAATTATATTACAAAATGTTGAACACGATCCTATGTCTTGAATTTTATCCATCATACTTGCTAAGTTATTGTTGTTCTCTAAGAAGAGTTTAATATTATCTTTAATATGTAGCAAAACCACTTTAGACGACTTCGAATATATGTTTTCTAGTGTTTTGGTACTATTTATTAGGATTTCCGGTTCAGAAAACAAACTTTTATTCTCCAAAACTTTTTTAACTTTGTATTCCGCATTTCAATAGCATCTTCAACATCTTTTATTATTTCAAGTGCTAATTTATGATTAAGAGACGTATGCCCTAATAATTGTAAAGCAAATTGTAATACTATCGATATCACAAAAATCTATTGAAGCTTCATTAATATCAACTATATTGTTGGATCCTTTTCCGTGTCACAAACAGGTAAGCTTTCGTGATTTAACGACGGATTTGAAAGGATATTTGGTAATGAATCATTTTTATTTTGAATGTGATAATCATTTTTTAAAAGCCTGTTCAAGTGGCGACTAAATGCGTATAAATTTTGAAATGATTGCGGACAAATTTTACATTGAAAAAAAGAAGAGTTACGTGATAATTTATGAATTGAATTTAACTGTGTGATATAAGGTTTCACTTCGGAAAATTGAGCACGACAAAGAAAACACTAAGGCATTTTTAATTTTTAAGGTCTGATAACAATTGAAGTAATTGGTTGGATTGTTTTGTTTCACATGGAATTTCAAAAAAAAAGTTAGTGATAAATTCCAAAGCTTATTTGCATGGATCGGGGAATTTTAGATTTAATACATAAAAAATTTGCATAATGACCAATACAGATTTTAAAAAGGTATCTCTTGTAAAAATTATCATTTAAATTAATAAAAAAATGTTTTAAGTCCTTTAACTCACCAATAATAATAATCAGTGGCTGATTTGTTAACCCTCTTTCAATTAGGCGTTCTCTATGCTGTTTCACTGTTGTTTCAATATTATTTTCAGCCTAAAAAATACCTATATAAATATTACTCAATATAACCAACCATCTTAGTATATAATTTCATACCTTGACATGAAGCACGATAAACTCCTGAGCTTGTACTATTGATGGCTTCCAAAAAAAAATGTATTCCGTCCTTTTATGCATCAAAACTCAGTTGGTACCAATACAGCGTTAAGTAGAATGGTCAATAAATAATCTTCTGGATCTAAAAATATTAGTACATTGAAACAAAATTATTCGCTTGTATGTCACATAATAGTTAGTTTAATCTATGGGCCTGTTTGATAATTCGCACGGAGCGGTGCAGTGCATACTGTTTTCCTTATCTCCTTTGATTTATTTCTATTGACGAAACAAAGACAAAAATGTACACTTCACCGCACCGTGCGAATTATCAAACAGACCCTATATATCGTACCGCCCAATTAATACTATGACTAGTTAAATTGTCATAGTTTATTTTTATTTGACAAATCAGTACCTCTTATGAATACACACTAACTGTCAAAATTTCACCTCCCTAGCTTTAATATTAATAAAGTTATAGCCAAAACAATTTTTTTTGATATAGTTTAGTTTGTTCGGTTTTAAATCGACAAATTTGGAGTTCCATGTTATTTAATTTTGTCTTAGTTTATTTATAACAAATATAAAATAAGTAGAAAACAAAATGACTTGTCATAGTTTTTCGAAATGTTTAGATATAAATGTATAATTCTTCCTATGATATGTCGAATTGACATATATTTTATAACAAAATACGATAAATTGGTAAAATGATAATTTAACTTGTAATAGTTTAAACTGAAATAGAAATTGAATGTCAAACACAACAAAAGTTGATGTGCGCAGTTTTATTAGTTAATGGAATAAATTCAGTATAATTGTGACAGTCGCATGAAGAAGGTGATTTTTATAGGTAGAAATGTCGTGTAGAGCGAGACTAATGGTGCAGATGGCCGAAAATAAAATGTTAAAAAACGGTTAGTATGACTTTTATTCTTATTTTATAAGTAAATATTTTACTATTAATTTATAAATTTTAAGTGTAATTAACAAATATAATGAACAATTAGTTGTTCTGTTAGGTAAGTATTTAGCTGCTATTTTTATAAAACGTTTTTTATCGTTTTCTTTACCAAATTTTATTTTAGATGATGATTTTATTGATGGTGGCTCGAAGAATATACCTGAAATAGAAACGCCAGAAAACAACTTAGCACCACCAAATGCGCGTTCTTTGTTTCCTTTATCTTCAAGTGCCATTTGTACAACTCTAGATATAGAAGCAGTTGCTACAAAGCCCATATCTTACATCGAACAAACAGAAGAGTTTCAAAATAATGAAAATATGGAACTACATGAGTTTTCAGGTAAATATTCTAATGCAATGATAAGGCGTAAGAAATATACGATCACCAATTTTTAAATTAAAGATTTTGAAGACAGCGGTACGGAGTATGTACCTGAAAGCGAATCGTCAGATTCCACTGAAGCATCACCAGAATTCAGCCCGTTTACCCCACGTGGGCCAAGAAAATGTGGCGTGGAATCATCTGAAAGATGTACAATGCCGGGAACACAGTTATCTACGAGTATGATAAACTGTAACAACAGAGATATTGAAATCACGCCAATTTCCGGAAGAAAACGAACCAAAACCGAAATTCATAAGGGCCCGGGGCGAAAACGGAACCCACAAACCAAAAAATGGAAAACCAAAAAAATTAAGGAAGCGCATAATGCAGGTGTGGAGTATATAAATCTTAAGGTATATAAACCGCTCCGAACGCGAATATTTGGTTGGCGACCTAAATATTATAACAATGTATAGATTATATATTTTGTGGATTGACGGGGAAAATTCTGGGGTAGTTCCAGCTACAAAGCGGCAATACACTGATATTTTTAATAACAGTTTTAATTTATCATTTTTTATACCAAACAAAGACCGGTGCAACGACTGCACTTCGTTTACAAATCGAAACCTTAACAGAGAGGAAGGTGAATTTGGTTCTCATTTGAACGAGGCAAAATTTGCACGGTCTATAAAGGACCAAGATAAGCGAGAATCTTTGGAAAGCCATGGCAACATAATTTCCGCAGTATTTGATTTTCAGAAAATTTTAACGTGCCCGAATGCCGAGATTTCTACTTTATATTATAAGCGCAATTTTAATTGCTATAATTTTACAATATACAAGCTAAATACAAAAGAAGCTTACTGCTTCGTTTGGCATGAGTGTATAGCACAGCGAGGACCAAGTGAAGTTGTGAGCTGTTTAGACAGATTTATTCAACTTGAAGTACATAAAAATCAAAATTTGTCGGAAATTCGGTTTTGGTCAGATAATTGCTACCACCAAAATAAAAACAAAATACTAATATCTTTCTATTCGTGGGCCTCTAAGAAGTACAACTTAAAAATTGTTCAACGTTATTTAACGAAAGGACATACACAAAATGAAGGGGATTCCGTCCACGCAATAATCGAGAAACGAAAAAAGAATAGAGATGTTATGATACCACAAGAGTGGTACGAAATAATTCGATTTGCTAAAGTAGCCGAACCTTTCTATCAGGTAATAGAAATGTCTCTAACTGATTTTTTTAATTTTAACCATTAAGCGAAATAGCAAATTTTGTTCACAATGATTTCCAAATATCAAAATTAAAGGAAATAAAGTTTTCATGTGCAAGTCCACTAATTGTTGGATATAAAACTGATTGGAATAATTTGGAACAGCAAATCGTATTAGTCAATGAAAGAAAAACCCGAGGTCGAAAGCCTTTAAAAAATCCTGAAATATTTTATAATTTTGTACCAACTTTAAGCTATAATGCGGCTCTACCAATATCGGAGGCAAAGTGGAACGACTTAAATTCCCTTTGTAACTCAAACTTGATAAACATCAAATATCATGATTTTTATAGAAGTTTACCCTTTGCTCAGGCGATAGCCAACGTTGATGAGGCTGAATCAAACAAAACGCTTTTTTTATAATGTTAAATATTTTAGTAATGTGGATTACTGTTTTATAATTTTTAATTTTGAAATGAATTGTGATACTCGTACATTGTGATTTTTTTATTTGAAATAAATAATATAAAAATAATTAAATAGTTTTAAATTTGGTAAAGCATTCATTAACGTCGATAATAAAGTTTAAAATAATATTGTTTTGACAATATTGAGTTTTTCTCTGAATTTTCATTTCCGTATAAACTATGACATTTTGATATAAGAACTGACTGTTTTCTCGTGTAAACAAATTAAACTATGATAAGTAGCTAAGTCATATGTTAGACTTTATAAATTAATTTAAAAACTATGATTAAACTAATTTTATCGAAAACCATTTAACAATTAATGTTAAGTTCCACTCAACCCTATTATGCATATTGGAATGCATATTTTCACTTAATTTCAAATCAATAGGTTGAACATCTTCGAAGATAACAAAAAAAACAGTCTCCTGTAAAGTTGGTGTTTTCAACTTGTCATAGTATTAATTGGGCGGTACGATATATAAAAAGAAGTGTACATTTTGATTGTCACTCCATAACTCGAGAACGGCTCAACCGATTGCCATAACATTTTTAGGGAAGGTGCAGGAAGGAGTGATGATGGTTAGTTGATTTTGAAATTCAAAATCGGTCCAGCCATTCTCGAGTTATGATTTTTTTCCTGAAATGAACTCGCTCTTTGTAAAACAACAACAAATACACGTAAAATCGAAAAATTGCAAATATCTCGAAAACGGTGCGTCTGAGCGAAAAAATAAGGTCATGCCCCCACACCCCATCCACACACTTTGTGATCGATTGGGTATGGTCCCAGCCCCCCGCCCCCTCTTGAAAAAATTTTAATTCAACATTTGAAAAAAAAAAAAAAAGTTTAAATTTCGGTCCGACCTAACGAAAAAAATCGATCCAAACTAATACACAAACTCATAAATACACACATTCATTTGATTGACAGCATACAAATGAGAAACAGATGAACCTGTCAAAATGCACATGTTTGCCAATCACTTTCTTTCACTCTTGGATTCTGATACAGCCGGTCATACATTCGCTGCTTTCCAATTGGAATTTTATTACAGGTGACTTTTTTTTGAGTTTCATAAATATTGGTAAGTATCAACAAAATAAAAAGTGATTTTAAGTGTGTTCAGTGCAAAATATTTTCCAAATAAACAAAACAAATTTGTTTTACTTTAATGATTTTTTGGGAAAGTTTAATTGGATGCAACGCATAACAGCACTCACACAACAACAATACTTTTTTGAATTATTCTTAAATAAACAATCCTTAATTCATATTGAATTAATTTCATTGATTTAGAAAAAAATGCCACCAACAAGACGATCAACTATTGGTTGACGTACGCGTAATTCTACCTATAGATTTAATCAAAGGAGAGCGCAAAGTGTAGAGAAACACTCACAACAAAATCAAGTACAACAATTACGAAACGCACGTCGTCATAGATCGGCAGATTCAAATCCATTAAATCCAGCATCGAGACGAACGACACGACTTTCACTTGCTGCTTTCGCTTACAATAGCGAAAATGATTATAGTGAATATGCCAATATTGGTGGAATGACGGTGAGATGTCCACATTGTGATGCAGCCAAATTTCAAGGTGAAACGCCTGGCATGTGTTGTGCTAATGGCAAAGTGAGACTGCCAGCATTTGAATCTTCCCCCAATCCACTTCATTCATTCATTTTTGGAACGTCGCAAACGTCTAAGCATTTTTTGTCTCACATTCAAGAATATAATGCGGCATTTCAAATGACTTCTTTTGGTGCGACCAAAATTGTAAGAGACAATTTCATGCCGACGTTTAAGGTGATTACTTCATGCGGAATATCATATGAAAAATGTGATCTGAGCAGCAATTTTTTTGATGTGTTCAAGAATTCTGACTCAGATTCAAGGTCAGATTTATCATCGAACTGGTTCCTTATTGCCATATCCTGATGCTGATCATCAATTTTTGCAAATCTATTTTATCGGAGATGCAAATCGTGAATTGGATCGGCGTTGTACAATTGCTGCGCGTGCAAGGCGACAAATTGTTTCTGAACTTCAAACATTCTTACATCAGCACAATGAATTAATTCGATTGTTTAAAACCGCTCTCGATCGTATGCCATCTGATGATCACAGAATCGTTATCAGGGCTGACAAAACGCCCTTTGGAGAGCATGCGAGACGATTTAATGCACCAACAATTGATGAAGTGGCCATTGTAATTGTTGGAGACCAGTTTCAATCTCGCGATATTGTGCTACATCGAAGAAATGAAGAATTACGGCGTGTTTCAGAGCTTCACCGCAGCTATGATACATTACAATATCCATTATTGCACTGGAAAGATGACGACGGCTATCATATCAATATACGAATGATAGATCCACGAACCGGTAAAATATTTATTATGAATTCAATTTATTTATTTCAAAACAAGAAGACATGATTTTAATTTTCTGATAATGTATGTATTCATCATAGGTCGTGAGGTAGAAAAAAAAGTTAGTGGGATGAATTATTATTCGTATAGATTCGAGATTCGCCCACAAGAAGACAACTTTATTATGCGATGTGGCAAACTTTTCCACCAATACGCTGTTGACATGTATGCGAAAATTGAAGCAGAACGCCTTAATTACCTTCGATTCAATCAAGCGAAATTCCGATCGAAAGAATACATACACTTGGGAGATGCAATAGTGAATGATGGTAATGTTAATGATATCGGACGTTTAACAATATTACCATCAATGCAATGTCATACGTTCGCAAATATGGTCGTCCCGACCTATTCATAACATTCACATGCAATCCACAGAATAGGCTGACATAAAAAACAATTTATTTGATGGTCAGAATCCAACAGATCGACCCGATATAACAGCACGTGTATTTCGACAGAAAGTAAAAGCACTGATGGATTTGATTATCAAATTGCGAATTTTTGGAGAGGTGCGTTGCTGAATGTATTCGATTGAATGGCAAAAGAGAGGGCTGCCGCACGCGCACATCTTGATATGGCTGGTTCGTAAAATAACACCCAATCAAATTGGTTACATTATATCAGCTGAAATTCCAGATGAAATCAGCGATCCAGAATTATTTGAAGTTGTCACGAAAAATATGATCCATGGCCCTTGCGGTCAAATAAATATGAATTCACCATGCATGATCGATGGAAAATGTACAAAATGGTATCCTAGAGCATTAACTTCGGATACAATTACAGGTGACGACGGATACCCGTTGTACCGACGTCGGTCACCGGAGGATAATGGTCATACAACAACAATTAAAATACGCAATCAAGAAATTGAAGTTGATAATCGTTGGAATGTGCCTTATTCTCCACTATTGTCAAAAGTATTTCAGGCTCACATAAATGTTGAGTACTGTAATTCTGTGAAGTCGATTAAATACATTTGCAAATGTGTGAATAAAGGCAGTGATATGGCTGTTTTTGGAGTAGCTGGTGACAATAGCAATGATGAAATCGCCCAATATCTAATGTGGCGCTACATAAGCACTAATGAAGCTCTTTGGAGAATTTATTCATTTCCAATTCATGAGCGATATCCTGCTGTTGTTCAGTTGGCTGTTCATCTTGAAAATGGCCAGCGTGTGTATTTTACCGATGCAAATGTACAGCAGAGAGCAGCACAGCCACCAGCAACAACATTAACTGCATTCTTTCAATTGTGTGAAAGCGATGAATTTGCCAGAACGTTGCTAATTCAGATGTAACGCATTATTTCACTTAGACTGCAAAGAAATGGCAACGACGTAAACAAGGAACACCTGTTGATGGCCATCCGGGTGTTTTTTTTGCAGATACCATGGGAAGATTATACACAGTTCATCCAAACAATGCAGAATGTTATTATTTGCGGTTGTTGTTAGTAAATGTTGTTGGACCACGTTCATTTCAACATTTGCGAAGAGTAAATGGTCATTTATGTGTCACGTATCGTGAAGCATGTGAGCAATTAGGTTTACTTGAAAATGATGTGCATTGGGATTTAACGCTTCATGATGCATCGATTGCTTCTTCTCCACATCAAATACGTATGTTATATGCCATAATCATATCAATATGTTTTCCATCAAATCCACTTGAATTGTGGAATAAATACAAAGATTTTATGGCAGAAGACTATTTGATTGGAATCCGTCATCACACAAGAAACGCTGATTTGCTGATTTCATTGGAAATGTATAATGATGCATTGATAGCAATTGAAGATATGTGCCTAACGATTGCAAATAAAGCATTAGGGCAATTAGGTTTGTCACCACCCAATCGTCCAATGCATGATTTATTTGATCGAGAATTGCAACGTGAACAACAGTATGATTCCAATGAATTGCAAACATTTGTGAATTTGAATATTCCCAAATTAAATGATCATCAAAAACATGTCTATAATACCATCATGCAAGCTGTACAAAATGAAGTCGGTGGATTATATTTTTTGGATGCGCCTAGTGGTACGGAAAAAACATTTGTGATATCACTGATTTTGGCAGCCATTCGATCGCAACGAAAAATTGCATTGGCACATGCTTCGTCGGGAATCGCTGCTACTCTATTGGATGGTGGACGAACAGCGCACTCTGCATTAAAATTGCCGTTTAATGTGCAGGTGTGCTTATATTTATTGATTGATCACTTTAAAATTTTTTTTTTTTTTTTTTTTTTTTTTTTTTTTTTTTTTTTAATCGATGAATTTAATCGATATTATTGTAAAATATAATTATTCTCAAATTAACAGGTGATTGAACATCCCACGTGCAATATTTCAAGAAATTCTGCTATGGCAAAAGTTTTGCAACAAGCAGCAATTTTTCTTTTGGATGAATGTACAATGACGCATAAAAAATCGCTGGAAGCATTACACCGTACAATGCAAGATCTACGTCAGAATCAAGAAATTTTGGTGGTGCATTGATATTATTGTCAGACGATTTTCGTCAAATATTGCCTGTGGTTCCACGATCAACACCGGCGGATGAGATCAATGCATGCTTAAAGTCTTCTCTTCTGTGGCGACATGTGCAAAAATTGACATTGAACATAAATATGCGCGTTCAATTGCACAACGACCAATCTGCAGATCGGTTCTCGAAGCAATTGTTAGATATTGGAAATGGCAAAGTTCGAGTCGATAATACAAATGGATTGATTACATTGCCGAACAATTTTTCTACCATTCTCCAATTAACAGAAGAGTTGATTGAAAGTGTGTTCCCAAATATTGTTCAAAATTACAGGAATCACAATTGGTTGCGAGAACGCGCAATACTGGCACCAAAAAATGTACACGTCAATGCAATCAATTATCAGATTCAAGAAAAATTACCAGGTGCAGTGACATCATATAAATCTGTTGATAGCGCAATGAATGCAGATGATGCAGTGAATTATCCAATTGAATTTTTGAATTCATTGGAACCACCTGGTATGCCTGGTATGTTTCAATTTAAAGGTTGGCTCATCAATTATTTTACTGCGGAATTTAAATGCACCAAAACTGTGCAATGGCACAAGATTGGCAGCAAAAAATTGCTGCCGAATTTAATTGAACCCACAATATTGACCGCAACAGCGAAAGGTGAAATTGTGCTCATACCACGTATTCCACTGATTCCAACAGACATGCCATTTGAATTTAAGCGTTTGCAATTCCCAGTGCGTCTATCATTTGCCATGTCCATCAATAAGGCGCAAGGACAAACGCTTCAAATATGCGGATTAAATTTGGAGAAGCCGTGCTTTTCAAATGGACAGCTATACGTGGCCTGCTCAAGAGTTGGAACTCCAAATTGTTTGTTTGTGCTCGCTTCAAATGGGCAAACGAGAAATATTGTATATCCAAATGTTTTGGATTGACATTAATAATTTTGAAATACATTGCATTCATTTCATAAAAAAAAAATCTAGAATATTTCATTTCTTTTTTTGGTTGGTTGCAACGAAGTGCATCGGGGTTCGCTATATAATATAATTTTTATCAATTAACATTTTACTAGGTTAGGTTAGGTTTGGGTGGCGGTCCACCAGGACCAGGCATAGACACAAAAAGGTCCGTAGCCATACCACAAACTAAAAATTTTTCCTCCAACTCATTGAAACCACTTTGAGCTTGCTATGAAGCGCTGGATACTCCTGACGTCCTTCTCGCTGAGCTCCGCCAGGTCGTTGAAAAGGTGTGCCCCTAGAAAATTCAGTCTGTTTTGTGCCAGACGAGGACAGGTGCAAAGAAGATGAAGTATTGTCTCTTCCTCCTCTTCGTCTTCGCAACTACGACAGTAGTCATGTGAGAAGAAACCAAGTCTACTTGCATGTCTGCCTATGAGACAGTGCCCCGTAATCACTCCAACAACCACACTGATCTGACTCCGCTGAAGTGAGATCAGCTGTTTGGATCTCGCCAAGTTCAACTTTGGCCAGATTTGCCGAGTTATTACGCATGAGGTACTATTTGACCATCTGTCATTCGTCAACTTACTGGCTTCCTCCTGAAGCAGCAGTTTACATACCGCAAGAGGAATTTCAATATCCTTTTTGCTGTTTGAAATGTGGTCCGTTGTACCACGTCGAGCCAGTTCATCGGCTTTCATGTTCCCCGTTCTAACGAAATGTCCTGGCACCCATATGATATGGATGTTGAACTGATCTGTCATCTCGTTAAGAGATGAGAGACAGCTCTGGACTACTTTCGACGTGAGAAGGTGTGATTGAAGCGCTTTAATGGCTGCCTGACTGTCCGTATATATGCGAATATCACTAGTCGATATTACATTATACCTCAACCAGTCCGCGACTTCCTTTATCGCAGTTACCTCAGCTTGAAAAATGCTGCAGTAGTCAGGGAGACGAAAGGAGAGGTTTAACATGAGTTCCTCGCAGAACACCCCAGCCCCTACTCCTCTATCCCGTTTTGAACCATCAGTGAAGAAGTTCAAAACTCCTGGTTCCAAAACTGTATCCATCATCCAGTCCTCTCTAGATGGTATAATAGTCCGGAACTTTCTATCAAAAGATAGTGACGGGACAGTATAGTCGGTGGTCTTGGGAAGCCCTTTGTTACAAAGTATAGATGAGTGCCCTGTGTTATTACAGGTCCACATTAAGGTGAATTTCAGTCGTATGGCAGTGCTAGCTGCCCACTGTTTTCCCATGATATCTAGAGGAGTTAGAAATAGCAGAGTCTCCAGTGCCTGAGTGGATGTGCTCCTCATTGCACCACTGATCCACAGAGAGATTGTTCTCTGAACTTTTGTCAACAACTTTAGGTTGACAGTTTTGTCCAGAGCAGGCCACCAAACTGTTACCCCATACAGAAGAATGGGTCTAACTACTGCTGTGTATAGCCAAAGGACCATGTGGGGATCCAGCCCCCAACCTTTCCCAATTGCATTTTTGCAGGAGTATAGCGCTACCGTAGCTTTCTTTACCCTTTCCGTAATATTCGGTTTCCAGTTTAATTTACTGTCTAAGACGAGACCCAAGAACTTTGCTTCACCTGTAAAAGCCAAGTTGAAACCATTTAAAGTAGGAGGGTCGACATGAGGAATTTTATATTTCCTAGAGAAGAGAACCAATTCGGTTTTCTGTGGGTTCACACTTAGCCCACAACCATTGGTCCATAATGAAAGAATGCCCAGAGCATTTTGAATAAGCTCTCTAAGTGTCCCGGGATATTTTCCCCGAACGCCAATAGCGACATCATCCGCATAGGCAACCACCTTGAAGCCAGTATCCTCCAGCCTCAGCAACAGATCATTTATGACCAAGTTCCAGAGAAGGGGGGACAGTACGCCACCCTGCGGCGTGCCTCTGCTTGCAAATCTTCTGGCGGAGGATTTCCCCAGACTGGCATTTATGATTCTGCCTCTTAGCATCTGATCTATCCAGTCCTTAAGAGAATCCTCCACTCCTAGATTCGAAAGTGCCCGAGTTATAGCCCCTGTTAGCACGTTGTTAAAGGCTCCCTCAATGTCCAAAAAGGTTACCATCGCGTAGTCTCCATATTCGAAAGATTTTTCAATGAAATATGTGAGAGAATGAAGAGCAGTTTCTACAGATCTCCCCTTGCAATAGGCATGTTGAGATTTGGGCAGCTTTTCCGGCACAATCGTGCCTCTAATATGAGCTTCTATTTGTCTTTCCAGTATTTTAAACAGGAAAGAAGACAAGCTGATTGGTCTAAGGTCTTTGGGACTGCAATGTGAGCGTTTTCCCGCCTTAGGTATGAAGACAACCTTCACTTCCGTCCATTTACTGGGAATGTGACATAGTTCTAGGCTGCCTCTAAAAATTACCTCTAACCAGGGAATGGTTAGATCCGTAGTTTTTTGTATATCCGCAGGGATAATACCATCAGGCCCTGGTGACTTGTATGGTTTAAAACTGCTTATAGCCCACAGAATCTTTCTTCTGCTAATAATTTGACCTACGAGGCTGCTTGCCCTTTTACCTACTGATAAAGTAGGTGCAGATTCGGAACAACCAGGAAAGTGAGTCTCCAATAGTAGTTCCAGCGATTCCATACTATTTGTGGTCCATGCTCCATCCGGCCTTTGAAGGAAGCTTGGGATGGATGGACTAGTAGATAGTACTTTGCGAAGCCTGGACATCTCTGAAGATTCCTGAATTTTACCACAGTATAGTCTCCAAGAACTGTTCTTTGCGCTTCTTAGCTGATATTTGTAAATTTTGAGGACTTCCTTATAGGAGTCCCAGTCTACAGCGGCTTTTGTTTTCCTTGCTGTTTTGAAGAGTCTCTTGCACCGTTGACGTATTTGTTGAATCTCCTTTGACCACCAAGGTGGCCGAGATTTGCCCCTAGGCCCTAGGACATTTTACTAATTTAATTACAAAATTTTAAACCAAACAAATTTTCAAATAAAGAACGTTAGAATAAATTTATACGAATTTCATTTCACATAAAATATTTATTACACTTTTTAATAATATTCTTCCATTAGGTATCACTGTGTGGCATATAATACGAATCATCTACATTTATCTATCCATTGTCATCATTTAACAGCAGTTTGCATTCCAATAGCTCATTAACAATATTGCCAAATCAATTACCCGTTATAATGTTTACACTCTAAAACAATGTACTTATTGTACAGATATACGAAAAATGAATTTTCAATAACTAAATGCTGTGACATCTATTTAAATCGAGAGACAATACAAAAGAAAAGGTTTCATTAGGGCCAGCAAGGCGGACCGGGCTCAGCTAGTTATGTTATAATAATAATTATGATTTTTTACCAGCGCTAAGTTTACCACGTAATAATTCTAATTGCGATTTTTGAAGTTCGATCCTTTATATTTTTAGTATAAATATCTTTCATTTTTAATTTGAATGAGTTCCACTTTGCAAGCAACAGTTGGTTTTTATCTGGATAGATTCTATCAACGTCTAGTTCAATCTATGGTGAACCACAGAAATATTAACATTTATGTTAGTTGTCTGAAATTTTGCTAACTTACTAATGCTAATCCAATTTGTTGTTTTAATATCGGCCATTGAAGAAACAGATCTAGATTTTTGCTATTGTGTTTTTTCACAAATTAAAAGTGGCTCGCCATTTTTCTATAACCAGCGCTTCAGGTTGCTTATTAGCTTTGAGCCACTGCTGGTTTCCAATGGCCGTTTCATCAATATCGTGATCCTGAAGTAGTTGATCATCAAACGTGCTTTCGTCTACTGTTATTGGTCGTTTCAGGTTATATCGACTTTCGATCACACTATTTTCACGATATTTCCGGCAAAGGCTGTAGTATTTCTGCGCTAATTTTCCTTTAATTCGTTTGTCCTTACTTACATAGTACTCCTTCAAAAATAATAAAATAATGATTTTAATTGCATTTATAATTTTATGGAATTATTATACAAATACATGTACATATTTGTATACGAGGTTGCCCAACGAAAACGAAATAGATACTGGTTATCTCGAAAAACATCGACCTACCTTAAAAAAGTAAAATGACGTCAATTTTAAATTCGAGGGGACACATAATTGTAGCAAAATCATCTGCTTAACTTTATCCCTACAGTGGTTGGCTACTCTCATTTCATTTCATTTATTTTAACAAACAATATATAAGATATCATTGAATAAAGATAGTTTAAACCTCCTAAAATTATACGAAGTTTTGTCACTAAAATGATGATATGGAGTAGCCACCTCCACCAAAGGGACCAAGATATTTAATCAGTATCTGTTTCGTTTTCGTTGGATCCTGTAGTGCATTATGTATAATATAAAATGTATCTAAACTTCGTCGGGAAATAAATTAATGATTTCTCCAACTACTTTTTTGTGATAAGGTGATGACAAAATTTGCCTAAATTCGTTTTTAAGACGGGTTTTGAGTTGCAGTCATTCATTCGTTCTTTCGTTCTGAATTTTTTTTTTAATCCAATCAGAGGAACACAAACGAAAAATAACGTCATTTTCAAGGAATACGATTGATTAAAAAAAATTCAGAGCGAAAGAACGAACAAACGAATGCAACTCAAAACCCACCTAATCCAATAGTTGGAAATTATTTCGCACAAATCACTGCTGTTCGATGAATTAAAACCACAATTCCTTTTGGATAAATCCAAAATCGACTTTCCGATAAATGAAGCACATAAATTTTGTTTCAACGTCTAAAATATAATATTATAATAAAATTAAACAAAAACAAATTTAATATAATTTGGATTGAAAAAACTCACGTAAAGCTGATTTGAAAATAACTGTCTTGCTGAAGAGGTTGAAACTTCGGATAGAATCGGAGATAACGGTGACGCGGAATTAGACGAAATAATTGAAAAATTTATTTCGAAATTTGAATTACTTAACCAACTATTTATACTGCTATTGACTGATAACGTTTCAGCAATTGCTCATACAGCAAAGCCCTTTATACATAAAACAAAAAAAAAATTAATTTTCCCAAGAAAGATAAAAAAATTAATTTTACATTTGATTTCCGCCAATTACAAAGTGTTTGTAAATTCATATAAAGCCGTTCTATGATTAACAAAGTGTTGTATAAAAATATAGAAAAATATTGTTGAAATTGAAACCAAGAAAATCATGTAATCAAACAATTAGGTTTGGAAAATTCAAAACAATTAGGATGTTAATCTCTGTTTCATTATGTAATGTTTCAGAAATATAGAAATGTTTATCTAAAATTGGAAATGGGACCAATCTATTTATCATACAATGTATGTTTACTAAATCATAAAACGTTAATGTAAGAATCATATAACCAATTACAAGAAATATATAAAATTTTGTTTGAAACTCCTAAATTTTTATCAAAGAAAAAGGAATCTTTGATTAACCCAATTTAGTTTTTTCTGTGCATCTACTTTCCCTAGATTGAGCATCATTCTAAATAATTTTTCCAATATTATCCCGTTAACTTAACATTTTTAAAAATTTGACTCCCTTAACATATACGTATACGTTACCAACTTATTTAATTCAATAATTCGTTCTTCTTATTTCCCGTCGGATTTCCCAACTTTACCAATGTGCTACCAATTCTTAAAAGACCCTCCGCTAAATTAATCTTAAAATATGAAGGGCTGCCTCACCTCACGAGGTGATCAGAACTTCAGTCTTTCCGAATAATTCTATAAATTTAATATAAAATCGTTTAGCCAATTATGATTAATATAACTTTTCATAAGAAATTAATATATTTGATTATAAATCAGTTCTATACAACAAAAAACTATTAATGTAACACGAAAAGACGTATTCTAGAACTTTACACCTAAAGTAGTATAAAAAATTTATACTGATATTTCTAACCGTGTAATTGGCCGTATTCCAGAATTTCATTTAAAAATAATTTTAGAATTCCATATCCAGTGTTAACAAATTTCATCATAATCGGTTGAGATATAGCCAAGTTCCGTCATACTTGACCATAGTCCAGAACTTCATCCAAATATCATTTTAGAATTCCATTTCTACACAAATGTCAAATTTCATAATAATCGGTTGAGAAATAGGCAAGTTCCATTATACACGGAAAGAAATAATCACGCATAACTGATATAAAACAAGCATAAACCCTATCGTTTTGGAGCCTAGTAAAAACAGGCGCAAAACATGAATACTTTGCATATTTTATGGAAATTAAAAAAATGGATATTCTGCATTAGTTGCTAGAATTAAGCAATAATTGGTTTGGATGTTTAGCAAATTTTTCATATTTTAATCAAATATTAGTTTGAAATAAGAAATGCATTATGTCAATAATTAAGTATATTTGGATTACAATAAGACAAAACTCAAGTGTAATTCTTTTTTCAAGTTAATTAAAGGCACTAATTTTAGTCTAATTTACTAAAGTTATGCAGGAAATTTGCGCAAATTATTAGCAGCACCTGATATTTGATTCTAGTGATCATTTGCTTAGTTCAAGTCAGTTATGGACATTTTCTTCCCAAGAATAAACACAATACTATAATAAAAGAAAACAGATAATTTCAATTTCGTTTCATTATTTATTAATTATTCAAAATCACAATTTCACAGGTACAAAATACAATTTTTTAATTAGATAACTTATAAAATATCACAAATATTTTCTTTATGTAACCATAGTATAAAGACTAGTAATACCACCGTAGCTTCACCGGTGAAGTGTTAGATGGCGATACCGATACCGTTTTTAATTTTTCACCAATTTTTTTTTTAAATTCGCCTTACTTATAATTACATATAAGCAAAATCGCCTAAATGGCATCTATTATTTTAATCTTGGATTGAATAGTTACGACGAAATTTTCTATTTTGGTTCAACCACAAAATACCAAAGTATAAGAAGAGTCAAACCAAAATAAAATTATAAGCCATCGTGAAGCTAGCGACACTCTATAAATATGATTTTCTGGTACTAACATTAGGTGTTTAGTAAGGGAAACAAATTCATTTAAATACGATATGAAATTTTGTATTGAAAATGGAATATATATTCCCTTCACTGTAAAGCATATTCTCAATTTCTCATTTTCACTTTGTTTCGTTTTTTTGTATTTTTGGTTTTTATGTAAATAGTAAAATCCCCATTTGGTATGAAGATGTACCTTATGTAGATACAGTTTTGTTTATGGATTATGATTTTTTATATTCATTTAGGTAATACAACTAAATCCAAAGGTTTTCTCTGTATCGATCTACATAATTATTTATGAATGAAAACGTAGAAAATATTTCATTCATGTTTTTATCTAAATTTGTCTACTTTTACGAAATTTTGTTTATTTTTCCTTGCATCAAAATGGTTTGCGCAGGCTAAATTTGTATTCTACCGTAACCCTACCGTTTGTAAAGAATGAATCAATATTTTAGAATTTTTTTATTTGAAATAAATTAAATAAAATAAGCTTTTTATTTGAATACAATTTTTTTTAAATTTTTATTTTAGAGAAAAGTACGGCTGAGTTAATCTGTAGAAAAGTTACAAAATGGGAAATCGTTTATGATTGCCACCCCTTTTTAATTATTTTACACATCAACAACTTTTTCAACATCGCATTTTTATTTACCCGGGATCTCCACTATGCAAATTTCCTGATATTTTGTATCATGCTAGCAATTTTTTTCAATGTATGTGTGAGTATGCTATACAATTTTTTTACTAGCAGCAAATTATCAGGCTGATATTTTCCACAAAATTATCATGATAATTATTACGAATGTCATACTTTTTCGGTTATGTTTTTCATTTTTTTAAATTTATCTTAGGGTGAAGACATCAAAATATATAAAGAAAGTCGCAAACATGTAATGTAGAAAATATATTAAATCTCATTTATTTATATAGAGCAAATGAATGTTTGTGGAAAATACCCAGTAAATTCATTTACCCAAAATGCTCGTTTAATTTTTTCCTTATTTGATTTTTCAAATTTTGTAATTTTTCAAGTTGTTCGTGCTTTTTGAGTTTAAGAAGAATTTCAATTTGTTCGTCAAAATCCATTTTAAATTTTATCTATTTTTAAATTATATTTCTTTATTTTTATTTTACAAAAACATATAACATTTATCATGATAGTAATGTCCCCAGATATGATAGTTCATCACAAATATATATTTCTCAATACATTGAAAAAAACACATCCAAACATAAATTATCATGATAGAAAATATCAGGAAATTTGCATAGTGGAGATCCCGGGTTAATGAGACCAAGTTTGAAATGTTCAACTTGTGGCGGAAACAAAGGACTTGCCAGGTTAAACATAAAAAAATACGATTTTTTGGCTAATTTATTTATTTTATTTGTTTAAAATCCTTAATTCAATTATTCCTGTCGGTCATTTAACCAAATATAACTTTCAAACAATTAACAATTTGTTCATTTTAACATTTCAA
The DNA here is from genome assembly GCA_963556165.1 of Tipula helvola. NCBI lineage: Eukaryota > Metazoa > Arthropoda > Insecta > Diptera > Tipulidae > Tipula > Tipula helvola. Next base: position 178,862,289 of record OY744483.1, on the reverse strand, counting down.
ATTATGAATATTAATTTTAGAGTAATTTGAGAAATAACAAATATTATAAAATTAAATACTTAATTAAACAATTAAAATATTTTTTATATATGTACACTGTCTCAAAAATTGCCCATCCACCACTCGGCTAAAGAAACATTGATAAAAAAACAATTAGAAATCACACAAAAAAATCCGTTTTTACTTTTTTAAAACTCAAATGACATTTAAAAACCTGAAAATAATAATAATCATGATATAAATTAATTTACTTTTGCGTTTGATGAGATATTCTATTTGAAAAGCCTGCAACTATGTCAAATAATTGTCCGTCTCCGTACACTTGCACTTTTGTCAAAATTAACACTAGCATGTTAACAATTTATTATTTGTAGCACTCCTATTTTCAAACAACGGTAAATTACGAAATTGTTTTTTGCGTGAAAGTTTATTACGCGTATTTTTCACATGGTAAATGAAATATTGTCCAACTAATTAAAAATGTGTGATTCTCGTACCAAAATTAGTGTAGAAATTAAAAAGTTCATCATTAAATTGGAGAGTAAAGGTAAAAGTTTATCAGAAATTTCCAAAATAATTATTCGCCCGCGATCTTCGATTCAATACGTCATTCAGAACCTTGCAAAAAACCAAATCCCTAAAGATTGTTGCTGGAGGCGGTCGCAACCGAAATCTGAACGAACGTCAAATACATCTAAAAAAGAGGGAAATAAAACCGAATCGAAAGTTTGTGTTCCAACGATCGCTAGCAAAGTTTACCAACGCGAAAAAATGGCGATAAGTTATGCCAACACTGAACTTGAATAAAACATGGTGACGGAAGTATAATGTTATGGGGAGCTTTTAGCTGAAGCGGTGTAAGCCACTTCATCTTCATTGAAACCATAATGAACTGGTTTGATTATTTGGATATTTTGAAGGATAATTTGTTAACCAATGCTGAGAAGATGGAACTTTGGCAAGATTTTCGCTCCGCACTTGACAATGACCCGAAGCATTCCTCAAAGCTGATCAAGGAAGCGTTATTGTTCAATGTAAAGTCAACACTCCTTCATCCTCCCCAGCCACCAGATTTCAACCCCATTGAAAATGTATGTCATTATTTGGAGTGAAAGATCCGTGAACACCAAATTAGCGGTAAGGAATAATTAAAACGGGTCATTGTGGAGGAATAGGCCAAAATCTAAAAATAGTTCCGAAATAACTCGGAAGTTGGCTTTCTCAATCAAAAGAAGGTTACAAAGTGTCATTGCATGAATAGGTTACACCACCAAATACTAGACCTAATTTGTTTTTCCTTCAATTCCCTCAACTTCTTTGTGTGTACGGTACGGACAATTATTTGACTTCAGTTTAAGACGTTTAAATAGTAAATCATATCAAACGTAAAAGTAAATTAATTTATATCATGATTATTATCATTTTTAGGTTCTTAAATGTAATTGGAGTTTAAAAAAAATAAAAACTGAATTTTTTGTTTGGTTTGTATTTCTTTTTTTATCAATGTTTCTTTAACCGAGTGCTGTACGGACAATTTTTTGATACAGTGTATATACTATTAACATATAATATGTATTATATTATAAAATATTTGTAATTTTTTGTATAGAACAAAGATTTCTGGCGGTTTATTATACAAAAAGATAATTTAAATTAATTCATTAAGAAAAACAGAAAAAATGAAAATTACTTTACAAAGCCAAATGGTACATCCCAATAAAAATTATGTTCTTACGTAATTTTAATGAAGCTTTAAAATAATAGATTATTCTCATAGTTCATTATTTGATAGGCTTTTATTATTGGCTAATTTTCTGCCACTCTACCACCACCGCTTTTGAGCTCATTTTATTGGAAATTGGGTGATTTCGAATTCCGCATTCTCTCTGACAATTATATAGAAGCCATTCTTGTACGATTTTCTTGTACGAAGATGAATGTTTCGGATCGGTGTCCTGATAAATTTGGAAAACAATCTTAAATTCCAATCTTTCAATATTTCAAGTGATAAAATGCTTGAAATCAAGTTTTCCTTGAGAAATCGGTAAATATTTCCGATCAACATACAGTCATGCCCACCTTCATGTTTCATTGTTCTGCCGCGTGCTAAGCATATTTTACAGCACTAAATTTTCGGCCAATGAGTTATTGATGCCAATCGATAGTTAATAATAAACTTTATCATTAAAATTAACAAAAATAATTAAAACTAAAATGAGAAATACATAAGAAAAGAAGAATAGATTTCATTTTTGCTGCAAAATACAATAATTTCAAAACTTTAACATCGATCATAAAAACAAAATAAAATAAAACGGCTTCCTGTATCGAAAAGAAGACAAAATTTCCTTCAATTAGAAACAAAATATTTTTTTTGAAAGGTGTTATTTCACCGATACATGCGTTCAAATCTGGGTATTTTTTCTAAAAAAAAATTGTGTTGCGCTTTTTCTTTGTTTCTGGCGCAGTGTAATTACTCACACATTCTTGCTCATAATAATTTTAAACACAAATACAACGCTGATCAGTCATCTTTTAATAATTTTAACTTAGTTTCATCGATTCTGAGGACATTGGGTGCGTTCACTGCCCAACAAAATGTTACTAAAAGTTACATTTTTTGACAACTTGTCGTTCACTGAGCACCAAGATGTGACAATATACATATTATAACAACTTGGTGTTCACTGCATATGTTGTCGTCGACACAAATCGATATTTTTTGACTGTAGTAGCAAGCATTGTTAGTTGATGTTGAAAAGCGATTGTTATAATTTAATGTCAGAAATAGATAAACAAAAATAAAAAATAATAACATTGATGGAAAAATTATGCCAATTTGTGGTTGATGGGAATTGTTTTATTCAGGAGAAAGGTGTAGTTTGTGTGGCTAACAATGATCGTCCAATAACTCATACGAATATTTATTAATATTTGTTATATTTTTTATTGCTATATAGCAATAGAAATAATAATTTTTTTATTTGTATCACTCATTATAAATACGCGTTTTATTATCTTATTAAAACACAAAATATAATAGCCAAATGTAGTTTGCTCTACTGAAAAAAATTACGATTGACAACAAAAATAACAAAATGAGTTTCCTTCAAAATTTACGATTGACAGAAAATAACAACATGTCGTTCACTGGGTTTTAAAGTTACACCGACTGATACGGATGTTTATTTGACATTTCTAACATCACACCACACCGACAACAATTTTTGCAGTGAACGCAATCCCTGACTCTACCATGAAGTAACTTATCACATTGCTTCTAAATGTGTTTTTTTAGTTACCACTCTGATTGTTTTAATATTGAGCTAGTTAATTCGATTAAATATTTTGTTATCGATAGCTACGTATTTTTATTCGCTCCTGCTAGCTGCTGTCGAGAGCCATCAGCCATCATATTAAAAGTGGCTCCCGATAGTGCTTCATATAATTGGAGATCCAAATATTTTGTATGTCAAGTTTTCGCTAAACAATATAATTAAAAATGATAGTTTGATGTTAAATAAATTTAGTTTACCAATAAATAGCGCGTCAAATTTAAAATTAGGTATAGAACAATGACGGCTCTCGATAGCAGCTTTCGGGAGCGAATAAAAAATACAGCTTATTTGGACACTGATCTTAATTGGAAAGCCCATGTTTCAATTTAAAACAGTGTTTGTCATCTGCTTCAAGGATTTTCTACCTCCTTCATGATGGGCCTTGTCTCTGAAAAAAGCGTATCATGTTTGGTTATGATTAACAAATAAAACTTAACAAATAAATATTTAACCAAATCTAAATAAATACTTAAATAAATGTATAATAAATAATTAATAATTTATAACGACTTAAAAGAAAATTGTGAGATCTTTTATTTTAAAATTCACGGCGATTCACCTGGCCCACACCAATCCACTTTTTCATGTTGGACTGTTTGTTCAACATAAATGGTTTTCCGAACTTAATCTAACAATATTTTACGGTTACCAAATTTGTATGCTTATAAAGTTTTGAATTTTTTACGCAGAGTGGTCAGCATAGTTTTATAAGGGATGCTTGTTATAATTTCCGTGGTCTACGAACACTTCCGTATATTCTCGTTACTGCACCGACTATTTTCAAAGCTCTACTCGATTGTTAAAATGCATATTAACTTGAAAATATTTTTATCAGAAGTTAAAAATTGGCTACTTGAAATACCTGACCACATTTCTGCTTCGTATTGTTACGTAAAATTTTGATTTTGATTTTCGTTTTTTGATAGTATTTAAATTATTTAAAAACTGATTGACATTTATTTATGTGCTACTAAGTTGTATACCCTCTAAACAAGGTGAAACAAAATTGACTCTAAAAAGAAGTATCTAATATATGGCGAGTTCAAATTTGAATCCATATGTTGTTTCCATTTTACTTCGCAAAAAAGAAATAGTTTTGACACACAATTGTAATTCTAATTTGATACGTTTTCATTTAAAAATTGTGGTGTCAGTTTTGTTTTCAATTTGCGTTCACAAAATTGACTCGGAATCGTGCATAGAGGGTAGTTTGTTGTTTATGTTATTAAAATTGTATCTTTCGTATGTTCTTCTTAGCGTTAATTTTTATTTTATTATATACTAATTTAATTAATTGCTTTGTTAATTTTAACATATTGTCAATTCGCAACTGTCGGTATTTTTGAAACAGAATCAATTTAATAAATAATAATAATAATAATAAAATTTATACAAATAATACATAGCAGATTTTCTAGAAGTATCGAAAAGTGAGAGTTTTCCACCGAGTGTAATTGTTCAATTTACGAGAGAGCGTTATCGAGCGATTTTATTCGTCAAGTAGCATATTCAACGCGTACAACAATGTGATTTGCTGCATCTATCAACAATCTACTATTTATAAAGCATAAATCATGCCGCGTGTAACTGTTTTTGCAACATTTCAAGCACACACACACTTTTGAATAAAGCTTTACTCCGGTAACTTTTACTTTAGTTTATATAGAAATCGATTTTAACAGAAATATTTTTTGCATTATATATATGTATGTAGATTTTGAGTCGTATCTCCTGTTACCATCTTCACCCCCTTTTTCATTAGTTTACAAATTTTAAGAGTTCTATTAGGTCAAACTAAGAAAACGTTTAACGTTGACTTTTTCATCCCGGAAAATATTTTCATTCCGGCTTTTATTCCGGTTGGTTATTGTCAAGATAGAACTCAAAATACAAAGTACTAGCTCAGCACCAGAATCACTCGTATTTTCTCTCATATACGAGCCCCGTCTTGACATCAAAGGCAAGAAATATTGAAGCAGCTACGTAGGCGTTTCAAAAATTTTAAATTAGGTAATTAAAACGAATATTGTTGTTGGCTAATTAAATAGTGATTTAGATGTTTTTAGATGTATACCCACGGTCAGTTATCATTACGTCTCTAGGACATCTTACAACTTACAAGTATTCCAAAAGTGTTTTGTATAAAATTATAAAAATTGTATGATATTGATAACCTTTATTACGATCAGCACGCTCAAATATTGAAACTAACGCTTATTATATTAATTAGGAAAACTTATAATTGGCAAATGGAAATGATAAAGCAAAATAAATCTGTGGTATTAAACAAAAACAGGGTATCTGCAAATATCAAAATGTTATGAAAACTTATTTAAAGTTTGAGTTGATTTTTTTAAATATTTTGAATTATTTTACGTATTGCATAATGCTAAACTTTTTCATTACATTGAATTTGATTATCACAATTATGCATAAAATGATTAAAAACAATCCAAAATATATTGTAGCTTTATTTCAATAATTACTAAGGTACCAAATTTTCGACATATCGTTTCGAAAATAATGAAGCTTTTGAAAAATTATTTAGATTATAAGGTGCAGATAGCAGCAAAAACTGAAAAAGTGAATTTGCAGATATCCTGGTTTTGTTTAATAGCATAGAAATAGAAATTCAATAAAAACTGAAAAGTAGAGGGTTTCTATAACACAACTATAACACTTTAATTAAGAAAATACACATCTTAATTCATCCTTTTTATTTCGCAACGCTTACAAGACGCACGACCAACAATCATAAGTGTTTTTTCTAAACTAACAAAACTCAATTATATACATATGCACATAAAATACCACAAAATCAAAATATAAATAAGGAAACACAAAAAAATAAAATAAAATGTTCGTAAAAGCAAGAGAGAAGTAAATTTTTTTGTTTGTTTTTTTTGTTTAAAAAGCAAATTCAGTGAAGGAAACAAATATTCCATTTCAAATAAAGAATTTCATCACGTTTATAAAAAAATTTGTTTCTTATAACTACCTTAAAACTAATGTTAGTTTTATTTTCGGCCGTAGTGCGCTGATTGAATTTCATTGTTCTATGCGCTTAACTCTTCTTATTTATTATTTTTATTTTATGGTTCAACCAACGCAAAAACAATATTTAGGTTTAAAACCTTAATATTTTTATCAATGAATAGTAAAACAAAACAAATACATCCATAATGAATGAATGAAAAACTAAAAATGTGTTCATGTTCATAAGATAACCATTATTATGTTGTAAAAAAACGGTTTTAATATTATTTTTGGTTAAACATTTTTATTTATATGTAGCTAGCTCTCAGCAGTTGATTACAAGAACTCCCCATAATTTTACCGTGTAATTTGTACTAATTTTACAGTAGAACCTTGATTATCTCTGTAACAGTTACAGATTGGAAATGTGCTGCCACATAACTTTTCCATGGCTGTATGACACTGGCTAGTTTCTCGCATTGTTTAAGTGATTAAAAATAAAACTAGAGCAGGCCAAATAATGCATATATAAAATATTCATAAGAGTGAGTGAATACAATATAGGCAAAAAATTATAATAAATTCATGAAAAATTGATCTAAAATTTCATTGCTCACTTTTGTAGCAATTTAAATGGAGCAATTCTAGCAAAAAATAATTCAATTTTAATTATTTTTTTTGACATAGACAGCTTGTTTTTGACATTTCATCATATTCTTAAAATAAATATTTTAGTGTCGTGTTTCTGTTTATCATATTTCGTCAAATTCTAAAAATAAATATTTTAGTGTGGTGTTTATTATGTCGGACGCGGACCTATTACAAATTTTAGTGGCAACTAATGTTCATATGCTACGAACAGCGGCTTATTTAAATATAAGGAAAGCCGAAAAAAAAAAGAAATTGAAAAAATATTCTTCGAAGTGGCTGTTACATCGAGAAAGTGAAGGATTCAGCCATAAATTGCTAAAAGAAATAGAAGACGAGGATGTAACCCTATACAGGAAGGTTCTGAGGATGAAACCAGTGCAGTTTCAAGCAATTTTGGAAAAAGTACAGCCATATATTACCAAACTGAATACAAATTTCAGGAATTGCATATCTCCAGCTGAGCGTTTACAAATAACTCTAAGATATTTGGCCACTGGTAAGGTAAAAATTGTTTTTATTATAACATCTTTTATTATTTTTTCGTTTTGTTTCCAGAAGAAACTCAAACATCATTGCAACTTCCATTCAGGGTACAACAATCGACCATTTCCAAAATTTTAAAGGAGACGATCCCGATATTATATTCCGTATTAAACGAAGAGGTATTGAATTTTCCTCAAACTGCATCAGATTGGTTAAATATTTCACAGGATTTTTATCAACTTTGGGGATTTCCCAATTGTATAGGCGCAATAGATGGTAAGAACCTAAAATTGGATAACATACATAGACTCAGTCGTATTTCACATAAATCAATGTTTTATTTGCAGGAAAACATTGTAAAATTAGGCCTATGAAAGAATTTGGTTCCAATTACTGGTGCTACAAAGGGACCAATTCGTTTGTTTTGATGGCCATTGTCGACGCCCATTATAGATTTATTTACGTTGATGTCGGTATCAATGGACGTATTGGTGATGCTGGCATTTGGTTACGATCAGACCTAAGGCGTGAAATGGAGGCGAATAACGTGGGTATACCGGGACCCAACTACTTACCTGGAACCGAGATACTTTTACCATATGTATTGGTAGCCGACGACGCTTTTTCATTATCAGACTACATAATGAAGCCATATTCTCAGAGGGATCTAACCACCAGTCAAATAAGATTTAATTATATGCTATCCAGAAATAGGCGAGTAGTAGAAAATGCATTTGGGATTCTGGCTAACAGATTCCAAGTCTTATTTGCTCCTATTCATCGGGCACCCAAGGAGGCTATCGAAGTTGTTTTGGCTTGCATATGTCTACATAATTATTTAAGGAACGACAATATTAAAGATACAAATAATATAGACGTCATGACGGTTGAAGAAATAGACTCAATTAACACCAACAATTTTGAAATAACCAGTCATGCAATTGTTGGTGCACAAAAAAAAACAGCCACAGAGATCAGGAAGCGATTCGAGGAGTATTTTGAAGTGTTTCATCCAAATATTTTAAATGAATAGAAAAATGAGTTAAACTTAGATTTTTATTAATTCATTTTGATATAAAAATTATTAAAATATAAATTATAAATATACGTATATTTAAAAAATTACATTAATTATTTCTGTTTTGTCTTTCGTCATTTCTTTTATCTTGAATTGTATTTATTTCATATAATATGGCATTTATTTTATTTTTGGCGAGTGTTCGGAGATCGTTGTCGAAATTTGCTATTTCTTGGCCAATATAATCTGAAAAAGCTTGTTGGCTGTTTTTTTGTGAATTTTTTTGTATGCTTGATTCTATTAATTTAGTTAAATTTACTGATGACTCCAAACAAGAATCAGCAATGATTTCCTCTTTGGATTTTGAAGACGTTCTCCGCTTTTTAGTAGGATGCAGCGGAGAAGGTCTTAAAACTTTTGGTTTAGTTTTGCTGGAATTGGGTGTTGGTGTCGATGTGTACTCGTCAAACAGGTCCATTGAAGATGATAATATTCCCTCGGAATTGGAAGTCGATGGAGTTATTGACCTAATATATTCGAAGGTCTCAGTATCCTCCAAGAATTCCACATTTTCATATTGGGAATTATCTAAATTTGGGTTTGGATTGTTTAGGTCCTCTGAGATAGAATCCCGTGATAATTCCTAAAACCAAAATAAATCGAAATTATAAAAAAAATTGATAGAGCACACAAAAATATCTTACGTTTAAGGATTGTTTATTAAAATTATTGACGGATGGCATCGCTTCACAAGTCTCTTTTAAAAATAGCAACTTATCATAAAATCTCCAAATGGATTCTTCCACGTCATCAGTTGACACCCCACTTTTAACACTTGTTGAGGATTTCTGATGTTCCGTCATAAAATAAATTTTAATATTGTTCCACTTTCTTACAACGTCGCCTATCAAAAGTAAAAAGAGAAATATCATTTAAAGGCAAAATATATTTATAATCAATTGTAAAATCTTACTGTGTATGAAAGGTCCATCAGCTTTGAAATTTTCGTTTAGCTCCTCGACTAATTTTGTCCAAAACAAATTTTTTTTTGATTTATTTTTGTAACTAATATTATTCTGATTCCACATATAACTACAAATTTTTATTTTATCTATTATATATAGAACGTGTTCATCCTTAAACGTAAATTTTGCTTTCGACATTTTGGCTTACCAATATAATACGTATTGATCGGCACGAGAAACACACATTAAGTAAAATTACGTTTGATTATTTTGGTTTTTAAAATGTCAAAATAAGTACATATAGTGTTGTCTCATTTTATTTGGATTCGTTCTCTTTTTCGCTTTTTTGTTTTTACAGCAATTTATAGCACTTGAAAACTAGCCAGTGTCATACAGCCATCAGATTAGTGTCCTTCATCACCTCCCGAATTTATTGCAATACTTGTTTAAGTTTAGCTTAAAATTTGAATAGTTCTTTTGAGTTTTAATTCATGTTTTGTCTGTTGAAGAGGACGGTCGAAATACATAATATAATAAAATATAATATATTTTTCAATCTCATAAAATAAAATTATCAATTTCATGTTTCTATTGTGTTATATAACTAATATAAGTGCTTATTCTAATAATTATGTCGTGTATTGCTTGCAATTCGAAAGTCAGTCGTGATGATCTAAAAATAAAATGTGTACTCAGTGCAGTTTATTTGTTCATGCATCTTGTGTCAATATGTCGCTCAGTGAAATCGACTTATTACACAAAGATAAAAAAGCATGGTCCTGCAGCAATTGTGTCGAAAAGAAAAAGAAGGGTGGTTCTTCAAATTCTGTTCCTGCTGCAATTACCGACGAGTGCGATTTTAATGATATTCCTGGTTCTTTCAAATTCATATGTAACAAAATAAATGTATGCTCATCAATTTTTAATTCGAGATTAGATGATATCATCCGCATATTTGATAGTTTACAACAAGAAAATGCCAATTTAAAATCTAAAATTGTGCAATTGGAATCAAAAATCGATAACCTTGAGCAACTTGCAAAAAATAAATCAGTGGATATTATTGGATTACCGGTGCTACGTAACAACAATGAATTATTAAATACAACCTTGCAGTTATTTACATCTGGTTTAAATGTAGCTGTCAACGAAGCTGATATTGAATCTGTTTTTCAACTTAAATCCAGTGTGATGTTAATAAATCTGGTAGAGTAATTGTTGAATTTACTAACAGTTCCGTCCGTAATAGTGTTTTACAATCCAAGCGTAAAACAAAAAATTTATCAACCGGGTGTTTAAATATGAACAGTAATATTCCAATTTTTGTAAATGAGTGTAGGCCCTTTTCCAATTACCGACTTATTTCAAACTTATTGACTTATTTGACGCCATCTTGAATAAGTCGGTAAAGTCATTCCAATTCATTTTGCTGACTTATTTTGACAGCTGATGATGACAAAAATTTGTGTCTGTGTTTATGTCTTTAATTTAAAATATTACTTTTATTTACTTATATCAGGGGTTGAAATATTGCTCCATTACATCGCGTATTATACTGCTTTCTTTTCATTTTAAGATTTACGTATGAAAGACAAGACAAAATATTATGAATGACGGATTTTAATGTTTACATGTAACAGAACTGTATAGTTTATATGAAACCAAATAAGTTTTTTATGAAAGAAAGTGATAGAAAATAAGTCACCTCATCAGCAGACTTATTTAAATAAGTCAGTGAAAACAAATAAGTCGGTAATTGGAAAAGGGCCTAAAACTAAATATAGTAACTTATTCAAAAAAGGAAAAGAAGTTAAAAAGTGTAAACATTATAAATATTTGTGGTTGCGCAATGGTAAAATCATGTTAAGAAAAGTTGAAGGGGATAAAGTCAAGATCATCAATAACTTATTTGACCTTGAAGCTTTATGATTTTTTTTTTCTTTTGCAGTTTTTATGATGCAATATAATCGGGGTTTTAAGGTTCTTGATGATCTGACTTCTTCTAGTTCTAGTTTTACTTCTAATTGCGTTTTTTCTAATTGTAAAAGTAACAGTGTTATTGTTTCTGAATTGTTGGTGATGCATCAAAACATCCGTAGTATGCGGCAGAATTTTGACACACTCTTGTGTCATTTTTAATCTTTAAAGGCTTTGCCAAATTTAATTTTTTTGTCTGAAATTTGGATATCTGATCAAGAATTATCTCTTTATGGAATCGATGGATACAATCTGCATGCGAACTGTAATAATAAATATCGTGCTGGCGGAGTTGCAGTTTTTGTTCCGAATTATTTTAATGCCGTAGTAAATACTAGCTATCCTTTAAAAAGTGCTGATATCTTGTTAGTTGATTGTACCATCGGTTGCTTTAAATTTTCAATAATATGTGTTTATAGATTTCATTTTGTTAATATACTTCGGTTTGTTGATGAATTCAATTCAATACTTAACGTTCTTAAATCTAAAAATTTATTAATTCTTGGTAATTTTAATATTGACATTTTATCAAATTCTAGATTAATTGATGAATATAAATTCATGATGGCAAGCCATGGACTCAAATCTGTGATCAACAGTCCTACAAGAATTTTTGGTGACTCTAAAACTTGTATTGATCATATGTTTTATAGATCATCTAATGCTGTTTTCAATGCTTGGGTAGAGGAGTTACATATAACCGATCATTTTGATACTTTTATGAAATTAAAATTACAGCAAGATGAATCTAATATAATTTGCCCTGCAACCGATAAGGTGACTTCGAGTATTGACTACGCAAAGTTGAATAATATTTTACTGTTTGAGTCATGGGCTAACCTTGTTTCTATTCAAAATCCTAATGAGGCGTTTTTAGTTTTTCTTTCTAGATTGGCCTATTTCGTTTCTTATTGTACCAGCTCATCCTCCATTACTAGGAAATATTTTAAAATTAAACCATGGATTAACTCTTTATTGGTACGCCGTGTGAATAAAAAAAATAAGCTTGGTAAAAGAGTGAATAACCAACCGTTGAATACCAGCTTACGGATCTATTATAATAAATATTCTAGGAGTTTGAAACGTGACATCAAAAAAGCTAAGGCCGAGTATTACCTGATGAAATTTTATCAGAAGTCTGGTAATATTAAACAGCAATGGGCTTTAGTTAATGAAGTATTAAATTCAAAGAATAAATCTAATTATTTTAGTGAAATTTTAGATAATTCCAATGTCAAATCAACTTCATCATATGATATTGCTAATGTTTTTAACACTTATTTCACGAGTGCTATTAGTCAATCCAACTCGCATTTATCATCTGGGAATGTATCATAGGTTTGTTAGCCCAAGAAAGATCATTGGACTCTAGTTTTTTTTTCGTCCTTTTTCTTCACGAGAATTATTATTTATTATCAATTCACTTCCTACCAAGTGCTCTGTCGATGAATTTGGTTTGAGTAACACACTACTGAAACATATTAAATTCAATATTGTCGATATTTTATGTATTCTTTTTAACAAAAGTATTACTCGTGGTCTATTTCCAGACTCTCTTAAGTCTGCTATGATTATTCCTTTACATAAAAAAGGCAATCGGTCGAATGTTGGTAATTCTAGGCCTATTTCTTTATTGCCTGTTATCTCTAAGGTATTCGAAAAAGCTATTAAATTTCGCATGATTGATTTTTTGGAGAGTATGTAAACTGAAGATGCTTTATTAACATTTTTTAACACTCTTCATGATGGCCTTAATGAAAAGCGCCCAGTTGCCGCTTTATTTGTGGATATTACGAAAGCATTTGATATGCTCAATCATAAAATGCTTCTAAATAAACTTGAGCTTGCTGGTTTTAGAGGGTTTATGTAATCTTGGTTTGAATCTTATCTTGCTAATCGCTCGCAACGTGTTCGGGTCAATGGGGTTTTAAGTCGCCGTGAAAATTTATCAGCGGGAGTCCCTCAAGGGTCGGTTCTCGGGCCAATCCTATTTCTTATTTATACCAACTCTATTTTTTCACAAACTTTTGAGAGTAAGGTGGTGGCCTTTGCTGACGACATGGCGTTTGCTTATAATAGCGATAGTTATACTACTACACTTTCAAATATTAATCACGTTCTGAGGATTCTTAGCCAATGGTTTAATCGGCATTCTTTAGTATTGAGCCCTAAAACTAAAGCCATGTTTTTCAATTTATCTCGGTACCTAAACTTGAATAATGATATCATTTTTCATGACAGCCGCTGTTCTGGGGTTAATAACTGCACGCAGCATTGTTTCCCTATTGAAAGTGTCCATAGTATCAAATACCTGGGAATTACGGTTGATTGTTTTTTAAATTGGAAATTATATGTTGAAGCAATAACTATCCAACTTATTTATACTATTAGGAAAATGTATCTATTAAGAGATCACTGTCCACCATCAGTTCTCAAAATTTTTTATCATGCCTTAGTTGATTCCAGACTACGTTATGGTATTTGTTTATGGGGTGGCACCTACCTTAATACTATAAAACCAGTCATTCTAGCTCAAAAGTATATAATCAGAGTTATGTTTTTCAAACGGAAGTTCACGGAATCTTGGCCTTTATTTTCATCGAATTCACTTCTTCCGCTCAGGCACCTTTACGTTTTTAAAGTTTTAAAGATATATTTTGTTATTTGCGGCAACCGTACGGTATCATTTCATGCCTATGCTTTGAGGAAAAATAATAAGGTCTTGCAAATTATTCCGAAATTTCATACAACACATTTTCGCAAATATTTCCTCGTTACAGCTCCAATGATTTTCAATCAACTACCTGCCAATATCAGAGCTGAAATGAATTTTAAAAAGTTTTTATCTTCTGTTAAAGATTGGTTATTTAGTAACGAGAGTGTTGAATTTCTTTTTGATGTATTAGCACAGAAAAGAATGAACAGATATGGAAGTTCCATGTCAAGTATTTACATTGAAATATTCAATCTAAAAAATTTATTCCTTCTCTAATCTAACCAGTTAAGACAGGGACAATATAATACAATAATATGTTTCGCTTCTCTTTTTTTTTGTTGTTTATAGACAATTTTTGTAAAAACAAAAAAAAGAGAAGTGAATTATATAATATTATTATATTGTCTCTGTCTTAACTGGTTGGATTAGAGCAGGAATAAATTTCTTAGATTGAATATTTCAATATAAATACTTGACATGGAACTTCCATATCTATTCATTCTTTTCTGTGGTATTAGTTTAACGTTTTGTTGATAACACTGTTATTTATTTAATTTATTTAGTAAATTTTGTATGTTAATTTTGTTCATTAATTTTTTTTTTGTTTTACAAATTTTCTTGATTTTAATTATTTATTTTTGTTATATTTATTTGTTTTATTTGTTAATAATTTTTTTGTATATGGTCCTCTTCACCATTTTAATTTTACTGTTTTTTTTAATGAAGGTAGTTCAAAACAGACATTGTATGTCTAGGAACTAACCTAATTTTATTCAATTTATTTGTGTTACTTTTAGTTTGTAAGTTAATGTATTTTATTTTGTTTGTTCAATAATTAACAGCTAAATTGAATAAAATATAATATAATAATAATAATAATAGTTTCTTAACGAGAAAAAAGTTCAAAAATAAAGTCATTGGCAGCATTTAAAATAAAAAAACTTTAAAACTTGGAGTACCAAATTATTATGTGTAAAATACGCATTTTTGTTTTACTGTGAATGACTAAATTTAAAAAAAAAAAATCTATTTATTTATACATTTTGAAATCATTAAAAATATTTGTATGGTAGCTTACTGTTGTGTATGAGCACAGCTGCAAGAACTTACATAAACGAGCTCAACTCAATAATATATAAATACAAGTGTTGATCTAGTTAACGCAGCTCGTTATATGGAATAGAAAAGTAATCTGGATAAAGCATTGTAGATTCGGAATTTGTTTTGATTAAATACAATATTTGGCGACGAGAGAAAAAAAAATAAAACATAAAGATAAAGCAGAAGCAACTATAATGGAGGATATTAAAGAGGTCATGAGGCAAATGATGCAAAATCAGCAGATTTTTTTGCAAACGGTTATGGAGCAAATGAAGCAACGGCCAGCTGAACAAATACAGTGCGTACCATCGTTTCATACTTTTGATAGAACGAGGGAAGCATTTGAAGAGTATGTTGCGCAGATGGAGCAACATTTCATCGCAAATGAGGTGAAAGATGACGGTAAGCGGAAATCGTGTTTTTTATCATGGATAGGGTCCGAGACTTACCATGTATTGATGAAACTGTACGGAGAAACGAAACTGGATAATGAAAATCTCAACAATATTATTGCATAATTAACTGAGTTCTACAGTAGTACAGTACATGTACATATTAGCTGGTCGTTTCAAATTCATGAACATGAAAATGCAGCCAATTGACACATATGCTACATGGGTTGCGGATTTGAGAGAAGCGGCCAAATCATGCGCGTTCAAGTGCGCGAATTTCAGTGGTTCGTACACCGACTATGCAATATGGGATATGATTATCCTACACACGAAACATGAGCCGGTCCGGACAGCTGGTCTGCAGAAAGGAAACCCTACGTTAGACGAGGTTTTGTTGTTCGCGAACGCATACGAGCAGACAATGAATTTACATAAACCAGAGCTTGCGCTAGTCAATACAGTCGTGAAAGCGTACGGAAATGCTGACATTCCAGTTTGTGGTATTTTAAACGTCGTGGAAAATACCAAAATCTTAGGTTACATTTTAAAATATTGATTACCGATGCAAATGGAGCGAACATTTTCGGAATGGATTGGTTCAACCGGTTTGGATTCAATATTTCCAAAGAAACTTGGCAGTTTGAAGAGGGTTTTGTTGGTGCGGTTGAGCAGAAAGACAAAATAGATTCCCTGTGCTACAAATTTGGGAAAGTTTTCGAGCCAACCTTGGGTCGTTGTTCGGTGTTCAAAGCCCACTTGATCATGAAACCCAACTCGGTGCCTAAGTTTTTCAAGTCGCGACCGATTCCATTCGAGCAGATGGCAGTGGTAAAGAAAGAGATAGAAAGATTGGAGGCTTTGGAGGTTGTCAGGCCTGTTAAATTCAGTCAATGGGCTGCTCCCATTGTTGTAATAAAAAAGGCCAACAATCATGTTCGCATATGTGGAGATTTCAAGGTTACAGTAAACCCACAATTATTTATCGAACAGTACCCGATACCCCGGGTGGAAGAATTGTTTCACCGTCTTCAAGGAGGGAAACAGTTTTCCAAAATAGATTTAAGCGATGCTTACCTGCAAATTGAGTTAGATGACGAGTCCAAACAGCTGATGGTCATTACGACACCTTTTGGTCTATATCAGTATCAACGGTTGCCATTCGGAGTTTCCAGTGCACCAGCCATTTTCCAAAAATTCATCGAGCAACTTACATGCGGTATGTCACATGTAGCTAGCTATATTTAGATGATATATTAATTACGGGAGCAACAGAAGACGAGCACATACAGAACTTAGAGGAAATTCTTCTACGAATGAGGGAGGCAAATTTGAGGGTCAATCGTGAAAAATGTAAATTTTTTCAGACCGAGGTTGAATATGTGGGTCATATAATAGATGCTGCGGGAATTCGGCCTACCACAAAAGGTCTTCAGGCAATAGAGCAGATGCCTTTCCCAAAGGATTTAAAGGAACTGCAAGCATTCATTGGTAAAGTAAATTATTATAATAGATTTATTCCGAATTTTTCGCAGTTGGCAGCACCTTTAAATGCCCTCAGAAAAAAGGACGTTCCATACCGATGGTTGAAAGAACAAGAGGATTCGTTTCAACAAATTAAGCAACACATCGTCGAGGCAACCAAGTTAGTGCATTATCGCAGAGAATACCCTCTGGTATTGGCGACGGACGCGTCACAGTACGGTGTTGGGGCCGTGTTATCACATGTGTACCCCGATGGTTCCGAGCAGCTCATAGCTTTCGCGTCTAAAACCCTGGATAAACACCAGATGCGTTATAGTCAGGTAGAGAAGGAGGCATTATCAGTAATATTTGGATGCCGGAAATTTCATCAGTACCTGTATGGACGCCAGTTTGAATTAGTGACCGATAATACCGGATTAATGCCAATTTTCCGTCCAAATAATCAATTACCATCAATGACAGCAAATCGATTGCAACGATGGGCCCTTTTTCTAATGGGTTATACATACACAATGCGTTTCCGTCCGACGGCTAAGCACGCAAATGCTGACGCATGTTCCAGATTACCCATGGGTCCGGATAATCAATTCGACAGAGACGAAGATATGCTCGAGATTAACCAAATATATACCGAAGAGCTTGATCAGATCCCGATCGATTCTGAGAGAGTAGCAACATGTACGGCTCGAGACCCAGTATTGTCGAAGATTAGAACTTTCGTAAAAGAAGGTTATGGCCGGATACCATCAAAGACGAGCAGCTGCGGGCATATGGCGTAAGACAAAAGTCTATTTCTAATTTTAATAATGTTTTACTATTGCAGACGGACTACACCCGAGTAATTGTACCAGCCAGTTTACGAAAGTCTGTGCTGAAAATGTTACATGAAGGGCATTGGGGTGTGGTGCGAACCAAGCAGATGGCTCGCCGTTACTGTTGGTGGCACAGATAGATCAAGATATCGAAGCGATGATCAAATGTTGCTCCAGTTGTCAAGAGATGTCGTCAGTGGCACCTAGAGAATTCAAAAGTTGGCCAGAAGCAGTGAAACCGTGAGAAAAAATACATTTAGATTTTGCGGGGCCGTTTCTGGGCAGCATGTGGATGCTGTGTGTGGATGCCTTCTCTCGATATCCATATGTTATAAAGATGCAGGACATTACTTGATTTTTGCAATTGAGGGTTTGCCGAACACGGTCGTAAGTGATAACGGTACGGCGTTTACTTCGGATACGTTCTTTGAATTTTGCCATCAGAACGGAATCAAACATCTGACAACAGCGCCATTTCATCCAGCATCAAACGGAGAAGCGGAGAGGTTCGTGCGAACTTTTAAAAGCGCGATGACAAAGAAGATATACGAAGGTGGTTCAACCGACCACGCATTGCTGACATTTAATATTTATTATTTGGAAAATCGCCAGCTGAGAAAATTCACGGGCGTCAACCCAAAACAGCATTATCGTTGATGTGCCCACGTCAATCAACGGCTAAGTCGTAGGACGTGCCGAAATTCCAAGTAAATCAGGCGGTATTCGCGAGAGGTTTTTCAGTACAAGGGCCAAATTGGTTCAGAGGAACTATAAGTCGCAAATTAGGAACTAAGATGTACATTGTGTCAACGGATAAAGGCGATATGAGGCGACATCAAAATCAAATACGTCCCTGTATCGAAGAAAATGAGGATACCTATTCATTCGCACAGCGATTACTTGTGAGAATGAACACCGCAGATAAACCAGATAATTATCGTTCTACGGTTGCTCGTTCAACAAATAAACAACCAAGTTTGAGCCAATCTATGCCAGAGGAAGATCAAACATTGCCAAGACGATCTAATCAAACTCGCATACCAGTAGTTCGATTTACACCGGGGACATAAGGTCAACAATAAGCCGGGGAGAGTGTTGTGTATGAGCACAGCTGCAAGAACTTACATAAACGAGCTCAACTCAATAATATATAAATACAAGTGTTGATCTAGTTAACGTAGCTCGTTATATGGAATAGAAAAGTAATCTGGATAAAGCATTGTAGATTCGGAATTTGTTTTGTTTAAATACAATACTTACTAATCCAGGAGGCCTATTATGAATTTCATGCGAAGCGGATCGCATTTCGCATTTTCATGCGATTACGCATTTTTGTATTATAAAACAACCTTTTCGCATTTAAACCGCTCAGTGTCGAATGAAGTGCCAAATTATGGAAAAAGACTGCGGATTTTTCAAAAATATAATTGAATTGAAAATAAGCTTTTTCGTTGAATCGCAAAAAATGTGAAATGCGATCGGCTTCGCATTAAGTTCATAATAGGCCCCCGGCCAAATAATGTCACAAAACGTAGTTAAGTTTTGTCTAATACATAGGTGTTACGTCATTTCTACGTCCGTTTTAAAACAGTTAGTATGCGAGCCCCACAATTGCCTTACCCGATCTTAACCAAACTAGAAGGTACACTTCTCCACATAATATACTAAATTCAAAATTTCGGAACTCTATAGAAATGTTGGTTTTTTAGTAAGAGAACACACAGGCATACACACCATATACAGAATTGTAATTTCTTTAAACTATAAAAAGATTTGGGCTGAAATGATTCTACCACTGAGGCACGTAACATACTTCCAAACCGTGAAAAAATTTTGATTTTCAAATTTTTCAACAAATTTGTCGATACATAAAAAAAATTAATTTTAAATCTCAATTTCGTAATTCCATTTAGTGAACAACTTCGATTTTGTGAAAACTTTACACATTTGTTACCCAACCAAAATGTAGTTCCACGTTTGTATTCACCTCATACAGTGGTACATTCCTACTAAATGTGAATTTGAAAGAAGGTATTCGCTGTTCGCGGTTAAACAGTGTTTTCGCATGTCGCATGCTTATAAGAGTGACAAACTATTTGTTTATTTTAAAGCACAATCTACTGAAAAGTATTTTAACATTTATACAGAATATAATTCGAATATTTAACAGAACCAGAGGTCTCTTTGCCTCTAATTAATTGTCTACGATTGGTTTAACACATTAATTAAATTATAAATTTATTTATTAGTTATCATCTCGTATACAACAAGATTAATAGTAATTGTAATTGAGCTGCACAAATGGATTACTATAGCGTTTGCTAAATGTTGAATTAGCTATAATATCTTTAACATCTTCATTGGTTTTGATAAATGTATGACCCAGGGTCTTTTGCAGTTTTAAAATTTGTTGTTGCCTTTCCTTTAAAACATTCTCAATTGGTATGCTCTGTGTATATGTAAATAAAAATGTTTAACATAATTTATAATTAGCATGCAAATAATTACACTTACACTTGTTGCAATAAAACAATTTATGAATAAAATTGTAAAAATTAGAAAAACGATAAACGTATTACATTTCATGTCTCGGTTATGTAAATAATGGCAGCGTACTACAATTTTTTTTTTTTTGCGTGCTTATGTACACGTGACGATTATACTATGTGAAGTGTGTTGGTCGAAATATTTTCTTGTTATTGTTATAGTTGATATTCAGTAACGTACGTACGTACTACACTTAATTATAAATCTTGAATGAAAAAAAATATTTTTTAAACTAAAATATGAGGAAGGCTATGGCTTTGTGTTTATATGCAAAGAAAACAAACATAATTATAAAATACATCCGGACATGTCGTTTATGATGTTGTCAAGAATGTTGTTTATTATCAAATTTACAAAACAACATAATTTTCCAAAACTTCAATGAAAACATCAAAATTAAATTCACCCCAAAAGTTCGCACCCAGAAGAGAGGCACACACTGAGAATGAAAGCTCAATTATATGTCACCCCTTCTCATTGCGCGTGCACACTCACGCTATGTAGTACAGTTTTGTATATATGTATGTATGATCATAAAAAAAATGTAATTTTTTTTTTTTTTATTTTTTAAATTTATTTTCATTTTGTGGCTGTATCTACCACATAATTTTAATAAATTTTTCTATATACATAAATACGAGTGCATAGTATGTTGTTGTAAACAGAACATTTTTTTTTTAAACAAATAAATAAAAAGCTCGAAACAATGAGGATAAATTATTATCTACATTTTGTCCAAAATTAAAAACCCGATATAAATAATAAATTTAGTGTGTATCGTATGTGTGTTTGTACAACAAAAATAAATAAAATTAAAGTTTATTTATTTTTATTTTAATTGTGTTTAGTTTCAATTTATTTTATTTGTTTATTAATTTTTTGGAAATATAATTATGTTTTTTTTAATTAAATTTATATTAGAACAACACAAATATTATGCAAACATTGAAAATGGACCAATAAAAAAATGATTTTTGTAATGTCTCATTACAAATTCGTATTACTTACACAAAATTGGGGTATACTCCAATTTCTTTAGCGGTTATTTAAGTAATTTCTGAGATTTTTTTTAGTCTAATTACTGTGATTAGTAATAAATCGAAAATCAGCTGCACGATTTTGCAAAATAAAAAAAAAATTGAATCGTCAAAAATATTTCAAAATTAATAATTTGCAAATCAAACCATCTAAACTAGGGTTGCTTTCTATGTTACGATTAAATGCAATTTACTAAACTTGTATGGTTTAATTGCACAAATTTAACTGTACAAGTCAATTAGCCTGTTCACACAATGTATACCGCACATCGCAACACCTCCACGTTTCATACCTATTTGCTGTAGATTAGAAGATAATGGGCCAGATACTCGATACTCTAGCAATTCGTAAATCGGTAAATATGGCGGATTTGCGAATCGTAAATTTATTTGCGTAATTTGATCAATAAATATTTCCACAAACATTTACGTGGATGCGCATACTTTAAAACGCTCGCAAAATCTCTACGATTTGCTTGCTTGCTAAAAAAAAAAAAATATCGTGTATACCATTTTTTGGTTTGCTAAATTATCGTGTATAACATTTCTAGCAAATTTGCAAAAAATAACTGCTTATCTGCAGTGGCGGATTAAGGTCGGTTGGGGCCCCGGGCGCAGAAGAAAAAATTAGGCCCCTTAAAAAAATAGCGAGAGGCAGGAAAATAAAAATACAGGTTCATGTATTTAAGCATCTTGGGTGTTGATTCTCTAAAAAATAAGGTCGCACGTGACAAATAATAGTGACACAACTCAAAATTTCAAATTTTTCAGGAGAGCAAAAGAAAAAATGCTAATTTCGATTTTAACTACTATCATGATATTGCCCATGGGCGTCAAAAAAAGGAGATCAGAAAATCAAGCCGTCGCTCGCTTTGTAAAATAAATATGAAGACGCCACTATGTCAGGTTATGAAATCGATCATTGCGCATCTTTCTGACGAATTATCTCAAAAACTCAATTTTTGAGTTGTGTCACTTTTCTAAGTCATGTGCGATGTGTAAACGTGAAAACTTGTAAAATGCAAAGTTTACTTTACTGAGTTTGAAATTTTTCGAGAGGATTACCATTAAAATAATATCGAAAAATTGCAACTCATAAAAGAAAGCTTTGCTTTTTATAAGTTTTCACATTTACACATTATCTTTAGAAAATCAGCACCCTGATTCTCTAAAAAATAAGATAATGGGTAAACGTGTAAGCTCGTAAAAAGCAAAGCTTTCTTTTATTAGTTTGCAATTTTTCGATTTTAATTGAAGCAGTAATCAATTCGAAAAATTGCAAATTCGTTAGAGTAGGCCTAGCTTTTTGCAAGTTTACACATTTACCCATTATCTTATTTTTTAGAGAATCAGGGTGCAGGGCACAGTTAGGAAATTCCTCATTTTATGTAGCGAGTGGGATATTTGCGAAACGAATGAAGCCCCCTTGCGGCCCCGTACAGCTAGTTTTATTACAAACAGTAAATTATTGAATTTTGAGAAAATCTTTGGATGGTTAAATTCCAAATGAATTTTAAACTTTTTTGGAAATCCAGTAGGCACAAACTGGTATTGAAATGAATATTTCCTCACTAGCTAGCTATGAAATATTCCCCATTTCCTAACTAGTTATGAAAAATTTTCCGTTTCACAACCTATTACGATTTTAAAAAGTCGTATTTTTGTAACAAAACTGAAAAATAGTAGCAATTAAGTGCTTTTCATACCGGCTGCGTTGACTTCGGACTTCAAAAAATTTACGTTTTATTTTTAATAATTATCACTTAAAAATAATTTGTTTTATACCAGTTTGAAAACATTTCTATAAAAAGTGACACTGTTAATCAAATAAAACAAAATTACAAAACTTTAAGGTTACAAAACGACTTTACCTTTTTAAAGTCCAAAGTCAACGCAGCGGGTATGAAAAGCACTTTATATTTGCATGCGGAGCGAAACGCAGCGTAGCCGAGCAAGTGCAAAGAATGCGTGTCAAAAAACAAAGCCACTTTTAATCCGAATAACGCACGTACTATTTTTTCTCCATCGAAGAAAATACATTGCGTACCCTAATTGTAAGTACAAATTACATGCATTTAAAATTTCTAGATTGAAAATTTGATGAAATATCTAGCTAAGAAGGAGGTCTTAACTTTTTTTCGTTTGGGCATTTTACCAAGTTATGACGTGTCAAATACTTTTAATATTGAAAACAGTATTAAAGAACATACATCTTTAAGCATTTCTGTATATTAAATTATTAACCCATTTTTATTTTCTTCTACACACAATGTAAACACGAAAATTACTTTAGATACTTAGCCTTTAGAAAAACTGGAAAGTTGGAGTTTTGCGGGGTCCCCCAGAAGTCGGGGCCCCGGGCGCGCGCCCGGTGCGCCCGCCGTTAAATCCGCCAGTGCTTATCTGCTTATCTGAGTATCGAGTATCTAGCCCAATACTTAAAAGTATGATTTTCTTAATCAAAATAAATTAAAAATAAATAGCGTATGCATCAGTATTATAATAATTATTAGCAAATCAACCAAATAAAGATTATGTTACTAAACAATTATATGAAATAATATAATAATTAATTGTGTCCGAAACCGTTGATAAATAATTTTTAGTACTAATTTTTGACATTTAACTATTTGAAAAAACTGCACACACCCAAATTATTATAGTCAGTCTTAAGCCGCATACTACAAAAAAAATTCAGTAACTTTTTTGGTAATTTCGCAACAGACGAACTTGACGGACATAAACTTTTCTCAACTTTTCGGTAATATTTTTCCCCTCAATTCTTTTTTTTCATACGAGAAAAACAAATATGTTTTTAAGTTGGTATGGAGGGGAAAAAATTTACAAATTATATGAGAAAATTTTATGTTCGTCAAGTTCTTCTGTTGCGAAATTTCCATAAAAGTTACTGAATTTTTTTTGTAGTATGCGGCTTCAGTTCCTATGATAATTTGTGACAGCTACAGGAAAAAATTGTCATGTCACATGTCAAAAATTTGTACTAAAAATTATTAATATTAATGTAGGTTTCCAGCTAATATATTCACGCCTATCGTCTATCGTAATACCAAAACATGAGATCAATGTTTTTTTACAAAATATTTTATTTAAATTAGATGCGACCGTCTTGTACGAAATCCAAAATGCAAGAGATAGATTTATCACAAAAAAACAATTAACGTATAACATCAAAATTTTATTATCGTAAACCAAATATTTATTGCCTTCATCATTATATGAGCCGTTTATTTTGAAAGTGGCGTAAGTCCATATTTTGTTGAAACGAGATAATGAAAGAATAAAAAAACAATAAATGCAAAAATATACGAGATTTTGTATTTTCTTACACACGTATTAGGGATTCATTTTTTTTTTATTTTGACAATAAATTATTTATCGTTAAAAAGATTATACTGTTATTTATCTATTGGTATCATTAACTTGATTTTTTTGAAAAATGGACTTAGGCTACTTTCAAAATAAACGTCTCATATTAAGTTGAACGAGATGTTTTGTGGAATTGCGTTGATACCCAATCCAATAACTCGGCCCTCCTGCGAATTGTGCCGGCCCGCCCATACCCTTTTTATCTCGATGATCGTTCCACTCATCTTTCAAATCGTCTTCCAAAATTTTAAATCGTGTTTGTGTTTTGCGTACTACGTCTTCATTATTTTCGTTAAATTTTCTGGATGTCGTTTTTATTCCAGTATTCTGGTCTTCATTGGGTTGAATATTGATGTGATTTTATTGAGTAAGCTGACGCTGGTTTACTAAAATATCAGATCGTATAATGAATGGTGACTTTATGCTGTAATGTTATCATGGTACTCTGCATCAAGGTCTTCTTCCTCTTCTTCTTCGGATGTCATTGAATTAGTATACCACTTTTTCATATACCCGGCATATGTACTAGTGGAATTCGGACCTTCATGTTATCCTAATTTCATTACATCATATCGCTCGTTCCCCTTTACTTTTATAACCTGATAGGGTCCTAAAAACTTTGGAAATAACTTCAAGCCGCTACCGAATTGCGTTCTCTTGATAGCAACGATGTCGCTTTCTTTGTATAACGTTGCAGATTTATTTCTCATGTTGTAACTTCTTTGGTTTTCGGTTTGGATAGTTATTATATTCTGCTTGGCTTGATTCCGCCAATCGTACGTCTTCTGTATTCTTCAATTGAACACCCAACCATAGTTCAAAAGGAATCTTCTTCACGCCAGCCTTTGCCAGCTGGAATTTAGGTACTGCTGTAATTTGGTCACATGTTTATACCAGTCCCCTGGATTACTAAAGGATAACATGTGTTCAATGTTGCGATGGGTGCAATAATCTTCGAAAACACTTGAAGTGAAAGATGTTCCCCTGTCAGAAATAAGGCGAGATGGATTTCCAAACACACTTTCCTGGCCTTCTAATTTCGTGATGATTTCAGCGGTTATCGTGGATTTTACCGGATAGAGCCACACAAATTTGAGGAAAGAATCAATGACTGAAAAAATATATTTATAGTTCTTATTTTCTTACCAGGTAGGTCATAAGCGGTACATCGTCTTTTGGAATGTTGTTCAGGAAACCCTCCTGCGTACCTCTCTTTCTCTGAGCTAATATACAGGGAATGCAGTATTGCCGACTCGTTTCACATAGTTTCCGAAGTTTTGCAACAAAATTTTCCCGCTTAATGATTTCTTCCATTTTCTTCATTCGAAATTGCCTTGTTCATGTATATTTTTGATGAGTTCTCTCTGCATCGCCTTTGCAACACGCTAAAGGTTTCGTCCTTCAGCATCATCTTTGTACAGCACACCTTGGTTGACTGCATAATTTTCGAATGGCCGATTTTCCAGTATCGCCAAAATTGCTCGTAGAGTTTCGTCATCCTTCTGAGCTAATTTGAACTTATCTATTGTGTTATTTGAGAGTACCATCACAACATCATTTCTACTCAATGTATCTACGTGTTTCATCTTGCTTTCCAGGCGATGTTCCAATTGGCAGTCATACTCTTGCAGCATTAGTGCCCATCCAGCAATTCGTCGTTAAATTTTTTTTTTCATCGTCATTTTGAATGCTGCTCAATCAGTGATTATCTTAACTTTGATTCCTAATAGATAAACTCTGAATCTTTTTAAGCCTAAACTGACTGCTAGGACTTGTAACTCGTAACTTGAGTATCTTTCTTGAACAGGAGATGTCTTCCTACTGAAATAAAAAACTGGGTGAAAATCTGAGCTTACCGAATGTTTCTGCAGTAAAACTGCACCGAAGTCATGTTTAGAATTTTAGATGCATCTGTATGTAGCTCAGTTTCCGAAACTGGATTATATATTTGCAGTACCGGCTGTTCCACAAACTGATCTTTTAATTTTTTTGAATGCCTCTTTCTCGAGAACGCCAAACTGGAACCTGACATCTTTCCTCAACAGATTCGATAATGGCCTTGCAATTATGGAGTAGTTTTTGGAAATATCCAGCTAACCCAAGGAAACTCTGTGGCTTCTTTCTTGAGTTCGGCTCAGGAAACTTTTTCACAGCTAACGTTTTCATAATGGATGGCTTAATTGATCCCTGTTCAACTTTATAGCCAAAGTATTCTATTTGCTTGTAGAGCGTATTCATTAGCTATTTCTAGAGCTGCTTTTAGTCTGTCCAGCCCTTCGGCTTCATCCTTGCATGGAATAATAATGTCATCCATGTATATCAACACATGATTTTTCACGACCTACTTAATACAAATGGCGCTTTCAGAAATTGATATTGGTTATTTGGGGGTAACAAACGCAGTAAAATTTTGGTTTTTTCAGCTACATCTACATGAAAAAATCCATTTTTCAAATCAAACGTTATTTATGTTATTGTTTGTATGTTATGTTATTTTTAAGTTATTTGTGTTATTTATATCATAATTTTTTAAAAATTAGTTACTCGCATTCGCAATTCGCGCTGGTTGTGAATAGTCCCTTACGCTAAGCATATTTTCTGAAATCTTCAATTTTCAACAAAGCGCAATCTGGAACACCAATTTTCACAAACTTTTCGCAGAATTTGCGGCCGTATTTCACCAATAACTCTTCGAATGTTGATTTTCAGGTTTTCAATTGTCTCTGGTTTATCGACGTAGACAAGTGACTTTACATAACCCCAAAGAAAATAATCCAATGGGGTTAAATCACACTATCTTGGTGGCCAATTAATTGGACCATTAAGCGAAATTATTCTTTCATCAAAAGTTTCTTGGTGGTCAGGCTGCTGTGTATGCAGGGGGATAAACACAAGACTCGCTTCATGTGCCGTAACTGCATGCAACTTCAGCAAGTGTTCGCACTGCCTCTTACACGATATAAGGACAACGATTTTAAATTTGTAACATGGAACGTACTCAGCCTAACCGCCCGGAGAGCCTCCATCAACTCTTCGAACAATCATCTACGTATAAACTCGACCTCGTAGCCCTACAGGAAACAAGACTAATCGGCAATGACATCACCGATTATAGTCGCTTCGGATTAACTCTCTGTCATAGCAATAACATGAATAAACATGAATTTAGCGTCGGTTTCTTGATTAGCAATCGATGCCGTCAATTTGTGACTGACTTCATGCCTGTCAGTAATCGGATTTGTACACTCAGATTTCATGGACGTCATTTTAACATAACATTTGTGAACATTCATGCCCCCACCGAGGAGAAGCCTGATGCAATCAAAGACGCTTTCTACGACCAGCTCGAAACCGTCCTGAGCAAAATTCCGCAACATGACATTAAAATAGTTTTGGGCGACTTCAATGCTCAAATTGGCAGTACTGGCAGTACATATCGAAGCACTATTGGACCAAACTCCTTGCACCATACATCAAACAACAATGGGATGCGCACCATCGAGCTAGCTTTACTGTACAACTTGGTGGTTGCCAGCACATACTTCCCACATAAGCGCATTCATAAAGCCCCATGGAAATCAAACGACGGGACAACGGTCAACCAAATCGACCACATCCTCTTGTCCAAGAGACATTTTTCTAGCCTTAAAACATCAAAACTAAACGTGGAGCTAACATTGATTCAGACCATTTCCTGGTAGTTGCTGAATTAAAATTTCGTCTATCAACCACATAATCATCGCTTCCAGCGCATCACTCGTTGGAACACTGCGGCATTGAACGACCAAGTTACCAGAACCACCTTCGGGATGACTGTACCTATCAGAAATCTTGGAAAATAAACCACTTCCTGACTCCGTTCAAGAACAGTGGGACATTATTAAAACGGCGGCAACCGATGCCTCAAAGTCCACCGTAGGCCAAAATCCGTCAAGGCCCAAAAATCTCTGGATTGATGATGATTGTATTGGTGCTATTCGGGAAAAAGATCGCGCACGACAACGAGATCTATCACAAAGAACAAGGCAATCCCATAACGCCTACATGACTGCGAGGAGAATCGCTAATCGGCTATGTAGACGGAAAAACGGGAATGGCATGAACAACAGGCACGCAACATCCAAAATTCTAGCCTGAGAGATAGATATCGTTGCATAAGAGAATTAGCTATAGGGACTTTCATCCACGTAGCAGCGCTATTCGCAACAAATCCGATGAGTTGGAAATGGACACCAAAACCGTCCCCGAAGTGTGGCGAAATTACTTCTCCTCGCTTTTAAATAAACAGGCACCACCTTCCGAGCAACAACCTCTCTTGCTTCAACGCGATATTAACGTGAGAATGACACCACCTCCTCCTCCATCATATGATGAAGTACGGAACGTGATATCGCAGATGAAAAATTACAAGACACCTGGTGAGGATGGTATCTGCAACGAAATTATCTGTTCTGCCGCATGTTTGAGCTAATATCAACAATTTGGTCTAGAGAAGAGATCCCAGTAGACTGAAAGACGGCTCTTATATGCCCACTTTATAAAAAGGGAGATCGATTAAACTGCAACCACTATCGCGGTATAGCTTTACTGAACACAGGCTACAAGGTTTTGGTCAACGTAGTCGCAGTAAAGTTATCAACTTATAGCGAGAGGATCTTGGGTGATTATCAATGTGGTTTTTGTCCAAATAGATCAACGACCGATCAAACTTTTACGCTGAGGATTTTGCTGGAGAAATGCTATGAAAAGGACATCCCTGTATACAGTCTATTCATAGACTTTCAACAGGCGTACGACAGCATTAAGAGGGGCACGTTATGGAACGTATTGTCCTATCTGGGCATACCGTCAAAACTGGTTTCAATATGCCAGCTTTTAATGGATGGCTCAATATGTAAGGTGCTAATAGAAGGCATAATTTCGGATGCCTTCGAGATAACATCTGGAGTGCGGCAAGGAGACCCAATAGCTCAAACTGTATTCAATCTATCATTAGAGTATGTCATTCGTCAGCTTAATATAGCGCAGCGTAGCTGCCTGTATTATAAATCAACCCAGCTATTAGCATACGCTGACGATATTTGCATTCTGGGTCGCAACATCATCTCTCTGAAAGAGGTCCTCCTTCCATTGGAATTAACAGCCCAACATATAGGCCTTCAGATCAATGAAGCGAAGACCAAATACATGGTGACCGCGAGAAGGCAGACTCGTGGGGACTTCATTTCAGGAGACACTCAATATGAAAAGGTGAATGAGTTCAAATATCTAGGATCACTGATCACTGAACATAACTTCGTTTTTGTGGACGTTTCTTCGAGGATCGCAGCAGGCTACCGAGCATTATACGCCAATATCAAAATTTTCAAGTCTCCTCATATATCGCGCAAAATAAAATTGGACATCTACAAGGCGCTGATAAGACCAGTTATCACCTTTGGTTGCGAGTCTTGGACGCTGACAGCGCAAAAAATTCAGAAAATCGCTGTAACTGAGCGTAAGATCATAAGAAAAATTCTCGGTCCCATTAAAGAAGGAGCCACGTACAGAATGCGAATGAATCACGAGATCAGAAATGATCTCGATAAAGTTAACATCATTGGATTCATAAAATCGTCAAGGCTAAGAAGGCTTGGGCACGTACTTCGTTCACAAAATCGGACCACCAAACAGGCCTTGGAGTCGGCACCAACGAAAGTAGGACCTCGTGGGAGACCACCTACCCGATGGATGGACGACGTTGAAAGGGACCTATACACACTCGCCGTGTCTGGCGTTCTCTTGTGGCTTGTGGCGGATCGAATTATTTGGAGGAGCATCGTTGAGGCGGCCAAATCCCTTCATGGGATGTAGCGCCAGCGGAAGAAGAAGAAGAAAAAGTTTCTTTGAGTAAATCAATTGAGCGCGCGCTGTGTGGCTCCATACTGTTGGAACCACATGTCAGCAAGATTAATGCCAGCTAATCGAGGTACGAAAAAATTTCTAATCATGTCCCTACACCGCTCACCATTGACAGTAACATTCTAGTAGTGTAAAAGCGTATGTCCTGGAACAGCCGAAATCGATTCCAGCCGAAAAAATTTTTACATGTAAATTACAACAACATAAACGATTACGTATGTTTTTACTATGGGCATACTACAGTGTAACCCCGGTAACTAAATCTCTATATAAAATGTAAACGTAAGTATATAATTTTATTAAAAATCCGTTGTTCAACTGTACATTAACTGTACAATATTTTTTTAAGACATTTTGTTAGATGGCAGCACAGTCATAAACTTTAAGCTTTGAACTTTTTAATATTAATTAATTTTTCGATAGATGGTGCACATTTCTTACAGTTTAATTATCAACCACGATAACTAAAACTCTATATAAATGTATCTAAAATCAGGTATTCAACTGTAAATTATTATTATTTTCCAACTTTATCTGTAGGTGTCACTTTAAAAGCTTATTTTATGTACATGGTTTGTAACTTGGTTCAATATACAGTTTTATTATCAACCACGATAACTAAAACTCTATATGAATTTATCCAAAATCATGTATTCAACTGTATATTGTTATTTTTTAAAACATTATCTATAGATGTCACATTTCAAAGTTTATGTATATTCTGTAAACATGGTTTGTAACTTAAACGAATAATATTTATTTTTTAATTGAAATTGGATACTACAAAGTTATAATAATATTTATAATTTAACCTTGGCATTGAAAAAAAAAAAACTAGTTCATCGTACAATAAATAAAAATTGTAAAATGTAATCAGCATAAAGTAAGAAAAGAAGATAAGAAAAAAATTGCATAATTGAAATTGGATAGTACGTTATATGTATTAATATTTTATAATTTAACCTTGGCATTGAAATCTTGATCATAATTTTTTTATTTTACCAACTTTATCTGTATATCATCTTTTTAAACTATACATTTGACGAAAGTAAAATTATTTTCTATTAAGAAGTTATAAAAGGGTACGCATTTATTGTATGATACATTAGAATAATGTATATTGTTAGACCGTTTACAATGATGGTTGCGGGGCCATCAGGGTGTGGAAAAACTACTTTCGTTATAAATTTATTAAAACATTTGAATGATGGTAGAAAAGTAAATAAAATTGTATGGTGTAATGGAAACTCAAAAGCGATACCACAAGATATCTATGAAACAAATCAGATAGAAATTATAAAAAATATCCCAGACACTTTTGAAACTTGTGAAGACAGAAGTATCATAATATTAGATGATCTAATGACAGAAGCTTATAATAAAAATATTTGCGAACTTTTTACCAAAGGTTCACATCATAATAATTTGTCTGTTATTTTAGTAACTCAGAATGTGTTTCACCAAGCAAAATATTGTCGAGATATTTCTTTAAATTGTAAATATCTGGTAGTTTTTAAAAATCCCAGAGATAGATCTCAGATTTGTTCTCTAGCAAGACAAATATACCCTGAAAACACAGCAGAACTTATGAGGGTATATAACGAGGCTACTTCGAGAGCTCACGGTTATTTACTATTTGATTTAACACAGTCAGCCAATGATTTATTTCGTTTCCGTACAGATATCTTAAAAAAAGATTATTTTACATGTTATTGTCCAACTATTTTATTTGAAAATAAAAACGTGTGTATAAAAAATGAAACGATTGAAGGCAAACAAACATATTCTACATGTGCTAAAAAAGTGTAACCCACAAACGAGAAAAGCGCTACTTAAGGTCTGTCCCCCGGAAGTTATAAAAACTTTATGTGAAATATCACTGAACACATTAAATGGAAACAATAGAATTTCTAAACAGTGTAAAACAAAATTAAAAAAGTATAAAAGAGAACTTCGCAGCTTGGCTTGTCCAAAACTGGGTCTCTCTTCAAAGCGTAAAATTCTTGTACAAAAAGGTGGATTCTTACCCGTTTTAATCGGTACTATTTTATCAGGATTGATAGGCCAAATAATTAATCAGTCATCATGAGTAATTTACAACGGATGATTGTTATACAACCAGAAATTTTCGAAAAAATTAAAAAATATTTAATTGATGATAGTAAACTATCGGAATTAGATAAAAATATGAAATCAATTCTACATAACAACAAACTAACTGATTTGAATAAGTGGCATCTATATAGGCAGAACTTATTAACATATTCATCAATGAAAAGAAAAAATGCTTATAAGAATAAATTTAATTGGCATCAACCAGCAATACGTCATGTTCAAGGAGTGGGAGTTCAAACTAAAAGAATTTTTTATACAGACCAAGAAGCAAATACAGATTCATCATCAGAAGGCTTTGATATTGGTACACAAACTGATATACCTAAAGTTGAAGAGGTGTACACAAATGTTGATGAAAAAACTAAACCAGATTTTACACAATTAGACACAGAAGAAATATTTGAAAATAATGACGGTGTATTTGATGTTGATGATGATGATGATGATGGTGATGATGATGATAGGATTGTTTCTGAGGAGTATATTGATCCAAAAGAAATTTTGCGGGAAAGAGCTTCTTCAGACTCTAACATGTACAGAACATTTGAAATGAAAGACGGTGCAACAATCTCTGTTCCAACAAAAAAATATATTTTTAAAAACCGGAAAGATCTTCAGCCTCCAAAACCAGGATCAATGCAATCATCTCAGGACCCACCTAAGAGGAAAAGTGAACGTACGTTAACAGTTCAAACAATAAAACGTAGTGAACAAGAACGCTTACGAAAACATCCTTGGACAAGAATGAAATAAAAATTATAAAAATAAAAAGTTATATAAAGGATAAAATCGGTGTTTTTATTTATTAATTTATTAGTTATTAATGAGAACAGTGATGGATAATTTCACACACGTAACTCTTTTAAGTAACAGTTCTTTAAAATATTACCCAAACAATTCATTATCGAGGTTCACGGTTAAACTTCCTAACACTATAAATTTGGATCCTAATGAGAAATGGTATGTTGGTCTAACTAACGTTGCTCATACTTCCATAAGTGAACAAACAAAAATTACAATTAAAACACCATCAAAATACATACTTCCTTTAAACGTTGAATTAATAATATTTTTATATGCAACTACCCCTAAATTTTATCAACCAATCGAAGAAGCTAATTTCTTTGATCGGTATAACTCATCAACTGAATTAGTTAGAATCAATTATAACAAAGAAGAACCATATATTCAGCTACCAGCGTTGAAAGGTGTTAACCCTTTAATAAAATGTCATCAAGAGTACACACTTGAGGAATTTTTTGATGTAATATTTTCTCAGATTAAAATAACGAGATGGCCAGAGTTTATAGAATCTTTACAAATGGAAATTAAAAATTTCAAAGCAACCAAAGAGAATGAAGCTAAAATAAAAAATATTAAAGATAATTATATTGATGTGAAGACTAAGATCAATCCATTTCCATTTTACATGTGTTTTTATTGTAATATAATCAAACCGAGAACTATTGGGGATGCATCTGTATCATGCTTGTATATGCATCCCCTAGGAACAGACGTTGATAGAGGCATATCTCGATCATATCAAATAGATAATGTTCAATATTGCCCCATTGAAAAGTATAATATATCAGAGATCAGTATTTTAATAACTGATGAAACTGGTGAACAAATTAATTTTAAAGATGGACTTTTTATGACCTACCTAGTACTTCACTTTCGCAAAGGTATATAAAGAGGTATCTTACGGATTTCATTAATTACAAATGGATAACTATTACGCAAAGTACTACGCTAATCAATCCGGCGGTGGTGGCTATAACAATGAAGATTTTGGTCCACTATTACGATCTCAAAGAGTATATCAAAAGGGAAGAGGATTAGGAGGATTTTTCGGTGGAATATTCCGTTACTTAAAACCAATATTAACATCAGCCCTTCATGGCTTAACAAGTGAAGCACTTCAAGTTGGTTCAGACATTCTTCAGACACAAAAGCCGATTAATGAAATACTTCGTGATAGATCAATACAAGTGGTTGATAAATTACGAGATAAAGCAGCAGACAAAATTAAACAAATGTCTGGTACAGGAGCTAAAAAATCAATAAAAGGCTGCTTGAAAAGCCGTTGTAAACAGTTGAGAGTTGTTCGTGACAGCGTGAAAAAGAGAAAAAATATATTAAAAAATAAAACAAACAAGAAACGGATTATTGATATTTTTACATAATGGCGTTTACAGAATGTATGAAATCGGAGCTAGATTTATTTCAACCACCTTCAATTCAAACAAGTATTTTAAAAAATGAAGAAGTAGCATACAAACCTATAACCAGTTTAGAAAATCAGTCGGTTATTGAATTTGCTTGTTTCAGTCATGGTGATTCATATTTAGATTTATCATCAATAAATTTATGTCTGAAATTTCAAGTAACTAAAAATGATGGCAAATTATATGTAGAGGCCGACAAAGATCAGCCTAGTTTAGTTAACAATATGCTGCATTCCCTGTTTCATCAAGTCAATATTTCTTTAAACGGTAAGAATATAAATTCAACAGATGGGAATTACAGTTATCGAGCATATTTAGAACAACTATTAAATTATGGTGATGATGCATACAAAACACATTTGCAATTATCAGGATGGAGTTTAGAGACAAAAAATCTTGATAATCTTGCTGAAAACGATGGATTAAAATTAAGAACAGCATTAACTAAAAACAGTGGAATTGTAGAAGTATATGGAAAATTGCATGCTGACATGCTCAATCAACCTTTGCTATTATTAAACAATGTAGATTTACGAATTTCGTTAACATTGAATAAACCGGAATTTTATTTACTCGGTGCTGATACAGATACTTCGATTGTCAAAATTACAGAAGCTACACTTTACTTGAGACATGCTCATGTAAATCCAAATATTTTAATTGCACACCATAAAATGCTTGAAAATACAACAGCAAAATATCACTATAAGCGTAACGAAATTAAATTATTTACAATTCCAGCCGGAGGAAACTCAATTTCACTAGATAATATTGTTCTAGGACAGCTCCCAACAAATCTAATATTTACAATGGTAGATAATGATGCATATTCTGGGAAAAGATCTAAGAATCCATATAATTTTAAAAATAATAAAATAACATCGTTCGCAATTTATATAAATGGGGTTCAAGTTCCTAGTGCACCGATTGAAATGAATTTTGCAGACGGGTCCAGTTACGCTAGAGCGTATTCAACAATATTTACATCGAGTGGAATTTTACACACACCTCAAGGAAATTTGATTACCAAAGAAATGTTCAAGAATGGTTATTTCCTGTTAGCTTTTGATCTAACTTCGGATATGTCAAGTACTTTATCATGCAACTCTCTAATGAATCAAGGAAGTTTAAGACTCGAGGCACGATTTGGGGAAGCTCTTAAGACAACTAAAACATGTTTAGTGTACTTGGAATATGATACAACTCTAGAAATAGATAAAAATCGTAATATTGTAACGAATTATTAATAATATAAATACCTCTTATATCCTAAATAAAAAGTTAGTTTATACTAGTACTGTACACAATGATTGCCAATAC
The DNA here is from genome assembly GCA_963556165.1 of Tipula helvola. Taxonomy (NCBI): domain Eukaryota; kingdom Metazoa; phylum Arthropoda; class Insecta; order Diptera; family Tipulidae; genus Tipula; species Tipula helvola. The sequence goes on along the minus strand of OY744483.1, from coordinate 178,825,843 downwards.
AACAACTACTTTAGATATTCAACAAGCATTGAAAACACATAAATTTACTAAGAAGTATTTTCAAGGTGTTTTTGCAATAAACACAATCCCAAAGAGGGTTAAATCAAAACCTGCTTTATATGTTATTAATACGGACAAATCAAATCAACCAGGGCAACATTGGTTAGCTGTTTATTTTCCATCAAATGGATGTGGAGAATTTTTTGATTCTTACGGAAGATCACCAACGAAATATCCTGAGATTAATAGATTTCTAAAATATAACAGTAAATGTATTACATACAATAATAAACAATTACAAAGTTTATTCACCGGAGTTTGTGGCCAATATTGTTGTGTATATTTGTTAAATAGATGTAAACGTAACTCAATGAAAAAATTTATAAAATTATTTAATGTTAAAAACCATATTGAAAATGATGTAAAAATAAAGAAACTTTTTAAAAAAGAATTTCCTAAGATTTTAACTACAAGAACAAAAACAAACATGATTCATCACGTTTTAGGAATTTTGTAGAAAGGTTATTTAAGTTCATCGATAAGAAGAATAAAATATGATTTTATTAACATGTATGAAAGAGATAGTACCACTCTTGAAGAGTATAAATACGGAAGTTATTTTTATGAAAAACTAGTTTACATTTACCTTGAAACACAAACAATATGCTTAAAGTAAAAAGCGTTAATAATTTAATTAAAAAAAAGATGGCAACCATACCTAATTTATTGTTGTCTCATACATATTTTTTAAATGATCAACATACAAGTTATCTAAATGTTGGTTATGATATTAACACTTTTGAAACTACTATAATCTTGTTCAAAAATACAATATTTCATACACTAAGTGCTGGAATGTGGACGACTACAATTTTCAATAATTTACCAACAATAAACAACCACTTCAATGGTAGCATTTCCTTTGCTGAATTACCAAAAACGAATGGAAATTGTGATGTAAAGCTAACCAGCAGAAATAATGAGAGACGTATTATATTTACGAGTGGAGGGAAGAAAATCGTTTTAAATTCCAAAGAATGGGAACGCTGCTCATCTTTATCATCATTTTTGCAATCAATCATTATCTGGAGCGAAACAGTATGGGCTGATGTTGCTAATTATTTCTATTTATACAAAGAAAAATGTTTCGATCAGCTAACATATTCTCTACAAATACAGGATTTTTTTATACCGCCAGTAACAGGATACAACTATTTTAATTATTCAAGATTGTTTAATGAAATACCAGTTTTATGTAAGGAAAAATTAATGAATGAACTTTGTACTCGTACACTAAGAAATTAATGAATAAAAACAATTTATACTTTTTTCAAATCAATTTTTTATTTCTTAAATATTATTTTTACAATGAATTACACCGTCTTGAATCCATTTGGTTTGAATATTATCGATAAACTCTTCACCTCTAATGTTTTTAACGTGTCGGCATGCGGGAAACCAAAATGCATGTTCCGTCCATATTTCATTGGTGATATTCCAATCCTCGAGAACTCCTTTGCAGCTGAAACACTTGATGCAGTCGTCCACGCCTGTGTAGTAAAATCCAGCTCGAGATAGTTCTAATGGATCGATGAACCATTTGTTCCATAACTTCTCGAATGATTTTAACCGACTCTGCACCTTATTCATTCCACCTTCTAACCCGTATAAACCGCATGTATCTCCTTGTTCCTCTCGATGTACTGGTGAATCCATTTAAATGAGGTTTTTTACTTTTCTCGTGTGACTCGAACAATGTACAAATCTATACTAGATCTAGATAAACTCACGTATATTTGAAAATGATGTTTTCAGAGGGGCCACGTGATGTACATATACATGTTTACTTGTTTGATTAACCATGATTAAACATGTTTATTGACCTTATTTTACGAATATGGATGTTGAAATCATCGAACATAATTTGATATGATTACAAAGGTTTGTATTTAATCGATACTTTATAATATTTATGCTGATGTGGTAAGATTGGAAAACTGCGCGTGTGAAAACATGTTTATTGACTCAATTTTGCTGATGTGAATGTTAAAATCAATGAACGTAACATGATATGATGACAAAGGTTTGTATTTAATCGATTCTTCGTAATATTTATGCTGATGTGGTAAGATTGGAAGAAACTGCGCGTGTTTAAAAGTCAACTTAAACCATAATAAGTATAAATTATAGCGAGCTCCTTTGAAAATTATCAGTTTGATAGTAAGCATAAGATTGTTAACAACCAACCAACCAACCAACCAACCATGGATATTCGTCAACAACTTTTAGAAAAACTCAACAATGTGCCAAGGTTTGCTGAGAAAAAAATAACCAAATTTGAAGATCTGGATGTGAACAGAAACTATGTGGTACAAGAAGTCAAATCAGTCAACACGAGATATGGCGTGAAAATCCTAATAGAGACTGATGAGAATATCATATTTATGCCGGAGCGATTCAACGTTTTTAATGATCGAGAAATACAAAATTTAAACCATTTGTGTAAAGAACACTTAATTATGGTAAAATCTGATAGATATAATGTTCATTTTGTGTAAATAAATAAATAAAACAATATTATATATAAAATTATTTAGAAAAAGTATTTAATTTCAAAACAATCTTATCATGGTTTTCGACTCCGCTACTTCTCTGTTTTCAACACTATGGGTAAATTAGCTAACATTTATTATGTTAAAAATCATTCATTTTGATGAATGTTATAGTGATCATAATCCAAGATATCTCTCGTTTTAAATAAATTCTAAACATTATGAGAAAAAAAAAAAATTATATATATATATATATATATATATATATATATATATATATATATATATATATATATATATATATATATATATATATATATATATATATATATCCAAAATTCATATGCTTTCATTATTAATTCGTCAACTTACATAAAATGAGTCGGATTCAAATAGTGAATGAATTGCATAAGCCAGCACGTAAAAATTTTATACGCAGACATGTTAAAATTAAGGGTATTGATGACTTATGGCAAGCAGATCTCGTGGAAATGATTCCCTATTCAAGAGAAAATGCTGGTTTTAAATATCTTCTAACTGTAATCGATGCTTTTTCTAAATTTGCTTGGGTTGAACCTATAAAGAAAAAAACATCACAGATGATTGTTGGTGCTTTAACAAAAATTTTCAATGAGAGTAAAAGAGTACCAAAGAATCTACAAACGGATATGGGAACTGAATTCTATAATAAAGATTTCAAACAGCTTGTGAAACAGAAAAATATTAACCACTATTCAACATTTAGTCCAATAAAAGCATGTATAGTAGAAAGATTTAATCGAACTCTTAAGGAAAATATGTGGAGGAAATTTAGTCTTCAAGGATCTTACAAGTGGCTGAATATTTTAAAAAAATTAGTGAAAGATTACAACAATAAAAAACATAGGACAATTAAATTAGCACCTGTAGAAGTTACTATGGCAAATGAAAAACAAATTTTAAAACAAGTGTATACATATCCTAAGTTAATGCAAAAAAATAAATTTAAAGTTGGGGATTTCGTTCGAGTTAGCAAATTTAAAACCGTTTTCGAAAAAGGTTATACTCCAAATTGGACTACTGAAATATTTAAAGTTGTTAGTATTAACAACAAATTTCCTGTAACGTATTTACTTGAGGATTATAAGGGACAGCTAATATCAGGCCGGTTTTATGAAAAAGAGCTGCAAAAGACAAATCATCCTGACACTTACCTCGTAGAGAAAGTTTTGAAGAAGAAAGGTAATCAAGTTTATGTTAAGTGGTTAGGTTTTGAATCATCACATAACTCGTGGATAAATAAAACAGATTTAATTTAAACTTTATATTTTTATTTTTTTATTTTTTTATTACCTATTAAAATTTTCTTAATTATTAAAACTACTTAATATATAATTTTGGTTTAATATTTTAATTTAAAACTAAAAGACATTAAATGTATTATATATATTATATTTAAGAAATATAAAATGTATTATTAAACTAATTAAAATAAAAATTATCAATTTCTTTATTACCCCATGCCAAAGTTTTGTATGAATTTGGAATTACAAATCTTTTATCATCAAAATTTGATAACGCTACTTTGTTTAACAATTGAGTATATAGGTTGTGTCTAATACTTCTAAAATTTAATTGTGATCTAATTATATTATCATTTTTATTTAAACAATTTTTAAAATCATTTAATGATATCGAATCTGAAACTACATTTTTTTTTACACCTTTTATTTTCTTAATTATTTCATTATCATCTTCTAAGCTTATACAGTATGATTTTGCTCTAATCCCAATAAATTCTGTCAAAATTTTACCACAACATTCATCTTTAAACATTCCTAAAACTTTTTTATTAACTAATGGAAGATTATATATGTTATTGGATGGATAATCAGAAGTATCAAACTTCTCATTTAAATCAGGCTTGATATCTTCATAAAAATCCATAGTTTGAATATCATATATTAATGAATCCGTATCAGTATATAAAAGTGAAGCATTATCATCATACTTCGTCTTAATATAATCATAATGAAAATCATACATTAGAGTTTTCGATAATTCTAAAACACAGAAACCCACATAAATGGGTTTATTATACGTAACCGATAATCTATTCATTTGAATAGCTACCAAATTTTCGTCAAATATTGCTGAAGAATGAAAATTAGGTTTGCTGATCAAAGTATTTGCTCCAAATCTGTTTCCAATATTTTCCCAATGTGATACTAATCTTACATCTGTTCTTTTGTCAACATTTTCAATTGTTTTACCAAAAACACTATTATTTTTTAATTTATACAAATCTTTATCAAACGCATTTAGAGCTTTAGTCCTAAGATCGGTATTCAAATCTATATATGATTTGAGCCATGGTTTTTGACTAAACTTTAAAACTCTATGTATTTTAGATAATATTAGTCCATTTTTAATACATTTCTTTAAATTTGTTTGATGAATGACGTATGCTTTTTTAGGTTCTAGGTTAGCAATTAATTTATTTTGTTTTGAACTTTCGTATGGTGGCTGTATATTTTCCATACAAAATGGTAAATCATTATGCTTTTGGTGTAATTGATCAGGATATTCTAAATCAACTTCTAGAATATAACCTGATTCTGATTCATTATCTGTTAAATGATCGAAATTAAATTTATCAAGTTCTGCTGAATCAAGAAATCTGAAATCAGCATAAGGGAGTGATTGGCTCATAGCCCAGCCATATAGATTATTAGCATCTAAATAAACAAGAAAATTAGAATCTATATCATTATTATAATTTTTCATGTATTTGTTATTTGCTTTAGCATATCGTTTGGAGCACTGTGTTAATCCGCCACGAATACCTTTTTTAATAAAATTTATCATATCAATGTCTTTTAATAATTCTAATTTGATTTTGGTGAATTTAAGCATGGCATCCCAACTTAAACCTGGGGCTGTGAAATAATGGGCCGGGTCTAGATCGTATGTTTGCATACAAACTTTCCGGAAATTTTCAAATATGTCGGCTAAAATAAGTACATCTGATTTTAAATATAAGTCGGAATAATCACCTAAATTTTTACATTTAAATGTTTTCCATACATTTAGAGCATGATTATATTGCTCATCAGATATATCAGTATTTTGTAATTTGTTAAAAAAATGATTTCTGGATGGTAATTCAGTTTCATCATATTTTTTAAAACTATCTACATAATCGTATGGGAAAACACCTTTTTTCTTTATAAGATTAAATTCATTTTGATTAGAAAAACTCTTTCTAACTTCATCGAATTGAGAGTCATTAAGATTGTTAGCTAGTTTATCAAGACTAGCTGCCATAAATTTAAATGAATCTACAAACCTCAATTTAATTTTTTTAATCTCATTAATTTTGAACATTTTTGTAAATGAAATATATCGCTCCTTATTCTGAGCAATTAAATCTATTTGTTCCGTATCAAAACCTAATTCTTTTATGATAAAGTGCGAATCATAGCCACTTAAATTGTGAAAAAATATTGGTATGAAATCTGCTATCTTATAATTTAAATTGCATTTAGTATGCGCAGCACCTCTAAATTTTCCTGTTAAATGGCAATGGTCCATAACTTTATAGTTTTCATCATCATTAAAATCACCGTTACAAATATGACATTGATTTGATAAATTGTAATTTAATTGCTCCGTGCAGGAAAGTTTTTTCATTTTTCGATTTATGTGTAGGTCATTGTATATAATTTCTAAATCCTCTTTTATTTTATCAATGAAAATTTTTCCACAATCACTACCTCTGTATGTAACAAATTTAGATTTACTATCATTATATGAACATTTAATGTAATATCCAAAACTACTGGGTTCATGTTTTAAAATATTTTCAGTAAATGATGTTATAGGATTTAGAGTACACGAATCAATTGGTTTTAATATTGCTTCGAAGTCGCAATATATCACGTATGGGACTTGTAATTTATGATTATAATTTCTAAATTCTAAAATATCATTATCTTTATTAGGGAGCACACATTTAATTTTGTTACATCCATGTTGTAGATGAATATTTAATTTTTCTTCAGTATGAAAAAAAATTAAACATCCATCACAAATGAATTTTTTATTTGTTCTTTTTGATAATTGTTTGTGCACTAACGTATTTAATTTTTTTATAAAACAATAATGACTATTTACACCATCGTCTATATACAACAAATTAACGTGGTGTGATTTTTTCGAATTTGTATAATATAAAGGTCCCACAATTTGATTACCTTCTATCCCATACACATTTACACTTATATTATTCTGATTTTCAAATTGTGGGATGTCTTTTAATGGCATGGGGAAACTAAGATTACTTAAATTTAAGATAGAACTATAATGAGGATATGAATTACACCGTTGAGGATTTGCTACATTAAGATATTTGCTAGCCATGATCGACCAGGCGAAGCAGGCTTGATCTGAATTTTGGACATTGATTATAGCCTTTTTATCTTTAAAAAATTTTGGGAGAGGTATGTAAGAGGACCCTCTCATAGGACTATATTTATTAAAATTCACTTCAATGAACAATACTTTGTCCATAGCCCATCCAGACTCTTTCTCCTGAAACTCCTCACTCAGAGTATTGAGAGTGCAAACAATCTGAGAAAATATCTCATTCAAATCAGTAGCTTCCGTTAAAATTGCATTTTTAGTATTAAATGATTTTATTGAACTAACATTTGATTCATTTTTCAAATCATATTTGGTGAATAAACCAAACAATTCAAAATTTGTTTTAACAGCTTTAAATGATTCTGTTTGAAGCTGTATTAATTTGATTATTTTATGTTTTATAGAACACATAAAATCATTTATACTAATATAGTTATTAGGTACATCTGAAACCCTATAACTAATTATTCTGGATTTAAATGCATTGCTAATGATTCGAATGTTTTCATCATCATTCTCATTATAGTTTTGTAAACAATTATTTTTATGTGATAATGATCTATAATGATTAAACAGATTTTTTTTTGGAACACTTACATTACAATCGCCACATAAAACGTTAGCAGCCTCAGCGGGTGCATCATCCGTTTTCCTTCTCTTAGCGGTTACAGATGTCCTTGAATTTGATGGAATATCAAAAGATGAAGGTGTGTTGATGGCCGGTCCAATATGTACCCTCTTATGATGGTACTCAAGTTTTCGTTTATTACCGAAAACGATTCCACATACTTCACATAGCATGTTATCTTGGGAGTGCTGCTCCTTTACATGGCGAACTAAAATGTCTTTTGATGAAAACATTTTGTTGCATTCTTCGCAGTTATTCATTATTTAACTGAAAATATTAAAGAAATAATATGTTAAAACATTTTATATCATTTAAATAAATGTATGATTGTAACTTACTTTAAAATTTTTTTCGACTAAGTATTTAAATATGTTGAAATTTTATTTATTTTGTTAATTAGGTAAATTATAAAATTTCACTCTTAACAGTTTGTTTCACACTTCAAATTTTCTTTACTATCTCACAAGATTAGATATAAAAACCAATGTATCTTGTTAATATAAATGTTCTCTTTGACTTTTATTATGATCACTTCACTTTTTTAATTTTAAAATAATAGATTAATTCAAAAATATGAATTTTTTCACTTTTATTATGATCACAACACTTTTAAAATAATAGGTAACTCAAAAATTATAAGTAGATGTTTTACACCACACGACAATACGTTGTATAAGTTATTATACTTTTTCATTACCTTTCAAAAAAAAAAAAAAAACAAAAAAAAAATGATGATCGCAATTTAATCGTGAATACATTTATTGCAATAAATTTTCATTACGTTTACAGTTTATTCACATTGATTTTTGTTATATATGTATGTAAATGATTTTTTTTTTTTTTTTTTTTTTCATTACCTTTAAAAAAAATTTGTAAACAAATATCATTTTACAGTTTTTATTTAATGTACGATGAACTAGTTTTCAATGGCAAGGTTATATTATAAAATATTAATATAACTGTGCACTATCCAATTTCAATTAAGTTACAAACCATGTTTACATAATATACATAAACTTTGAAATGTGACATCTACAGATAAAGTTTTTAAAAATAACAATATACAGTTGAATACCTGATTTTGGATAAATTCATATATAGAGTTTTAGTTATCGTGGTTGATAATAGAACTATATATTGAGCCAAGTTACAAACCATGTACATAAAATAAGCTTTAAAGGGTGACATCTACAGATAAACTTGGAAAAATAATAATTTACAGTTGAGTACCTGATTTTGAATAATTTTATATGGAGTTTTAGTTATCGTGGTTGACAATAAAACTGTAAGAAATGTGCGCCATCTAACGAAAAACTAAGTAATACTAAAAAGTTCAAAGCTTAAAGTTTATTACTGTGCTGCCATCTAACGAAATGTTTAAAAAAATATAATATACAGTTGAATGACAGATTTTTAAGAAAATTATATACTTAGGTTTTCATTTTATATAGAGATTTAGTTACCGGGGTTACACTGTAGTATGCCCATAGTAAAAACATACGTAATCGTTTATGTTGTTGTAATTTACATGTAAAATTTTTTTCGGCTGGAATCGATTTCGGCTGTTCCAGGACATACGCTTTTACACTACTCATTCTGACCATCATCGGTTTTGAAGACATATGGGCCAATGATCCCGCCAGCTCATAAAGCGCACCAAACAGTAATTTTCTGTGGATGTAATGGTATTTCGACAAAAGCTTGTGGATTATTCTCACTCCAAATCCGACAATTCTGCTTAGTTACGTACCCTATCAACCAAAAATGAGCTTCATCGGAGAACAAAATTTTGAATGGAAATTCAACATCAATATTAATTTGTGCTTCAGTCCATTCGGCGAATTAGCGACGCATACGATGAAATATCAAACCAAACTAAACAAAAATCAACTATATTCAGCTGTTAAATGGGTTGTCAAATAAAGCAGTGTTGCCAACTCAAAGTTATGAACCTGTAAAAAAACACACTTTATCTGCCATGTTTTTTAATTTGCAACGTTTATTTTTTCCGTCTCTAGGTGACATCTACTTTGCTTTACCGCCTCCTACACATAAATTTGAAATTGGTATTCGAAAATTCGGATTTAAAGACAAGGACGAAGATTTTTTCTTGCTCTGTCAAACACTAAATACTTTTTCAGTTTCTCCATAAATTTTGTTCTATCCCCTATCCATGTACATTCTACATACATATCGCTGTTTTTTACTGACTGAATTTTGTTTTAGGTTTTTATTAATCAAACCAAATGAATGTCTTCAGTTACAAAAACAATAGATACAACAATCTGAATTCCTTATGTTAGAAGGAAGCGAAAAATGACTCCAGGTGATTTCACCCGATTCACTTATTTTTACATATACAAAATTCTCATTATTCAACCTTCATTTTGCGGCCAAAATTGATGCCCTGGTCCCTTTTGCCAGATTTGAAAATTGGGTGCATAACGGAAATCGTCTCAGGGGCAGGGGGAACAACTTCTTGGGGGAGAAAATTTTCATTAAACATAAAAGACGTCGAGGCAGCCAAACTCTCCGCACAGTTCTTGAATAAGATGGGTGCGAGACTATCATTTAGGTGGGGTCAACAACTGATCACATATGTTAGAGGAGGAATTACCAATGGAGCTCGGATAGTTTTCTGTTATTATTTAAGAACTACCAAACAATCTTTAAAATTACATAAATATTTTTGCAACTACAAGCAGATATTGCAGTCGTTGCGGCTTGGTGACTTATTTCAACTTATTAATTAGAAACATGAATGCGATCTACTATCCATATGCAGCAAGATGTATTATGTGGATTTGTATTAGTTTACATATACATCATAATGTTTGATAAGTAAAATGTACATACTGTAGTGAAGTCAAGCGGTGAATTTTTACTATGATACTTTTTTATTTCTTTGAATAATTTCAAAGATTATTTTTTAAGTTTATTATTTTTACGCATTATTACATTTATTTATTTGTTTATAATTTTAAATTTGTAAAGTAATTAATGTATTATTATTGACATTTTTGGTCAATTTTTACACAATTTATCACACTTTTAAATAAATACTTTTCCAAATTTTATTCATAAAAATCAAAATCAAAAACAGAGTTTTAAAAGTTTTTCTATATTTGTGAGATTATCATTAAATATTTTATGTTATATTTTTATATATTTTTTAAATTTATGTCAGTTTTAAATATTTAGTTATAATATCACAAATATGGAAAGACTTTTAAAACTCTATTTTTGATTTTGATTTTTATGAATAAAATTTGGAAAACTATTTAATTAATTAATGTATGTTTTAATTTGTATGTTTATTTTTTATTTAGTCAATTCAACTGGGCGTTTTACACCAGTTATGTATATCGAACAGGTTATACACCACAATATCTTATTCTGAAAATACTGATATTGATTTTGTTTTATCTAACGAAAACTGGAACAAGTTTAACTGTCTTCCAGAGCACGAGGGAATGCGAGTACATATACAGGTTATTGAATAAAAATGGTCGCCAAAATCGAAGCCTCCGATAATAAAATTATTCGTAAGCGTAAATATTTATTACAATTTATATATGTGTCAATAAATAAAATAACATAAAATCTCATTACCAGCTTTCCATTAAATATTTCGTTGTAAACACATAAACGAATATACAGTTTACATATACAACATGAATCTTTCATCCCATCTACTACTCATTCCAAGCGCAAACAAAATCTAATTCAATACCCGAGAACGCACCATGAAACTTTGCTATCTACATAGGCAGAAAATGAATTACAGAAATTTATATTTATTTCCAGTTCGAGGAATAACGGGAGCAAACAAAACAAAAAAACATTTTCATCACAAATATCATATAATCTGTCAAACATAAATGTAAAAGATTTTTCCATTTCATCTCGTTTCATTTGTTATCGTTGTATTGTTATTATTATTATTATTTTATATTTTTATGATTATTATTTGTTGTTGGGAAAATAACGATATTATACATAACATTATTTTTTATTTTATTTTATTTAAATAAATTTCCCCAATTTATGTCATACATGGTAACACTTTGGTATTGCCATTTTGCATGCGATTATTATTATAATTTGTATTTTTATTTTTATTTTAAATGCGCGCCTGTATGTATATTTTATCGACGCACTATTTTTTTTATTTTATTTATGTTTGTGGTTTATATTTTGGGGTGCGGAAAAGCTTTTGTGACAAATTGTATCATCATTCTGGATTGTTATCACACCACTTTACGTCATCTTGATGTACCTTTTATTTTTCGCTTCAATCTTTTTAGTCGGGTGGTTAACGCTGCATAGTTTTGTTTTCGTAAAACGAGCGAAACGGCTTATCTCAATTGATGGTAAAGTAATGTGTATTGCAATATAGTAAGGTTAAAATATGATATGCGGGACAAACTATACTTTAAATGTGAGCATTTGAATATTTATTTATTCAATTAGAATATTACACATTCATATTCCATGGGCGAATCTAGCTTATAAGTTGGGGGGGGGGGGCATATGTAAGTAATGCATAATTATTATATACATAGCGATTTTTTTTTATTAGTACATTATTTAATGCATTTTTTAGCATTATTTCTGTAAACTTAAGAAATAACTCGCCAGATATCATGATGACATAAACAGAATGGTCATACTGGATGCGATGAAGAATCACTTGTTCTCCGAAAATTTTACAGATTTAGTTAATCGAAGTCTAAAGGAAGTAGTAGTACCGGCTTCATGGAAAATATCAACAGTTGTTCCAATTCCAAAAACCACGAAACCAACCACATCTGAAGATCTGCGCCCCATAAATATCCTCCCAATTTATGAAACTGTACTGGAACGAGTAATTAAAGTTGGTTGATCATATTGCTAATACCAGTTTGGTATTCTTCAAAACTACGGTACTTAATTAATCAAAAACAAAAATTTCATTCGATTTACCGGATCTACAAAAATCACAATGACCATGTTATTTTCTCAATCTATCGGAAATTGGTTAAAAAAGAAATTCGCATTTGTTATGATCGATATTTAAGAGCCATTGAGCAAAATCTAAAGCATAACCCCAAGCAGTTCTGGACTTTCACTAATTCCATTACTTCCAAATCAGGTTATCCTACCTCTATGGGACTTGGTAATCTGGATTCTCATAATAGTGAAGTTATTTGTAATATGTTTGCAGATTATTTTGAGTCAATTTATGTATCCAGTTCTGCTTCCAATAGCGGCTTACTAAATGCACTCAATACTAATTGTGTATCTAATGCCTTTCCTATTTTACGGTGGAAGATGTACTAACTGTATTAAATTCGATTGACGTAAACAAGGGTCCGGGTTCGGATAACATATCGATTTCATCTTTCAGTTAAGAGAACAATTGGCGGCACCTCTGGTATATATTTTTAACTTATCATTAAATTCTGGTATTTTCCCGTCTAGGTGGAAATCGGCACTTTTGGTGCCAATTTTCAAAAAAGGCGATAAAAGTTTCATCGAAAACTACAGGCCCATTTCTCTTTTAACAGCATTTAGTAAAATTTTTGAGAAACTTGTGTATAACTTAATATTTCATGAAGTAAAATCTAGTATTAGCACTTCACAACATGGTTTTTACGAAAAACGCTCAGTTTTGACAAACCTTCTGGAATTCTCAAGTTATACGTTCGATAATGTAGACAAGGGCTTTCAAGTTGACTGTATTTATACCGATTTTAAAAAAGCGTTTGATACAGTATCTCACGATGTACTCATTAAGAAATGCTACAAAATTGGCCTTTCAGATAAATTGTGTATTTGGTTATCATCGTATCTTAGCGACAGGTTTGTACAAGTAAAATTTAATGGACAATTCTCAAGATCATTTTTGGCTACTTCTGGTGTTCCGCAATGTTCTACTCTTTACACAACAATCAACACATATGGCAGAAAATTGCTCTAGCTAAATATAGGGCTTAAGCGTACTTTTACAAACGCCTTCATTCTAGCAGATGTGGACCGTCCAGTCATTGGCGCCCCTTTTCTGAGTAAATTTGGCCTACTTGGCGATCTCATACGAAAAATTCTGGCTGATTCAGCGACTCAGCTGTCAATCAATGCCATCTTGATTCACCTTAACTCATCAAATCCGATCCATTACATGATCGACAATAACTACGGCATGCTACTAAGAAATTTCCTTTACTCACAGCAGAGCCGAACTACAATTTACCAGTTCACACAACATGGTCCATTACTTTGTCGCAGCAGGCCATCTGCCTGTGTCAAGGCCACGCAGACTAGCAGATCACAACACCTAATACCCTATGCAATACCCCACATCCAATATTTCTTCATACACTTGCATGGTTGCAATTTTTTTTTTTTTTTCAAAAATCGAACTTGTCAGGGCATACCATCTAATTTCCATCACACCTGAAGACGTTCTCAAAATGGCAACCAGGACCCCATTTGGCCCCTTCGAATTCACCTCAATGCCATTCGGTCTACGCAATGCCGCCCTAACATTTTAGCGTTTCATGAACGAAGCCGTTCGAGGTTAAGACTTTATTTCCGTCTACATTGGAGACATTCTTGTGATATCGCACAATGAGGAACATCACAAACTCCACTTGGAGCGGCTCTTCCACAAGTTAACCGTGGTTTATGTTCATATCAATACCGCAAAATGCGTCTTTGGCGAAACCACTCTTGATATCCAAAGCCACACGATTACACCTAATGGTATTCTGTCTTCCGAAGAACGAATTAATACCATTAGGGAACTCCCAGTTCCTACTTCATTCACAAGTATTCAGCGATTATGGTATGGTAGATTACTGCCACCGATTTATACCAAAACTTGCACAAATACCCGTACCAATTCACAGTTACTTAGCTTTTCTCAAAAAGCTCAAGACAGCTAAGAACTACTCTTGACCCAACGACTGAATTGGAACAAATAGCATTTCTAACGCAACCACTGAGCGATTTAAAGTTCAACGTTACTACTGATGCAACAAACACTGTCGTCGGGACAGTTCTGCACCATTGTAATAACAAGTGTTGGGAGACACTGGCACTCTGCATTCGATCGGGAATTACTCGTAATATATCTGGTAGTAAACACTTCAGGTACAAACACTTTAGATATTATGTCGATGCTCGAGGGTTGAAACCTCACCAACTACGCCGACCATAAACCTGGTCGTAATCCAAGGCAATCTCGATACTTGGACTACAATAGTCAATTTACTACGAATATTCATAATGTTCACGGATGGTAACGAAATAGCTACAGTCGAGACACATTTCGACTTAACCAAAATCGCAATCGCACAAAAAGCTGACCTAGAACGTCAGAATATATTTTCTGGTACTGAATGTGATACTATTTCTTCAATGAAACTGCAGTTTTTAAACTGCCTGGCATCGAAATCGTCTGCGAAATATCTACTGGGTACAACCTCAGGCTCAGTCTTGTTTATCCTGCCAACCTGATAAAGTCCAACGGCACATAAAATCATCTCATGGACAATTTTAAATTCCGCACATGGTCGATTCGAACATAACCACATATATATCGTAGGACCACTTCCAGCATCTAATGGATATTCATATTTGCTCACCTGTGTCGATCGCTTCACTCACTGGCCCGAAGTATACTGCATGAACAATATGTCAGCTGCAACCATTGCCATCACATTTGTTAACAACTACGTATTACGATTCGGCGTACCTCTTGAAATCATAACTGAGTAGGGAACGCAATTGGAGTCAGTCCAAACTTAAACTTTTCACTGAGTTAACAAAACTCCTAGGTTCACATCGTATGATAACGCTTACCATCCGCAAGTGAATGGCATTGGAATTACCAAACGTCAAAAGTGAAAGAGTATCTGAAGTGCTCACCAGATGAAACGGCTTACGGTCAAATTGTCAAGCTATCCGAGTTCTTTAGCGAAAATCCTCTTTCACCTATGTCAACTACCGACACATTCATCAACCAACTGCGACAAACTATGCAAAACCTTGTACCCAAATCAACTCGTCAATCCAAACAAGATTACCTACGTTTTTGTTCCGAAAATACTCAACAACTGTGACTTTGTTTTCATTATAATAGATAAGGTACGCACTGGATTAATTCCACCATATCAAGGTCCATTCAAAGTCATCAGACGACTTCACAACATTTCGCGATATCAATCAAAAACCAGAACCAAAGCATTTCAATCGATATATTGATACTGGCCTACGGAACTCTGTATTCAACCGATGATAAACTATCGGGTTTCAAAACAAGGAAATCCGTCCAACGACTGTATAACTGCGTAATCAACGATCAATAACATAGGTTCTTTCTCCTTATAGGAGGCACTCCATCCGAAAGTGCTGTAATGCTTAGAATATTACAGCCAGGGGCATTCAAGCCAAATGAGCATTTTTGAAAACTTTCCAAAATAACTAGAGCATTAAAACTGCGATTATAATAAAAAGCCAACTGGACAACGCGGTAATTATATTTTATGTATCCAGGGCCAAAGAATTTATCACTCCGGAATAGTTGTGAAGATTACTGCAATAATTGTTACAAATTGCAGCATACGGCTCGCGGGCTGCATGCCTTAAAATGGAATAAAAATTGCGGTGGTCTTCACACTCACCCCAGAGTAATAAATTCTGTGACTATGGATACATAAATAGTTACCGCGTTGTCCAGTTGGCTTTTTTTCTAATCGCAGTTTTATTGCTCTAGTTATTTTGAAAATTTGCCAAAAATACTCATTTAACTTGAACGCCCCTTAAACTCAATACAATTTTTCTAATCTTTGGTGCAAAAAAAAATTTTTGGTGCTTACGCTCGCCTTGAGTTATTTTTCACTTTCTTCTTACATGTGGAATTCATATTTTTGTCTCTATCGGTGTTGTAACCGACGACATTCAGTTGGTTTCGTTAATAAAAAACCAAAACAAAATACATATCCGTAAACAAAAAAATTTCTCGCAAATAAAAAAAAACAAAAAGCAACATAAATAAACGATTTTAAATTTTTAAATTTTGAACAAAGGAACAATAACAGAAAGTAAGAAAACAAAATTATTTTGTTTATTTTTTTTTAGTATTGTGTTTGTGTTCCCTTGCAACTCGTGAGGGTTGTTCTTATACGATGTTATGTCTAAGAGTGGGGACATTTTATTCTAAACAAAAAAAAAATTGTATATAAAAAAGGGTTACGCAAGTTAAAAAGGAAAGTAATAAAATAAACCATCTCGCTTTTTTATTTGCTGTGTATATGTTAGATTAAAATTTCTCCACCCTCGGACATAACATCGTATAGGAGCAACCGACCATCATGAGTTGCAATTGCAACACAATCACAATACTAAACAAAATAAACAAAATCGTTTTGTTTTCTAGCTTTTTTATTTTTTTTGGTTCATATTTTTTATTTTGAGTCACTCTCGCTTCGTAACATTTTTAATTTTTTTTTTTTATTTCGGAATTTGCTGTTCTATCTCAGTCTCCCTTAATACATCCCCTCAATCGTTCTCTTATTTGTATCATGTTATCCCTATTACTCGCGTCATTTTATATCTTTTATTTGCATCATATTAAACGAAAAACTGAAAGAAAAAATGCACATTCGACACCAATACAATTTACCAATACTATTGCCTTCCAGTAATCCTCAAATCAATCCTCATTTTGCGACCAAAATCGCTGTCCAGTACAGCGATTTTGGTCGCAAAATGAGGATTGATTTGAGGATTACCGGAAGGCAATAGTATTGGTGAATTGTATTGGTGTTGAATGTGCATTTTTCTTTCAGTTTTTCGTTTAATATGATGCAAATAAAAGAGATAAAATGACGCGAGTAATAGGGATAACATGATACAAATAAGAGGACTCGCAGTGCTGTCGTTTTGAAAAATATAAAAGGAGTAAATTTTAAATTTTCAGAGGAGTATTTCAAGTCAGAAAGGAGTACAAACAAATATCACACTAATACACATAATTTTTGGAATTTTGTATTTTTTAAAAATCTGTTCAGCAAAACTTCCATTCAAAATATTATATAATATAAATATTTAATTAATATTTATGTATGTAAAAACAAAATTAATTCATTTAAAACAAAATCTTGAAATTTAGAAATAAAATCTTATCATATTCGTTGCGATTATCACAAAAAAACTAAAACTAAAATTAACAACAAAAATATGTAATTAATTATTATTATAAAAGGTTGTTACTTTTTATATTTCATTAAAAAATCTTTGGATGGAACCCATTTACTCGCATCAGTTTGTTTTAGCATTTCTTTTGCCATAAGAATTGAATTCACTGTACAGGTATATCTAATGAATTCATTTGGTTATTTTTAATTAAAGCTACTTGCGAAAACACACGTTCTGCAGTTGCACTGCTATGGGGAAAGCTTAATATTGCTCTTATAAAATTAGTTAGATGAGGGAACATTTTGCCACTGGTCGCATTTTTTAAATTAAAAATTCCTGCCCAGAATTCCTCAATATCCATATTTACATTGATACACTCTTGATTTAATAATTGCCTCCATTCGTCATCTAATTCTTGAATATACTTTTCTTCAATGAGGTTTGGAAATCGTTTAAGTAAAGGAGTTATAGTGGGTAATTTTAATTTTGGGTCGACAGCTTGTACGGCAACCAACACCTCGTCTTCAAAATCGATACGTTTTGTAATTTGTCTGCATAATTCCTTGTAATAATCCCGACAATTACCTTTCAATCCAATAATTACATTTTGCGGTACTGTCCCTTCTTTAATCAATAAATCTGCTTTTGCGCCAATATAAATAAGGTTATATTCAAGAAAACAATCGTTATTAGAAAAAAATTATTGAATTCTAACAACTTCCATCAATAAACTCGGCCTTAATAAAATTTGTCAAAATAGTTTTATAATAGGATTTTATAGTAGACAGTAACAGGTGGATGCGTGGTGTTTCTGCTTGGTATTTAACGTTTACAGTCGATTCCGCTTAATCGGGACACATCAGGACTAGTACAATTTGCACACAAAAAGTTCCACAAAAATTACTTGGCTGGCTTTTAATTTCATCAACGATAGCAATTTTATTTTTTAGTGTCAAATCCTGTCTTGGCATTTTGGTAAGGGTTATATCGATTCTCACTTTATACTTTAGACTCATGTTATCATAATAATTAAATTTACGTTTAATTACTGAATTTATTTCAAAATTAAAATACAAAATTGAAAGAACTTTACGTCTGTCCGTCTGTCATTAAAAATACGTCTGTATGGGAAGGGAATAATCTAAAACCTTAACCGAACCGAAAAAAACTTTCTTCTTCTTCTCTTGTTGTTTACTTTTTATTATTTTTTTCTATGATTACTGTCCCGATTAAACGAAATATTGTCCCGAAAAAGCAAAGTAAATTTGTGTTATTTGCTTGGTTTTGTTTCCGTTCTTTAGGATTTGTCCCAATTAAGCGGCTGTCCCGATTAACCGGTGTCCCGATTAACCGGAATCGACTGTATTTTGTTTGTTAATTTAAGTATATATGAAAGAAAATAAAAATATATTTTATTTTCATCTGTCATTTCGCAGGAAATATTATGAGCTACGTCAGAATCTGTTTCGAATTCATTCGATATAAAATAGTGCTTTAATGGAGCCCACTGTTCCAGTATTCGTGACACTACATTCTCGAATAATAGCAACCTAGTTGATGCTGTCTTTAAAATTTTGTGTTTCTTAACGTTGAAATAATCTTGAAATTGCGTGTAATCATGCTGCCGTTTCGAGCTAGGCGCAAAATATGAATAAATATTAATAGCTAGATGCTCGATTTTATGAGGTATCATTTTAGATGCAGCCGAGGAACATAAATGTATTGAGTGGCATATGCAACCCATTACATTTAAATTAGGATTTATATTTTGTAAAAGAGCTTTTACGCCACCCTTATTGCCAATCATCATTGACGCGTTATCGAAAGCAAAACCTATTATGTTTGACAAGGGTACTTTAACCAACTCAAAATAATTAACAATTTTTTCATATGCTTTTAGCATCCGCATTTTCAATTTGCACAAGTCCAAAAAATTTATCTGTTACATTACCAGCATAGTAATCAAAATATCGAACAACTAGAACCAAGCACTTTTTGGTGCTAACATCCGTGGTTTCATCAATGATAATTGAAAATTTTTGTTTTCGGAGTAACGCGGCGTTTTTTTCCAGACCCTCTTCAAAAATTATTATCGTATTGGTCGTCTCGGTCGCTTTGGTTTTCCCACATTTTAATTTCTTAAATATATTTGTTTCAACAGCGATTGATTGAATTAGCGAAATTAAGGGCTTTATTAATTAGAACGGCAAATTATGTTCGAGAAGGAACATAATTATTTTTAATTCCGCTGATTTAGTCCGCTCAATTTTTTTAGAAAATGATGCGTCTTTTTTAAAAACTTCTGGTTGACGTTTCAGAGAACTAATTATTGAATTATGCAGCTCTGAATCTTCATGCCGTTGTAAATGAACTGTATTGTTCGTCAAGAGCTTATTGCAACATTTGCAGAACGGTTTATCACCTCCATTTGAATTGTCTGTTTTTTTTTTCGACCCACGTAAATTTATCAATCCAAAAATCCAAATCGGTCGAAAATTTTGTTTGAGTTTATTCTTACCCTTTCCAACCTGGATATTTTCAATTTCGTTGGTGTTATCCACATCAAATGGTTCCATATTATTTGTTTCATATCGGGATTTTTTATTAGGTGGTAACGTCACGGTAGCGGACAAGTTTTCCGATATTCCTGTCGACGTACTAGGAATATTACTGAGGTCTGCTCGTAATGTATCCTCTCGATATTTGATTAAAAATCTAATTATTAACAAAAATTTTAAAGAAAACATAAACAACGATCATTTCACACTATTTTACAAACCTTTCCATATTTTGTACCAATTTATAATTTTATAAAGTGCGAATGATTTGTTAACCTATAAACAATTTCAGTTAAAGTAAAAAGTATTGCCATGTTCAATTAAGCAGGTTGCTGAATGCGGTTATTTATTATAGTAGATTTTTTTGATTTAATGGTATAAATCAAAGCAAACTTATAATTATTGCGAGCAAAATCCAATACGTCCAAATACGTGTGTAAAATGGTTTAATATATTATTAATTATAGAAGGGGAGTACAAAATGAGACAGCGGAGTACAGGAGTACGGATTAGACGAAAGTAGTACAAATACTCCGATCGTACTCACTTCGACAGCACTGAGCTCCAGAAGAGAACGATTGGGAGGATGTATTAAGAGAGACTGAGACAGAACAACAAATTCCGAAGAAAAAAAAATTAAAAATATTACGAAGCGAGAGAGACTCAAAATAAAAAATATTAACCAAAAAAAAAACAAAAAAGCTAGAAAACAAAACGATTTTGTTTATGTACTACGAAAATAATTGTGATTTTCGCAAATAAAAATCTTAAAATGATTTTGTATTTTTGCTTTCTTATGATTTTTTTTTTTGGTACTGGCAAATAGTAGAATGTACCAAGTTGGTACATATTTTCAAAAAAATGTATATCAAATTTGGTACTAATTTCAAGTTTCCAAGTGGTAACACTTGCAACTCATGATGGTCGGTTGCTCCTACGCGGTGTTATGTCCGAGGTTAGAGAAATTTTATTCTAGCATATACACAGCAAATAAAAAAGCAAGATGGTTTATTTTATTACTTTCCTTTTTAACTTGCGTAACCTTTTTTTATATACAATTTTTTTTTTGTTTAGAATAAAATGTCCGCACACTTCGACATAACATCGTAAAGGAACAACCCTGACGAGCTGCAAGGCAACACAAATGCTAGAAAAATAAACAAAATCATATTATTTTCTTACTTTCTGTTTTGGTTCCTTTGTTCAAAATTTAAAAATTAAAAATATAACGAATGGAGCCGACGAAGAATACATAAATTAAAAATCATTCAATTATGTTGCTTTTTGTTTTTTTTTATTTGCGAGAAATTGTTTTGGTTACGTTTATGTATTTTGTTTTGGTTTTATATTAACGAATGATTTCCACTAGTAAGAAGAAAGGGAAAAATAACTCAAGGCGAGCGTAAGCACCAAAAATTTGAACCGATTCACCCACTTGGTTTGTTTTTGATACTTACCCCATGAGAAAACGCATGAGAAAATACACTAATACAATACAAATATTTGACGGCACACAATAGCAAAATGTATATTATACACCGTGTACATATACAAAATTCTCAATCCTCAATCCTCATTTTGCAACCAAACTCGCTGTACAGAGCGTCGAAAAGGAACGACAAAAAAGTTTCGGTCATATTTATCAGGAAAAAATTAAAACGACTACCTAGTATAATATTTTGTGTTTCTTCTCCCTTCCAATGTACAGGATAATCTAAAAAAACATCCACTTTTCTTTAAATTAATTATTTTTTCAACCACGGTATCTTCAGTGTCTTGAAATAGAAACAAAATATCCAAGGTCTCAAAATTTTTCTCTAATTTACCACATAGAGGAATCTTAATTTAACAAAAAGAAAAAAAACAGTTGATTTGGTACATAATTTGGCGCATGAAGGCATTCAAATCACAGTTAAAGCAATGTTAGGGTTAACTGGAGGTTAAGGTAAAATATGCTTGTTCAAGGACAAAAGGCACGAGGCATACTAGAAGCCCGTTAGGAAATTATACAACAGTGGATCTCTCGATTTGGTATTCCAACAGGGATCGTTACCGACCAGCACACACAATTTAAGCTAGAACCGCAAATAATTGCCAAAAAATAAATGATTGGACATGTATACTTCCATCAGTGTCAGTTAGGCTTCCCATATCGTATCGCTAAGATCTCAAGTCAACATCAGCACAATTCGCATACGGGGACAAATCCATAGGATAATGTTAAATTAATTTCTAAATTTTCGTATCACAGGGCCACTACCACTACCATCACTCAGCAGGACATCAATAGATTCCAAATTGGAATTTAATACATAATGAATTGGGACAAATATAGAATCAAAACTAAGGTTTAACGGTCCGGATCTTGCTAGGTAAACAGAATGAGGATTTAGTGCAACATATTGAAGCATAATTAAGTAGGTTGGCCAACACAATTAGCTACCTTAATAGTTACCGTTGAGACTTTAGTATCGATTGCTTTATACTAAAATTTAAAGGGACCAATTTCAGTTGTGGCGCAAGAACTATCGGGCAAATAAACAACCATTACCAATTAATTAATACACGTCACATGAACATGTTGTGTTCAAAAATTTGTGATGGAATGCAAACTCTTGCACTTAATTTCCACGAGTAATGAGGTGAGAGTGGACTGTATTTAATTCGATTGTTGAAGATCCCCGTACAATATTTACACACAGTTTTAATTTTTATTCAGTAACCAAATTTTATTTTTACAAGTTTTTAATTATAAACTTTATGTGTTCACAGTGAGAGTAGTGTTATAATAAAATGTCCGACAAAAAATAAAAAACTACTACACCAATTAAAATCTGGTGGACGAAGAGGAAATTACAATTTATGTCTCGATATATTTCGAGATTCAAGATTATATAATTTTAAAAAAAGTATTAGAATTCATCTCCAATACAAAATTGACAGATTATTTATTTGTCAGGCCGTGAGTGAATATGTTAAAAATATTTGGTTAAAAATTTGGTGAAAATCAAATTATCGTGGTGAATTATTTTTATCTACCAAATTTAATATTGCTGTGTGAATTAGTTAAAAATTAAAATTGTGACAACTGAACAACAACATGAAGCGCATTTATAACAATCATTTTCCTAGTTTGTATCTATTTTATTACTTTATAAAAAGCGTAATTTATCAAATGAAGCTGTTTTAAGAAGAAACAGAAAGAAACAAGTAGTGCTTATGTATTAACTGAACCAATATTAAAAAAATGAGGTTATGTTTTTTTAACTCGCTTATCAAATTTTATATACGGTGCCTACCACGATGCATTTTTTATTTATTTTTTGTGGTGACTAAATTTTTTAATTTTAACTTTTATGTCAAAATTTTAATTTTTAACTGGTTTTTAACTAATTCACTCATGGCCTGAGGCCTTAAGAATAAATTTTCAATTGTGGCTGACAAATTAATTATTTTTAGTTTTTAATATTAAAGCTAGATATTATTGGATTTGGATTACATTAATTCAAGAGATAAGTATATAGAATATAATACATAATTATAATGAAAATATTTTGTTGTTTTCTTTCAGGTCAGCTGAAGTGATCCATTGAAGATTGAACTGACGTGGAAAATGTATGATGACTTTTTTTTTATTTTGTTTAGGTTTCTAGTGTGATGTCTCAACAATTTGAATGTTTCAAAAGTATGTACATAAGAGTCACAGTAAGGTAATATATTGCGCATGATGTCAAAAAATTACAACAACAACAATGGCGGAGATCGTGACTGAAATGTTGGACAACATTTAATACATGATACATTGTTAATTATTTTGAATTAAAGTCAGTAGAATTTTTCACACAATTTAAATTATATTCACTCAACACTCAAAATTATTACGCAAGACTAACAAACTCGATTTGTTTGGTCACGATGTCCGCCATATTAAAATATTTTTAACATGGATGCGCAAGAAAGAACGAAAATGAAACATCGGAGTATATTACCTTTATTATGTGTACTGTGCATAAGAGTCATGTTTCGATAATTTCGTAACACGTACAACTCTAATAACTGTCTAATTAAATTCCAAATTGTTAATCATGGTTTAAAAGTTGAAAAATTTCGGACTCCATTTAGAAATTTTAACTATGCAGTTGTTTGAGAGTTTGATTAAACCGAGTACGTTATAAAATAATTGTTTCGTAAAATTGTGTGAATAATGAATATTATAATAAGTGATATTATGAATTATTGTTAATAATTGTGTTGAATTAATTTTTCTGTAGAATAAATAAATTCATCTGTGAAAAATTAAAGTTGTTTGTTTTATTCACAATCTAGTGATTTGAACCTCGATTGACAAGGCAAAAACGTAGCAATTCGTGACAACGGAGGGAAAAGTTCCAGAATTACAAAAGAAACATGAGAAACGGAGTTTGCCAAAATAGAAGATAGAACCTGAATAAAGATTAGTCGAAACAACACAAGCATCTTCTGAACGTTTAGCCTTGTCGCAGTTAATGACTGTTATGAACCAGATGATGAAGCGATAAATGGAGAAGCAAAAGGTTGGCATTCAAGATGAAATTAACTAGATGAAATAACAAAACGAGCGACACATGGAGAACATTGCGCAGTCAAACATCTCCGATGCAGCGACGACCAAGCGGAGGGCGGGTAGTCGTTCAGCAGGAGGGTCAAATGACGACGGGGTCAAAAGCGCAGAAGATGACGCCCATAACTGTTGCCTCATAACCTCTATTCGCGTCTGGAGAGTGACAAGAGATGGTGACACCTTAACAACCAAAGGCACTATTGAAACCACGAACTACATCAGCACTCGAGATACGGGAGCAAATCACACGATTATCAGTAAAGATCTGATCTAAGGAGGTGTACAACCAGCTAACTGGTTGAAGTTAAAAATGGCAACAGGACACGGTGCATTGATAAAAGGGAAACATATCGTAAATATAAGGATCGTGAGAACTATTTTCCAACACGAAGGTGCTGATTGCAGATATTGTGAGTGAAGTCATCTTGGGAATGGAATTCGTCAGGACGAATGGCTTCATGGTGAATGTTGAACAAGGAGTATTAACTTATGATAACATCGAGTTGCCACTTCAAGTTAGCGACATTGGGAGAAAGGAAGAAGCTGCCACTGAAGTCGAAGACGACCGTTTTGTGGAAGATTGGAGGGAAGTTCTGGGTCACCCAGGTTGTGGGTTGTGGAAGCTAACGAAGAGCAAAGTGGAACCAAATAAATTATAATCCGGAAAGTCCTAGCTAAATCAGACAATGACAATATAGTACCAATTAGAACTCTAAATCGCTCGGATAAAACGAAAACTATCAAGATAGAGAGTCATCAGCAAATGAGGCGCCTTATCGACGATACTTAAATGTGAACAGAAAAGTCTGATTGGAAAAGCAACATGCAAAGGCAGAAAGAAATGGTAGAACAACTCATGCAGAAATGGGCCGAATATCTCACCGTGGCATATAAAAATTCTGCACATTATCTACTTGAAAGGTACATGTCTATATTTTGCAGTACATCGAATAATAATGGAAGGACCACAATGGTAAAACACCGAATTGATATGGGAACAATGATGGTGATTCGCCAAGCCCCAGCACATTACTATTGGCAAAACAAGAGAAAATGGACCGGATGGTAACAGATATGCAGGCGGTAGAGGCAATCGAATCATCCAACAGTCCATGGAGCTCACCGGTTGCTTTGGCCGAAAAGAAGGACGGTAGCATGAGATTACCTAAAATTCAATGCTGTGACGAAAAATGATAGCTACCCACTGCCAAGGATCGATGACACATTAGACACATTATCGGGTGCTCGAATATTTTCGATATTAGATTTACAACGCGGCTATTGGCCGGAAGAGGATCACGAGAAAACAGAGTTCAGTGTGGGTAATGGAGTTTGAAAATTTAATGTTATGCCATTCAGATTATGTAATGCCCCTGCGAGTTTTAAACGATTATTGGAGAGAATCCTAAAGGAATTACATTGAAAGACGTGCCTAATATATTGGGAGGACTTCATCGGCATAGGCAAGGATTTCGACAAACATCTAAGGAACTTGGCAGAGGTTTTGGGGCGAATCCAGGAATGATGATTAAAGTTAAGCCCAACGAAGTGAAAGCTGTTCAGAACTGAAGTAAAATATTTGGGTTATCTGGTAACGACCAATTGTTATTCACACCGACGAAGAAAATATCGCAACGGTAAAGGATTGGCCAAGACCCAAAATTTACATGAATTACGTAGCTTTCTGCGAATAAGCACCTATTATAAACGATCCGTGCCAGGATTTATTAATATCGCAAAGAGTTTACACGAGTTAACTAAGAAGAACAAGGCATTCGAATGGGAAGATGACCAGAAAGAAGCATTCGTGGATCTAAGGAGATGATTATGCTTCGCCCCAGTCCTCGCATATCCTATACGCAACGTGAAATTTATTTTGGATACCGATGGGAGTAATGACGGTATAGGAGGGGTGTTATCACAGGAAACTAACGGCCGACAACGAGTTATTGTTTACTACTCCAAAACATTGTCAAAACCGGAGCGTAATTATTTCTTAACACGGAAGGAATTGTTGGCTATAGTAGAATGCGTTAAGCATTTCCACAAGTAAATCTATGGCCAAAAAATATATTTACGAATAGATCATGGATCTTTACGGTGGCTACTACAATACCAGAATTCTGAGGGACAAGTAGCACGTTGGATCGAATATCTTCAAAGCTACAATTTCCATACAGACCATCTTAAGGGAAACGCTCACTGAAATGCAAACACAATAACAAGACAACCATGACATGTTGAAGGCAAAGAGGGCATCATCGATGTTAGGTTTACGCGACGAGGAGTGGACTGACGAAATGATCAGAAATCAGTAATTACTGCTCATATTCATGGAATTTAAGGAAAAGGAATCTGGCCCACTTGGAGTGAGATCGCAGATAAAACTTCTTTAATAATGGGCTTATTGTGTTCAATGGCATAGTCTCCATATAGAGAATGAGTGCTTAAAACGAATGGAGGAAAGCATGGATGGCAAAGTTAAGCAATTGTTTCTGGTCTGCTGGAGGTATCAAAAAGACGGATTGCGGCAATCATGAAGGAGTATCATGGAGGAGCAAGTGGGGCCCACCTAGGAATTAATAATACACTAGCCAAGATACGTCAACGATTCTACTGGGCAGGCTGTACACAGTCGGTGACAGAGTGGTTCCAAAAATGTGACCGATATTCGGCGGTGAAAGGACCAGTAAGTAAAAGTCGTGCAACCATGAAACAATATAATGTCGGAGTACCATTCGAGGGAATTGTTACCGATATAGAGGGTCATTTCTCACCACCGAGAGCGGCAAGGTGTATCACATTCAAAATCAGGAGACAACAACAATAGCTGATGCTGTGGTCAACAACCGGGACAAACAGGCTTAGGTGAGGGTTAGTGTTACGGTGGCACTTAGGTTAGAATAGAATAAGTTAATTAATAGCTCAAAGTTTACTGTACTAAAATGGAAATTTTCCTTACTAAAACTTTTCTACCTTATACTAGACTATTCTTATTGGAAAAGCATGATAGTTCTAGAAACTTTGGTTTGAGTATATAAAAAGACGAATGAAATCGAATTGGATTATTCGTATTTGGAAAGCGACAGTGTAAAGATTAAACCGAGTGATTTAAAAAGTGTTTTAGTGCAATATACAAGTTATAAGTGATCAGTAAAATTTGTGCGAATATTATAAAAAATTATTTTGAGAATTAATTTTTGTGTTGAATAAATAAATTTATTTATTGAAGTGGTTTGTTTCATTCACAATTCAGTAATTCGAATCTTCATTGACAAGTCAAAAAAACGTAACAAATAATGTTTGTTTGTTTAGAAGAGCAATCAATGGCACCGGTGCATATATTTAAAACACAATTTGAATATACTTATGTAAATGTATTATTCAAAACTACATTTTGTAATTATTTACAAATTTATATTGATGGAAGTAAAAATTATTTGATTTACAAAAAAAAAAAAGAAAAAAGCTTGGTTAATCGATTCGGAACAAATAATTTTAATTTTCGATTTGATTCACTGGCTTACATTTGCTAAATACAGTTGGGCTAAACAAAAAGAAATAATCGACTAATTGGGTTTTAATCATGCTTTACAGAGGGTGTTGAATTACAGTGGATACTAATTTTGATTTTTTTCCCAAAAAATCGTTGTAATATCATATATCAAAACATTTTGCATGCAATTTAAATAAACACCCTAAATACACACTCACATACTAATAAAAGTGACATAGATCAATCATAAATTAAAATTAAACGATTCGAACAAACCTAATAAAAAAGTAAGAATAAATAAAACGTGTCAAATGAATAATTTTCAAGCACCATAAATTTTCATTTAATTATTTCATTGGATACGGCTGTGCTAATTTCCCTAGCGGTATTAAACGATAAATAATTTTCCTCACCCCCTCTGCCCCATATTTTATACCAAGTAAATCAATAAATTAACTTAACAAGAGCTAATTAGTGTTTAGAAGAGAATTAAAATTAAATAAAAAATTATAATAAATGACATTTACTTCACAACTCTAAAACCCTCTCCTCCCCTACCTTAAATATATTTTGTATTTTTGCATAGATCGAATTAATTCATATCACATTTTGAGCAGTATGTATACGTTCTAGTTTTATATACACGCAGTAGAACTCGGTATTATTGCCATTTAGAAAAAAAAAAAAAAAATGAAATAAGCAATTTGCATGAATCCTAAAACTTGAATTTAATTGATCCTGTGTTTCCATTTCCAATCCTGTTTTTGTTTAACAAAAAATACAAAAGGAACAGAAAAATTTTCTAAATGCTTTTTGTATTTTTGTTAAATTCATTTATACTAATCCAGAGATTACATTTGAAAATTAACTTTTTAATTCTTTTTTGGGTGTGTTGTATGTTTGTGGAAAATTCGTTATTCGGTTACAGTAGAATGGAATATTGTTTCGTTTCTTTTTTTGTTGTGTTTTGTACTAAAACAGTCGGAACATTTTGGGGGGACCTTATTGTAGCGTTGGTTTAAAACAATACAAAAGATTACTTTTATTTTTTAATTTTATTAAGTTAATTTAAATATAGAAAAAAAATTATGAGTTTTAAAGTTAGTTTGTTTCTCCATATTTTAGTGCTGCCGAAATATATATACTACACATACACAGTACGTTACATAAAATGTAATTTTTATGTGATTTATATTTGCTTGAGTTTATAATGTACACTATAAAGTCTTCTTTCTTTATATACCCTTAACACTTAACTTATAAATGATAACTAAATATTTTTCATATTTTGGGTTAATAAGGATCTATTTATATGGTATATGGGGTTTATATTGTAACCGGATTAGAAATTTGAATATTTTGAATGTTAGGATATGATCCTAATTTGTGAATTAAATTAAAATTATTAATATTATGTCGTTAAGTACTTAACAATCAATACAGTTGATTATTTTCAGCTGTACATAAGTTAGTTCAATGCACCTACAGTAAATAAAAAAAATTATGTCAGTACTATATCTGTTGTTCAATAAATCTAAAAAAAAAAATGATGTTCCTTTGGTATCAAATCACTGTGCCTTTCTTTCCTTCCTAGTGGAACTTCTCAAAAGTTACTTCTATATGTAAACAAAATACTGAAACATCTGCATATATCGAACATAAATGTACATATTTGTACAACTAATAGTACGCAGCAGAAGCGATAATATTTTTGAGTTTATTAAAATCATCGACTTAATGCATCTAAATCTAAATAAGTATGCTCATAATAAAGGCAGGTCAAAGTAAACCAAAAAAACCTTAATTCTGCAAAAAAATCGCGAATTATATTTTTCTTCAGGTACAAGTCAGTACGAGTCTGGTCTCGAGTTCCACCCCCATGCTAAACTTCCTCCCACCACTAGTTAGAGGGAGTACAAGTAAAATTTCGGCGCCAATAACATTAGAAAGTTAGATACAACAGTCATCTTTCAGTTAATGTGTTGTCGGACTTTTTTATATTTTTGATGGCGCTCGTAGACCAAAATATTTATTTATTTTCATTCTGCTAAAACTTCCACAATAACGGTACTTTTAAAAAATGAATTATTTGTCAAATCTACACTTAATTGTTTTTCATTTTTATATTGCGGCTCTACTCATTTCGGAATCAAATTCTAAAGAGTTTATTGCCAATTATGAATTTAACTTAATATGTAGCAAAGAGAGAGAATTAGAATCCGAAATCATTCGTCAGGCTTTATTAAGAACTCGGCAGAGTGTTGCCAGGTGGGGCTTGAGCGCGTCAGCCCCAGATAATTTCTATAACGAAACTCATTTTCGTGAATATTTTGGTGGCATTTTAGAAGCTGGGGTCAAATCACTCGTCATTATCATTTGAAGCGAGTTTGTGATGGTAGATCTTACACCTTTGAAGAGTGGATAACCGTTCTCACAGAGATAGAAGGTTGTTTAAATAATCGGCCGTTGAGCTCGTTCACCTCAGACCCTGACGATTTGACAGCCATTACACTGAACCATTTTCTGAATGAAGGCCTACCTGAACCATATGCAGTATCAATATTTAAAGCTGGCGTGAAATTAAGCAGATGAAACAAACTTTTTGACATCGGTTGCAGCCCAAACCGAATCTACAAGTTTATGATCTTGTATTGGTAAAAGATTAATTTACTGGTTAATTTACAATGTTAATTTGTGTGTTTTTTAATTTCTCAATATTTCGTACATAAAACTGTCTACAAAATATTAAACTAATTTATTATCGGTATAAGAAAAATTTTAAGATTTTCAACGGCGTAGATTAAAAGTTTCGATTCACAAAGTTGGAATTGCGGTTGCAGCAACTTTAATGCGTTTTAACCCAAGGAAGAGGTAGGTAAAAATGGATGAATAACCGTAAAAACGTATATAAAACAAACGTTAGTAAAAATTGAGGCGAGACGTTTTACCCTTAAGCGCTTCTCGATTAGACGACACAATAGCGATATATCGCCGCTGATACACCACCGATTTCGGTGCCGACATACGGATATATTTTTATCGGACGATAAATCGGGCACATCAGTCTCTTGTTGTGTCGGTGCGATAATTAATTGACATTCTGACGGATATTTTCCTTTAATTATGGGATGTAGCCAGAACCGTTCCAAAATAAGTGCAAAATGTATAATTTATTTACAAACGACATGATAATACAACAGGCAGCAAGAGCGACTGACAGATGTCAGTTTTGTAATTTTTTATCGCCACCGATATCGGTGACCATGTGCCAATGGAAAAGCGTACACCGATATTATCGTTATTGTCAAAGTACAGGCGACGACATTATCACTTATCAGTAATATGGATAAACCCTCATTTATTGAGTGCTAATTATTTGGTTTGAGGTGTAACTTTTTCGAATTAAATGAAACCTTTTCAGAAATATGTAAAACCAAATTAAATAAATTTAAAACCAATAAATGCACTGTGAAATAAAACACGTATTAATTCTCCTATAACACCAGCAAAGAGTATCATGGTGCCTAAGATGAAATTTGAAAAATCTGTAGCTGTGGTTATTTCAATTCTATATTTGATCATGCCTTCTAAATCCGGTTTTCTTAATAAATTGCATGTCCTTCGATGTAATTGAGTAAGTCCATGTTCTATCGGATTTATAGCTTTTGCAGAAATTTTCCAATTTAAATTAAACTATTGACGATCGTAAATTAAACTTTCTTGGGTTTAAACTTTCTTGATGCGCTCATGGTGGTTTACGGCTCAAAATGTCAAAATTCAAATATTACTTTGGTGAATCGGTTAAATTTTAATTATTAAGAGAAAAATATAAAATTATCCAAAAAGTAATTCAAAAGAAATTACTTTTCATTAAAATTGTTAAATATTTAAAGTGAGTTATTTATTTAATTAACATAATTCTAAATACGCCTGTAATAGACATCTCTTATATTACAAACTAGTTTATAACCAAATAGAACAAAACTATCTAGCTTACGCGAAGGAAGGATTTAATCAACTTTCTATATTGTTCGAATATACGGAAAATTTAGCGATGCTAGGTTTATTAAATATTACCTTGCAGAAATGGCTAAGCACCCGTAAAAGTGAGATGTTGATGTTCCGAAATGTCCTCGTAAACAGTATACATTATGTGTGTTTAGCAGTTGAAGGAAATGGAGTACAATGCAAAGCATTTCGCACTATAATAGCTCTTGACGTTTGATCTGATCCGGATCAAATCAAGTTTCAAGAAACGACAAGGATCTGAAACGTGCTACTCGGATAAAAATTTTAATCCAACAACAAAAATTTATTCAAATTTTGTTGTTGTTTTCAATGTAAACTTTGATCAGATCCGAATTATCCGAAGTACTGGTTAGTAGTTGAAGAAATTGTTTTAAGTGTTCGATCTTTAAATGTATAATGTTTGGGGAAATAGTTAGAAAGAATTTGACTAACTAGCCGCTTACAAACATGGCATCAACCAGCCTTAAGAAAGGATCGAGCGAAGGTTACGATTAATGAGCAAATCGCGCTACTTGCTTGATGTATATTGCGTTGGAGAATATTAATCATCATTATATCTAAATTATAATTGAATTGGAAGGAACCACTATTAGAAATTTGAAGATTTATATTTCGTTTTTATATCCGTGCACAACTTTTATAATTCCGAGTTAATTTAAATTTGTTATTTTTTGTATTTAATAAGCAAGCCTTCGATTTTCAATATATAAATATTTATTATTTTGACATTCTTACCGTAAACCAACTCCAGAGACATCTACTTAAGTTGTGTTTCATATCGCGTATTAGCATTAAACGAAAACTAACCTGTTTTTAGGAAAATAGTTAAAATCTATTGGACAAAGTTTAGTTATGACTTAAAAAAGTTTAATTTTTGATCGTAAATTTGTACAGTTTAATTTAAAGTGGCAAAGGGTTATTTTAATTTATCAAAATAGTTTATTTGTCGGAAAAAATTAAAAGCAAAGGCTCTCATTGGAAAAATTAATTTAATTTAATCTGCAAAAGCAGACAGAAGGGAAGAATAAACCTTTTATGATTTTGTATTGCTATTTATTGACTTTAAATAAATTTATTTTAGAAAAGGTTTCATTCATTCCGTATAAGATTTCATTGAATTTGGGAAATGTTGCTTTTGGAAATAGTTTCGCATAATTCGGAAACGAGTTCGTTTAATCCTAAAACCCTATAAATAAGGTTCGATTTGGAAAGATTATCCTCACAATCATGAATTATTTTTGATAAAGAGTGTTGAGGGCACGGATTTCCATATTTATCTTAAGCTAAAAACGGGCGAGATGTTAATTTAACTGCAATTATAGGTTAACCATCGTAAGCTTGTTTTCCTGATTCAGTGCACAATCACAAATAGCCCAACGGGATGATTTGCATAAAGCTGGTACGTTCTTTCACTCCTCGTCCGCTAAGCGCACGCACTGACAATTTGACAATATTAATCAAATCACTATTAACAAAAACAGAAATTTTTTTTACAAAAATTATTTCAATTCAAAAACGAAAAATACTCGTATAATCATTATGGCATCAGCATTTCGCTACAAACTTGTGGCAAAAATTAAATTTTTTCGTAATAAACTGTATAATCCAATCACTCTCATGTCGTTTTCGATTCACCCAAAAAAGCAATCCGTTGTTAAAAGAGTGAATTTTGTACTGTCAAGTCATTCGATTTGTCAACAAAAAGCAATCGATTTACCGCTCTTTTACCAATACCAACAACCAGTAATGTCATTTTGAGGAAAATTCCTTTTTCAAAAACGTCTACAATATTTTTTACAGACGTCAAACACACGCATATATAAATAAAAACGGGCAATTCGATTGTATTCTTCGATTCGTAGAGAAATATAGAGTGCTTTTTCAGAGAGTGGTGGAAGACGAATCGAAAACGACATCAATAAAAAATGGCAACTAAAATGAGAAGCATCCACGCGAGGAGACTTTTCGCTAGCCGTCTGGTGGCTAAGCATAATGTAGCATTATTTAGTTTAGTAAGTAATTTAGTCGGAAAAAAACGACAAGAGGCACACAGCATTAAACAAAAAAGTGATTTCCCGTATGTTTTATATGGAAAGTTTGGGTTTTTCCTCGTTTCTAACTCATTTATAAAAGCTTTGTTTTTTAGACTATGAGCATAATCAGAGCCTTCTAGAATTTAGAGCTATAATCATTAGGACGTATTTTTTAGAAGCTTTTTAGTGGTATAATTTTTCACTGATTTCCATAGGAATCCATAGTAAAAATGGTGTTTTTTAGCTTCAAGTTTTTAATGAAAAAAACAAAAATATTATAAAATATTTATATAAAAGTTTACTATATATCTTTAAAAACAATATACAAGAAAGCTATATTAGTATTAAATAAATATTAATGGCATAAATATTAAATTATTTCTAAAATATAATTTTTCGAAGTTTTATTTTGAAAAATACATCAAAGTTAGCTCTGACGAATTAAAACAATATCTGCTTAATTTAGCTTTAGTTTTACTAGTGTACGTCAGATGTCTAAGATGTTTACAGAAAAATACGAAAACAATTATTTCATCACAAAGTTATCACACGTTTTTAATGTTTTGTGCACTTGTTTTGCTTTCCCTACAATTTTTGAGCTTTAAATAAATTAATTTATTTCAAATTGACCAGAATGCTGTTGTTAGACATTTTTTTTATACTTTGGTTTATAAATAAATCAATTATTACAAGAAAATGAAAACGATTTACTTAAACGACATTCATAAGTGTTAAAATTCAAACATCAAGATCATTTGATAAGAGACTTCATGAACACTCTCTCGCGGTTTTAAATAGAGATCTACACAAATTTGGTATTGCAGAACACATGAATAATAATCCCGAACACCAAATTGACTATACCACTTCAAGAATAATTAAAATAATTAACGACAATTGAAAATTGGATGCCTATGAATCGTTGTTGGTAAGGAATATAAGGAAAAACTGATAAACACAGATGCCAGCCCAATCATTTCAAATTTATTCCCTGCAGTAAACGCTCTTGGACATCAACACAATTAATGTGGCAGAATGTATGCAAAATAATCAAACATATAAACAAGCATACGTTAGAAATTGTCACCTAATAACTGTAATTTACAGAGAAAATGTTTTTATGAATTTTATTTTAATTAATTTATTGAAGTTCTAATAAATGATTTTTATGTTTGATGCTGTCAGTTTACTTGTTATAATGAAAAAACTTTTATTTTATTTTTTATTATGTACTTATAAAGTACTCTCAGCGATTTTATACAACACGTTAATGTAATGAAATGGTTTTTCGATGATTTTTAGTTGCAAAAATAATCTGAAGATGATCACTTAGTGATTGAAAACGTTTATTTTTAAAATAAAACAAACGAAGAGTGGCTGGGAATGATTCTCAATGCAGCGAAGCGTTAACTACGGGGGGTGACACGGCGGATACCAGCGGGGAAGGTAGCATTAGCCTGAAACAGGGAATGCATGAAGAGGTAAGTGATAGAATGCATGATGATTAATGTTGAGCAGATTAATCTGCACCATACGAAAGCTGCTTCGGCGTCTCTCGTTCTCGGACTGACTAGATCAGGAGAGGAGCTAGTGTTAATCCAGGAACCTTGGATTAACAAAAATAGGAACTGTGGCCTTAAGGTGAAAGGGTATACAACTTTGTACTCAAGTAACTCTGAGAAGATAAGATCTTGCATTTTAGTGAAAAATACTTTAAATTTTTTTCTACTTTCTCAATACAGTAATGGTGACGTTACTGCGATCAGTATGGAGGTTGGCAGAGACAAGTTTTGGCTGGTCTCTGCTTATATGGATCGGGAGAAGGAGATCCCGCCGGATAACCTGGGGGACCTGATCCGAGAAGCAAGGAGAAATAGGATTGGTGTGATACTCGGATGTGATGCAAACGCGCATCACACAATTTGGGGGAGCACTGATATTAATGAGAGGGGTGAGTTATTTTTTGATTACTTATTAAATACTAGCCTTTCAGTCTGCAATGTTGGGCAGGAACCGACATTTATCGTTAGTAATCGGCAGGAGGTTTTAGATGTGACCCTCGCCTCGGATACTATTTTTCAGTTGATTAGGGGATGGAGAGTGGCGAAGGAGCACTCATTCTCTGATCATCAATATATAACTTATAACCTTAACATACACCCGGGTACCCAGAAGCCGTTCAGAAATCCTAGAAGGACAAACTGGGAGAATATGGGGAGGTGTTGGAGGAACTATTGCCGGAGGTCCCCGGACTTCCGGAGACAGTGGAAGAATTGAATTGCATTGTGGATGTTGTCACAAAAGCATGCAATCTTTCCTTTAATGCTTCTTGCCCCCTGATAAAGCCAAGGGGCAGGCAAAAACCGACATGGTGGTCCATGGAGTTGGAGACCTTTCGGAAGGCGTGTAGGACAGCCTTTAATAAGGCAAAGAACACGAGGCATGTACGGGACTGGGACTCCTATAAGGAGAACCTAAGAAAGTACAAAAAAGAATTGAGGAAGGCACAGAGGGGATCTTGGAGACTCTTCTGTGGTAGAATGGAAGAAGTCTCTGAGACTCCCCGCCTTAGGAAGATTCTATCTACTAACCCAACTAGTCCTAGTTACTTAATTAGACCAGACGGGTCATGGACAGCTTCAAGTGCGGAATCGTTTGAGCTTCTCATCGATACCCACTTTCCGGGAAGCTTTGATGACTCGATGGAGCCTGGAGCTCAACATCCTCACACCTCCAATAGTTATGGAGGGCATATTGGATAGAGAGCGGATCAGGTGAGCGCTGCAGGGTTTTAAGCCTTATAAGTCGGCGGGCCCGGATCGGATTATACCAGCAGAGATTCAAAAGAACTCGGCAGCCATCATCCTCTGGCTAGAGGTTATCTTCAGGGGATGTTTGAAACTAGTCTATATTCCTAGGAATTGGACAGAGGTCAAAGTAGTCTTTATTCCGAAATCGGGAAAGAGCTCACATGCTCGTCCAAAGGACTTGAGGCCTATAACTCTATCATCCTTTCTGCTGAAAACCCTGGAAAGGTTGATAGATGTGTTTATTCGATCAAGAATTGAACCCAGGAATTGGGCAATGTCGCAGCATGCGTACTGTAAGGGAAAGTCGGTGGACACAGCTCTGCACGATCTAGTACGCACAATTGAGAAATTAATTTACTTGCAAGAGTTTTGCATGGTATCATTTCTCGATATTGAGGGTGCTTTTAATAATGTAAAAACGGAGGCGATCATAGAAGGATTGTCTTTTTTGAAGGTGGACTGCTCTATAAGTAGGTTAATAAATCAGATGCTGGTAAGCAGGACTATTACCTCGGAGCTGGGAGAGTCCAAGATTAGAAGACGGGTGGTTAGAGGAACCCCACAAGGAGGTGTAATGTCCCCCATTCTCTGGAGTGCAGTGATTAATGGATTGCTGCTGGAACTAGAGAGAGAGGGGATAGGGGTGGTAGCATATGCTGATGATGTAGCGATAGCTGTCTCAGGCTAGATACGATTAGGGATGTTATGCAGAATGCATTCCTGATTGTTACGAAATGGGCCAGCAAGTGTGGATTGGGGATTAACCCTTCCAAAACAGAGCTGGTACTATTTACTAGGAAATATAAAATTCCGGTGGTTAGCCCTCCTATCATAAACGGCAGCGGACTAGTTTTTGCTGACCGAGCGAGATTTCTGGGCATAATCTTTGATAGTAAGCTCAGCTGGAAGCCTAACACTTTGGAAAGGGTGAATAAGGCTATTGTAGCCTTATACTCGTGTAGAAACGCTATAGGTAAGAGATGGGGCTTGAAACCGGAGCTGGTATACTGGCTCTATACCGCCGTGGTAAGACCTGTGCTAATGTACGGTATGTTTGGTGGCCAGCTCTAGATAAGGTAACATATAGAGGTATGATGGAGAAGGTGCAAAGAACGGCCTGTATGCTTATAAGCGGGGCGCTTAGGACGACACCTACACGCGCTTTAGAGGTTATGTTCCACCTTATTCCAATCGACCTTTATGGTAAACAGATGGCAGCCAACGTGGCTACGAGACTCTTGGCTGTCTCTCAGTGGAAGTGTCTTCAGGTGGGACACTCGACGATAGGTAGATTCGCTGGCGAAGAACTGGCGAATCTGGATTATATTACACCAACGTTGTGCTTCGATAAGGGTTTCCGTACCATCTTTACCTCAAGGGAATCCTGGAGAAACGGATCAATCTTGGAAAACGAGGCAGTGCAATTTTTCACGGACGGCTCGAGGCTAGACGATCAGGTAGGAGCCGGAGTCTTCTGTGATAAACTTAATGTTAATATTTCTGTTCGTCTCCCTGACTACTGCAGCGTGTACCAGGCTGAAGTGGTGGCGATCGGGCAAGTCATGACATGGTTGAAGCATAATGTGGTATCCGGGAGGGATATCGCAATTTATGTGGACAGTCAGGCAGCGATTAAGTCACTTGGGGCAGTTTGCCTGAAGTCGCGGGTGGCGCTGGATTGCCGATCATCTCTTAACGAGATGAGCGAGTATTTCAGCATCCAGATAATCTGTCACTCGTACGTCACGAGGAACTCCAGGGCGGACGAACTAGCTAGGTACGGTACGACTCTCCAGATGCAGCCGGAAATGGTAGGTCTGGGGAGGCCTATGGCAGTGCTAAAATGGGCGCTCAGTAAAAAGGCAATCGCCTTGACAAATGAGAGGTGGATCAACACTCTCACGTGCAGGGTAGCAAAGCAGGTTTGGCCAAAACTGGACTTGCGGCGCTCCAAGGTACTAATATCCCTGGGAAGACAAGAAATAGGATGGGTCGTAGGGATAATGACAGGTCACTGCCTTTTTGGGGAGCATGCGAGAAGGCTGGGGATACAGACGAATGACTTTTGTAGAAGTTGCATGGACAAAGAGGAGGAGGAGACTTTGGAACACTTCCTATGCTCATGTCCGGCGCTATCATACAGAAGGCATAAGTATTTGGGTGTGTACGGTATGGACAGCCTTTCGGAACTCGCGGACTGTGGAGTGCGAGATTTATTACGTTATATAAATAGCTCTGGTTGGTTTCAACGGGAGTAATGGGGAGATGGGACCCTGTGGTATCACAATGGGCCATTGCTGGCCTAAGTGTGCGATAGCAGCCACTTCAACCTAACCTAACCTAACCATATCTGTGGTTCAATAAATCTAAAACAAAAATGATGTTCCTTTGGTATCAAATCACTGTGCCCTTATTTCCTTCCCAGTGGAACTTCTCACAAGTATTTCTAAATGTAAACAAAATACTGAAACATCTGCATATATTGAAACACAAATATGTACATATAAACTGATAGTACGCAGGAGAAGCGACAACATTTTTGACTACCATGTTCCTGACAATCTAAGGCAAATTTCGAACTACGCTATGGTTAAAAAGTTAAAATCATCGAATTATTTCGTTTAAATCTAAATAACATTTTTGGATAGGTTCATATTAAAAATAAATCAAACTAAACCAAAAAAAGGCTTAATTCTGCAAAAATGAGTCTGGTCTCGAGGGCCACCCCAATGCTAAACTCCTTCCCACCACTTTAAAATAGTGACTTAAAACTTTGTCCATAGACTAGTTTACATTCGGTTTAGCGCAGCCATATGGAGCACATATGAACGAAAATATTTTTCATTATGAAGAATAAGGGTTGAAATAGCTGGTTTGGCATCTGTTGGAGGGGAGGGGAGAACCAAAGTTGGTAGATTAATCTACCAGCTTCGTAACCTTCCAGTAGGGTGCACATCACGTAAGCTGTTATGGTCATGTATCAAGCAGCTGCGTGATGGGTAAACTTGTGCAAGCGGCAACCTGATCACAATTCGCAAGTGTACATACTGCCTCCTCGCGGCACCACTGGTAACTGAAACCATTGGGCAGAATGTGGCGTTTTGGGAACTCGCAATATTAAATTCAAAACGGTAGACGAGGCACGGGTAGGAATATACGGGAGTGGGACTGGCCTTTCGAAGTCCTTGAGTCCCAATGCTATCGCTTTTCTGGCAGAAGCAAATGATATAGTATACATCTAGGAGGGAGAGCAATGATCCCAGATAGTATGTATCACGTACCGGCCGGCAATATTATCAGGTTCATTAAGAGCCTGAATATTGACTGGGCGGATAATTAAGCAGGGCTTGGAGCACAAAAGCTTTTAGGTCGCTGTGCGAGGTGGCTAAACGCCCACATGGCCGTACAACACTAATTGTATTGTAATTGTATTGTATGGGAAAATATGCGCTCTCTCGAAATATTGCAAAAAACAACCAAGTACACAGGTGATCGGTATCAGAGTGGACTACTCTGGAAGTTCGAAGGCATAAAACTTCCAAATAGCATGTCAATGGCGTTACGACGACTACACTCATTTGAGTCTAAACTTATGAAAAATCCAGAACTAGGTTCAAAAGTCAAACACCTTATCCAGACTTATAAGGAAAAGGGGTACATCCGAAAACTAGAACCAGACGAAACGGTCATGAAAAGTAGATCCTGGTATTTACCAATATTTGTAGTGCAAAACCTAAATAAACCGAATAAAGTGCAACTGGTGTGAGACACTGCAGCCAAAGTCGATGGAGTTTCATTAAATTCCAAACTGATGAAAGGGCTCGACGAACTTGCGCCACTACCAACTGTCTTATTCAAATTCCGAGAAGAAAGAATTGCTGTTACGGGTGATATCTAGGAAATATTTCATCAAATCCTTGTGACGGCAAAGGACACCGACTCCCAGAGGTTTCTCTGGAGAGATTTGGATACATCCGGATACCTATATCATGAAGGTCATGACTTTCGGAGCAGCTTGTTCCCCATCAATTTCCCAGTATGTTAAAGATCAAAATGCGGAACAGTTTAAATCGCAATATCCAAGAGCAGTCGAAGCCATCCAGCATCGACATTATGTCGATGACTGGTTGGACAGTTTTCGAAACATGGACGAGGCAATTCAGACGGATCTACATGTAAGTACCATTCATCAATATGCGGGATTCCACATAAGAGGATGAATCAGCAACTCCTCCGATTTACTGCAAGCGATTGGAACAAACGTGAAAGAGCAGTCTATACAATATTAAATGAAATACGTCATAAAGGTACTATTGGTGATAAAGTCCTTGGGATGTGATGGGATCATCAAAATGATAACTTTCGGTTCGTATTAAATACAAATCGAATTGATGCAGCATTATTAAATGGGAGTAAAACGCCAACTAAAAGGGAAATATTTAAGAATTTTGATGAGTGTTTTTGACCCTTTGGGTCTAATATCAAATCTCCTCATCTATGCCAAGTTGATCTTGCAAGAAGTATGGCGTAGCGGACCTGATTGGGATGAACCGATTATAGACAAGTTGAATCAACGATGGAAATCTTAGGTGAGACACCTAGTAAATGTTGATCAGTTCTCTATTCCTCGTTGCTATGATCTGGGATCAAGACCGCCGACGTACGAACTGCACATATTTGTTGATGCGGGTCAGAATGCATACGCAGCGGTGGCTTACATTCGAACAACAACATCTAATTGAGTCACTACTGCGCTGGTTGCACCAAAGACTCGCGTAGCCTCGAACAACAAGCTAAACTCGATACCACGTCTCGAACTAATGGCAGCAGTGTTAGGTGCTCGTTTCGGGTCATCAGTTATAAAATTACATGCCATTAATATCGGGTCAAAGCACTATTGGACAGATTCAAAAACGGTAATTGACTGATTGAGATCTGAGGCCCGAAACTATAAACAATTTGTGGCATTCAGGATAACTGAATGCCTGGAAAAATCCAAGTAAAACGAATGGCACTGGCTGGCAGGGAAAGAAAATGTCGCGGATGAGGCCACCAAATGAACGGGGAACTCACCAAACTATGAAACTGGCTCGATATGGGTTCAAGGCCCAGCCTTTCTAAAAGAACCCCAGATAGAATGGCCAATAGCTCCAATTGAAGACGTTAACCCCACCGAGGAATTTCGAATGAACTATCATCGTGTTAAATCCGTGGAACCGCCAATAGCTATCAACCCAGACCATTGTTCAAAGTTATTGTACTTCGAGCCCAAGTTATCGTAAATAAAGCATGTTATATGTTTCTGTCGCTGATCTAACGCTCCAAACCAATGGCATGGCCAAAGACATACAAAGAGTTTCAACATGCAACCATGCAGCTCATCAAGCGAGCTCAATGGGACAAATACCAACAAGAGATAGCCATGCTAAATTTGAATAATAACTCCTGTGTGAATCGTGCAAGCCAAATTTTTAAATGCTCCCCGCATCTAGATGAAAATGGAGTTCTTAGAGTTCGCGGACGTATTGATGCAGCAATTTGTATTCCCCACAACACTAAACGCAAGAAAATTTTGCCTGTTGACCATCGAATCACATATTTACTTGTTCACGAATACCATGTTATGTATTAACACCAGAACAACGAAACCGTTGTTAATAAATTGAGGCAGGTCTATGAGATGCCATGATTACGCAATCTGTTATGAAGAATCCAGTTCGACTGCCCAGTGTGTAAGCAGCAAAAAGCAAAATCAAAACCACCAGAAATGGCTTCGCTACCACCCGCAAGACTTGCGGTATTCTTTCGTCCTTTTAGCTAGTCGGCATAGATATTTTTAGGCCAATCACTGTCGCCGTAGGACGACGATCGTCGATGATAGAAGTATCATCAAGCCTATCCAACGATAGCTTCATTCAGTGCTTCGAAATATATACTGACAACGGTATCAACTTTAAGGGTGCTGAAAGGTAATTAAAGCAGTAGTTTATAAAGCTGGACTATCTAGAGGCTCAGAAGCGCTTAGCTTCATTTAAATGGAACTTCATTCCGCTATCGGTACCACACTTTGGAGGTGGATGGGAACGGATGGTTAGAAGTGTCAAAACGGATCTGTATAAAATCCTGGGTAATACAAAATTAACCGACAAAATTCTACACACTAGCCTGACAGAAGTAGAAAACATTATTAACACGCGTCCATTAACATCTGCAGGTAAACGCGAAAATGAAGCTATAACACCTAATCACTTTCTGCTTGGGGCATCAAGTGGGGCAAAGCCTCTTGCGGAACTTGATCCATCAGCAAAGACTGTCAATAAAAACTCAGAAGATTGCCAATAAGTTCTGGAAGCACCGCCGCTGGCGATTGGAGATGTAGTGCTTATACACGATGAACGAAATCCAAGGGGAAATTGGCCGAAAGGCGTGATAACCGATGTTCATTGGAGTAAAGGGGAGCAAATTCGTAGTGCAGTGGTAAAAACAGCAACCAGGCTATATACTAGACCATCAACAAAACTACCTAGCCAAACTTGATATTAATGGTGAAAATTCTTTAAAGTCAGCATATTCACCAGGTGGGAGTATTAATAGCGGTGCAATCTAAAAATAAATAATTACAGAAAATAAAACGAACGCGATTTATTACAAAGAAAAAAATAGTCTCGTTGTCCCGAAAAAAGAAATAGAAGGATTTTGTTTTCTTGGTCGCGTGTGCATTACTTGAAATAAAGGAAGAATATGGCGGGAAAAGAAAATTCGTTGAGGAAAAAACTAAAATTTGTTTTAGTGCCACTAAATAAATGTAAAAAAATCCGGCCACTGATGATCTGGTGATAAGTAAAAAAATTCAGGGTGCAAAAATTCCTGTGAAATTGCTGAATTGGTGTGCGGAAATGAATGGCTGTTCGAACTAAACATGTGATGTTTTTTTAATTAAACCATCCGTCACTTTTGGTATGTATGCTCTGTTGTGAATGAGCTATGCTCAAAATAGAGTACACCAAAAGTTAAGTAAATTTATTTGTAAATAAATAAAATAAAATAGAAACGTTAATTGGTGAAAATAAAAAACGCACTAAAACCGCTTAGGTTAAATTCTAATACTGGTGATTCCCAACATACTGCCCCAGTAATGAAACTAAGATACCGGACCTCATAGACCTTAATGTAGCAAGGGGTATATCTCAAAACTATACATTCACATTAAAAACAGCAATTCTCTAGTATTGGATCACTCACCGATTATCATGACAGACAGTGAAACGGTAATTCAAAGGGAAA
The DNA here is from genome assembly GCA_963556165.1 of Tipula helvola. Lineage (NCBI taxonomy): Eukaryota > Metazoa > Arthropoda > Insecta > Diptera > Tipulidae > Tipula > Tipula helvola. The sequence continues at coordinate 178,781,267 of OY744483.1, read as the reverse complement.
GTGTACCCAGATTAACAAATTCAAAAACAAACTGGGATATCTTTCGTGAAATAATGGAGGAAAAAACCAATATCCAGGTACCGATAAGAAATTCTCAACAGTTGGAAAACGAATTAAAACCACTCAATGAACTAATTCACTATGTTGCGTTGGAAAGCACTCCTATTTTGCAAAATAAGAAGACGCCTAACATATCCTACCCAATGGAAGTTCGAGAGTTGGTAAGAGAAAAACGTTGAACTCGTAAATCCTGGGAAATTAATCGAGTACGGGAGAACAAACCAATTCTTAACAATTTATGTTACAAATATCTAGTTAGCCTAACTGATGAAAAAAATTCTGATTACTCACTATGGAAGGCGACGAAGGGACTCAAAAAACCTAAAATGCAAGTGCCTCCACTTAAAATGGATGGTGGGATCTGGGCAAGAGGTTACAAAGAAAAAACTGATCTGTTTGCGGAGTATCTCCAGAAAACCTTCTAACCTCTACCAATACAAACTCCCAATGAAATTATAATGTGAATTCACAAGCTGGATGAGTTAAATACGGCCAGAAATTCTCAAAGAATTAAAAGAAAAAGTGAAAAATAACATGAATGTTAAAAAATCCCTGGGTTTGACTTGATTACTTGCCAAATTATAAAAGCTCTACCTGACAAAGGATTTCCTAAGCTAATACACATAATCCATACAACCCTTCTTATTTATTTATTTATTTATACTGAGAAAAGTCTACAAATTTGACTTGAATTTATAACATATTGAACATGGTAGAATAAAAATTAAATTAAACAAAAAAAGAATTAAAATTGACATAAAAATATTTTTAGGTTGGAGCAAAATGTTGCTTCAACCTACGTTTAAAGCTGTTTTTACTTAAGTAAAAGTCGAACAGATGGTCGATTTTATTAAAACTCTTCGACATCATGTTTACCGGTTCATTGTCACCATAGTTTGTTCTGTGTTTATTTAGATGAAGGAACTCATGATCTCTTAAATTCCTACTCGGTGCCTTTATTTTAATTGATTCCAGTATGGATGTTGCATCGATTTGATCAAGTAAAATATTTCCAATAAACGAACACTTTAAAAGCTCTCGTCTATTTGCCAATGTTGTCATTTGATAGGTTTTGCATCCAGTAGCATATGATGGTAATCGCTTCAGGCAAAGAATATGAATTGTAAAGAAGCGTAAATCATAACCAAAAACCATGTTTTGTTTATTTCTTACTTAAAATACAAAATAGGCATAGTGCCACCTATGCAAATATAGTAAAAACATTTAAAATAGCATTCAGACAGAAAATAGAGATGGCGAATAGCATAACTGATTATTTTTTTTTTGTTTATACATTTAAATATCCATTTATGTTTATATAATGCCAATAGAACTATAAGAATGTATGTGTTAGTAACAAGAAATTTATAAATTTGGCAAAGTCATATTATATTGTTCGTGCATTTTTGTACACACAATACAATAATATTTGAATATAAAATGTAAACTAAAAATTATGAATCAATCGAATTCGAAATGCATTTATATTATGAATATAAAAATTTTGTGTTATTTTACGTACAATTTTTAATGCATGTGTTATAATACACGTTCGAAAGGGATATAATAGTTTAATTATTTTGTCAATGAATAAATTGGAGTATGTACGTACTATGTTTTGCTTTTTTTCTGAGTAAACAACAAAAAAAATTAAAAAAGAAATAGGACAGATACAGAATTATTGACAGAACTATGGTTTTTAAAAATCAGTTTGATTTGGCAGCTATGCCATTAAAATTTCCAATCATTAGCCTGGCATCTTGTTTAACCATTATAGCATCCCGATTATTAATGAATGAGTCTTTACCGTAGAGATGACTAGCATCAGTTGTGTGCGTGTATACTAACAATAGTTAGGTTAGCTAATTATTTTCGTTTACATCATATATAAAATTAAACAAAAAAAAAAATCTAAAATCAGCAATTTTAAAAAAAATTTATTTTCCAACATGAAACACAATTAAATTCAATCATTAAGTCCGAGTTCGCGACAATATTCTGCGGAAAAATTTTCAGCAGGATTGCATGCGATTTAAAAAAAATTTATTCGGAAGGGGAAATTTGTTTACGAAATAGACTACATTGATTGGTTGCCTGCTGAAAATTTTTCAGCAGAATATTGTCGCGAACTCGCACTTAGAATTCTTAGTCGGCGGTTTTTGGTCTTGATTTTATTCTCATTTAATTTTTGTAAATGCCAACCACAATGCTTTCTAATTAAAACTGGAATTAGAAACTTGAGCGCATTTTCTTTGTGTTGTTTACATTCTCCTGTAAACCAAGATGAAAACTGGTCATTTTCTTCAGTGATGTTAACACATTTATTGTATATTGATTGTAATATGTTTTTTTTCTCCAAACTTTTTGCAAAATATTTTGCAAAAACTTCTACGTGCAGGCAGGTTAGTTCCAAAAAGAAATCTGTTGCGTTTCTTAAATATATTTTTTCTGTCGGATTAAAGTAATTTTTAAATTTAATTAAGTACACCGATGGTAATATCAAACTCTCTTAATTTTTAGTCATAATTCCAATACACGAATCACATCAAGATCTCTTGATTAGTTTATGTATGACGTAGCCAAGAAAATATCGTAATGAAGATAATTCTATCTCAAATTTGTTGTTAATAAAATTTTCAACAAATTCAATTTCCTGTAAATCCACTTCTGGTGTTTGTTCTGTTTCACATGACTCGTCAATGCAATTATCTAACTCTAGTTCGTGTGTTCTATTTTCTGATACGTGAATAGCTTCAGGTTCTAAAATAAACGAACAGTTATCGGATTCATAATTAAGGGATGTGGAATGGAAAACAATTTTACTGGACATAATTTTAGCAATTATAAAACTAAAGTCGTAAACCGAAGTGTTAAAATTATTACCACCTTTCGACCGAATTTTAGAAAATAGATTTTCTAACGCATCTTGCTGCAACTTGCGTTATATAAGTCACATTTAAGTAATCGCAAAGATCTCTTGTAATTATTAAAATGGCTTCGATAGTTTGAAGTAATCCTTTTATGCAATAAATTGAATTTTTGCTTACAACTTTTATTTGCTTTAGATAACTTTTCATTTCCTTTAAAATTTCAAACGGTTCATTGTCATCTTCCAGAGTAAGACCCGAACTAGCTTTGTTAGAACATAATTGGCTTCTGCTATTTATTGCATCGAACAATCGATCCAATTTTTCTATAAAAATTCCCGTAGCAAAAGCACTGTCAATTACTTTCTTAGCTTTGAATTTTTTTAAATGAACAAAAGTTCTAATTCCGTTTGCGCAGCTCCTGCTCAATATCTGTGTAGCCAAATTAACCCTCATACGTTGAAAAGTATTCGGAAATATGTGTTTAGTTGTTAATTTGGGACAAACCCTCGTTATTGATTTGCAATCTAAGCTATATAGTGTAACTATAAAAATTGTGTTTGCTATGTCTGAAGAAAAATATATATTTGGTGGTAAATGTTACATTTTTGGACGAACTAAACGAATAGATAGAAGTTGTAGATTGTTCGGATTTCCAGTAAAAAACGGAGCTAGGTTAAAATTATGGAAGGATATGTAAAGTTCGGATTGAAGACCAAATTTAAGAACAAATGTTTATTTGTGATTTGCATTTTGAAAAAAAAAATGTTATTGAAAAGGTACCTTACAAAAACCGCATTTTCGTCTCTGTTTTTGAATGCCAGTTCAAATAACACTACCCAAGCCACACGTATTAAACCATTAAAAGTGTATGAGGTCCAAATACAAAAATAGTAGAAAGTGTTACCGATTCATGTGATATTAATATGTTAACTGATTGTGATACTTATTTAGACGAAAATTTATCTTTAATAGAAAATAATTCAAATGAATATAATGTACGAACCAATCCTCCAGCTAAAGGAAAGAGACTAGTTCTTCAAAATTCTGTTCTGTGTTATCGAGTAATTCAAAAATTTCAACACCGACCAAAATATTTCACGCTCCTCAAGATACTGGTTGTCAGAATTGTCCTAAAAATGAAAAGATTACTCAATATTATAGAAGACTGAACACGAAGTTAAAAGTAAATGCAAAAAAACTAGAACTAAAACACACCAAATTTAAAAATCAGAATCGCCTCATCAATTTGAAGAATAAAATTAAATCCAAAGTTTTAAACAAATATAAGAATTTGAAACGTAAGAATATATCTGAACACATAGATGAGTTATCCTATGTCAACGATCATACCAAAGAGTTCTGTAAAATGCTGCTACAAAAACGAAGTCAAAATACACGTTATTCGAAAAATCAAAGAATTTTAGCTCAAACCATCGAATTTCGGTTGCATTCTACGTATGAGTTTTTACGAAATACCTTAAAGTTGCAACTACCTTCTGTCAAATCTATTTATAATAATTGGAATATTCTTAGTCATCTAAAACCAGGATTTAATTTACATTTACTAGACCAAATAAAAGAGAAGATACGCAATATGTCAGATCTAGCAAAGCAACACATTTTATTATTTGATGAAATTAAAATACGAAGTGACTTGAAATATGACGGGGTCCTAGATGAAATCGTTGGACTTGTAGATTATGCAGATGGCAGAAGAGAACCGATTCCAGCATCTCATGTTTGTGTATTTATGTCAAGAGGCCTGTTTAGTTCTGATAAGTTTGTGATCAGTTATGTAGCAACACAAGGTACCATTACAGGTGTTAAATTAAAAGAATTAATATTAAGCAACATCGAGAAAGTACACGACCTTGGAATCACAATTTGGGGATGTGTTTGCGATCAAGGTTCAAATAATAGGAACGCTTATAAAGAACTAGGAGCAACTTTAGATGAACCGTATTTTATTATTAACAATCGAAAAATTGTTGCACTGTACGATACTCCTCATCTATTTAAGTCTATGAGAAATCAAAGCTAAGAAAGTAATTGACAGTGCTTTTGCTACGGGAATTTTTATAGAAAAATTGGATCGATTGTTCGATGCAATAAATAGCAGAAGCCAATTATGTTCTAACAAAGCTAGTTCGGGTCTTACTCTGGAAGATGACAATGAACCGTTTGAAATTTTAAAGGAAATGAAAAGTTATCTAAAGCAAATAAAAGTTGTAAGCAAAAATTCAATTTATTGCATAAAAGGATTACTTCAAACTATCGAAGCCATTTTAATAATTACAAGAGATCTTTGCGATTACTTAAATGTGACTTATATAACGCAAGTTGCAGCAAGATGCGTTAGAAAATCTATTTTCTCAAATTCGGTCGAAAGGTGGTAATAATTTTAACACTTCGGTTTACGACTTTAGTTTTATAATTGCTAAAATTATGTCCAGTAAAATTGTTTTCCATTCCACATCCCTTAATTATGAATCCGATAACTGTTCGTTTATTTTAGAACCTGAAGCTATTCACGTATCAGAAAATAGAACACACGAACTAGAGTTAGATAATTGCATTGACGAGTCATGTGAAACAGAACAAACACCAGAAGTGGATTTACAGGAAATTGAATTTGTTGAAAATTTTATTAACAACAAATTTGAGATAGAATTATCTTCATTACGATATTTTCTTGGCTACGTCATACATAAACTAATCAAGAGATCTTGATGTGATTCGTGTATTGGAATTATGACTAAAAATTAAGAGAGTTTGATATTACCATCGGTGTACTTAATTAAATTTAAAAATTACTTTAATCCGACAGAAAAAATATATTTAAGAAACGCAACAGATTTCTTTTTGGAACTAACCTGCCTGCACGTAGAAGTTTTTGCAAAATATTTTGCAAAAAGTTTGGAGAAAAAAAACATATTACAATCAATATACAATAAATGTGTTAACATCACTGAAGAAAATGACCAGTTTTCATCTTGGTTTACAGGAGAATGTAAACAACACAAAGAAAATGCGCTCAAGTTTCTAATTCCAGTTTTAATTAGAAAGCATTGTGGTTGGCATTTACAAAAATTAAATGAGAAGACTAATAAAATCAAGACCAAAAACCGCCGACTAAGAATTCTAAATGATTGAATTTAATTGTGTTTCATGTTGGAAAATAAATTTTTTTTAAAATTGCTGATTTTAGATGTTTTTTTTTGTTTAATTTTATATATGATGTAAACGAAAATAATTAGCTAACCTAACTATTGTTAGTATACACGCACACAACTGATGCTAGTCATCTCTACGGTAAAGACTCATTCATTAATAATCGGGATGCTATAATGGTTAAACAAGATGCCAGGCTAATGATTGGAAATTTTAATGGCATAGCTGCCAAATCAAACTGATTTTTAAAAACCATAGTTCTGTCAATAATTCTGTATCTGTCCTATTTCTTTTTTAATTTTTTTTGTTGTTTACTCAGAAAAAAAGCAAAACATAGTACGTACATACTCCAATTTATTCATTGACAAAATAATTAAACTATTATATCCCTTTCGAACGTGTATTATAACACATGCATTAAAAATTGTACGTAAAATAACACAAAATTTTTATATTCATAATATAAATGCATTTCGAATTCGATTGATTCATAATTTTTAGTTTACATTTTATATTCAAATATTATTGTATTGTGTGTACAAAAATGCACGAACAATATAATATGACTTTGCCAAATTTATAAATTTCTTGTTACTAACACATACATTCTTATAGTTCTATTGGCATTATATAAACATAAATGGATATGTAAATGTATAAACAAAAAAAAATAATCAGTTATGCTATTCGCCATCTCTATTTTCTGTCTGAATGCTATTTTAAATATTTTTACTATATTTGCATAGGTGGCACTATGCCTATTTTGTATTTTAAGTAAGAAATAAACAAAACATGGTTTTTGGTTATGATTTTCGCTTCTTTACAATTCATATTCTTTGCTTCAGGTTAATGTGGTGCGGTAAGTCATGATCATAATCCCATCCGTCTTTACACGTTATATACCGTATAAACTTTTTTTGGACACTCTCGATTTTTCTGATAGGTTCGTCGTAAAAAGGACACCAGATGTTGACAGCATATTCAAGTTGAGATCTCACGTAGGCATAATACAGGATCTTGATTGTCTCTAATTAAACCTTCGGTTAAAATATGTTTCGCATCAATGGAAAGTAGCAGAAGTAATCATGATACCAAAACCTGATAAACCACCTAACGATAAAAAATCATACAGGCCAATTTCTCTGCTGCCAATTATGTCAAAACTCAATGTCAAAAATTATTACTAAAGAGACTTAAACAAATAATTGAGGACCGACAACTAATTCCTCCACATCAATTTGGATTCAGAGAAAAGCGCTCTACAATTGAACAGAATAACAAATATAATTGAAAGAACGTTAGAACGTAAAAAAGTATGCTCAAGTATATTCCTGGACGTCGTACAAGCACTCTATGTCATACTAAGATATTATTTATACAATAGACATTTTCGGGTGAAATATGAGGACAAATACTCTAAAGAAAATCTCTCTCGATGTCCCGCAGGGGAGTGTCTTAGGACCAATCCTGTATTTACTATATACAAGGGACATACTAACCACAAATGAAGGAACCATAGCTACATTTGCAGATGACACATCAATTATGGCAATTGGAAATAATGTCGCTGATGCAACGAGCAAACCTGCAGAGGATGACCAATGCGGTTTGTAACTGGACAAAGCGTTGGCGAATCAAGCTTAATAAAATGTTTACCATCTCTGATAATTTACATTAAACCCAGATCAGATTCTGGTTAACACAAAGGTTCAGAAATTTAAACGTAAAGTAATCTCGAATTAATAATTACATTTCATGAAGTCAATTAGCATTTGGAAATATTTTCCGAATTTTTCCGACGGATATTATGGTACCACTGTAATATTAGTGGACCGGTTACAAATAGTTTTAACAGTACAAAGGAAATACGATGACTTTACAAGTAAATACAAGTATTTTAATGCTTATTTAATATAATTGTCGGCCAATAAACACTTAATCCTAAAGAAATATGTGACATCCAATTCTAGTCCATATCCAGTACCCAAATTAAATAAAATTTAATTTAAAATAAAAAAATAAAGAATTATCCCATTAAATTTTAAATGAAAGGATTTTTTCATCTTGTTTCGAAAATCCTTAAAATAGATAAATTATTTTGTGAAAATGGGTTGAAATATATTTTCTCTTTGTATACCTGTATCAAATAAACCGAGAAAAAAAAAACTAAACCAATCTCTTAATCCATTCAATTTATCATGCTACGGAATAACCAAAAAAATAAAAAAAATTAATCGAATTTTCAAACTTTCGACCATAATGTCTTTCTTCTTCCGGATAATTATCATAAACAATATCCGTTTCTAACTAAACAACTCCGAAATCTCATTTAAGTGATCTTTTTCTGCTAAGAAAGAAATTAATTTTAGCAGAACCAAAAAAAAAAAAAAATAAAAAATTGAAAAAGGGACCGGAAGGAAATACACAAAGAAAAAAATTAAGAATTTCCCAACGACAAGCAAAAAAAAAAAAAAAAATTTTAAATTATATTGAAAAGAAAATAATTTGTGCTTTTCTTTTATGTGCTGTTTTGGTAAATGGTGTGGTATTATGTTATGTGTGCTACCTATACATATTTTTATCCTGAATAATAACCCAACCGCAAATTGGAAATGAATATACACATAGCACTCAACAAGTATTCCGTTTTCGTTTATTTTTGTTTTTGCCGTTTTTTTTAATTATATTTTCCACTGTGTGAATTGAAACAAATAGAAAGGAAAATTGAAACAGACTTTTTTTTCCAATTTCCACGTAACCGATTTTTGTGTAGGTATATTTTAGAATTTTTCAGTTATATTTTATAAATGATTTTGATTCATATTTTCTATGTGCATGTATCTATAACGGTGTAGAAATAGATAGGATTATAAATTTATAAAAGTGGCTACAGATGGATAAATTCGTGAAATTCATATTTTCCGTTATGCACTATTTAAGACTATTCTGGTACCATATAAAATACACTATATCACTCGAACGTATTCGATTGTAAGAAGTTTGTTTAATATGAAGAATAAATCTACAATAAAAAAATAAATAAATATCAATTGAAGGCTATACAGTGCATAATCAATGGGCATGGTCAGTGGCGCCCCTAATAATTCTTTTTGTACCTAAGAACTAGTACAGATTTAAGTGAATAACTTATTTCTTCCTAGTGTCTAGTCTAGCCTAAATTATTTAAAAGTATCGGATTTCGAGAGTAGATGACACGAAACATCTTGCCACCCAATGTACTGACGATTTCTAAATATGTAAATCGATAAAGCATCACAAATTTTGAATAAAATTTGAAAAATATCAATAATTTCAAAATAATCTCACAAATGTCGAATATCCTTGAAATTTCTCAAATATTGCATTATCCGTAAATTTTGCTAAAAATGGTGTAAGCATAAAACATGTGTTTGCAAAAATTGTCAATGAGTTATTAAATTTGACAATTTATTTAAACAAGTTTGGGTTTTAACTTAACTTTTAACGTTGAAGGTGTGTACATGCTCTAATTCTGGTGAAAAAATGTACACCACGAAGTTAGAATTGTTTACTATTTTTCATATTGAATTTTTTTTTTATTGGTAACCTGATCAACTTTTTTGTTCTAGTTGGAAATAATTCAACTCATACAGCTAACTTCGTGGTGTACATTTTTTCACCAGAATTTGGAGCATGTACGCACCTTGAGCCTTTTTCATACTTTTAAATTTTTGCTAAAATGTTTTATGTATTTGTAAAAAATCAACAATTTTTAATTTTATAAGCTTTCAATTATCAAAGCTTTTTTAACCAAACTATTTTACTCAGAAATATTATTTTACAAAGGGTAGCGGAATTTTGGCTAAAATTTAGAATATTTCATCTTAAAGTTAATCATCTATCATCAAAAGGTTTCAGTAGCTTTCAAACCAAACCATTTAAATATAAAGTTTGATATTATAAAGGAAGGTGGTATTTGTGTTTAATGAGATTTAAGGCGGCCGCATGTATGCAGATAATGTGCGGATAACTGTTTATCCGCAATTTTAACCAACCAAAATCACTGAAAATGAAAAAGAATTTCACCTCCCAAGCTGGATACTTGCGAATAAAATTGCTCAAAGATACATTTTTTTAACTTGAGAGGGGAATTCTTGTTCATTTTCAGTGATTTTGGTTAGTTGAAATTGCGAATAAATAGTTATCCGGATATTATCTGCATACATGCGGCCGCCTTTAAGCTTGATAATGAATTTATGCCTTACGGGTTTGAACTTAACATTTGTGAGCTTTTTCATAATTTCGGGTTTTTGTTAAAATGTTTTATGCACAAAAATTATGCTTTGCAAAAACTGTCAAGCACTATTAGTTGTAAGAGCTTTTAATTAGAAAAGCTTTTTAAACCAATCTATTTATTTATTTTTGTTTATTTATTTATTTATTCATCAAACAATCTGTGGATGCATTAAAATCCAGTGTTGACTGCTGCTATACATTACAATTTTAAAAAAGTTACATTAAACTTGATTAAACATAAGATTAAAAGTTTTCATTTTAATACAATAAAAAGTTTAAAATTTCAATTACCTACACTTGAAATTGCACCAAATCACTCACACTATCACATTCGAATAAAAATGTTTTTAGACCTGATTGAAAATATTTCAAATTCCGGAAAATTTCCAATTCATCGGGAAGGCTATTGAACATTTTGAGAGCCAAAATTAAAAATGAGTTTGGAAGTTTGTTGTGTTGAATCTTTGAATGTGAATGTACTGAGGGTTTCTCAAGTTTGTATCTAGTACTGACCTTCGACTGCTTCATAATGATAATAAAAAAGCTTTTAGTACTTTAAGCACAAACAGAGTCTAAGTGGAAATATCTCCAGGGATTGAAAAAGAGGCCATGAAGCAGAAGGCCTGAGTGGTTGAATTCTGAAGTAGTAAGTGCCACCCCAACAAGCTAAGCCACAAGACAATTTCGAGTCAATTAATGCAAAGTATATATTTCTTAAAACTACAGTCGAGCATGCTCTACGTAGTAGGTAAAATTTCCTAATCATTATGATGAGATACTTACGAAGGTCATCGATATGGTGTCTCTACAGCATAGTGTTATCTACAGTTAGTCCTAAGTACTTAAAAGATTCAACGAATTCAATTTTAACACAGCCATCGTTACAAGCAATTTGGTCGCAATTACGAGCGTGATAAAGAACATTAGGGTCTACTAAAAAAGCATCGCAAATCTTAAAGAACATCCCTTTAATTTTTGTACTTAAGAACATTGTATGCGCGGAGCACCAGTTCCTTAGGAGGATTAGGTCCGATTGCACATGTTGAGAAACAATGTTACGATCAGGTTGATGGTACATGAACACCAGATCATCCGCGAAAGCGATCAATTGAGAATTAAAGTTAATATAAAAAATAGAGTTCAAATATATCAAAAACAGCAATGGACCTAATACTGAACCTTGCGGAACACCATCGTTTAAGCTTTTAGGCTGACTCACAATACTTTTAATCTTAACAATATGGGATCTATCGGACAAGCATGAGCAAAACCAAAGCAAAGTGATCCCACGAAACCCAGTACAAAAAAGCTTTTTCAAAATAACTTTGTGGTTAACTATATCGAATGCCTTCGTAAGATCAATAAAAATAGAGGCAACCGCATTTCTCTGATCAAGTCCTTCATATAAAAAGTTAGTGAATTCTAATAGAGCATTTTGAGTGCCTCTGGATTTTCTGAAGCCAAACTGGCTGTCATGCAAAAAATTGGTACTGCCCATAAAACTACTAACCCTTGAATGGACGAGCTTCTCAATGATTTTACCAAACACAGAGAGCAATGAGATTGGTCTGTAGTTTGAAATATCATTTCTATCACCTTTTTTAAAAATTGGAATAACAACAGCTTTTTTTAATCTAGAAGGGAAAACACCGGTAGAAAAACTTAAATTTACTATGTGTGAAAAAACATCAACAATATAAATGAAAATTTTTTTGACGAGGAAGTTGCTACCCAGACGAATGCGATAATTTAAGCTCCGATATTACATTTAGAATTTCAAGCGGGAAAGTTTCTAAGAACACACATGAATTTAATTAAGAATTACTGTTTATAAGGTTGGCGCAGGATTCATCATCACAGTTAATGGATTGTTTTAAATTTGCTACAGCAATTTCCAACTTTGTTTAATGTTACCATTGGCAGCTTGAAACTTATTATTAAAATAATTGGATTTGTCCAAGCTTATTTCCTGCTTAACAGCTTTAATTAATGCGTTAACTCGGTTTTTGAAGTCCGATTCATTTAAATTATTATTAAGCTTTTTTGAACCTAATTTTCCTAAGAAGGGCAGGCCTTATCCAAGGCTTAATAATTCTACCTTTCGCTTTAACCTCAACCAACAAAATATTTCCCTCAACATAAAATTTTAAAATATTTATGAAATAGCAATAAGCGCTCGTCACAACAGTTTGAGAGTAGACAGAAGACCAAATTTCTTCATTTAAAACTTTAAATAAATTCGAATAATTAATAATTTTGATATTCCGTTTCAATTTGGGTGAGTAACAAATAGACCCATAAATAGGTACAAATTCAATACTGGGCATACAACGGTCAGTGATATTTAAATTTCGAATGTCAGCTTCGTAGCTAAACTCAAACTTCGGTGAATGTCTGAAAAACAAGTGATCAATGCAGGTGGAGAAACTGCTTGTAATACGGTTTGGCTTATTTATCAGCGATTTAAGGCCGTGAGAGGCTATTATGAGCGGGTGGTATACGTCTTTTAGCAAAAAAACGTTTCGCAAATGAAAGTTTGATCAAATTACTTTTAGCAAAAAAAAAGTTTACCAAACATTCCTTTGGCAAAGAAGTATGAATGGCAAATTCGCTTATGTCAAATATTTGTTTGACAAATTACTTTTTGGCAAATTATTCTTCAGGAATTATGAGGCATTTTGATCGCGCGGTCAAAATGTCTCATAATTCCTGAAGAATAATTTACCAAAAAGGTAATTACTGTAAAATTTGAGCAAAATTTTTGCGCGCCGCGCCTGAATTAATAGAAATATTTTTTCAAATATCAAAATTCAAAATCAAAATTTAAATTCTGGAAAATGAAGATTTAATCTTCCCTTTCCAGAATTGTATCTTGAAATATTGTGGAAAATGGAGTTTTCGATTCTAATTTTACTAATAAATCTCTATTTTCCAGATAATTCTAAATTACTGTTTTCAAGCAAAAATATGTTTCTTAATTCCAGCGCGCGTCATACCTGCCAAATTTCATCACAATCAGTTCAGAAATAGCCAAGTTACAGGCTAATTAACCATATTCCGAAAGTCTATCCAAAAATCATTTGAGCATCCCATTTCCATCATACCTGTTGAATTTCATCATAGTCGGTAAAGAAATAGCCAAGTTACAAGCTAATTGTGCATATTCAAAAACTTCATCTAAAAATCATTTAACAACAATTCCATTTTCACCGTACCTGTCAAAATGTACAATATCATAATCCCAAAAAAATGGCCAAGTTTTTTTTTTATTTTTTTTATATTCATTATCATTACCAACTTTATTCAGTTTATTTATCTACAATACATACATCATATATTTAATTGGTAAGATAAGTGCACTTTTAGTTCAAAAGAACATGCGTCAAGTGCACTGATTCATCATTGACAATCATTATTAATCATTAATTATAAAAAAAAAATTAAATTTAAATAAATATTACATATGTATGTACATACATTTTCTCTTTCTTTTTCCCTTTTCCTTCCCTTTTTTTCATTTCTTTTTTCTTTATTTTATTTTATTTTTTTTTTTTTTTTAATATGGCTATTTTCTTAAGTAACATTAATTTGTATATTATGTAAAAACATGACCCATCACTTTCATACTTGCAAAAAGGAAAGTACTTCAATATCTTTATTATGGTTTACCCAGAGCCTTAGGCTTTTTGAGAAAACAGACAGATTGCGGCTATTACGAATATCCAATCCCAATGGTAAATTATTAAAGGTAATAGGTGCGAGAACACATTGAAAAAACTCTTCCGGAAATCTGTTTTAAAAACTGGAACATTTTTTTTCCATTGAAAATTTGAACGAAGGCTATAACTTGCATGGCTAACAGTATTCCCACTTATATCAAAAAATAGTCTTAACACCTTAAGGACGAACATGTGCTTAACGGAAGAACGTCTAACTCTCGAAATATGGGCCAAGAAGGAGACCGCAGTTCTTTAAAGCACATTATACGAGCTATGTGTTTCTGTCACACAAATAGTGGATTTAGAGTGGATTTGCATGCCCCTCCCCAGCACGATAGTCCATATTGTAAAATTGAGTCAACTAGGGCAAAATACACCATTTTCATTAGATAAAGCGGACAAAACAACCGAAGTACATACATTTTCCTAGACACCAGTAACAATCTAGACTTCAACCCTTCAATATGCGCCTTCCAATTTAGATTACTATCAATCAGGATGCCCAGATATCGAAGTTCATTAACCACTTCTACACGGAAGCAACCATTAAATACACAAAGTGGACATCGGTTACATCCAGACACATGGTAACTTATCTCAAGTAGCTCTGGATCTCTATTTCTGAAGTGTTGTAACTTAGTTTTCTCGCTCAAAAGCAAGTTATGAGCTTTTAACAAGCAAGTCAAGCTCGATGCCTGAGACATTATCTTTTATGCTAGGGCCAGTGTATACAAATGAAAAATCATCTGCAAACGCAGTCGGAGAACCACAAAACTGCTGATTGAAAATTCCGTTAACATAGATTAGGAATAATAAAGGTCCCAATACAGAACCCTGCGGAACTCCTACATTGACTGACAAATCCTCACTCGTTTCCCCGTTTATTCGCACTATCTGAGTTCGACCAGGAAGATAGGAAAAAAACCACTTATGGATTAAACCTCTAAAGCCACAACAATAAAGTTTTTTTAAAAGAGTTGAATGATCCACTCTATCAAATGCTTTTGTTAAATCTATAAACAAGGCGGATGCTTTTAGCCCCTGTTCAATGTTCATGCCAATATGTTCCAAAAAAGACAAAGTAGCTTGTTCCGTATTCCTGTTTCTTCTAAATCCATATTGTCAAAGTGATAGAAAATTATTCTTATCTAAGAAGCTCAAAATCCTGACTTTCATAGCCTTTTCAAATATTTTGTAGAATACCGATAAAAGGGAGATAGGTCGATAATTGTTTAGCTTTGATTTATCATTCTTTTTGTAAATTGGGATTACTACCGCTTTTTTTTAATGCTACCGGGTAAATTCCGGACTCCACGCTCAAGTTAAAGATGAACGAAAGAATATCAACTAGGAAACAAGCCATAGCCATTTTTTTTACAATACTATTAGACATCAATTCCAGGAGATGATTTATTTTTAAGTGCTTGAATAATACTGTATAGTTCCCCTGGAGATATAAAAGAGAAGACAAAGCTGCTTGTAGAATTATAATGCTCCGTGATTATCCGGTGTTTCTCAGCTAGAGACATATGGTCAGTAGTATCCATTGAGCCACCTACGTGTGTAAAATAATCATTGAACTCATTGGCAATGGCAACAGAATCAGAAATTGTATTTCCCTTTTGATCAATGATTTCTATTATTTCAGCTGGTTTTTGATGACAGTTTAATATTTCATTGATTGTTTGCCAGTTTTTTCGAGCATTTGTACCATTATTATTAAATTGTTGTTTATAAAACAATTTTTTGCTGGTATTTATTTGGGGATTTACTGTATCACATAGTTTCAGGCTATGCTTTTAGCCTTTTATTATTAGTATGCTTTTTCGACAGATAACAAATTTTATTTCTTTTGCGTATTAGCTTTAATAAATAATCAGACATCCATGGCTTTAGCTTGATTGACCTTCTGCTTGATGCATTCAGCTTGATTGACCATTCTGCTTGATGCATTTTGTACATTTCTCAAGATGAGCGTTAAAAAGATTCATGAAATTATCAAAAGCCACCGACGCATTCAAGGAATTATAAACAATAACCCATCCCTCAAATAAAAGTAAGTCCTTTAACTGATGGTAGTCTACTCGGGTTGACTGAATCGCTCTTTTAGTGGTACGACATAGCGTAGGTCCAGATAATTTAATTTCAATTAAACAGTGATCAGTGATCTTCAAGTCTAAAACTGAACACGAAACTTGTTTGAAGAATCTTTGGTCTAATCTGTATAGAACATTATCAATAAGTGTTGCAGATGAATCCGTAATTCTGGTAGGCGCGAAAACCAAACTATCGAGACCATAATTTGACATTAAAACTAACAATTTATCTACAGTTGTATTATTTTCTAAGAAATCAATGTTGAAATCTCCCATTATGAAAAGATTTCTATGAGATAAATAATTCAATAGCCTGGAAAACTCATTAATGAAATCGGAAATATCGGTATAACTCAACCTATATAAACATACTACACACACTAATTTGCACCTTAAAGTAAAGGTTATGCCTGTTGCATTGAAAGTGAGAAAGTCATGCACGTTTAGACCAAGTTGTTTTGGATTCAACCCGTCACTGGCATAAATTGCAAATCATTTTACTCCAAAATTTGGTATTAAAAAGTGCTACGGAATTTTAGGATAAATTTAGAATATTTGTTAACTATGAGCTTTAGGCTTGATAGGTATAAATTAATACTATGTATTTGGATTTAAATTTAACATTTCTGAGCCTTTTAGTAATTTCAGGTTTTTGTTACAATGTTTTATGTGCAAAAAATATGCATTTTTTTAAGAGCTGTCACTGATCGAAACTTTTTAAACAATTTATCTCAAAATTGCATTTCCCTTTGTAACGGAATTTTGGGATATATGTATTTAGAATGTTTGTTTCCAATGAGCTTTAAGATTGATAATTAATTTATACTTTTTGGATTTGAACTTAACATTTTTGAGCTTTTTAATAATTTCTGGTTTTTAATAAAATGTTTTATGATCATAAATTATGTATTTGAAAAAGTTGAATATTAAGAGCTTTAGTTTTAAGAGCTTTCACTTATCGTATATTTTTAAACAATCCATTTAACTTCGAATTTTGATATAATAAGGGATGCCGGATTTTTGGGTAGGATTTAGAATATTTTTGTTCAATTTAAATTATTAAGAGCTTTTAGTTTTAAGAGCTTTCCATAAACCATTTGACTTTTAAATTTGATATTATAAAGAAAGGTTGTATTTTGGGATTAATTTAGAATTTTTGTTTTCAATGAGCTTTAAGCTTGATAATTTATTTATACTTTCTCGGTAACTTTTGTGCCTTTCCATAACATCTGTCTTTCGTTAAAAGTTTTATGAGTATAAATCATGTATTTGCAATAAATGTTAAGAACTTTTAGTTTTCAGAGCTTTCACTTATCGAAGCTTTTCAACTCAAATCGTTTTACTTAGAAATTTGTTATTACAAAGAATATTTTTTGGAATAAATTCAGAATATTTGTTCTCAATCTCAAATATCCATCATCCAAAATTTGTTTCCATGTGTGTAAGAAAACCAATTGGTTTACTCAGATTTAATTATGTGAACATATTCGGGTCATCGTTCAAAAGTAGATGAAACAGAACGTGATTCATTTGAATGGCCTCAAATAAAACGAAACATTTTGCAACTCTATGCTATTAGGGAATGCAATCCCGATATTATACAATACATAAGGCAAGACCCTGATCTCAACATTTCAACGGAATACCGGGATTTCGGGATTAACAAAAAGAGCGGGATCAAGGAATTTGACAAAAATCCCGGATCCCGGGATTGCTCTCCCCAGCTATGATGAATTCTAAATATATCGATAAAGTATCACAAATTACCAATATAATGTGAAAAATATCAAGAATTTTGAAATAGTCTCAAATTCTTGAAAGTTCTCAAATATCAATTTATTCGTAAGTATGTGAAACTAAAGGAAATAATATACGTGCTAATCACCGCCATGTCAACGTAAATAATCTAGATATTCTTGAATAATTTCGAAAAATCTCTTAAATATCAACATTTAGATTTATATGTGTAACTCTGTAAGTTTTAATTTGAAAATCTTTAAAAATCTCGAATAATCCTAGGAATGTCAAAAAACAGGAAACCTGTAATAAATCGATGAACAATTTTGATTACCCCAGAAAAATCGAAAAATCTCTATATTATGTGAATTTCGTTTGATTTCGAACAATTTCAATAATACCAAAAAATCTGGATATTAATGAATAGTATCGGAAAGACTGTAAAAATCTAGAAATCCTGCTAAAATTTTGAAAAATTTGAAAAATTCGTGATGTAAATATGCAATTATTTGTCAAGTAACTTAATGTTAAAGTAACTAAGCAAGTTAAGGCTAAGGCCAACCAAACGATATGCAATAAGAATAGAACCTTCGGATCATATCGGGTAATTTTTTAAATATCGAACAATCGTATTCTGAGAAGAGGCTTTATAATTCTCGAACCTGACTGTTTCATAACAATGAATCACCAATTAAGTCCCAAACATCACGAATCTCATTGCCAAGTGATGAAAAGGTGAAACCTGAGACAAGCGGATATGAAGTTGGGAAGCGAGAATTTCCAAACTCAAGGACCCCCCAAAACTACCAAAAAAAAACACCATCACTAGTTGCAAACTTAAGTATGCATTAACGCTAATTGATTACAGAGACTGACTGGTTTGGCTCAAGTGAGGGAAACAAGAATTTACTTTCAGTCACGGTTATGTATTTTTCGAGTTTCTTTTTGATTTTTTTGAACATCAAAAAGATACAGCGCTAGCTTTTAACACCAGCAGATTACTATAAGCTCCCTTTTTCAACTCAAATGCAACCTTTTCTAATCAAAACTTTTTTGTAAAAGATTGAATTTGTTTGACTAAAGGCTCAATTTGATTTGTAAAAGTTTGAATTTTAAAAGTAAACGGGGTAAACTTGGAGTTACGCAAAACGTAAAATACAAATAAATCAACCCGGCAAACACTAAAAATTGTTGTCGTTTGATGTAGAAAGCTTTGATTTCAAACGAGTTTAGCTAATTTTCTTCCAAATCTAAATATCGGTCAGAATCTAAAGACATTTTTATTTCTATGGAGTCGGAACCAAGAAGGAATGGTTGAGCTTGTCTTACGAAAATATTTAATAGCAACAGGAACGATTTCTTCTTTTCCTAAAAATTAAACCACCGCCTTTTCTTGAAAATTTCCTAGAAATGTACCGTTCTGGAAATTTGAAAAAATGGTGTACTTTAAGCTTAATCTGAGCTATCTAATGCTAAATTTGACCTAATAAGCCTATCCACTGCCTGCAAATCTTTTAGCGGAGGATTTCCGCAAACTAGCATTTAAGATACTAGCCTCTTATCACTTGATTTATCCAGTCTCTGAGTGGTTCATCCACACCCAGATGCGAAATTGCCCC
The DNA here is from genome assembly GCA_963556165.1 of Tipula helvola. Taxonomy (NCBI): domain Eukaryota; kingdom Metazoa; phylum Arthropoda; class Insecta; order Diptera; family Tipulidae; genus Tipula; species Tipula helvola. The sequence continues at coordinate 178,761,720 of OY744483.1, read as the reverse complement.
TGGTTTAGCCCCTGGAAGCACGTAGAAAGGCCCTCTCTATATCCAAAAAGGTTACTATTGTGTAGTCTCTATACTCGGAAAGATTATTCAATGAAATATGTAAGAGAATGAAGAGCAGTTTCAGTTCAAGAGCAGTACCATCGAGTCCAGGCGACTTATATAGATAAGTATAAAACTATTTATCACCTATAGGACCTTCCTTCTGCTAATAATTTGGCCTACAAGGCTACTTGCCCTATCACCTACTGATGTGGTAGGTACAGATTCGGAACAACTAGGAAAATGAGTCTCCAGCAGAAGTTCTAGCGATTCCGCACTATTAGTGGTCCATATCCCATTCGACCGTTGAAGATAATTTGGGATGGAAAGGCCAGTTGATAGTAGTTTGCGTAGCCTAGAAATCTCCGAAGAGTTCTGAATTTTGCCACAGTATAGTCTCCAAGATCTGTTCTTGGCACTTTTTAATTGATATTTGTAAATTTTTTTACGACTTCCATATAGGAGTCCCAGCCTACAGCGGCACTTATTTTCCTTGCTGTTTTAAAGAGTCTTTTGCATAATATAATACATTAAGAATAATTGCTTAATCGATAATCCTTTTCTTAGGTTTTAAAATGTGTTAAGGAAGAACTCGGCGCCAATCAATAAATTCATTTGATTCGGATTATTAACTTTTGGATCCGTGAATCTTTCAATTGTTCTTAGAAACTGATGTTAAGTGTTCATGATGAGTGCATTAAGTTTGTCCAATATTTAAGCGGTCATCGATAATTTACAAGTTGAATCATATATGGAACGAACGATTATTTGAGTCATTCCATTTGCAGTACCAGCATTTGTCGTGGCCAACCCGGTGAATTCTATATTGAATTTAATTCGAGATATGAAATTAGTTTGCGGGCCTGAGTTGAGTAGAGCTCTACATTGTTGAAACGTGCCCAAACTATCTGAGTATCTGGCAGTTTGATGATAACGGTCAGTAAAATGGAACATTTAGTATTTCAAGTCAAACTAGAATAAACTTCTGCATTAGATATCAAGAGATTTGTTCCTGTTCCCGTAGAAACTTCCTCGCCGGATGCAGTTGTGTAGTTTTACTACTATAATTGTTGGCACCAGTCTCTGGATAATTGTCGGATTGCAAATGTAATAGCGTATGGTGACGTTTCTTGCATTGAGGACGAGAATATATTGAATGGCATTTCGATTCAATATGTTCAGTTCGAAGACAGTTGAAACACATATTGTTTGATCTAACAAATTGTATGCGGTTAACAACGTTCAAAGCTTTAGCGAAGTTTCTAGGGCATCGCATGTTTGCTGTAGGAACGACAAAAATTCATTGAACATCATAATAAAAGTCAAAACGAAGATCGCTGAACGACAATGGTGGTGTAATCACGATACCCATAGCTGTACCAATTTTCTTGGAGAATAATACGTTTATGTGAATTATGTAAGATTTGAAGTTTCGCCTGATATACAGAGAGTAGTTCAATGTTTAAATGTTGGAGATTGGGTCACGGTGTAAGAAACTGTAAGGTAGTCAAAAATGTAAAAAATGTGCAGATTAAACTCATATTCCACAAGATTGTGAGGAGAATAAATTAAAATGTTGTAATTGTACATCTGAGCATCTCGCTGATTCAATAAACTGTCCGGAGAAAATAAGGCAACAAAAAATAAAATATAGAATGGCCGACAAAATACTGTGTCATCAGGAAGCTGCAATGGAAATTCGAAATAATAGAGATAACAGTTGGGTAAATTTCTTAATTAATAACCGATTTCAAGTTTAGAAAATAAAGATTAGTTTCCAGCAAGAGTGGAGAAATACCAGTTATAAATGGAATATCTTGTTTTAAAATTAATGCAAGGTATAAAATTGCTAAAAATAAGAAAATTAATTTATCGATAAACGAGAAGAATAGCAAAATAAATAGAGAAGAATAAACTTAAGAGAATCGTTAAATAGTTTGCAACTGATCGATCGAATGAAATTAAGTAATAGACTACAAGAGAAGATACATATAGAAAGAAATATATTTTTCAACATCGACACCAACTCACATTTTGGAAAAAGAAGCAGTAGTAGAACCAATTGAGGCGCTCAGAACCATAGTGGTCCAACCCACATTTTTAAACATTTTTGTTTAATAGGCCATAAATGTCTTTGGAAATGGAATCTAAGTACACCGACCTGCAATTCCAGAAACAGTTATTTTCAGGTTACTTATTATAATTTTTGTTTTATTATAAATTACCATTTCAATGAACATTTATGACCGTTTAAATGAAAAAAACTTCAGATTTTGAATGTGGGTTAGACCACTATTGTTCTGAGCACCTCAATTAATATACGTACACAATTTCTATCAAATAAGTATGTATATATTTAATATTTCATAGTACAAATTTCATTCGGTTTCATAAGGCACCATGGATTTATGGGAGAAGTATTGGAATTCAAAAATGATTTCACCAGTTGTTATATCATTGGCAATCCCGTATTTTTCATTAGACTATGATAAATAAATGTAGACCTTAACACTTTCAACAAAAACAACAATACGGAATTAATTAACCGACAAAATTGTGTACCATCGTTAACAGATCTTTGCTCATTTCTTCTTCAACGTTATAACCTCAGTAGATAGTCTAACATATGGTTTATCAGCATTTTTGGGAAATATTTTAAAATATAGTATAGGAAAAACCAGTTCGTTTATAATTAATTCAGAAGATTCCAAACAAAAAATTAGTAATGTTACTATCCCGCAAAATTTCCTTTTATCGTCATTATTTACGAATGTTGATTGCAAACGTGTTACTAACATTATAAGCAACAATTGGAGGAGTTTAAAGCAAAATTCAAAAACAAAATTAACGAAATTCCAATTTTTAATAGCTTTAGATATCGTATTCAGAATTCTCATTTAATAATAAAATTTACAAACAAATTTTTGGCTCACTAATGGGTTCGCCTATTAGTCCTATTTTGGCAAATTTATTGATGGAATATGTAGAAAATTTAGCACTCAATTCTTTAGATTTTCAACCATTATTCTACTATCGTTACGTAGATGATATTATAACGGTTGTCCCAGTTGACAAAGTTGATGTTTTTTTTTGGATGTTTTCAATTTGATAGAACCGAGAATTAAATTCACAATAGAAAAAGAATCTGATAAAAAAATTTCTTTTTTGGATACTCTTTTGGTAAATGAACGTAATGGCAAAATTTCCGTGGATTGATATCATAAAGATACATTTCCTGGCCTGGAAGATATTTAAATTTTCAATCTTGGCTCCCGTTTTCTTACAAAATTAACACAATCAAAATTCTTACTCAAAAAATTATAAAACTTTCAAATACAAAATTCCATTATAAAAATTGTATTTTATTAACAAACATTTTAGCTCAAAAATCATTTTCTTGATAAATTAGTACATGTTACTATTTGGAAACAAAATTTTTTTTATAGAAATTCTGTATTTATGGTCGAAAATAGAAACCAAAATTATTTATCTATCCCATACATAAAAAATCTTTTTGAAAAAACTAAACACCTTTTTAAAAATTATAATTTTAAGATTTTGGGAAGACCAGCATCGAATTTGAGTACAACTTTGTTTTCTAAACTTAAGGATTTAATTCCTCTAAAGAAAAAGTCCAATGTTTTCTATCAGCTCCAATGCAAATGTAATATTACTAGCTGTCTTTTCGGTGACGCTCTCGATGGTACTGGGCATATTTGGAATGAAATCAGGCAGTTGAAGTGGACTGGGAGTTATCGAGGAGAGTGAGAGCTCCTGGAGTTCGCCAGTAACTATTGTGACTAAGGGGAATGGAAAATTGAGATTGTGCCTCGATGCCCGAAAGGTAAACGAGGTGACTGTAAAGGATGCATACCCGGTCCGGTGCCTTCAATTGAGGGACTACTGAGTCGGCTGGAAGATACCACCTTTATTTTCACTTTGGACTTGAAGAATGCCTTTTGGCAAATTCCTCTTGACGATGATGCAAAATGTAAAACCGCTTTTATTGTACCGGGTAGGCCCCTTTACCAGTTCACGGTAATGCCTTTCGGGCTCTGCAACGCTCCACAAAGTATGTGCAGATTAATGCACAACAAGGTGATTCCACACCAATATCAGGACAACATCTTTGTATATCTTGATGATCTACTCATCACATCGAAAACATTTGAGGACCACCTGAATTTATTGAAGTTGGTAGCCAAACGCCTAAACGAAGCCAACTTAACTATTAATATAGAAAGCAAATTTTTATTAACAGAATTACCTTATTTAGGTCATATAATCGGCGGTTGCTGTATGTGAGTAAATCCAGAGAAGATTTCTGCCATCAATGCCTATCCGATACCAAAAACTTTAAAACAATTACGGCGATTTTTAGGCATGAGTGGTTGGTATCATCGATTCATCGCTAATTTCTCGGCAATCTCTGCACCTCTCACGGATCTTCTGAAATCTAAAGGAAAAATAGTTAGACCTAGACCGAGGCTGCTCAAACTTCTTTCGAAGAACTAAAGCGCTCTTTAACTTCAGCTCCCGTATTGGTTCACCCAAATTATAAGCTACCATTTTTTATTCAAGTGGACGCTTCTTCTACGGGGAGAGGAATTTTATTCCAAAGATATGAGGACGAGGAACACCCCATTGCATTCTATTCTATTAGAATGTTGTGCAGCGGTATTAGGTATTAAAAAGTTCCGATCTTATATTGAAGGATTTAATTTCACCGTCATTACAAACCATGCTAGCTTTCGTTGGTTGATGAGTCAGTCCGACTTATTAGGACGGTTAGCTCGATGGAGCTTAAAGCTCCAAGGCTTCCAATTTCAGATTGAGCACCGTAAAGGTTCCAATAATATAGTTCCGGATGCGTTATCGCAAGTTTATTGCGAGGAAATTGTACCTGACGGTGACCATAATAATGCTGATGATATACTTAATAATGCTGCCATATACTTGGACAAAATTGCCACTCTACAAAATTTAACTAATGTGAAATTCAATTGTCAGATGAGAGAAGGAAAAATTTTAATCTGTCCAAATTACAGTGTATAATACCTACATACGGATTTACCCGTTTGGAAATTATTCATATCACGTAGTTTGGTACCATCACTAATAGTCAAAGCACATGCACCTCCTTCAGCAGCGCACATGGGAATCGAGAAATCGTTAGAGCTACTTAAACGACATTTCTTCTGAAATGTCAAACGACGTCAGAGATCATGTTCAAAAGTGTCAGGTTTGTAAAATGTCTAAAGCTGCGAATTATGCATTGAGACCTAATATGGGGGATTTTTTATCGGTGGGCAGGTCCTTTCAATTTCTGTGTATAGACATTTTAGGGCCATATCCTCGTTCTAATCGTGGAAACGTTTATTTATTAATTATTTTAGACCGATACAGCAAGTTTGTCTTATTGAAAACGCTAACAAGCTTTTTAAAAAAAATTAAAAAAATAAAAACATTATAGAGTCCTAATTTAATAATTTTAATTATATAAAATTGTGGCTCAATAATATTTATATAAATATAATAAAATGGTTCTTTTAACATTTGTTTTCTAGATTTTGAGTATAACGAATTTCACGATCCTGAAAACGCTGAACTAAATCGATTTTTAAACCATTCCACGTTATCCTTTTACTCATCTCGAGATAAGCCCAATACCAGTCAGCAACTGTACCGGTAAGCACAAAACTTAAATCAGTAATGAGCTGGTTAGATGACTGACCTGCTGACCAGCCATAACTTTGAATACAAATCGTTTAATACAGTGACTCTCATAATTGATCACGATTTCATAAGACGCTAATATTTTATTACACCAAAATAAAATAAATTTTTTTTGTTTTTCTTTTTAAATTCAATAGTTTATTAAATATTTATTTAACAAATTAAAAAGACAATTCAATCTCAACAACACAAATATCAATAATAAATTGACATAAAAATTATTAAGTGTGATCAATTATGAGAGTCACTGTAGATGCCCCTTTTGGTGAACCGTCAAATGAAATATTCCATCGAGAAGCGGCATTCCCGGAATTGTTAATCGTGAAAATAACGAAATTGTTCCGGGTGGGAAAAATCAGCAACGACAGCTGATTTTGATGATCATGGTTGATTTTTTTTTTTAATACATCACTACCCATGGCGGGTTTCTTGAAATTTATTCGATTCGCATCTGTGTCGCTAGCAGATGATTCAGTTCCGAGCTCTTCTAAAATATCCTCATTTAACTTATTAATAGACTTATCAGGCTCTAATTAATTTGCTAAAAGTTTACTACAAATAGCTAGTATAAGCCTTGAACATTTATCAAGTAAACTTTTACACTCCTCTTTGACTTCTTTCGAATTTTGTATACGGTTCAATCTACTAAATAAATGTTGGAATCAAGATAGGGCACGGTTTATTTTAGGTGCGTTTTTAATTGGAATTGCCTCCTGCATTAATAAATACGGGTCTTTTAATTTAAAAGAAATTTTTGAAACTTCCCTTTTAGGGTTTTTCCTAACTGCATGTGCGGTTTATTTCGAATTAAAACAGAGTGTTCCTATTCTGACTTAATTGATTCTTTTAATTTTTCCAATTTAACGTCAGAGGTTCCCACAATTTCTCTTATTTCACACTATATGTGAAATAGATCGATCGGATCCATATCGATCAGTATACGTTTGTACTGAGTTAGCAACTGTAACAACGTACAACAAGTGAAACTGAACAAATGTTGTGAACAAACTTATAACAGACAATAAAAACCAAAACGTCAAGGACGGAATTCCTTGAGAACATCATGTCACCACACCAGTCCAAATACGTTACTCTAATAAAATTAATCCGTTTATGATATTTCATATTTTTACAGTATTAGAAAAATATTCGACACAATTTTGTACTACGTTTTAGTCATTTAGAGTGTTTCCCTCTAGCATATACAACAAATACAAATAAATTTCTTTTCAGATTTCAATAGGGGTGTTGGGTGCGTCTCAATAGGGTAGGGATTTCGTGGTCTATATTCCAACGCTGCAACTATGTAGAAATCACCAAATGCGTCTAGTATACCTCCAAGTGGTAACACCCGGGCAACGATGTGAATACGTCGGCTAAATACTAGATGCGAGTGCAGTACACTATAAATGAGCAATGAGCGGAACGAATATGGAAAATAATACCCCAGGTGGTACACCTGTTACTCAGGTAAATCCACCCTCTTCGGAGGTTGGTCTCGTGGATTCTGGGGGAGACCAGCCATTGCTATACTACAATTATTTTAACCAATCCCAAGATATGTTGGTGAATAAACAAGCTCAACTGAGCGAATCAGAAAATAATACTTCACATCCCTCCCAGAGAAGTAAGAAAGTATCGGATTCTCCTATAAGAGGCCGTAGTCCTTCTATTGGGGCCAGCAGCAAGAATATTCGTTTTACAGACGAAGAAAAGCTTCACAATGAATTATGTAAAGCTGAAATGCATTAGTTAAAGCCAACAATATTAACAATCAACTGAATGATACAATTATGCAGGAGCGTATGAAATCGCTTGTAAAAAGAAGTTAAAGCTCTTAAGCCAAAGGAGGCAATCTATCCTACTCCTAGCCAGCCTTCAACTAAACAAGAGTACCATACGGATGAAGACGAACTAGCTCGAGAAACTGAGTGGATAAGAGTTAAAGGGGTTAGTATTGAATAATACGCCCTCCCCACCTCAATTAAAGGATGATGTTCCAAATATTATCCAGAAACCACCCAAAAAAATATCTCCACCACCACCAATAATAATAGATGAAGTCAAAGACTACGATATACACTATGAGAAATTAAAAAAAATAACTACAACTGATAAGTTTAATGCAAAGGTGATGAATGGAAACACCATCAAAATAAACTTGTAAGATAATGAAACTTACAGAAAAATGACAAAAATGATAAACGAAGAAAAACGTGCTTGGTACACGTTTGAAGACAAACAAACCAGATCAATAAGGAAAATAAGAAAAAATAATTGATGATCTGAAAGCAAAAGGATTTAAGGTTACTGAAGCATCAAATAAGCTAAATCGGAGAGGCAAAGTACCTCTCAACATGTTTATGTTGACCTGCGATAATGATGAAGATATCGAAAAAATTTATCAAATTAAGTACATCTTGGGATGCAAAGTGGTTATTCAGCCTCTAAAACGATCTAAGCTTAAACCACAATGTAAACAATGTCAAGCCTATGGACATACACAAAAATTAAGCAACAGGGAACCCAGGTGTGTCAAATGTTAAGGTAAACATTATACCAAAGATTGTGTAAAAGATAAAAATGTTCAGCCTAAATGGGTTCAATGTGGAGAAAACCATCCGGCTAACTCTAGAGGATGCTATTGAATTGCAAAACATCAAAAGTAGGAATGTGATTGCTAAAAATCCAAGATTATTCAGACAGCAGGCAATTAAGATGAACCCCGAAGTAAATCGTAGAGTGTTGGAAACTACTCATGGACAATTGGGTAAAATGACTTATGCTTAAGTAACGATGAGTAACGGAAATCCAGGAAAAACTGTTCAAAATGACAATATAAGTCACACACTTAAATTAATTTTAAGCAAGCTCAATACATTTGATGAGCGATTACAGAAACTAGAGTACCACTAAGGGAGCCATCCCTAAACAGAAAACTGGCCGATGATCTTAGAATCTTATGTTGGAATACCAATGGAATGCAACATCAACAAGAATTGCAGGTTGCCTTATCACGAAAAGTCACTTCATTATAGAGAAACAATCATTAAATTTAAAAATTATCATATATATCATGCCATTCATCCGGAAAACACTGCTAAAGGAGGTAGTGCTGTTATAATCAGAAATAATATCCGTTAAAATGTAAAACAGAAGAAATACAAGCAACTGCTGTTAATGTCAAAACCAAAAATAGTTCTATTTGTATTGCTGGTGTTTACTGCCCACCGAAGCACTCGTTGAAAGAAAAGGATTATTTCGAGTTCCTGAGTTAATTAGGAAAACGGTTTGTACTTGGAGGAGACTTTAATACAAAAATTGTCCACCGGGGCTACAGATTAACAACAACTAAGCGTAAAGAACTCCTAAGAGCTATTAGGAAATGCAGTTGTGTAGCCCTCTTAACTGGAAAACCAACCTACTGGCCTACTGATCCAAATAAAGTACCAGATCTGATTGATTTCTTTATAATAAACAACATATCTGTAAATTATGTACAAGTAGATGCAAGCTATCATATAATTTAAACTTTGGTCATTCACCGATACTTTTAACGTTAAGTGAAAAAATTATTCAGAAAGAAAGGAACCCTTTTCTAGTAAATAATTACACTAATCGGGAATGCTTTAGACTATCGCTAGAAGGAAAAATTAACTTAATGGTTCCATTAACGACCGAGGAGCAATTAGACAAAGAAGTTCACAAATTTGTAAACGATATACAGCAATCAGCTTGGGAAAATACCCCTAAAGTTAAAAAGAAAATCAAAGGAAACAACTACCCTTTGGAAATTAGGGGACTCCTAGCAGAAAAAAGAAGAGCGAGAAGAGTATGGCAATAAACAAGGGCCCCCAAGATAAAACTAATTTGAATAATCTCACTCAACAATTATGAAGAGAGATCAAAGAATTGAAAATAATGAATCAATCACCAACTATTTAAGAAAATTAACAATTGATAGCAGTACTGATTATTCTCTTTGGAAAGCAACCAAAAGAATTAAAAGACCAATAATGCAGAATCCTCCAATAAGAGTAGCAGGTGAGAAATGGGCTAGGAATAATGAACACAAAGCTCGAGAATTTGCTGAACACCTTGAAAAAATATTCGAGCCACATCAAGATGAAACGTTAGAAGCCGAGGTAATATCTGAACAAGGTGTGCAAGAAAGTAAAGAAATCCTACCGACAACACCAAAAGAAGTTGTGTGTGAGATAAAAGCTAATATGAATATGAAAAAAGCTCCTGGCTACGATCTTATTACTGCACACATCTTAAAAGAACTGCCAAGGAAAGCTCCGGTGAAGCTCATCAATCTTATAAATGCAGCTTTAGAATCAAATATGTACCAAGCTTGTGGAAAATTGCAGAAGTAACCATGATCCCAAAACCTGAAAAACCACCACACATAATCTCATCTTACAGGCCAATTTCGCTATTGCCAGTCATGTCCAAACTCTTTGAGAAGCTTCTGGTAAAATGGTTAAATCCGATAGTCGAGAGTAAAAATTTGATCCCAAATCATCTGTTCGGTTTTCGTAACCAACACTCAACAATTGATCAAGTTCACCGAATAACCAGTATAATTGAGAAAGCACTAGAGGAGAAAAAAATCTGTTCAACAATATTTCTAGACGTTGCCCAAGCATTTGATAGAGTGTGGTATGAAGGACTTAACCATAAATTAAGAAATCTTCTACCAATTCTATTTGCTAATATACTGGAATCTTACTTGAAAGATAGATTCTTCAGGATTAAGTTAGATGACACTTTCTCTGAATTGAAAGAAATCAACGCAGGAGTTCCACAGGGCAGTGTATTAGGGCCGGTTTTATACCTACTGTACACTTATGATCTTCATGCATTAGAAAACAATACAGTGCGACATTTGCAGATGACACGGCGATCTTAGCTGTTGGCACAAGCAACGAAGAGTCAACACAAAAGTTGACAAAAAGATGGCGAATAAAACTAAATGAAACTAAATCAGTTCACATTAAAAAAAATAAATAATATTTCAATAGATTATTGATTATTAGAAAAATTAAATTTTTTAAGTTAACTAAATCTCATTACAAACCTGTATGCCCATGTACTATGCTGTTGCACAAATTCTGAAATAAATAAAGACAATATTTGTACATCAACAAAATAATTATAAATACATTTCAATATTAATAATAAAGCTCATCGCATTATAAAAGTATAAAAGCGTCAAAAAAAAAATTCATCGCTAAGAAGAAATTAAATCGATACAGAAAACTTAAATATTTGTATACAAATTTTCAGGAAGCTTCTGTTTAACTCAAAAATCAACTTAAACTAAGTATTTGACTTTTTTTACTTTACAGCATAATTAATTAAGTTGTTAACTTTTTTTAATAAAATAATGTAATGGTAAAGAAGAACCCGAAGACAAAAACGAAGAAATATTTATGTAATCTTATAATTTAATTAAGGATTACAAAAAAAAAAAAACGAAAAACCAAAATAAAAAGTTGTGGTTTTCAAGGATAATTTATCCTGACTAAATGTTATATAGTTGTTGGATAGATTGTTGCGGAAAGACACGATTAGATGTATACACACCTAGTGATAAAGAAGAAATGAAGGAAATTAATGTAGTCAGTTTCTTATTTGTTCTTGTACATTTTTTGTTGCTGCCTGCCAAAGAAAAATTACTTTAATTTATCATGATCATTAATATTGTTAATATTACTCTGTGTTGTTTTCGTTAATATTTTTATTTGTATAACTTCTTAAAGTCATTTGCAAATAATCCGGTATGAAACTACTTGTCGGATCTCATCTAATATTTTGTACATATAATATAGGCAACAAGTCATATTTTGTTATAAACACACACACACACATGAATAAGCTCCAACTATAAACTAATATCGCTTAATTGATAATTTAATATTTGCATACCAAAATATTTTTATTTTTTTTTTTGGGTGAAAACTAATATTTTTTAACACTCACGTATTCCCCGATAAAAACTAATTAAACTATCACACACACAGCAACAACAAAAACAGGTACAGGGAGCAGCCAGAAAAAAAATCTCAATTAAATGTTGGAAATATAATTGTTTGCCATATTAAAACAAAAACAACACCACCAGTCACAACAACCAAAAACAACCGATTCCAAAAAAAGCAAAACCAAAATGTATGAACAACCAACACAAACCACTAACGTTGCTCTAAAAGTTACGAGCAAAAACTTTTTTTTTATGTATTTTATATTTATAATTTAATATTTAACAAAAAAAAGAAAAAAATATTCACCAAAAGCACTATAAATGAAATACAACAAAAACCTTACAAAAATGTTGTTGAGGTGTAATTAAAAAGCAATTATTTTGTGACAAAAACGTGACAAACGGGAGTTATACAACAAAAAAAAAAAAAAAAAATTGAAAAAATTAAATGAAAAGTTTATGCGCTACATACGTACATAGCATACATCCATTATATATTTTGGTAGCACCTAGTAAACAACATACAAAATATGCTGCTGGTTAAATATTTTGTACCCCCATCTAAACAGTGCATAAATTCTACATGCAATAATCATTTAACTAAATCATAATTATGTATGCACAATATATAGTGAGATGGGTTTATTGTGGTATAGCGCAGATAAATTTGATGGTTTTGCATACAGAAATGCAACAATAATTTACGATTTTAATTACAAATCGAGTTGAATTTTTATTTTTTTTTTATTTGCTTTTGCTTATGAAGAGCTGCAACAATTAATTTACAAAGTTGTGCACTTTTAAGATATTCAAAAATATTAAAACTCAAAAAAATTATCTATCGCTTAAAAAAGTCGAGTTTACTTTCAGGCGTAAAGAATTTTTCTAAACTGGCAAAAAGTAGGGTTGAACTAAAATTAAGCATTATCAAAAATAGTGCGGTCTTGCTTATCCTGGTCAAAGATCAAACTTTTCAGTACGAAACCAAACTACAAAAGAAAAAACTTAAGGAAATTTCTTGTTTTTTAAGGGTATAAGGGGGGGACCTGATATTTCTACTTTTTTGTTAGAGTATACGTGTTATGAGTAGATGGCTTCTTTATTTCACTGGCTCACCAAGTCGTAAATATTGGAATGCTATTAAAAATAATACAATTGTGTATAAACACCGCCGAAAAAATCGTATTGTTAAAAAAACAGATAAATTTTCAAAATTTCTAAATGTTTACTACTTAATTAATAGAATTAAACATATATAAATTTGTTAATGATAAATAAGATAAAGAGTTATCACAAGACAAAACAATTTCTACGCTACATGACATGCTTGAAGTTTCTGGATGCTGAGCAAGGAATTATACAATTTATATAGTTAACTATAATTTATATCAGTTACATATTCTAATGATTTCCGCCACATTAGTCATTGTCGTAACTTAAAATTACTGTTAAGTTTAAACTACTATTATAGTTAAAGTAATTCCGCAATTTTTCTACAACCACACTACCACTCAGCCTTAATAAACATCCTACATCACAATAATTCACTGCATTCATTTCCATTTGTATTAATACTCACATATACAACACTCAAAGATGTAAACTGTAAAACCTTCAAAACTAAAAAAAGTACCACTCAACAGTTAAAATTGCTAAGAGTATTAATTAAATTCAACATCATGGTCCTTATTATGGCACATCGATAAATATGGCGGATTTGCATATATCAACATATCTTGCGTAAAATCCCATACTCGATCGCTTTCGCAATATATTTTTTTACTCAGCACGCAAATGCCATTACGCTGAATAAAAAATATAACCTCTGTTGGGGCAATCGACTTGCCTAAATTTGCTGTGTAAATAGCAAAGGAAAAGTTGCCTTGCGAATCGTTCCCAAGATAATAATAATAGGTCGTTAGATCCAATTTACTTAACAAAACTAATTTGTTAATAGTTATAAAAACTTATTTAATAATTTATTTAATTATTTTTGTTTTACGATTAGATTACAAATTATGACTAAACAATTTTATGATAAAAAATGACAAGATGGATTTTATAATGTGGCCAGAGTTGAAAACAAATTTTAAATTACATGATGAATACCATTATACTCTATTGATCAAATATGGCAACACTCAAATTAAAGACGCATTATGCCCAAATAAATTATAATAACCTATAAAGGACATTAACCGTCAAAAAACGGCGATGGATGGATTAAATATAAAGATGGCATTAGTAGTTTTTAAATTTTTTTTTTTGTTGTATCGAAACAAAAATGTAAACAAAAGCAAAAAAACTCGAATAAAACTTACCACTAGACTCTAGACATCAATTATAAAAATAATTAATTTTATTTTTTATTTATTTACCAAAAATTAAAAATTGTTAAAGCTGACGTCTTTAGAAGTTATCCCGTACTATGTTTCCACGTATTAAATAATACTGCAGCACCGTCGCCAGAAGTGTTGAGTCAGCTGCTGCACCATTTGCCATCTTGATAAGTGATTTGGTTTGAAATGGGTTCGGCTTCGGGAATTTTTGTGGCTGCATGTCCTATCTGGAAATGAGACGGCGTGAGAATTTCGATGTCAGTGGCATTTATGGAGCATAAAGGCCTAGAATTTAAGATGCTCTCGATTTCAGCGAGCAGAGTGATCATTTCCTCATGCGTCAATATGGTGTTGCCAATTACGTGCCGCAGGTGATATTTCGTTGCCTTTACGCCTGCTTTCCAGATACCGCCAAAATGAGGGGGACTAGGAGGGATAAAATGCCATGTTATAAATTGCCTGGAAAGATAATCTGAGATAGGTTTCGAATTTTTGGCAATTTTATTAAATTCTTCCCTTTTGCCATTGTCACTAAACACCTCCTGACAAACACCTCTTCTAGACACAAATCTTTTTAACGCTCCCACGAAAGCGTCGCTGGCCAAGTCGCTGACCAATTCCAGGTGAATTGCCTTGGTACTTAGGCAGACAAAGAGGCATATATATGATTTATATGACCTTTGTCCTCGCCTCCTTCGCATATGAATTAGAATTGGGCCAGCATAGTCAATCCCAATCCTTAGAAACGGTCGAATTAATTCTACTCGGCAGCTCGCCAGATTTCCCATCAGTTGACTTGCTGTTTGTGCTTTAAATTTTGTACAAACAACATATCGGCTAATTACCTGTCGTACTACATTGCGACACCCAGGTATAGAATAATCTTGCCTAGAATTGGCTAATGTCAATAGTGGTCCGGCATGTTTGTTGTCTTTGTGAATTGAATAAACCAGCAATCGACTAAGTTGCGACTTGGGGTGTAGAATTATTGGATATTTGGTAGAGAATGATACATTAGTATTCTCTAGTCGACCACCGACACGAATGAGCCCAACTTTGTCGATGAAGGGGTTCAGTGATTTTAGGCTGCTTGACTTAGAGATTTCCTGGCTGGCGCGCAGTCGTCGCATTTCCTCTGAATAAAACCTCATTTATTCGTGCTCACACAATTTAAACACCGCATTAAATAGCTCTTCCCGGGTCAGGCAGTCCACTATCTGTGTATTAGTTTTCATAATTGTGATGAATCTTAGTACATATGCTAAAACCGCTTTAAGTTTCGTTATTGTTGAATATTTTGACATCAACTGGTCGAACCATTTTGTTCGAGCATCATCGATCGTATTGGTAAATGTGAACGCCTTATGATTTTCCTCTCCATTGAAACCGTAGTTATTTTGCTGTGGAGGCCAGCGGTCGTTGGATTCCTGTAGCCAAGTAGGTCCACGCCACCAAAGGCGAGGTTCAGCGAGTTCCTTCGGGAATAATCCCCTGGATGAGCAATCTGCTACGTTCTGGCCAATTGTTATCAGTTGTTCAAGTATATTTCGGTTGTTGTATTGGTATTGGTGGATCCGTCAAAGGCAGCTTTGAATTTGGAAGTTGTTCTGGAAAGTTTTAACAAGCCGTGATGAGGTAGATAGTGTCCACCATCCATTATTTTCGGTTGCCGAATTTCCTTCATGTGGTGAAGTCCTTGATACTCATGCATAAATTCTCGATATAAGGCGTAAAATTCGGGTTCTTTGGTAAAGCGGCGTTCAATAGCTCTCAATCGTTCGATGACAGTGTGTAAGAATTTACCAAGATTGTCTGGCGATTTTCTAAATGTAAATTTACTATAAATCGGCCATCATTGGTCAATTTTACTTTGGCGTTGAAATGGTTCTCGCAGAACGACTCCTCAGAAGACGCGGGTGATTTAGATGTTGTGATGGATTCTAATTCGCAAAATCCAAGGTTTGATTCAGATCAACATTGCTTTGGACTGCGAACATCGAGACCAATTTATCTTGTGACTTATTTTCAAAGCTTCCGGAAACAACCCAACCGAATACAGTTTTTTCGGCGATTAATCCATCTTGATTTATTATGATTTTGGCAGGTTCCAACAGGTTGAATAAATAATCTGCGCCGATCAAGACATCTATACGACTCGATTTGTGAAATTATGGGTCAGCCAGTTGTATTTCGGGCCATGAACTAAATGAAATTTCCTCAATCGATTGGTGCGGCAAATTAGCAGTAATTTTTGATAAAATTAATGTCTCCATTGGCACTTCTGGATGGCAGTTTGGTCGCACAATAAATGTGGCTTTTCCTCTCGTATACCCAGCGCTGCAACTTCCCAATCCGGTTATTGATAATCTAGCATTTGTTCTTTGCAATCCTAGCCATTGTACGCATGAGGCCGAGATAAAACTGACTTGAGAGCCCAAGCCTAATAGCGCACGACATACGACTATACGTCCAGTTAAATCCAAAATGTTCATTAAAGCTGTTGGTAATATCGTATGCTTTACATTGGTTTGGGAACAATATGATGTTGTTGATTCGGTGGGAACAGCTGCTTCATTAGAATTGACCACATGTTTTGTAATCGTCCGGCGCGTGGAGCAAGGTGTGGTGCTTTTTCTTACAATGCTGGCAACGATACTTTGAAAGGCATTTTTCAACTCGATGTCGTCGACTTAGGCAATTGAAGCATCAGTTTTCCTCCTTTGCCCAATTCCTGCGTTGTTCAGCATCCATCTGATTTAATTGTTGACACGCTACCAATGAATGATCGCTTGCATTGCACTTTGCACAATTGTAGGTCTTATTTTCAATGGTGACATGGCTCTTAACTCTTGCTTGTGTGGTTGGTTTTTTAAGCGACATGTTAACAGTCTCCAAAGTGTCGATTCGTTTTGAGAGAAATTCCATAAAATTCGAGAAATCTGGATTTTCCAGATCAGCTACGTGTTGTGCCCATAATAATTTGGACTTTTCATATAATTTGAGAACCAACAGAAAGATCAACCAGTTCAGCCTTGATTCAGAGTTCAGCCTTGTCGTCCAACGCCTTTAAGCAACGGATGACTTCATCAGAAGTGTCCATGAGTCTTTTAATATTGTCTGGATTGGCGGTGGTTATGGACGGCTGATCGATAAAAGTACGCAGAAACACATTAATTATGTGTCGCTTACGATCATATCTTGATTTAAGCTTTTTCAGAGCGCCGATGTAATTTCTCTCGGTTAAGCTTGTATGCCTCAATAGGATTGCCGCTTAACCTCGTAATAATCCCTTCAGGTACTGGGATATTTGTACCGGGTTCAAACTGACAGAGTTATGTTTTGTGCTACTAAACAGGTCGTAAAAGGATTGCCATTCCCTATATTTCCCTGAGAACGGGGGTATATTGATTCTTGACAATTTCACTTCATGAGAATGACCATTATGGTTATATGTCCTGCAATGTGTGGCCCGCAGCTATAGATCTAGATCGAATTAAGGTATTGAGACACACACAGCCGTATACTAGTTGTCCTCATAAATTAAATCTGGCCCTTCTATCATCGAGAGATATAATTTGGGATTCAGTGTTGGTAAATTCAATCATTAACTGCTCTACACGAGCAAGGCGCGTTCTGAACTCTTCGATTGGGGTATCATCATCTGCAGCTTTGATATAATTAATAATGCTGGTAAGCCGGCCCTTATTTGCTGTGCGTTGCCTCTTAAGGGCTGGTACGTCCATCTGCACAATTTGTTTTTGGATACACAGAACTAATAAATACACTAGCTTCAGACTTGTTTGCTTAATAGCGAGCACTGCACTGGAAACACGTTGTTAAATTGTACACACGTGCCTCAAAACTGGTTTTGTCAAAATTAATTAAATTTTTTACAAAATATGAAATACAATTATTTCGAATACAATAGCTAGCTTCGTTTTGAAATATTTCCCAAATGAAAAATAGTCTAAACTCAATGTTTGACATTAAAGAATAATTTGCCAATAAATTAAATCGTTAGCATAATTTTAACTATTTGCTTGCTTGCTAGCTAAAGCAAAAATATCGAGTATGTAATTTTTTGCAATTCAGCAAAATTTGTTTGCTTATTAGCATCGAGTATACAATTTGTTGCAATCTAACAAAAATTGCTTGCTTATCTGCTTGCTAGAGCATCGTGCATATGTATACCCCAATATATCTGAAAATGTTAAATCAATCATAAGCGATTATAAGCGGTCATAAATATTTCAAATTATATTTAAAACTTATAAAACAGTAGACTACCTAGATAAAAATACAATTAGCATCATTTACCTATTTAAGAGATCTCCGCCGCACCATTTACCATCACCACTTAAAATACAAGTAGTAAAATAATAAGTCTATTAAAGAAAATTGAAAAATTATATTCTTAAGAATTTTAACGTTGTACCATATACATAAGTGATATTAACGTTTATAAATGGGTTCGTAGCTGATGCTTTGTTTGATGCAATATTATTTGTGATATGCCTAAAATTTCACATTACACTCATAAATAACCGGTTTTCCATGTGTTTTCTAATTGGTTTAAATTATATGCCCTCTTAAGCTCAGTTTACACCTCTCGTGAACATGAACGTGAACAAGACATTTTTTGTTGATAAATCTGAAATTACTTGATTTTTTTCATTAAAACTGATTGGAATAAACTTGAAATAAAATTACGTATCGAATAATTATAAAAATAATGAATAAAATGTCATTAAAACAATATTTTTTTCAATTCCCCGATGATTTCATTTTGTTCAACGACATTTCATCGGGGAATTGAAAAAAATATTGTTTTAATGACATTTTATTCATTATTTTCATAATTATTCGATACGTAATTTTATTTCAAGTTTATTCCAATCAGTTTTAATGAAAAAAATCAAGTAACTTCAGATTTATCAACAAAAAATGTCTTGTTCACGTTCATGTTCACGAGAGGTGTAAACTGAGCTTAAGAAGTATTTTTTTAATTTATAGTCGATAAAATACGAAAATGCCTACAACTCGTGAAATTAGTTTAAAAGATGGCAAGCACGCCAACGCCACTTAAAATACTGGCCAAAAAATATATAACTGCCACAAAAACATATCATCATGTATATCACTTCCGGAAACAAAAAATGTATAGTACAGTAAGAAACGTTGATTTACGATAATGACCACGACTTATCACAAATCGGCAAGATACTAGTATCATTCGATCCATGGCCAATGATAAGCCATAGAGTCAAAGAGCGCTCCCAGCAAGCTTTAAACATGATAGAACTGTCGTAATGCATCAGTCCACAGTTTATCTAAATGACGACAATAAAGCCGGAGTAATACCTTATATGTTTGTTTCAGGCTACCTACATCAGCACATTTAAAACAACGCCGCAATTTATGCCACACAACAGCATTGTGGTGGAGGAAATTTGATGATGTGAGATTGTATCGCATATTATGGGTAAGAACCATTAGCAATGTTTTCAGGCAATCTAAACAAGGTTAGAGAATAAAAATGATTGGGCCGCATTTTATACCTACATATACAGCAAGACAATGCCCAGCACATAAGGGAAAAACAGTTCCTAGAATTTTGGATGGTTTCAATCAAAATCGCATCGATTTGCCACCACAAACCCTCGATAACAAAATTATTGAAAATATTTGAGCACATGTTAGAAGACAAATCTTCTATAAAATTTGGAAGGACGGAAAATGAATTGTGGAATGAGCTGCTTGAGGTATGGAGCCAAACTCCGCTGGATTTCATCCGTAATTCATACAATAGTACTCTAAATCGTTTGAATGAAATGATAACGAATAAAAGATTCCACACATCTTATTAATTTTCTTTCTTTTTTTTAAAATATTGAAATCGGTATTTTTGAAGTAAGTTTCATCTCAAATACTTATGCATGTTGCAGCAAGTTTAATTGAATTAATTTTCATTGCACTTACGAACTTGTTTTGGAAGCGTGTGTCAACGAAACGTAATTTAGTTATAATTGAAAATACATTTAAAAGTTTTATTGTTTTTGTACGGCTACAAAATATAAAACATAGCTTAAATTTTTCTCATCACAATTACTAATGCATCGAATAGTATGAAAGCCAATATTAAATTTGCCATGAACGAATTTAGCCGCAGCGCTCAATTTATTTTATGGCAAAGGCAACCTCTATCTTCACATGCATATATTAATTTTCACTTCTAGAAATTTTTACTACTAAGGACAAAAGTAAACTTTACTATAAACTTTGTTTTCCTTGATTATTATGACCCGTGTGAAGTTGCTAGCCTTCCATCGGGTGCGTCCCAATGTGGTGGATAGGAGTTAGCCCTAACCGACTTGTTGGCGTGTAGATGGGAAATAAAATACCATTCGCGGATCAAAACTAGCTAGAAGTGGCTCCCTGAATATTAATAACCAATATAGAGGACCCGAAAAGAGGATGGCGATAAAAGCTCGATGAAGATGGACGTGTTTTGGTTTGTATAATAGGTAAGTAAAATATACTTTAAATTTTTAAATTTTTGTTTTTAAGAGTTTAAGTTTTAAGTCTAAATTAAATTAAATTATATTAACTTAGATTAAATTAGAGTAGAGTAAATTAAATTAAAGTAGTGTTAATATGTGTTGTGTTGTGTTATTTAGTGAAATAGTGTAGTAAATAGTTTGGTGTAATGTGTTGTGTTATATAATATAAAAGTGGTTAGTACAATAAGTTTTGTGATAAAGTATCTTTCGTTTGATCAATCAGGAAAACGTGATCAAACGTGCTCAAAAAATAAATAACGGTACTCTCAATTACCGTTAGACAGGTATTTTCGCATTACACATATTAGAATACGTAAGTGTGATGACGAATTGTGTAAAATTTTCTTTATATTTATTAAATGATGTTGCTTAGGTAAGGGAATTTTTTTTTGGCTAACTTTAAAAAATAAAGAAAACAACTATACATGTGGTATAAGCATGTACATTGGGGTATGTTAGTGTTAGTGTTGTACGATAAGTACTAGTTATTGTGAATTTCAATATACTAAGTACATATAATGAATCTGATAATAATGTTGAAGGTATGAAGGCGTGTGTGGACTGTGGGTATAGATATCTATTGTTGCATTGAGGAGAATCTCGGTTATATTTTGGATGTGTCGCTTGTTTCTTAGAATTACCGTTGTTCATAAAATGAAATTCCGTCGGTTTTGTATGAGTATACACATTGTTTTCAATTTACTCTTTATGAGATGCAAGTAGATAATGTTGGGCCCTTGATTGAAAATAATTTTTATTAGATGATATGCGTTGATACAATTTTTATTTTATCTAAACCGTTCAAAATATGGGAGTTTTTAAAATTCAAATAATTTTTCTTTGGGTCAAAGTTGGAAGAATTTAAGCTTCGTTGAGCAAATTATGGGGTTGAATGTTTTGAGTTAATGAAGTTATGAGCCAAATCTAAGATGTTGTGCCAATTGCTTTTTCAATTGGTATTAGTATGAAAATACTAGTTTTGATTTGTATTTGACCTGCTTAATGTAATTTGATTTGGCCACTTTCATATTTAATGTGTTGCTAATTAGTTTAGACTGTTGTGCAGTGGGTATTCAACTGAATATAATAAAAGCTACTTAATTTGATGTTAAAGGTATTTCTGGATTTAACTAATTAAGCTATAATTTTGCAAATTAAAATTTTATGGCTTCTAGTTTTAGAAGATTTTAAATTCGAATTTTAGAATTTCTTTGGGATTTAATTGATAATTAGGAGCGGATTAGATATATTGGAATTTTCAGATGAGAAAGCGGGCATGGCTTCATTGTTTATGTATCAGTGTTAAGTATTTTAAATATTTATTATTGGTTTTTAAGTTTCAGAGTGGTGAAACCGGTCGTGATTTTTTATTTATTTATTATTCATTGTTTATTTTTATACTCGAATTATTTAATTTAATTTAGTATGGCAACTTTAAGCTATTGACCTTTTTCCTTAAAAAAATTTCACAAGTAAGATCGACGATCCGTAGGTGGTCCGAACTAAAAATTAATGTTGTAGAAATATAATTAATGAATTATATTTCGGGAAACAACTTCACAATTCCGCAAAAGCTTTTCTAAAGTTAAATTTAATGTAAAATTTAATTTATTTAGTTAAAACACTGAAAACAAGATTCCAATATTATTCAACACCTACAGATATTTCTGATGATTCACTATGTTTGACAATTAAGGAAAAAGGTCTATTAGTTCTTAATATGTTCCAGATTAATTTAAACTAATTTACTGTGTTATTTTAGCACGATGGAGTAATAAGCAATTAATTATTTAATTTTTATTTTGGAGGTGTTTCTAAAATTAGCTAATAAATTTGTCATTTATGGTAGAAATATAAATATTATTTAATTTAATCTAGTATGGATAATTTAAAGCTGTTATTATTTAAAGTAAGTATTTAATGTATTCTAGATTTAATTTTAAATTATTTGGCAGTGGGATTTTAAGCAGAATTGCCATAAGCAGTTATTTATTTTAATTTTGATTTTGGAGGTAATCAATACTGGAGTCGATAGCTAGTTAAGCTATAGATTTGGAAATTTTTTAGTTTCTAATTTTAGAATTTTAGTTAAAAAAATATTATAAAAAAAATATATTTAGTATTTAAAATTCCTAATTTAGAATTAAAATTTTTATGCATATCGAATTTCAGGTTATTTAGTTAGTGATTAATTTCCTGTCTTTTCAATTTAAATGACGAATTGAGGTTAATTTATTTAAGGGTGTTAAGTGCTGATTTTAAATTAAGAATTAATGGTGAAATAACTTATGTAGGTTTTGGTTTTCACTGAATTGAATGAAATTAAACTATTTTTTATTATTCATTTTAAAGAATTAAATTTATTCCTAATTAATTTTAGAATAGTTATTAGAAAAGATTAATGCAGATTTTAAATTTAGGAAATTTTTAAAGAACCTGAAATAACTTTCCAGAAACTTTAGCAGTAAATGAACTTGAAATTGTGTTGTCTTGTGCTAAATAATTTACTAAAAATATACTACTAACAAATTTTACTAACTATCAACTACTAAGGTGTCTGGAACCGGGTTGATTCGATAAAACAAAGCTCTTCACCTATCTTAGTACCGGATTACATAGAAATCCCTCAAAGTAATGTAAAGCCAAAGCGGAACCAAAGTGGATACGGAAAAATAAAACGACACCCTAAAAATCAGAAACTGCCAACAATGGAGAACAAAACGAGATCTTCAAAAAATACTGAAAGAAGGGTGACTCCTTAAAATGGAGGTGAGGCCATTAAAGGATTTTTTCTATAAGCGGTAATAATTGTAGATCGCTTTAATTTCTAGAAATACATATCATAATAATTACCAAAATATCTATAAAATATTTCTAAATTCCAAATTGTACAGTGCTGTGCAATGAAATTTGGACAGTTTGAAATTCTAGTAATTTTTTAATGTAGACATAATATTACGTTTATAGAATTCAAACTTAATTAATTACAATAGTAAAATTTTACCATGACTTATATAATTCGCTAAAACAATGTGATTAATGCAATAATAAAGAAGGCAAGTGAAAAATTGAACAAATGAAAACTATGTTTCAGCTAGGTCTAAGTTAAAAAACTGTTGTTATCACGCTATGGAAAGTAGGTATGTCCATACGTCGAAGGATAGGACGTGGCAAGTCTTCTGTAGCGGCTAGCATACAAAAATGTAAGTTGACTGGGTTTACAGAGCAGTGCAAAGGTTCTGGAAAAAAGCGGAATACCACCATAGTGGATGATAAGTTTCTCGTTCTTTGGTCCAAGCGAAACCGATTGATAAATCCACAAAATTTCAAGCGGACCTAGAAGAAGCAACTGGGACAAAAATCTCGGCCTCTGCTGTGCGGAGTAGGTTAATAGAAATAGAAGTTAATTTGAGAGCACATCGATCACTGGAAAATCCACTTTTAAGTCTTTCATCAAAAATTACTCGGCTACGGTGGGCAGAAGAACATGTTGCTTGATGCAGAGAAATGCGAGACAGCGTTGTATTGTAGGACGAAAGCAAATACAAGCTCCATGTCGGAGACGGAAGGCTAATTGTGCGCAGAAAACCAGGAGAACGCCTTAGCGATGTTTTCATTCAACGAGTACCCAATAAATCTGAAAGATTAATGGTTTGGGGCTGCTTCCGTAATGGCATGGGAGAACAGGCATTTGTAGATGCAAATGTCAATAAAGAAGTGTACCTAAATATTATTGAAAGCCGTCTGAAGCCGTCAGCTATGCAGCTGCTTGCGCAGGACATTGCGCCAGCCCGCCGACCAAAAATGGTTACGGCAGTTTTTGGAGTTTACTCCTTTGGAATCGATTTCATTTATAGCCTGCGATAAACAAATTAGATGGGAAGCATAATCGAGCGTTAACAACAAGTAAAGTCGTTATTCTTTGAAATAACAGAACCATTTTATTTAACAATGCAAACAACCACAATCTACAATTCGACCTTGAAGAAGGACCCTAAATGGGGTGCATCACATGCTCGTTCGTCATGCCCGCATTTAAATGCCGTATGCAATTTTTGCGGTAAAATCGATCACATGCATAGTGTATGTCGTTCTTCTGCTAAAACAACACCGATCAACAAAAGGAACAAGCCCAATCGTAACCAATCGAAATCGAGAGTTAACCAAATATTGCCATTGGTTGATTGGAAAAAGAGGACAACCATTATCATAAACGATTTGCCATGTGGTTTTGAAGTTGATTCAGGGTCAAACTATACGATCATATCTTCAACACCTTTAAATCGATTTGGCCATCCTCTCATCCTGAGATTTCAAAATGTGAGTTGAATTTAATGGATTTTCAACGCAATCCCATTCCAATTGTCTGGATTATCGATGTAGACGTATCGATGTACTAGGAGTCAACCGTGTCGATGCCAACCAACCAGTAGAAGACGCTGTGAAAAAGTTCCAGCGTCTATTCAGTAACAAGCTGGGTTGTCCAATAGTGCCTTTACAAATCGATACCACCATTCAGCCGATTCGATTACCTCCGCGACGAATTCCAATCGCCATCAGGAGAAAATTCGAAGCTGAATTAAATCGATTAATCGAGCAAAGCATTTTGGAATCGGTAGAATACTCGGAAATCTCGGAGGGAGCTTCCCGAGTTACCAAATTACAATTTGGAATCTCATCTGCTCCTGGGATATTCCAAAATTTCTCAGATTGCTCAGAGGTATTGAAGGCGTTCTTCCGTACTTCGGTGATACCGTAGTCATCGCGCGTGACGAAATTCAATTGGCTGAGCGATTAACCGAAATTTTATCCAGAATTGACAAGAATGGCTTTCGTCTTAAGCTAACAAAATGTAAATTTGGGGTACCAACCATCAATTTTCTCGGTAACAAAATCGACGGATTTGGAATTCGCCCAACCACGTAAAAGGTACACGCCATCACAAATGCATCACCACTGATTGACAAGAAACAATTACAAGCGTTCTTGGGCCTCCTGAATTATTACCACACTTTTCTACCGCAAAAGGCAACAGTCGCCGAACCGTTGCATCGTCTTCTAGATCAGAACCAATAGTGGAAATGGACTAAAATTCATCAAGAGGCATTCGATGATCTAAAAAACGTGGTAGCACCGACCAAGTTTTGATACACTATAACGAGAAACTACCTCTCTTGTTAGTATGTGATGCCTCGCCGTATAGTCTGGGTGTCGTACTCTGTCACCGTATGACCGACGGAGCTGAGAAACCGATATCGTTTTATTCGAAAACACTGTCAAAAGCTCAGCGAAACTACGCACAGATCGATCGAGACTCTGTCGTCATCGTAGAAGGAGTTAACAAATTCCACGAATTTTTATTTTATCGACATTTCACAATTATCACCGACCGCCCCTTAACGCTCAGGTGTGAAAAACTACAGCGCCTTTCGATCGCGAGCTGATCTCCTTAGTGGTGCTTGTGGAGTAGTCGATGATGTTCAATTTGTAAATTGTTCGCAGTCGTCTTCAGACGAAACGGTTGTTTCGATTTCTGACCGTTATAGTTCGAGAGTTTCTCGAGTTGTCGGCGATATTGTTGGTAATGTCTCGGTTTGAGTTGCAAAAGGTAACTGTGAATTGACATCTAGTTGATCGGCGGTACGATCTCTCAGCTGATCGACGTGGCGCTTCACAATTTGACCAGACTCGAGCCGAACTCTGTATGACAATGGTCCGGTAGCTGATTGAATGGTGGCGGCGATCCAATTCGGCCCTCTTGCATAATTTCTGCACCAGACTCGGTCACCTTCTTTAAATAATCTCGGTGGTTTGTCATTTCTTGACGATGTGCGCCTATAGAATAAGGATGAATTTTATCAAAATATGTTTTAACTTGCCGATTATATAGTAGCTCAGACGGAGATCGTCCTGTAGTAGGCGATCGTATGATGTGTTGGCTGATCAAGAACTGAGACAGCTTCAATTGGACATCGGCATCGTTTGGTAATTTTTCAGGAAGTTTTTAGCGGTTTGTACCATTCTTTCTGCTTGTCCGTTCGATGATGGATGGAATGGGGCTACCCGAAAGTGTCGGACCAGATTTGATTCACAAAAATCACGGAACTCTTCGGATGAGAATGCCGTTCCATTATCCGATACAATGTCGTCTGGCAAACCATGAGTGAATGAAATGCTTTCCTGATGTCAAGAAAAACGCAAGCGGTAATATCTTTACTCTCTAATGAATAATAAATACTTTCCATTAATGACAATGTAGCCACAATGTAGTGCTACTTCTCGGAAAGCCATATTGATACGGATGAATTATTTCGTTGTCGTTATGAACTATAAATCTTTGTAAAATAATTTGTTCGAATAGTTTACTATATATGGGTAAAATCGACACTGGTCGGTAGTTTCCTGATTCCGCTTGGTCCCCCTCATAATTATGAGAAGGTTATTTTAGTGGAGGTAAAACCGTTCCAACATTCACAAAATATTTATTTAACTCATTAACGATCTGTTGTTGTTTGTTTATCATCTACATGGATGGAATTTATGGTAAGGTGAGGTATTAATTTATCAGAACTATTTGTGCATTTATTGGTAAGAATTTCTCTAACAAGACTCCGCACATACGCTTAGAACTAGTCAAATCTTTGTTAAACTTTTGTGCATAATAAGCTTTCTTTTCTTTTACAACTCGTTTCCTAAATTCTGAATCTAACCTTTTGTAATTCTCTCTGATGTATGCGTTATGTGGATTATTTTTTGCGGGTTTGTAGAATTAATTACGAACTTTGTAATGCTCATCCAGATGTTTATTAAACCAAGGTTTTCTATAATTTGAAATTTTTATAACTGTAGAAGATAATATATTATTTCTTATAGACTTACAGAGGAGATCATGCAATTTCTCAAAACTGTTTAAATTCACGGTTAGGGCAGTCATATCTTTAAGAATATTCTGATTAACGACAGGCTTACAAATATTATTAACCATTGTTTTTTTGTTAAAGACACATTTCATAAGTAAGTACCTATCACTCGGTCACTTAAGTGCGTGTCCCCATATCAAACATAAAAAGTATTTTCACAATTTAATATCATGTGGTCTATGATTGTATTAGAGTGACTCGTAATTAGAGTCGATTAATTTTCGTTAATCTGGTTAATCACTGTATGCTAAGTATAGAGTTAAAGTTTTGTTCCATTATACCATCAGTATCTAAAAGGTTTAAATTAAAATCACCTACTATAATATTTTTTTGAAGTAAAATTAGTATGTGGTGGTTTGTAAACACCAGTAATCTGCAAATTTAAGTTTTTAGGATATATGGCAATGTATTCATTTTCATCTAAAATATCAACAGTTGACAAACCAAAATCTAAACTATTGTGAGTAAATATTGTAATTCCTCCTCCACCACTACTAATCAAATAAAAATAACGATCAAGCGTACTGTGAAATGCCTTGTATTGATTTAGTTGAAAAATTAAGTTTTCAACTCAAACAAAAAATTTATAACGTATACCTTGTTATGTTAATTGATGAAGTTGGTGATGTCAGCCATGGTCCTTATGATTACAGGTTTTTCACTATCGTTAACTTTGGCGTGAACATAATTATGACGGTACCAGCAGTAAAGAATTTTCTTTTTCTTTTTCAATTACAGGAGTTGTTTCATGAGCTGATTATTTATAGATGTGAGTTTGTCCCGTACACTAATTTTATCTTTTTCACCGGCCAAACTTGGATATAATTGTTTTAGGTAAAGTGGCACTTCTAGTTTACTTTGGGTTTTATCTTGGTTTTATCTAACTTTCTATCTAATTTACACTACGCTTAATTTTTATATTTCCTACCTAAGATAATAAACCGAAAAATCCTAAATTTATTGCCAGAAGAGCATCCCACGTTTTGCTAATATTATCATTTGAGTTGTCAAAAAAATTCAATCTTAATTTAAAAAATCTTAGCTGTCCGGAGTTCATCACACACCACTGTATATTATAACTGAAATTTTATAAAATGAAATTCGCGTAAATGTAAGACGCGCATTTCTCATTCGAAATTCGAAATCAAGCAAGATAATGGGATTTAAAATAATCACGAGGAAGGAATTTTATCTTCGAATATTTTATAGAATTCTTAGTAGTATGCAATTATTACAGTTTATGTTCAGGTCACCCAAGTCGAATTAAAAATTTAAGGGAATTCAAGATTTTGATGATTATTTTAGCAAACAATTTTGGCTAAAATTCAAAATGATTTCCTATTTTCTAGGAAAAGCTTAAGTAAGAGTTTCAGGCCGATTTCAAAACGACAAACAGATGCCACGTCAAAAATCACATTTTCTAACTCAGAACACCCTAAAATATCTATATCCACGTAACTCGGGAGATAGAAAATAGTAATGGATTATGTACTAAGAAAAAGAGATGGATCGCCGTAGAAGGTTTTGGTATATATTTTGGCATAAAAGTTGGGGAATTGGAACAAGGCAGAAACATTTGACAGCAAAATCTTCACCTATCGGCTCAAATTGCCGCCTGTTAAGACATATGAAAAAGTGCGGGATTTGAGCCAAAGCGTTCCATGTATGGCTCAAATAGGAAATTGATCTTCAAATGGAAATATCCTGTAAATAGTCTTCTGGTAGAAAAAACATCTAAATAAATATTTTAATAAAGTGGAAAAGTATTAAAATAAATTTGTACTGTTTTTTGAACCACTGTTGTGTAAACTCAGTGAGTTCTCCTCGTACGAAAAACTCTGGTTTAACTATTAAATTTACACCGATATTAGACCCTACTTAAATTATAGATTTGCAACATAATGAAATTTATAAAATTAACCAAAAAACTTCTGCTTCAATAATTTACGGGTTACACATATTTTTGATTTCAACGTCACTTCATTTTGATTATCTTTAAGCACCTCCCATTATCCCAAAAAGTACAAAAGAATAAAATACTTTAATAAGTAAAACTATTAAAAATCAATTAATTTGAAAGCATGAAATAAAATTGATAATTTTTTAAATAAATAATAAATAAACAAACAATTTAAATAAATATTTAATGGAATCATTTTTGTTGTTGTTGTTGCTGTTGTGTAAAACCCTTAAAAATAAATAAAGGAAACTGATAATTTACAATCTCAACATCAATCTTTAATCAAGTTTTATTCATCTTATGAAAAAAAAAAAAAAAAATTAAATAATTTAAATATTAATTATAAATAAATACCCCAGTCAGTCAGAAGAACAACAAAGAAGAAAAAAAGGGTTACATTGAATATCCTTTTTCGGATGCTATTCATCTGTAAATAAAGTGTCAAGAGTTTTTCTCCGTTTTGGGTTTAACCAAACTATTTATACCACTCAAATATTTAAATGAGAGAGTAATGAGTTTTCCGTAAATATTGAAGTGTCGATTTTTTTTTTGTGTGTTGCTCATCGTAATCTCGTATCCTTTTTATAATAAATTATAATTTATTTAAGGATATGTTTTTAGAATTTTAGATGTATAATATGACAGGATACATACTGAATTGTGGTTTTGTTTATTATTTTAGATACTTGTGTTAAATATTGGGTTACACCTGAGCTAGGGGTAAATTATGGAAATAAAGCTTCCTTGTGGTTAGGAGAAGGAATTATAAATAAAATATCAACCTTCGTACAATTGTATATAATTTAAATCCGACAAATATATACGAGTATGTCTACGAGAAGTATTGACTAGACCAAAGTATTGAAATCTTGCCAAAAATGACCAACAATTTGTTTGGTCCAAAACCACTTTTTTCGACGTTTTGAAAGTCCCTGAATCTGAAAAAGCAAAAAAATAAAAAAACGTCTGTTCGTCTGTCTGCATGTCTTTACCCAAGGTATCTCGAGAACGGCTTATCCGATTTTAAATTTTTTTTTTCGCCATTCTGTCACGAATTGACCCAAAACCACATGATTATATAAACGAGCGTTGAGCAATTTATAGATATAAAAGTGAGTGTTTGTATGGATGGACATATGTAAGTACATGTACAGTAGTGTGAAATAAAATAGGGAATTCCATTCTTTTATCGAACAATTTTTCTAATCAAACTAAAATGGTAAATTCCGTTATTTCTTTTCATCTACATATTATATATTTTTGTATATTTTACAACCATATATACATTTTGTTGCTATTACTATGAATTTCTTTAGTTGTGAAATAAATATTTCTTTTAAATGGGAAATGTCAAAAAAGTTTGAATGGCCATACCTCCATAGAAATGTCAAAAATTAGTGGATTGTTGATTGATTTTGTTTCTTTGGTTCCACAACCAAATATTAAATTTCATTATATGGCTGAATTATTATTTTATTATTGTCGTATTATAACTTGGAATATAATCGAATGAATTACCCATTCTTGTGCTTTGTGCACAGCAGAAAAAAATAAAAACCAACTACCGTATTTATTAAATTTAACTTCTTATACTCTAAATTTGAAGTCAATATAATATGTTATTTGGCTCTATTTCAAATTTCGCGAAATTAAAAAAAAAACTAAAAGAATCCTTAATTACCTAATTGAACACTACTGTATGTATGTGAATGATATTTAATCGAATCCACACGCCTTGAACGATTTGAATCAACCTTTGCACAAATATTGTTTAAGACTTAGGAAAGGTCACTGGTAATAACTCCATCTCCCAAGTTACTACGGAGGAATTTCTAAAACTTCTCCAATTAAGTTGGTTTTTGAATATTGATAATGTATCATAATTCTTTTAATGATGATGTTGATGATGATGGTGGCAATGATGATGATGGTAATAGTGACGGTGAAATTGATGGTATGGTATAATATGATGATATGATAGTATTATGGTATAATATGATGGTATAATCGTATGAATCCACCCAAGTAACAGTGTAGGCCGAATATAAGCAGATTTTTACTTAAAACACGTATTTGAGGACGAGAAACACTATTGAATTTGACGTAAAATTACGTCGATTCAACATAATTGGATAACTTTCCGACGTAGAAAATACGCTTGATATAATTCACAAAGTGATACCATATGAACTCCATGATCGCATTATCGTGTATTTGGACGACCTGTTGATCATTAGCGGAACATTGAAGGAGCACCTTGAGCTGCTAGAGACGGTAGCGATATTAATACGGACGACTGGGTTAACTACTAACCTGGAAATGAGTAAATTTGTCATGAAAGAGATTCGCTACGTAGGCTATTTGGTGGGAGAGAAAGGACTTAGGTCAGAACCCGGAAAAATTGAGGCAATAGTTAACCTAGCACCATCCACGAGTACAAAACAGATATGACGGCCCGATAGGGATGGCTGGGTAGTACCGTTGCGTCGTTTCGTCGAGAACTTCGCAAGCATAACACCGCCAATTATAGGCTGTCTGAAGAAAGGAAAATTTCAATGGACAACGGCAGCTCAGCAATCATTTGAAAAATTAAAGAAGCTACTTACTTCAGCTCCAGTTCTAATTACACCAGACTACTCAATTTCATTTTTGATCCATTGTGATGCCTGAAATGAGAGAACAATATATTTTATGCCCCAAAAGCTAAATAAAGCTCAACGGAATTATTCCATAACGGAACTGGAATGTTTACTTTAATTTATTTTGAATTTACTTTAATTACAGATCACGCTAGCCTTAAGTGGCTAATGAGCCAGAGGGATTTAAGAGGTAGATTGGCAAGATGATACAAGGCTTCAGGTTCACTATACAACATCAACGGAGAAAATACAATGTTGTACCAGATATGCTTTCTAGAGTTTACTGCGATGAAATTGTGGCGTTAGCCGAATGTATTCAGAAAATAGTGCTGCAGCCAGGTGCAATTCGAATCATTGGTTCAAAGGAGTTTAAAGATGTCGAATATAAGAGTCTCCGTATAAAAATCTGCGAGAAGTCTGAGGATTATCTCTCTTTTAAGGTAGACGATAAACATACCGAAAAAGCGCGATGAACTAACGGATTTGTCAATATGGAAATTGTGGATTCCTGATGGGAAGTTTAAAGAAGAAGAAATTAAACAACATACTATTTTTTTATTAATCGCTATTAACTCTTTAAAATGAACTCAAAATCATAATTATCGGATAATTATTTTTCTTTTTATTGCCATAAATACAACATCATGATTATCATTTTTCTCAAAATTTAACACCCTGTATCTTTAACAACAACAACAACAAAAAAAACAAAGCATTTCAATTTTTTTTTTTAATCAAGGCTGTGCATTCAAAACATAAAAATCAAAAAATTCATATCATCATATGACTTACAAAAATTTGTGATTTCACGTATTTTTCACCATAATGTAAAGCACCATATACCGTACTCCATTAATTGATATAATATCAACTATCACAACATCTGATTGGCTGTATCATTCATATAAGCATAGTAAATTCAATTAATTTATTGGTAACAATAACATCTGATTGTATCAGTTCCATATAATAAATTCAATTAATTTATTGACGCTTTCCATTTCTAATAACGATATCTGTAATCATAGTTATGGTTAATTCAATAATATTTTGCATGATAACGTGCATTATTTATTTGTAGCTACAATCATTATTAATAATTGTATGCATTAAGGTATGATTCTCTTAATCAGTATATCTAATCATAAATATGATGGTAACTTTTATGATTAGCTCAATCATATTTTTTCCCTGAGTGCACTTCTACCTATTTTTGGTTAAATCTACGCCGATTCGAAATAAAATAATGTGAAGACATGTAAACTTGTAAAAAGCAAAGCTTGCTTTTATGAGTTTGGACTTTTTGAATATTATTTTAGTAGTAAGTCAAACCGAGCATTTTACGCCAATATAAAAATTTTCAAGTCTCCTCATATATCGCGCAAAATAAAATTGGACATATACAAGGCGCTGATAAGACCACTTGTCACCTTCGGTTGCGAGTCTTGGACACTAACAGCGCAAAACATCCAGAAAATCGCTGTAACTGAGCGTAAGATGATAAGAAGAATTCTCGGTCCCATTAAAGAGGGAGCCACGTACAGAATGCGAATGAATCACGAGATCAGAAATGATCTCGATAAAGTCGACATCATAGGATTCATAAAATCGCCAAGGCTGAGATGGCTTGGGCAAGTACTACGTTCACAAAATCGGACCCCTAAACAGGCCTTGGAGTCGGCACCAGCGAAAGTAGGACCTCGTGGGAGACCACCTACCCGATGGATGGACGACGTTGAGAGGGACCTATACACACTCGGTCACCGTGTCTGGCGTTCTCTTGTGCCGGATCGGATTATTTGGAGGAGCATCGTTGAGGCGGCCAAATCCCTTCATGGGATGTAGCGCCAGCGGAAGAAGAAGAAGAAGAAGTCAAATCGAGAAATTTCAAACTCATCAAAGTAAGATTAGCTTTTTACAAGTTTATACGTCTATACACATTGTCTCATTTTTTTTTAGAGAATCAGGGTGCTGGAGAAATGTCTAGTTCAAAAATTGTAGGAAAAGCAAAACAAATTCACAAAATATTAAGAACGTGTGATAATTTGGTGATTAAATAAATTTTTTTTGTATTTTTCTGTAAACACCTATATGTCGATCGTTGACGTTCAAAGAGAATAGACGTGTTTTTGTCGTCCTCTTTGAAAAGTGAATTTTATTTTGTTTATTTTTATTTTTGTGTTATGTTGTGTAGAATTAATATAAACAATATATAGATGTATGTATGGTGAAAATTTATGGAAATTAAAATTATAAAGAGTTATTAGGCTTTTATTATTAAAATTCGGTTATTATCTGGAAATTGAGCCTATTTATTAAAAAATTATTCACTCGTCAACGTTTCACACGGTTATTATTCGCATCATCAGGACTAAATCTAAAATATTTTACAGCAATTATGTCAAAAAAATTAGCAATAAATGAAAAATTCAAAAAACCTACAGTTATATAAAGCAAAACAATTTTTTTCAAAAAATTAAAAACACAACCAAAAAATTGACAATGTCAACTTAGTATGAAAAATAAAATATTTGAATTCTATACAATAGAAAAGAGATATCGATTTTATTAAAACTGAAACATTTTTTAAGAAAACTCGACTTTTACCCGAACCGAACAAATTTTTTTTTCTTAGACCTTCTTAGATAAATTAAAAGTTGTAGATAAACTTCTATAAACATATGGTTTCAATATGACATACAAAAATAGAAACGTTTAATAAATGATTAATATGTATAAATATAAATGTATATATGTATATAAATATGTATGGTATATTTATAATAAATGATTATAAGTATTATGTAAAGTTATACAATCTGTCTGTTTGTTAATTCCATGAACATTCTTCTTGAATGGATCATCTCTAAAACTTTTCTAGTTGAACAATTAGCCTCATATTCTAAAACTTCCACCTTAAATATTCAGAAAGAGCACTAGCATTATTGCGATCTAATTTATTTAATGTAATATTTTGTGCATCTTTTTTATGTTGATAAAATCTGGTACCCAAAAGTTGTTTAGTTTGACCAACATACGATTTATTGCTTTGACAAGTATATTTATAAACTACATTTCTATTATTCATTAACTTTATAGGATCTTTTAGAGGTGAAAATAACTGCCTACCTAAATTGTGAAGAGCTTTCCTAACAACTTTAAATTGAAATTTACCTAAACAATAACTTATTTGTTCATGTAAGGATTTAATATACGAAATGGTTTCATAATTAATTAGAGATGGTGGATCAATAATAACCACCAGTTGATTTAATCTTGAATTTTGATAAATAATTGGATTAACTAATGAATTGATAAAAGAATTTGGATAATTATTATTTAAAAGTGTAGCTTTTAGAAGTCGAAAATTATCTAAATGGAAACAAGGATCAGATAATTGGATAATTTTATTTGCTAATAATTTAACTGTGTTTCTTTTATAAGATAAAGGTAAATGAGAATTAAAATTTAGATATCTCCCAGACCAGGTAGATTTATGAAACCAATTTGTTATCAGTGATCCATCATCATTATGGATTAATAATAGATCCAAAAATGATATTATTGATTACTAATTCCATGGTAAATTTAATATTACAGTTAACATCATTAACCCTACCTCTCCACCTGACATATACTATACCACTACCATTAGCATTTCTAAAAACAAAAATATTAAAAATGGCTTCGGGTGAGGTAAACGTGCGATATGTCATTCGGTGCGAATAAACTGAAATTTATATTCTATAAGCATTAATTGTCTCTATACAATTGAATTAATTTCATAATTTCCTCCTTTTCGTTAATTTTGAAAATATTTATTATTAAAACTTAATATATTAGCATTAAGATTCAACACACGGAGAATTACACTTGCCGTTACTTTGAATTGTGCATAATATGTTGTATATGAAATTATTATAACATCGAGTTTTGCCAAATTATTATAACTTGCTGGTATAATTTATTGGTATTTTATAACATTTGGTGTCTCCACTAGCAAAAAAGTAAATATTAATGGTATAACTCAATGGTAGATTGCAGGTGGAGAGGCCGGGTAAATGATTGAAAAAAAAAATGGAGGTGTGGCCAACACACGACTTTCTTTTACGAACAGCGAATTTTGAAAAACTTTTATAATTCAAATTTCCCGCAAACTTAATTAAGATTGTTTTTATTATTTCATGTTTTCTGTAAATTGTATATTTTTGAAATATTTGCAAAATAAATTTTCTGTTTTACGGAATCTGGGAGCTGGGAACTGGGACCCCAAAATTTATGTAAAAAGTTTAAACATGAAGTTGCAGTTTGATTGCTTAAACCATTTGGACTACAAATTGACAGTCATATGTATATACCAACAGACACCACTTCAAAACTCAATTTTTTTAACTCATTAGTACACACG
This sequence comes from Tipula helvola, assembly GCA_963556165.1. NCBI lineage: Eukaryota > Metazoa > Arthropoda > Insecta > Diptera > Tipulidae > Tipula > Tipula helvola. The sequence goes on along the minus strand of OY744483.1, from coordinate 178,725,130 downwards.
TAAAAGAAATAAAAGGTGATATTTATGAATTTAAATTTTTTCTTTTAATTTTTTGGAATTTGTATTAGTGATTTTTTGTAAATCTTATACTTTTTAAAATATGTGCAAAACACATTTTCGGGCCGAGAGTGGCCACTTCCGGTTGACCGATTTGGCAATTTAACATACATGTAGGCTAAATATTTTAATAACATACAGTACGTCACTGAAGTGTGCAAATTAATTATAATTAGCATAATTGGGCTAATACACACAAGAATTAAAATGTCAAATGCAAGAACTGCCGTAACTCCCTGTAAAAAAATGTGTGGGGGAGGGGGGGGGGCAGGAGTTGCGAAATATTTTTGCAATTATAAAACGATATATATATACTTAAGTATTACAAACCCTAATAAGTCGTTAAAAAAGTTAAGAAACATGAAAAAATGATCCACATTCAATTATGTAATATTTGCATTAAAAACCGGAAGTATGTCACTGTAGTGTGCAAATTAATTATAATTAGCATAATTAGGCTATATATACACATATATTTGTGTGTTGGCAAAACAATATTTAATTTTTTTTTTATAAAATTTTTAAATTTTTTTTAAACTTTTTTTTAAATTTTTAATTTGTTTATTTTTATTTTTTTTGATTTTTGGAAACATTTTGTATCAGTAATTTTTTGTAAACCTTATACTTTTTAAGATATTTGCAAAACAAATTTTCTGGCCCAAAGGAGTGGCCACTTCCGGTGGACCGATTTGAAGTAAAATTCACTGGGACCTCCCAATTTATCCATAAACCTTAAATCTGAAGTTTCAGTTCGATTGGTTAAGCCATCTGGGCTGTAAAGAGGACACAGACTGACAGACAGACAGACTGACAGACAGACATCATTTTGAAACCCACTTTTTCGGACTCAGGGGACCTCAAAACAGATAAATCTTCAATAATCTCAAGGTCGAAAATTTTCATGATTACTGTACTTTATTTTACTTACGTAAAAGAAAGTAATAAATCAATTAGGTTGTAGGTTTTTTGAATTGTTCATTTATTGCTAATTTTTACTTTCTTTTACGTAAGTAAAATAAAGTATAGTAATCATGAAAATTTTCGACCTTGAGATTATTGAAGATTTATCTGTTTTGAGGTCCCCTGAGTCCGAAAAAGTGAGTTTCGAAATGATGTCTGTCTGTCAGTCTGTCTGTCCGTCTGTCCGTCTGTCAGTCTGTGTCCTCTCTACAGCCCAGATGGCTTAACCAATTCAGCTGAAACTTCAGATTTAAGCTTTTTTGATAAATTGGGAGGTCCCAGTGAATTTTGCTCCAAATCGGTCAACCGGAAGTAGCCACTCCCGTGGGGCAGAAAATTTGTTTTGCAACTATCTGAAAAAGTATAAGGTTTACAAAAAACTACTAAAACAAAATGTTTCCAAAAACTAAAAGTAAAAAAAAATTAAAAAAAAAAATTAAAAATTTTATAAAAAAAATAAAATTGATGTGTGGCCAACACATTTCTTCTACGAACAGGGAATTTTGAGACACCAATTACGCAAACTTCTTACAAATTTATACTTTCTTTTACATAAGTAAAGCTTAAATCTAAAGTTTTTGTTAGATTGGTTAAGCCATCTGGGCTATAGAGAAGACACAGACAAACAGACGAGCAGACAAACGGACAGACTGACAGACAGACATCATTTCGAAACCCACTTTTTCGGACTCAAGGGACCTCAAAACAGATATATCTTCATTAATCTCTTACATAATATTTCGGGTTCCAGGTCCCAGATTCCGTAAAACAGAAAATTTATTTTACAAATATTTCAAAAATATACAATTTACAGAAAACATTAAAAAATAAAAACAATCTTAATAAAGTTTGCAAGAAATTTGCATTATAAAAGTCGTTCGTAAAAGAAAGTCGTGTGTTGGCCACACCTCCATTTTAAAATTAGAATATGTAGCAATATTTATATAATGGTTGTGGAAGCAAACCTTGTAGACACTGTATTAATCAGTTTTCGTCGCTCTTATCAAGCGATATTTTTGTCGCTCTTTTCTGTCTGATAGTGACAGAAATGTCCTAATATTACTTTCTTTTACGTAAGTAAAATAAAGTATAGTAATCATGAAAATTTTCGACCTTGAGATTATTGAAGATTTATCTGTTTTGAAGTCCCCTGAGTCCGAAAAAGTGGGTTTCGAAATGATGTCTGTCTGTCAGTCTGTCTGTCCGTCTGTCTGTCCGTCTGTCTGTCCGTCTTTCAGTCTGTGTCCTCTCTACAGCCCAGATGGCTTAACCAATCGAATTGAAACTTCAGATTTAAGCTTTTTGGATAAATTGGGAGGTCCCAGTGAATTTTACTTCAAATCGGTCCACCGGAAGTGGCCACTCCCTTGGGCTAGAAAATTTGTTTTGCAAAAAAAAATAAAAATAAACAAATTCAAAAAAAATAAAAATAAACAAATTAAAAATTTAAAAAAAAATTTAAAAAAAATTTAAAAATTTTATAAAAAAAAAATTAAATATTGTTTTGCCAACACACAAATATATGTGTATATGTAGCCTAATTATGCTAATTATAATTAATTTGCACACTACAGTGACATACTTCCGGTTTTTAATGCAAATATTACATAATTGAATGTGGATCATTTTTTCATGTTTCTTAACTTTTTTAACGACTTATTAGGGTTTGTAATACTTAAGTATATATATCGTTTTATAATTGCAAAAATATTTCGCAACTCCTGCCCCCCCCCCCCTCCCCCCCACATTTTTTTACAGGGAGTTACGGCAGTTCTTGCATTTGACATTTTAATTCTTGTGTGTATTAGCCCAATTATGCTAATTATAATTAATTTGCACACTTCAGTGAAATACTGTATGTTATAAAAATATTTAGCCTACATGTATGTTAAATTGCCAAATCGGTCAACCGGAAGTGGCCACTTCCTTGGGTGAAAAGTGTATTTTTCAAATATCTTAAAAAGTAAAAGGTTTACAAAAAATCACTAATAAATACAATAATTCCAAAAAATTAAAAGAAAAAATTTAAATTCATAAATATCACCTTTTATTTCTTTTACGTGTGTACTAATGAGTTAAAAAAATTGAGTTTTGAAGTGGTGTCTGTTGGTAATTTGGTATATACATATGACTGTCAATTTGTAGTCCAAATGGTTTAAGCAATCAAACTGCAACTTCATGTTTAAACTTTTTACATAAATTTTGGGGTCCCAGTTCCCAGCTCCCAGATTCCGTAAAACAGAAAATTTATTTTGCAAATATTTCAAAAATATACAATTTACAGAAAACATGAAATAATAAAAACAATCTTAATTAAGTTTGCGGGAAATTTGAATTATAAAAGTTTCTCAAAATTCGCTGTTCGTAAAAGAAAGTCGTGTGTTGGCCACACCTCCATTTTTTTTGACATAATTGCTGTAAAATATTTTAGATGTAGTCCTGATGATGCACAGAATAACTGTGTGAAACGTTGACGAGTGAATAATTTTTTAATAAATAGGCTCAATTTCCAGATAACAACCGTATTTGAAATTATAATTAAAATTATATTTAATTAGTGTTATGAACAGTTAAATAAGTGGAATAGTTTTTTTTATATTTGGAAAATGCAATCCACCGTGATGCATTTATCAGAGTTACAGGGATTTTTGAGGTTAGGTTTAGGGGATCTGTCACTATTGAGCTTAGGTTTATGCTATGGGGCTTATTAGTTTATGTTACAGAGATATTACATTTCGAAGGTTTTGTTATTTGGGGTTTTCAGATTAATAGCTTGCGTTAGAGGGTGTCTTAGGTTTTTCGAGGTTAGGTCAAGGAGATGTTCTTTTAAAGCATCAGTTAAAGGTCTATGGGTTATAGAAGCATATATGGCTCTGAATTCCCAATCAGCAACCTTGATATTATTCGATAAACGGAGGTTTCGCTCGTTTTGGCGCCATTTTGAATCCGCCATCTTGAATTATTCAAAATGCCAGTCAAATTTCGAAAGGATATGCTTATACGAGCAATTTAAGCCCAAAACGTGTTTTTTATTTGCGTCAGTGGTCCATGATCTCACGGCAAGTTTATGTGTCAAATAATATTGTTCCAATTTTATTGTTGGATGGATACGACGTATTCATTTGCAATAATTGCTACTTTATTCTTCAAATAAAACAATTTATAGCACTATATAATAATTTTGGTTTTTATTAACTTGGATAATTTCACTTCAAAAGCTAACAATGTAATAATCATAATTTTACAATATTCCAGATCTTACTTTGTAGAAAAGGTACAATATATCACTAATTAATTCTATCCTATTTTAACGGCTTTATTTAAATATTTACCGGCTATAATTAAAGAATACATACTAATTATATCAAATTATTACTATAATTTAGCCCCTAAATGGTCAATATCGCAAACATTTGTACAGCGCCTAAATGGTATTTGGCGGTCGATACATTTTTAAGAATTGAATTTATGATCGTGCTATAAATCTATAATTTAAATTGCTGCTAAACTCATTGCAATATTTTGACATTTAAGGAATTTATATAAATAAAGTGCCGGACAGATTAATATCTACAAGCTAAGTTTCTTGTTTACATAAAATATCTTCTGAATATTATAAATAATTTTTCTATTTCAGCTTCTTGCTAGTCTTGGAACAGTCCAGTTGGCGTGAAACGTCCGTTATGTATAATTTATATATTTATTTTTTTTACTTTATCTCCATATTTTCTCTTTTTTTCCTGGGATTGGCCGAAGAGTTATTTCGGCAACTGGACTCTCATTAATACTCTTCTAGAAATAAATCTTCTCAGACTTGCCTTAATTGCATGGGTTGTACGATGGCTACGGCCTTTGTACATAAAGACGAAAATATATAAATAGGCCTTGTATAGTGAACCCCAACTTTTAAGGAAAGGCATTTCATAATTAATCCGTACCGGCGGAAGATTCTTCATGAGCTGATTACAGTACCTTTCCGTAAAATTTCCTTCACCAAATATCGACAACCTGTAATTTGGCGTAGTATACTCGTTAATTGTGTTGAAGCGGCATGCATGGTTTATGATGTAAATCCGATATTAAAAGCATGGTGATATAATATTTGGGTAGAATTATCGAATGGCGCGTGTCATAACATGCCGCCTAACGTTGAATTTCACATTTTTGTCAGCAAACGGTTGAATTAATACACTTTACTTTCCCACATTTTTCCAACTTAATGCTGAAATATTCCGATTGAAAAAATTTAAAGATGAGATTTTGACTATACATATATGTATGACATCTTCCACAAATATTTACATTCGTCATCAGACTTTCCATTGCATGTCGGAGATTATGTTGATACAACTTTATACATCCTACAACTTTAACCACATTCCGGAAGGTAGAGCGTCTTTGATTCAATATAACGTTATACTAACGCATTAGCATACGATCTTTTTTCTGTTATATCTAGTATTTGATTTGATTTGGCTGGTGAATGTTACAAGTGAATCACTTAGGACCACGCCAGTAAAACTCGTGTAGCACAATTTGCTGGATTGTATGATGATTGTACATGTTTCCACTGATTTCTAAAACGAAGCGATAAAGTATTTGATACACGATTAGTTATACCTATATGGCGGCCAAAAACATTGCATTGATATTTTCTAGGTGAAAGGCCGGTTTGCAGTACCCTATAGTGACTTCGAATGTTTCGTCGATCAACTTCTAGTTTTGCCCCATTTTTTACTAGCCACCTCGGAATACTCAAAGTACGTTACATTCCTCTTTTTACCTTCAACCATATGTCTCAGACAAGGCAGATGGAATTTCATCATCACAAATCAACTTCAAAAGCTACAAATTCAGACATTTTTAATTGAATATTAATGGCTGAAAGAACCTTTGTGAAGTTAGCCCAAAATTTCATGCTGAAAGAGACAATATATTTAGATATTTTCTCACCATTGCAACAGGCGGTAAAACGAAATTCATATTTTACTAGATGCCATTGAATCTTCAGTACTTTAAGGTATGCGGCATTGGAACAATCTGGAACATGAGCATTTTCCTTGTCATCTGCATTAATGTGATGTAGCATCTCTTCACTATTCGACGACTATTTTCATTCGATTTCAGACCAAATGAGCCGTGGCTTTCTCATACCTTGTCCTGCTGATGGCGAGCTTTTCAACAGTACAAGCTAATATTACAATGGATGAGTTTCCAGTAACTTGGATGGTTTCTTGTGACAAGGTGCGGTATTGATCACGTACCGTAGGTTACAGTTCTTAGCCAACAGGTATTTGTTCCATGTGTTGCAATACTTCATATTCAGCCATGAACTTGTAATACGTCTTCTTGAAATTATTATCTCGATTAAATCTGCTTCCCTTAGTATGAAGCCTTTTTATTGCACCGTTTGAACTTGTTACAAATGTTAGATTTTTGGTTTTAAAAGGAAGCCGGAGAGCGAATCGGCTCTCACATCTTGCATTGTTTTCATTGGCTTACCAACATTTCTTTAATCGTCTTTAATTGGTCCTTAACATTTTTATTCAATCTTATTGAATATAATCGACACCGTTATCTTCTAGCATTCAAATCCATTGCTTTAAACTTGACACATTCAAACAATTGATGTGAATTGATCTCACACATGGAGCAGGTTGATGATAATGATACATCAAACTCTCTTGATATATTAGTTCATTTGCTTTGACCTTTGTTAGAAGCCTTCAAATAAATCGGCTTTTTTACTCAAAAAATCATAAAATTTGGTTAATGATGGAAATTATATTTCTTGCGTTTCCCGCATCCATAACTTGCTTCGTTTCGTCAACAAGTATTACACAAAATGTAGATTAGCCAAATAACTTTTGAATCAGCGTCGGTGGCTATAGACTCCTTAGCATTTTTGTTGATTCTTCGGTATTATACAAATGTTAATTGCATTAGTGGAATGAATTGATTGCTCCAAAAACATTTACTTAATTTTATGAAGGCTTCGTAATAATTAACTTTGGTTACTGGAAAATGCCTAATTAGCGTGCTTGCTTCACCTTTTAAAAGCCCCTTCAAGTATTTAAAATTTTGGACAGGTGGTAAAGATTAGTTTTCATGTACCACTGCATTATTCATCTTGCATATTGAAAGGTAAAGTATTCTGTCTTCGATTTCATGGTGTAATTTTGAAATACGTGCCGATTTGAACTTGACTTCTTCCTCGTTAGTACATCGTTCGAAATTTCCGCTGAAAATTAGAATTACTTCAACTTGGCTATCAGGAACTTCATAATACTTCTGCGTTTCATTAATGTGGGTAAATCCGTTATTCTATTCTTCTATCCGTTGTTCTCTGTAAACACTAAACACGACTGTACCGTTAAAACTTTGAGCAATAACAATTTACTACCCTGTTGCTTTTAATTGTATGTATTTGTATTATGTTCGGTTTGCCAGTGCGACTAAATTCAGCAATTCAAGTTTAAGCTTGATATAGAATTTACAATTAAACCAAACCGCTTAAAGGATTTTGCTAATCGCGGCTAAACCGAAGCCATAATTTATTCCTATACCGACATTCACCTTTAATTATTCCTAACAGAAATCACTGTGTGCTCATTTAACCATAATAAAATAATTAAAGTCGACCTCTTATAACAAAAAAAACCAACATAAAAGGCCCAAAAAAAAAGGATAAAATTATAGTCCCTGTCCCAAACTTTATTAAACATACACAAAAAAACATTTGAATTATTCTTAAGACCAACATCACTTTAAATCTACTTAAAAATTACCAAAGATACACAAGTTGAGAGTAACAAACTAATTAAAAAATTATAAACTTACAATAAAGATACATGATCCTTCTCATACTTGTATACTTTTAATTGTGTGTGTATTTGTGTATGGTGTGGGATATCCTTTTTTACTACAGAGCTGTTGTAGGATTGTTAATAATTAATTAATAATTTTTTGAACAAAAAACAAAAAATATTTCTGTTCGGTTCTTTTTAAATTGTCTCATGTGACCTGTTAACAAGTATATTTTGTACAAAAGCAACATAACTTTTTTTTCGTTTTTTTGTTGGTTTCATTACAATTTAAGTTGAGAGCTTTTCTGTTGCTTTTAACATTTTCTATATATGTATTTGTACAAATGCTACACGAATTATTTAATTATTATGTAATTACAATTTTAATTGATAATTTTATTTAAAAAAAAATATAATGGGATACGGTTATAGTATGTATACAAGCCGCTGTCTGTCAAAAATAAATTGGCATACAATTTTTTGTTATCATTTCGAACTGATAATGATTTGTTGTATGCTATAAAGATACTGTATAAAGGATGTAAATGGTGGACGACAATATAGCTTTTAAAATGGATGTCGTCGCCTGGATTTCTCTCAATAAAAACAATAAAAAATAATTTCCTTTTTATTTTGAACACAAAATTGAAAACAAATATTAATTAAATCTAAAAGGACTTCTTACAGAGAGTAGAATCTATAAAAAAAAATTGTTTTTGTTCAATTTTCTAGGAATTTTCCTTATTTTTTACTTTTTTTTTGTAAAAGTAAAGTAAAATACAATTAATATTTCCCGACATTTTTTTATGATTGTGCTTTGTTCTCGTTCAATTTCATGTAAATGTCAAAATCAGGACGATGATTATTAAAGTATGCGGTAAGTATACAGTATAATAAAGTAGAGGGGACAAATTGAAAACTTGTTTGCAACTTGATGGTTTGTACATAGACCACACAGTGTTTCAGTCCTAATGTGTTTGTGCCATTTAGGCGGAAGGAGCACATCCAACTGTTGAAAATTCACTGTTTTTTTGGTTTATTTAGACTTCATTTATAATGGACGTACAGATGCTTTTATAACATATTATCGGATCTTTTGGTTAAAGGTTTGCGAGCCGAATAAACTAATGAAGCCAAATGGGTAGTATATTGACCTACTCCTGATGACTAGTTGCAGAGGCTTCTAGAGTACAGAACCATAATCATATACGTTATAAATTTTTAGTGGTATAACTTTTCATTGTTCTTAGTAGAAATGATGTTTTTTAGCTTCAAGTTTTTCAATGGAAAAACCAAAAATATTATAAAAAATGTGTATAAAAGTTTTCTACATTTCCTCAATAACTATTGGTATTAAATAAATACTACTGAAGAAATAATAAAATTAAATTATGTCAAAAATATATTTTAGGATTTTGCATTTTGAAAAGGACATAAAAGTTGGCTACAACGAAGTAAAATAGCCTTAGACCATATAATGGACCGCCAGCAATAGTTTTTAACTGTCTCCAACATCTTCAGCGCAAAGTAGCCTTGTGACCGATAGGGTAACTATAGCAAGTATAATCAAAATTAGTAACCACAGATTTCGCCACCAAATTAAGTAGATTTGTTTATACCAACAGTTGTCACTACAACTTCATCCATCGTAAATCTTATAAATCTAAATAATAAATCTTATGTTAGAACAAAGTTAAATAAAATTATCCATTTTATGGGTCAATAAAATAATTTTTTTGAATTATCGTTTTTTATTTTATTTATATGTAAATTTAAATTTGCAGTGACTTCTGTTGGTATACTAAATCTATCCACTGAATTTTGTAGTGACATCTGTGGGTACCAATTTTGATTATACTTGTTATAGTTACACTATCGGTCACAAGGCTGCTTTGCGCTGCAGATGTTGGAGACAGGCTACTTTACAAATTTATATGGAAACGTTACTTCGCTAGCGGCCCATTCTATTGTATGGCCTAAGTTAAATACCATTAATATCGCGCCTAACCGAAAAACGATGTTTATTAGTATAAGGATTAATAGGAAAGCTAGTAAATAGAAAAACGAATAATCCTTAAAATCAGAAAACAATATTAACACCAAAGATGTGTTAATATAATTTTTCTGATTGTAAAAGTATTAATTTTCCGGCTGATTTTCAAATTACCTTATTCCACAAATGAATATTATTTTCCGAAAGACACAGATATTTGGAAAAAACATATGATTTGTTTGTAAATAACACATCAGTTATTTGTATGATAGTAAACAATTGAAAAATTTGAATTAAACGATCCTTGTTTGGTTATATCTGTTGTAATGATATTTACTTGCTGTGTGTGTATACCTTTAGACAAATGGTTAGATATGATTTTTCTATAAACACGGAGCACACAGTCTACAAGTAGATATCAGAGTGACAACAGATAACATTAAATTGTAAACTGATACACTTGAATAATAAACTTAAATAAATAATATACATGGTGAAGGAGCACAAATCTTTTAATATAGTGAATATTAATACAACATGGTGTCAGATGTGCTAAATTAAGTTTAAATTAAAGAAAAGTCGTGAAAATAGAAAACATTCTAGAAAAATAGTAAAAGTCGTCGAGTGACAATAACGGTGAAAATACCGATAAGTGGAAAAATGCAAAAAGGTGGTGTAAATTTACAAAATGTCCCATCAATAGCGGCATTTAATACAAGAGCATCAAACCTTGCAGTGTCATGGAAAAATTGGTTGGCCCAAATTAAATTATATTTAAGAGCGTTAGATCTGGAAGAACAGACAGATAAACGTAAAGTCGCATTAATGTTACACCACATGGGTTCAGATTCCTTCACTATATTTAATTCTTTTGACGAGGACATCGATATGTGACCTTGGATAAATTAATCAAAAGATTCGACGAATATTTTTTACCGAAAGTAAATATAGTGATGGAACGGCATACATTTTTTACGCGTCGTCAAACAGATGGTGAATCCATAGAGGAATTTGTAACCTCACTAAAAAATCTTAGTATGTCGTGTGAGTTTGATAAGTTACGTGAGGATTTGATTAGAGATATGTTTGTGTGTGGTCTGTCAAATGAATATTGCAATATTAAAGAAAGGCTGTTAAATGAAGGCAACATCAAGTTAGATAATGCAATACAAACGGCTCGTACGATGGAGGCTACAAAAATACAATGAGAATTAACTTCTTGCGAGAATTAAAGAGAGCTTCTTTAATTTTTGAATAATAGGCACAACAATGTTAATTTATTATTTTAACAACACAATGTTACTACGAGAAGTAACCTTTCTCCGTTTTGATTACAACGGTTACAAAGTTTTAGATATGTACTTTAATTTACTGTTGTCTTCTCTTTGGGTGTGTCTTCATTGACTGCTCTTTTTCTTCTACCAAAAAAATAAACCAAAATTTGACAACCTAAAATCTGGTTCTCACACGACGATACCTTTTTTGTGGTTGCATAGCTTGCCATCTATATATTATAATCGGTTGATTGCTGCAGCAAATTTTGCTTACAAGTAACAGTGACATCTCTGATCGATTAGCTTGTTTAGCGTTTGTGCGTTCATGTAGATACCATAATTTTGTTTTGAGACTATAACTCAGAATTGCCAATTTTAATATTGTTCCCCTTCAGGCAGCCTCCGTACACCAACACAACACCAACTCAACCCAAATGAACTGTTGTACAAAATGTAAGGCCATCACATAGAAATTATTATGGGTTGTTTCCAGAATGTTATTTGTCAATTGCTGGCCTTAACATTCCGGCCCCCGTTAAGGATTTGATTCCTTAACTTCCACTAATTTGATGAGTTTGGCTACAGGTCTGGTCAACGTTGAATTTGCGGTTTTCAATGTCACGACTCGCACTATATTATCGTCACCAGAATGAACCTTAAGAATGCGAGCAAGTGGCCACGATAGTGCAGGTAAATTTATGTCTTTGACGAGCACTACATCTCCAACATTTAAGTTATCATGCTGAGTTCTCCACTTTGTTCTCTGCTGTAGGTTGTTGATGTATTCGACCATGTATCGTTTCCAAAACAACAGTACTCGCTTCTGGAGTTCTTCCCACCTTGTTAGACGGTTATCAGGTGTTTCCGAGTTATCGATTTCAGGAACTGACAAGAGCGGAGCGGTCGTCAAAAAATGGGCCGGAGTAAGTGCCATGATGTTTCCAATGTCTTCGGTTACTGGAGTTAGTGGTCTTGAGTTGAGGATTGCCTCGATCTGACAAAGCAATGTCGTTACTTCTTCAAACGTCAATCTTGACCGTCGAGTAATTCGAGTGAGATGGTGTTTAACTGATCGTACTGCTGCTTCCCACAGCCCACCGAAGTGAGGAGACGCCGGAGGATTAAATTTCCAAGTGATTCCCCTCTCTGTAGTAAATTTAAGCACATCTTTGTCTGCTGTGCTCTTGTGAAGCTGTTGTTGAGTTTGATTGAGCTTTCGTTTGGCGCCAATGAAATTGGTACCGTTGTCACATGATATTGTGCTGGGGAGTCCTCTTCTGCTGACAAACCTTTTTAGTGCCGCCAAGAATGCATCCGTTGTTAAATTGCCAGCCAACTCCAGGTGGATTGCCTTGACTGACATGCAAATGAACACAACGATGTATGCTTTGACAACTCTGGCTCCTCTGCCTGTTTTCGTGGCAATTTCTATCGGTCCTGCTATATCAAGTCCGGTATGAGTAAATGGTCTCGCTGGAGTCACCCTTTCTGCTGGCAGATTGCCCATTAACTGATTTGAAGGATGAGAATTTAGCCTACGACAGGTAATACAATCATTAGTAACTTGTCTTGCTAGTTTTCGTACTGTAACGATCCAAAATGATTGTCGGGACAGATGTGATAATAATGTGGGGCCAGGATGGAGATAAGTGAGGTGGAGGTACGATAATATCATTCTACTAAGGACGTGAGTATTAGGTAGAATGATTGGATGCTTTTGCTCGTAGGAGCATTCTGCGTGTTTGAGGCGTCCTCCCACTCGCAATACGCCATTGTCATCTATATATGGTGACAGAGATGTTAATTTTCCTTTCAGGATTGGGCGCCCTAGATTGAGAAGTCGAAGTTCTTCTGCGAAGTGCACTTGCTGGACTAATTTGCACAGGTGATATTCCGCCCACTTATATTCATCTGGTGTGATTTGGTCTGAGTATGGTACGTCGTCCAAAGCTTTTGCATATTTGCTTTCGCATAGGGCCACAAATCTTTTCAAGTAAATTAAAATTCGTTTCATTTTAGTGAAAGATGAAGTTCGGTCAGCAATTTGGGATACCAAATCTTGATCCATCGTAACCTTATGTACGCTTGCAGCGCGTTCTTCTAACATGTCACTACTTAGATGTTTTGCGTTATGCCAACGTCCTTGGGGCCATGTATGCTTTTGTTGGTTGAGCCAGTGGGGTCCGTCCCACCAGAGAGGATGTTCCTGCAGATCGGATGGACTGCATCCCCGCGAGGCGCAATCAGCAGGGTTGTCAGAAGACGATACATGGTTCCATTTTGTTGTCGGCAACAGGTCCATTATTTGTGTAGTCCGATTTGAGATGAATACCTTCCACTTGGATGGATGGTGCGATAGCCAATGCAGCACTATTTCTGAATCCGTCCAGCAATACACAGGAATGGACTGTAACTTCATGAATCCTACAACAGATTTAATTAGTGTGGCCAACAGCAAGGCACCACATAGCTCGAGGCGAGGAACAGAAATAGTCTTGATCGGTGCCACTCTTGTTTTGGCTGCAATTAATCGAACTTGTATATTTGAAAATTCGTCAACTGTTCTACAGTAGAGCACCGCAGCGTAAGCAGTGCTACTTGCGTCTGCAAATCCGTGAAGTTCACTCGTTGAGGGCGTGATATTTATCATACGAGGAATGTTGATTTTTTCCAATTGCTTTAGATTGCTTCGTATAGTCACCCATGCATCTATGGTTGCTTGTGGCAGCGATTCATCCCAATCAAGATGTAGTAACCACAACTGTTGAAATAATGCTTTTATGGGAATGATGGCGGGAGCTAGCCACCCAAGCGGATCATAAAGACGGGAAGCTTCGGATAGCAGACTTCGCTTCGTGTAGGCAGATGGTTCTGGTAACTCACTAACATGGAATTTAAATGTGTCCTTTTGTGTATCCCAGTGAAGACCCAAAATTTTGTGGTCACTTTGTCCATCCAAGTTCACTACCGTCTTATTCCGGTAAACATTTGCTAGTGAAGAAAGTAATTCTTGCGAGTTTGAAGCAAATTTGTGTAGTGGGAAACCTGCTTCGTTGAGAATCTTCGTTATGTTGTGTGCCAACGCAATTGCTGATGTAGTGTCGCTACTCCCGCTTAAAAGGTCGTCCACATAAAAATCGTTTAAAATGGAGTTTGAAGCCTGTGGAAACTCAGATCTGGATTCTAAACCGACTTGTGCAAGGGTCCTTGTAGCTAGAAACGGAGCGGCAGACGTACCGTATGTGACCGTTAGCAGACGAAAGTGCTTCAGCTGCTCCGCGGGATTTTCACGCCACACAATGCGCTGGTAGTCGCAATCTCGAGCATCAACTTTTATTTGGCGATACATTCGCTCAATGTCTGCAGTGAATGCTACTGGATGAACACGGAAGCGCATAAGAATGCTAATCAAATGGGGCTGCACTGTTGGCCCCACTAGTAACTTGGAATTAAGCGAGATTGATGATGATGTGACAGCTGAACCATCGAATACCACTCTGACCTTCGTGCTTGCATTGTTCGGCTTGACTATAGGATGGTGAGGTAGGTAACAGTGTTCAGCTGAGAAGTCGAGTTGCTCTTGTTGAATTTCTGCCATATGGCCAAGTTGCTTATATTCATTCATGAATGATTTGTACGCACCTCGGAGATCATCTTGACGTTGCAGTTTTGATTCGATAGCTTTAAACCTTGAAGTAGCTTGTTGAATTGAACTCCCTAATTGCTTAGCATCTTTCGCGAAGGGGAGTCTTACCACGAAACGACCATCCGTATCTCTAGTGTGAGTACTGAGAAATAATTCTTCGCAATATTTTTGTTCAGGTGTTAGGACCTCTTGAGATGGAATCTCTTCTAACTCCCAAAACTTGCGTAATGTTTCGTCAATATTGAACTCCATTTGTAAAATGTGTGGATCAAATTTCGAGTCGCCTCCTGAGATAATCCATCCAAAGGCAGTGTTTTGTGCTATTAGGCCATTGGGTCCTGTAATTTGTCCTTGTCGTAGAAGTTTAAAAAAATGACTAGCTCCCAGAAGAATATCCACATTGTGACACTGATGCTCCAGAGGATCGGCGATGTGTAATGATTTTAGCTCGTGCCAGGTGTCTATCACTGAATTAGTCAGTTTAGGTAATCGTGATGTGAGCCGATCCAATATGAAAACATCTACATCTGTAGCAAAGTTGGCATCTACACGGGAAGTGATGGTAAGTGTTGTTCGACCCTTAGTTGTGGCACTCGAAGCTACACCACTGATGGGAATCCGACAGTTGTTACGGGTTAGTTGTAGCTTGTTCACGCATGCTTCAGTAATTAAGGATGCCTCCGATCCTGAGTCTAGCAGCACTCTGCAGTAGTGATTTTTTCCAAGTGAATCTCTAACCTTTACCAAGGCAGTTGGCAACAATGAATATCTTGTCATCACTGCAGTATTTGTGGGCAGCGCTGGTGGTAGGTCTAGGGTTGATTTTTCCGGACACTCTTCTTCCTTGACAATATTTACGTTGGGTGTTTGTGAAGAATGGAGCGAGGTATGATGCTTTCGTTGACATATGAAGCAGCGTCGCTTAGATGGACAATTATTAGAAATATGACCTTTGAATAGGCAATTGAAACATACCCGAGCTTGGGCAACAAACTCTTTCCTTTGTTCTATTTCCAGGTCGGTGTACTGTGTGCAGTCGTGCAGTCTATGTGGTCCATTACATTTAATGCATCGGAGTACCTCATTGGCAGTGGATTCGGTTGCACCATTTACTTCAGTATGGTACGTCATGGTGGATGATTTAGCTGGCATTCGTTTGTACTGAACGGGCTCACAAGTTTCCAACGCAGAGCATCTTTTTTCAATGAATGATATAAATGTTTTGAAGCTGGGACATTCCGTATCTATGCTTTTAATTGCCCATTGCTTGCGTGTCTCTTCATCCAACTTCTGCAGAATGAGGTAGATGAGCCAAGGGTCCCGTTTCTCAGCGTCAGGGCCAAGGGCCTTCAAGCCTCTTATTACCTCATCAGAAGTGTCACATAGCTTGCGGAGAGAGGTTGCACATTCCTTGGTTATGGTTGGTTGAGCGATAAATTGCCTGATGAGGGATGTGATCACTAATCCCTGGTTATCATAAAGTGCACAGAGCTTCTCCCATGCTTCTGTATAATTAGCACCCGTAACTGGTATATGCCTAAGCAGATTAGCTGCATCGTCCCGTAGAAAGCTTTTCAAGTATTGAAACTTGTGGACATCAGTGAGCGTTGAGTTCAAGTGTACCGATGATCCGAATAAATCCTTGAATGACGGGAACTCATTATATTTGCCGGTAAAAAACGGAATCTGTATTCGCGGGAGCTTGATTTCATCCTTGGGTATTGCTGAGAAGCTCTGCTCTCGCATTGTATCAAGCATTTCCTTCTGATGTGTGGTGAACGCTCTCATGGTGTTGTTCAATTGTTCCTGAACGGCAGTAACCATTGGGCTTCGTCCGTGTATTTCTTTCCGCAATATTGCCTTTGCCTTAGTGTACCGTTGCTCGAATACATCTATGTCGGATAGTGTTTCGTCGATGGCTACGATCTGTTCGTCGTAATCTTTGAACTCTATATAAGCCTTCTCGAGCAGTTCCAGGTGTACGTAGAGCTCTTCGACAGCTGTATTATCATTGACGGTCGATATACTTCGTTCTACACGTGTTAGAGCTGCTTTAGCATGTCCTCGCTTACGTTTAAGCGTGTCTGTATCTGACATTGTAATGAGCCACTATTTTAACTATATATCGTTCACGAATAGTATACGCACTGCAATAACTGTATTTATTCTATTCACTTATATCCCGGGTTTCGGCACCATATATTAATGTGAGAATTAACTTCTTGCGAGAATTAAAGAGAGCTTCTTTAATTTTTGAATAATAGGCACAACAATGTTAATTTATTATTTTAACAACACAATGTTACTACGAGAAGTAACCTTTCTCCGTTTTGATTACAACGGTTACAAAGTTTTAGATATGTACTTTAATTTACTGTTGTCTTCTCTTTGGGTGTGTCTTCATTGACTGCTCTTTTTCTTCTACCAAAAAAATAAACCAAAATTTGACAACCTAAAATCTGGTTCTCACACGACGATACCTTTTTTGTGGTTGCATAGCTTGCCATCTATATATTATAATCGGTTGATTGCTGCAGCAAATTTTGCTTACAAGTAACAGTGACATCTCTGATCGATTAGCTTGTTTAGCGTTTGTGCGTTCATGTAGATACCATAATTTTGTTTTGAGACTATAACTCAGAATTGCCAATTTTAATATTGTTCCCCTTCAGGCAGCCTCCGTACACCAACACAACACCAACTCAACCCAAATGAACTGTTGTACAAAATGTAAGGCCATCACATAGAAATTATTATGGGTTGTTTCCAGAATGTTATTTGTCAATTGCTGGCCTTAACAGTTATCAATGCCAAATAATGGTACATTCATCGGTGCATTAAACACAAATTACAAAGGAAATTATATAAAAAACCGGAACAATAATAACAATTATATTTTAAATTTTCAAATTTTAGATATTAAGTGTCAAACAGTATTAGGATTATATTCTTGTATACAGTTAAATTTAATTAGAAAAGTTGACGAGATAAATTATTGTAATAATCTCTTTAAAGAAAATAGTCAATTAGATAATAATTTAAGTAACCTAGTTCAAAAATTTAAAGATGTATTTGTAGGTCTAGGTTGTCTTCAAAGCAAATGCCATATTCAATTAAAAGATAATGTCAAACCAGTCGTAGATAGTCCGAGAAAAATACCATTTAGCTTAATAAATGATTTGAAGAACGAATTGAAGCGAATGAAAGATCTAATGGTAATAAAGAAAGTAGCGGAGCCAACTGAATGGGTAAATTCCATTGTATTAGTTAAAAAACCTAGTGGTCAATTACGTATATGCCTCGATCCGAGAAATTTAAATAAGGCAATATTACGGTCACACTATCCATTTTTGAATATTGATGAATGCAAGTCACGTCTGTCAGGAGCTAAATATTTTACGTCGCTAGACGCAAATTCGGGCTTTTGGGCTATTCCACTTCATGACTACTCCTCAAAATTATGTACGTTCATTACTCCTTTCGGTCGATACCGATTTTTAAGATTACCTTTCGGAATTTGTTCAGCACCTGAAATTTTTCATGCTGAAATGGTCAAGCAATTTGAAGGTATTCCTAATTTGATAATTTATATCGATGATTTTTGAATCTATAGTGATACTTTAGACGAACATAATAAAGTATTAGAAGCTGTCTTACAAAGAGCAAAAGAGATAGGTCTTAAATTCAACGGACAGAAGTCAAAATTTGCTCAACGAGAAATAAAATTTATTGGTCATTGCTTTAGTCAAAATGGTGTTAGTCCGGATACGACAAAAATTGAAGCAATACGCTCAATGTCACAACCGAAATCAGTGCAAGAACTGCAACGTTTTCTTGGAATGGTGAATTATGTGGGATCTTTTATTCAAAATTTGTCGGGTAAAACATCTCACTTACGTCAGTTACTAAAGAAAGAAATTTCTTGGCATTGGTCTGAGAATCAAGAAAAAGAATTTCAATATTTAAAGTCAGTACTGACACAAGCACCAATTCTCACATACTACAATCCGGAAAAGCAATTAATATTATCGGTCGATGCAAGTAAGGACGCGGTCGGAGCGGTTATATCTCATGATACGAGTCCTATTGCTTATGCTTCTGCGCAAATAGAGAAGGAATTATTTGCTATTCTATTTGGTTGCACGAAGTTCCACCAATATGTGTATGTTAGAACAGTCGATGTGGAAACTGATCACAAACCACTAGTTACCTTATTCAAAAAACCATTATACAAAGTCCCAGCTAGACTACAATGATTTATGCTTAGACTACAGTCATATGATTTACAAGTAATTTATAAACCTGGAAAATACATGTTCATTGCGGATGCTCTATCCAGAGCACCGGTAAGAAGTGAAGCATTAACGGAATTTGATAATGATGTCAAAATTCATTGCAATATGCTTATTGCAAATTTGTCAGCATCAAAATCTTAATTAGAAGAAATTCGTCAGGCTACTAATAAAGATAATGTTTTATTAAAAATTAAAGATTTATGTCATAATGGTTGGCCAAATGATAAAAAAGCAGTTTCTGACTTAGCACAGCCATATTTCAATTTTAAAGAAGAATTACATGTCGTTGATGATATCATATTTAAAAATAATCGCATAGTTATTCCCAGTTCACTACGTTCTGAGATGTTACGGTTAATACATGAAGGTCATATGGGAATAAATCGATGTCAAAGTTTCGCTAAAAGCCTATAGTCTTCTGGCCAAATATTAATAACGACATTAAAAATATCGTGAGCAATTGCGAGACATGTATTAGTAATAGGTCATTAAATCGAAAAGAGCCATTGTTGCCACATAATATCATAAATATACCATGGTTTAAAGTTGGTATAGATTTTTTTGAGTTTGATAAGTCCATTTATTTAATAGTTATAGATTATTATTCCAAATATATTGAAATTGCTCAGTTAAACAAAGGATATTCAGCTAATTTGGTAATAACACAGCTGAAATCAATCTTTGCTCGTCATGGAATTCCTCAAATAGTCATTAGCGACAATGGTCCACCTTTTAATTCGGGAGAGTTTAAACAATTTTCAGAAAATTGGAACTTTGACCATGTGACATCTAGTCCAAATTTTCCCCGTTCAAATGGCATGGTAGAAAGAGCCGTCAAAACAATCAAGAATCTATATATTAATACGTGAAGAGAAAACTTTGTACCCCTTTTACGCCGAAACCACCCAACCGATTTTTATAAAAATTATACCATTCGAAAGGTATTCTTTTGTAGGTGTGCGCAATCTATGTTAAACGAAAATCGGTTGGGTAGTTCAGGAAAAATCGCCTGAGGTAGTTTCCTTTATAATACATACACATAAAAGCCAAAAACGATCAAAGTAGTACAATAATACTTTAATTTTATTAAGTGAATGAATGAATGAAAATTATTTTGTTTGTATGAATGTAAATAAAATAGATTTTTTTTTTAATTTACACTCATCAACGAAAATGTTATACATGTAATTCCAACGTAATTTAAAAATTTTCTTTATACAGAGAAATCCACTACAAAGGACTTCGATGGCACCAAAAATGGTGTCCGTTGTAGTGAGGTTCCTTCAACTGAGGATTTGTTATTTTTTTTTATAAGAATTTTATTTGGAGATAGGATTCTAAAATGATTTTAGATAAAGTTCTGGAGCACGACCAATTAGGAAGGAATAACTTGGCCATTTCTTACCCGATTTTGATGAAATTCAGCATGCACGATGGAAATGGGATTATAAAAAGATTTTTATATAAAGTTATGGAATATGGCCAATTAGGAGGAATCTCGGCCAATTTTAATCCGATTTTGATGAAATTCAACATTAACGAAGGAAATGGAATTCTAAAATGATTTTTAGATAATGTTCTGGAATTTGGCCAATTAGGAAAGAATTTGGTCATTTCTTATACGATTTTGATGAAATTCAGGTACTTGGCCATTTCTTGTCCGATTTTGATTAAATTCAGGTACTTCGCCATTTCTTATCCGATTTTGATGAAATTCCGCATATATGAGAGAAATGGGATTCTAAAGTGATTTTCAGATAATGTTCTGGCCAATTAGGAATGACCATGGCCATTTCATATACGATTTTGATGAAATTGAGCTTGTACGATAGAAATGGGATTCTAAAACGATTTTAAGATAAAGAGATACGGCGTCAACTGAATAAACACGTAAAATTGTGCACAGTGAATTTTTTTCTTTTATTCGATTCTCAATTAAATTAGTCATGATAAATAAAATAAACAATTATTAATAGTGAATAATTCGTTTAATGACGAACAGTTTGTACATTTGTGATTATTAATAGAAATTGTGTATACGGGATCTTAAATACTCGATTTATCTTCAATCTTGCACCTTGTCAATAAAGTAAATTAGAGTAAATTCCATTAAAATATTGGTTGGTGTTGTGTACAGTCCACCTAACAAAAATTGCTGTATCGATTTAGAAGAAATATTAAACAATTTCTGTAACACTTATTTAGATATTATTATATGTGGTGATTTTAACTATAATTTGCTAATTTCAAACTCCTCCACTAGAAATTTTAAATTATTATTGAATAGTTTTTCACTGAACGTTATTAACAAAGAACCCACATATTACTCGAAGGCCACAGCATATTCCTCTCTGTTAGACTTGGTAATTACTAACACAAGTAACATAAGTTTCGTCAATTAAATTTCGGTTGGGTCGGATCATGATATGTTGTTTTGGGTTTATGACCTTTCTGAGAATTCTATGCCTGTTTTTACTGAATTCAGAGATTACCGTAAGTGTGATATAGGTAGAACTATGATGGACTGTGCTACAATGGATAAGCAAGGCGAAAACAAATTATTTAAATGCAGTGTTTCCCCAGAACCTCCCCAGTAAAACATGTTGGGCTAATGTTCAAAACTTAGGGTTGAGTAACAGAAAAGCACCAAATATTATTACTTTATCAGCAGATACTCTAAATAACCATTTTTGTCATAGTATGAACACAAATAATAGCGATGATTGTACATCCTTATCGAATACCTTCGATGGTGATTTCTCATTCAGCAATATCGATATAGTGGAGCTTAGACATGCATTGTTCTCTGTTAAATCTAACTCCGTTGGTCTTGACAATGTACCTTTAAGGTTTATTAAAGTAATCTTCCCAGTCATTGCCCCTATCTCTTAAATATTGTTAACACAATAATCACGTCTTCTAAATTTCCGGCGTGTTGGAAAATTGCTAAAATAATTCCTGTTCCTAAAAGCAATAACCCTAAAGAAGTCACGGATTACCGCCCTATAAACATATTACCGGGTTTATCAAAAGTTTTTGAACGAATATTGCAGAGACAAATTATTTCATATTTTGATCAAAATAAGTTATTACATAAATTTCAATCTGCGTATAGGCCTCACCACAGTACTGAGTCCGCCATGCTGCATGTTGTCGATGGCATTAAAACGCTGATGATGTACAGCTGTACTGGAGTGACTATTATGAAAATAGAATCTCTTGTGTTGAAACCTTAAATAAAGATATTAGCTCTGTTCTGAAGTGGTCTAGGGAACATGGTCTATTGTTGAATGAAAGGAAGACTCAGTCCATTATCATTTCTAATAAATTTCTTGAAGTGGCTGCTTTCCCCAATATAGTTGTAAATGGTATAAACTGTGAGTATTCTGATACAGTAACAGACTTAGGTCTTTATATTGATCGGACTTTGTCGTGGGAAATGCATATTAATATGATGCGCACTAAAGTATTTAATATTTTGCGTTTGCTGTGGTCGGTAACTAAATTTGGTTCTTTTGAGCTAAAGCGATGGCTGGTTCGCTCCTATATTTTACCCCATATTACTTATTGTGGTGCTGCATTATTTGGAATGAAAAAGACACAATTCCGGAAAGTTAAACTAATGTGTAACGCTTGTGTAAGATATGTGCACGGATTACGTAAATATGATCATAAATCACCGTTTGTTAAATCTATAGTGGGATGCAGTATTTCTGATTACCTTGAGTATCGTGTTTGTTTATTTATTTTCAATGTGCTAAATTTTAGAGAGCCATCATATTATTGGAGAAAATGTTACAACTTCGATCATCCAGACAGAATAATTTAAGCATACCTAGAAATAAGACAAGGATTTTCAATTCTTCGTTGTTTGTCCGGGGAGTCCATATGTGGAATATGCTACCATCTGATTTGAAAAATGCTGCGTCGTCGAATAGTTTTAAAATGAAAGATTATCGGACGTATAATTTTGTATGCTGAAAAGGATCTTTTGTGAGTGGACCTGCATTGGTTTTATTCGAGTTTTAGGATATGGCTGTCTATTTGTAAATTTAGTTTATATTGTATGATATAATTTTTCTTTCATTTCTATTTAATTACTTAGAGGGAAGGGTAATACGGGATTGTTTTTGTAATTGTAGCCCAAAATTTGTATCTATACGTATATGTGCTCTAATAACATATAATTGTAAAAGTTATAATTAACTTAAATATGTTAACTTGGATTAAATAAATAAATAAAATAAAGTTCTGGAATTTAGCCAATTAGGAGCGCTTTTGGCCATTTCTAATCCGATTTTGATTAAATTCAGGAACTTGGCAATTTCTTATCCGTTTTTCATGAAATTTAGAATATACGATGGAAAAGGGATTCCAAAATGAATTCTAGATAAATTTCGGGAATATGGCCAATTAGGAAGGAACTTGGCCATTTCTTATCCGATTTTGATGAAATTCAGCATGTCCGATGGAAAGGGATTCTAAAATGATTTTTAAATAATGTTCTGGAATATGGCTAATTAGGAATAAACTTGGCCATTTCTTGTCCGATTTTGATGAAATTCAGCTTTTACGATGGAAATGGGACTCTAAAATGATTTTTAAATAAAGTTTTTGAATTTGGCCAACTAGGAAGGAATTTGGCCATTTCTTATCCGATTTTGATGAAATTCAGGTACTTGGCCATTTCTTATCCGATTTTGATAAAATTTAGAATGTACGATGGAAATGGGATTCTCAAATGATTTTGATATTAAGTTCTGAAATATGGCCAGTAAAAAAGGAAGAGCTTGGCCGATTTTTATCTGATTTTGATGAAATTCTGCATGGGATTCTACAATGATTTTTTTTACACAAAGCTCTGGAATGTGGCCATAGGAGGAACTTGGCCATTCTTATCCGATTTTGATAAAATTCAGCATGTACGATGGAAATGGGATTCTAAAATGATTTTTGGATAAAGTTCTGGAATGTGGCCAATTAGGAAGGAACTTGGCCATTTCTTATCCTATTTTTATGTAATTCCGCATGTACGATGGAAATAGGATTCTAAAACGATTTTCAGATAAAATTGTTGAATAAGGGATTTGGCCATTTCTTATCCGATTTTAATGAAATTCTGTGGTACGATGGAAATGGAATTCTAAAATTATTTTTAGATAAAGTTCTGGAGTTTGACCAACAAAGGATTTGGCCATTTCTTATCTGATTTTGATTAAATTCATGTCGAATTTTATCTAATCGTTTAAGGAATTGGCAAGAAATATGGTCAATTGTGCATCGCAGCAGGTACATTTCGATCATTCGATGGTTTGAGATTTTATATTTCCGAATATAATCGCCAAGGGCATTTAGCAAATGATGAAAGGGTTTTTACAAAAAACATCGTTTACACAGAAGTTCTGAATCATTAAATTCATTTTCAAACTATTTTAAGTTCAATAGACAATATATGATTTTTTAACTTCTCAGTTTTTTTTTGAATTAAAGAAAAATATATGAAAGAATATAAGGCACGTATTTTTTATTTCATTTTTTATTTTGTATTCATGTTTTATTTAAATTTTATATCTTTCGAATAAGATGGACAAAATAACTGTGAAACCTTTGGGAAAACTGGTCAGTAATAAAAAAACTCACGGATATTTGCGTTTATTTGATGGAATAATAACATGAAAAACTGACAAAGAATTATATCAAAAAACAAATACGAATACAAACTTTAATTGAATCGTTTATTCTTGAAAGGGCTCATGTCCACTTTTTCTTGTTCCACTTTAAATTATTCAGGAAATAAAAAAAACTATATACAGTCGATTCCGCTTAATCGGGACACATCGGGACTAGTACAATTTGTCCCGATTAAGCGGCTGGCCCAATTAACCGAAATTCCAAAAAAAATTACTTGGTTGGCTTTTAATTTCACCAAGGATAATAATTTTATTTTTTAGTGTCAAATCCTGTCTTGGCGTCTTGGTGAGGGATATATCTATTCTCACTTTATACTTGAGACTCACGTTAATAACTGAATTTACGTTTTTCAAAATAAAAATAATAAAATGAAAAAACTTTACGTCTGTCCATCTATCATTAAAAATACGTCTGTATGGCAGTTACCTAAACCATAACCGAACCGAAAAAAATGTTCTTCTTCTTTTCTTTATTTTTTGTTCTTCTAGTCGATTTTTTCTATGATTACTATGATTAGTCAATTTTTTTCCTATGATTACTGTCCCGATTAAACGAAATATTGTCCCGAAAAAGCGAAGTAAATTTGTGTTATTTGCTTGGTTTTGTTTCCGTTCTTCAGGATTTGTCCCAATTAAGCGGCTGTCCCGATTAACCGGTGTCCCGATTAAGCGGAATCGACTGTATTGTCAACAATAATAAGTTTAGGAGGGAATTTGAGTTTGTTGATGAAAATGTGAGTCGCTATGAAGTGTTAAGCTGAATTTTAAGGTTATTTTTAAGGAGCCCTTTCTAGAATACACGAATCGTTTATTCTTGAAATAATTGAAAAATAACCCCAAAATTCAGCTTTATTTCATTTTTAACCATTCTGTAAACAGCCTCAGAGGAAATAATTTCTAAAATCAAAAACAGAATGTGTATTTATTAAAAATCATAAATTTCAAATTAATCAAATTAATAATTTATATATTAAAATGATGTCGATGTTTGTTTTAATTATTTAATGTGAACTACGGTTAATTGTTACAAGAAAGATAATCGTTACATAACTAATGATTAACTCTCTCTTTTTCACGTTTCTTCTTTTTAAATATTAGTTTAGTATAAAAGAGCACATGGCCTGGACATATGCCCTTTCTAGAATAAATGATTTTTTTTTGCAAGGTAGGTACCGTTCCATTAACCATATGGTAATTTCGTCTTGTCATAAAACGTATGTAAGTGTCTATGATACAAAACCGTCATAATACTAATTTTGACAAAAAGTGGACATGAGCCCTTTCAAGAATAAACGATTCAATTGTTTTTTTTTCAACTGTTAATAAATTTTAAGTTTAAATTTCATACATAGGTATTGCAGGGAATTAAGGCAAAGAATACACGCTAATGACGTATTTGTACACGCAAAATTCAAAACAGTTATATGCAATGATTATAGAGGTATACTCTTTGAGAAAAGAACCTCAATAACTCTCAAACTTACAAAATTTATGAATTACGGTCGAATTTCGACCCACTGGGCGACCACTAGTTTGTTATTAAAATGTAAAGAATCTAATTCAGATCCATATGTGGCCCTATTGCATTACCGAACTACTCCGAAGCAAGATCTATATTCTCCATCAGAAGTTTTAATGTCACGCAAATTAAGAACCAAACTTCCCATTATTGAAAATCAACTTGAGCCAAATGTCATTGATTCAAAAAAATATTATGAACAGCTTAAGGAACAACAAAATAAAATGAAAAACAATTACGACCGAGGTAAAAGACATTTTTACAAGAAAACACCTACTTCTGTTTGGTCTCCAGCCGTTGTAATTAATCGATGCAGGGAACCAAGGTCTTATATAGTCAGTGATAATCATAATGGGAATCTGTACAGAAGGAACAGAGAACACATACTTGAAACAGCGGAAAATATCGGTGATCATTTCAATAAAAATGATCAAAATGATGTACCATTGGATGCTTCAGAATTAAAAAATGAAAACGGGCAAAGTTGTGCCAATGAGGAAATTAAAATAAATAATTCGGATAGACAAACGCGTTATGGAAGGAAAATAAAAACTCCTCAGAAGTACAAAAATTAATTGCATTTGGCATATGCTTTGTTTAAGTATTAATTATATGTGAGCAAACTTAGTATTATTAGGCCTTTATTGAAAAAGGGAGATGTTGTAATGATATTTACTTGCAGTGTGTGTATACGTTTAGACAAATGGTTAGATATGATTTTTCTATAAACACGGAGCACACAGTCTACAAGTAGATATCAGAGTGACAACACATAACATTAAATTGTAAACTGATACACTTGAATAATAAACTTAAATAAATAATATACATGGTGAAGGAGCTCAAGTCTTTTAATATAGTGAATATTAATACAACAATATCATTATTATTATTTGGTTTAAATATAAAGTGTTTAGTGCAAATAGTTTTCGTGATTCGATCAAATAATTTCTTGTTTGTCAGAAACACATGCAATTTGGTGTAAACATAAGTATTTGTTGTTCCAGTAAATGAATTGTTTATCCCAAATATATTTTAGAGTTTCTCCCAACCCGATATGGAAGATTTAAGTGTTAGCTGTAAAAATTGCTTGAGGTAACCAATATATTTTTTGGAGTGCAGAAGTATTGTGAATTTCCTGATAGCCACGTTGGAGTAATTCTAATTTTCAGCGGAAATTTCGAACGATATACTAACGAGGAAGAAGTCAAGTTCAACTCGGCATGTATTTCAAAATTACACCATGAGATCGAAGACAGAATACTTTACCTTTCAATATTCAATTCGAGTGACTTTCATGCTACAACCTATTCAATGCAGCAGTACATGAAAACTCATCTTTACCATCAGCACAAAATTATAAATACTTGAAGGGGCTTTTAAAAGGTAAAGCAAGCATGCTAATTAGCCCAGTGACCAAATTTAATTATTAAGAAGCCTTTATAAAATTAAGTAAACTTTATGATCGCAAAAACTTAGCTGCTTATTTATTTATCAAAATGTTTATGGAGCAGTCAATTCATTCCACTAATGCAATTAACATTTGGATAATACCGAAGAAGCAACAAGAAGGCTAAGGGGTCTATAGGCACCGATTTGTGTAATACACTTGATGACGAAACGAAGCCATATAGTTATGGATGAGGGAAACGCAGGAAATATAATTTCCATTATTCCAACAAAGGTCAAAGCAAATGATCTAATACATTATCATCAGTCTGCCTCATGTGTGAGATCAATTCACACCAATTGTTCGAATGTATCAAGTTTAAAGCAATGGATTTGAATACTAGAAGAAGCTTAATAACGATGTCGATTATGTTCAAGAAGAAACCATTCACCACTATATTCAAACCGATAGAATAAAAATGTCAAGGACCAATTAAAGACGATTTATCAGCTAAATATATTAAAGAAATTTTGGGAAGCCGATAAAATTTATACACAACCATCGCTGACCGAAAACATTGCAAGATGTGCGGGCCGATTCGTTATCCGGCTTCCTTTTAAAACCAAAAATCTAACATTTGAAACCAGTACGAACGGTGCAATAAAAAGGCTTCATACTAAGGGAAGCAGATTTAATCGAGATAATAATTTCAAGAAGACGTATTACAAGATCATGGCTGAATATGAAACATTGTAACGCATTTAACAAATATCTGTTGGCTAAGAACTGTAACCTACAGTACGTCATCTATACCGCACCTTGCCACAAAAAAATCATCCAAGTAATAAATTACTGGGAACAAATCCGGCTGCAGCACATGTAATATTAGCTTGTACTGTTGAAAAACTCGCCATCAGCAAGATAAGGTATGAGAAAGCCTCGACTCATTTGGTCTGAAATCGAATGAAAATAATCGTAAGTCGTCGCCTTAAAGTATTGAAGATTCAATGACATCTAGTAAAATATGAATTTCGTTTTAACGCCTGTTGCAATGGTGATAAAATATCTAAATATATTGTCACTTTCAGCGCAAAAGTTTGATCCGGGGTGGCACACACCGGTTATATTCAATTTTAAAATGTCTGAATTTGTAGCTTTTAAAGTTGATTTGTGATGATGAAATTCCATCTACCTTCTCTGAGACATATGGTTGAAGATAAAAAGAGGAATGTAACGTTTGCCGACTTTGAGTATTCCGAGGTGGTTAGTAACAAAGGGGGCAAAACTAGAAGTTGATCGATAAAACATCCGAAGTCGCTATAGGGTACTGCAAACCGGCCGAACAACTAGAAAATATCAATGCAATGTTTTTTGGCTGCCATATAGGTATAGCTAAACGCCGGAGGGGTGAAAAACAGCCAACGGCCTATTTAAGATTTAAGAAGATTTATTTCTAAAAGGGCCCCGTGTGTAGCCGTTTTTTTCTGATATTGATTCTAATTTTGATGGCATTCGGACTCAAAAAAACAGTTTACAAGAGCAGTCATTCTTCATACGAGAGATGTGGGTATTAATGAGAGTCCAGATGCCGAAATAACTTTTCGGCCAATCCCAGGGGAAAAAGAGAGGAGATAAAATACAAAAGTAGGCGCCACGACCAAGGCGGATAAAATTAGCTAAAAAAAGGAGTATTTCCTTTAACACCAACCTGCTTATTTCTGTTACAGAGAACACATATCATACAAGTGTATGAAATTTCAAAATGTACCTCAATTCGAAAGGCGATAAATTACGAACCACTGCATTAGCGAGGCATTCTGTGCGTGGCTTAGATTAAAAAATAAAACATCAATTGATTTGGAATATATCATATTTTTTTGATTTGGAATATGCTATGATTTCGGCTTAAATCAACGAAGGGATGCCCTTTAGTTTTAGTAGAATATCATAAATAACAGATCATCAACTTAACAACTTCTGGGAAATAGAAAGGTACTTTGCAAAAAGCTAGTACAGCTTCCTAGCAGTACCGATTCCTGTGATTTACTGAAGAAATGCTAGTAAAACCCGTTTATGAGCCAAATCAGAGTGAAGTTATTGCACATGGCTGGCCTTTCCGAGGAGCACATCAAGATCACAAAAGTTGAGTAATAACCCAACGACGAGGCTTCGGATGAGTAACCGAACAAGATGTGCTTAACAGGATGTGAGAACTATAGTCAACTTTAATTTTGTATAACGATGCATTTGGTTTGATTTATAACGTTAAAATTTTGCGCCTTCTACCACCCTGATTGTGTTCCATGTCGGAATCGTAGGTCGGAAAACGGGCGGCGAAAGGAACTGTTAAATCGGGAATCTTTTCTTCAGAGCTCAAATCTCCCGAGAGAAGTATAGAGACACTAGAGCAAGTCTCGAACACCGACCCGGAATTCAACTACAATCGAGACTAACTTCTCCTAATCAACCCAGATCCCAGAGTGAAAATGTTCGAGTAAGGTCTAAATTTCATCGCTCTTGGGAAGATATTAAAAACAGAGGACACTACGACAAGCAATTTTTTCCAGTTTCATTGTGATCGAAAGTAATGGTCGTCCATTTAAAAAGTTCTCGTTCACAATTAGTCCCATATACTGGGTTTATTAAACACAGGCGCAAATGTTAGGGTTCTTGGTAGAGGTTGCGAGCAGTTCCTTGATAACGGCGAATGGAGCTAAGGAACGAATACTTGGACATGTAATTGCTACTGTCAAATTTAATGGTATTGAAAAAAAATTTCGTCTGCATATTGCTCCAAATTTGTCGCAACCGCTATATTTGGACATTGATTTCTTTAAAGGGTTTGGAATTGTAATTTAAACAAATCAGTGTCAACAATTTCCTGATTGCTCTGAGATACTCACTCAAATGCCGCATTCAGATCCCGTAGCACATTAACTATTACCCGTTCAGAGCTTGGCACTAGTCCATATAAAATCAATGTTCCCATCATCTGCTGCTAATGGCTTGGGCAAAATCCACTTAATATCGCACAAAATTGACACGGGAAACGCGCTACCGATCAAACAGAGGCACTATGCTATCTCTCCTGCTGGCCAGGTTATCTTGTATGCAGAATTGGACCGTATGATTCAGTTGGGGGTTATAGAAGAAAGGGAGAGCGCGTGGAGGTCTCCGGTCACTCTTGTAAAAAAATCCAGTGTTAGGGTTAGGTTGTGTTTGGATGCCCGAAGGGTTAATGACGTCATTCATTCAGAAGGATGCCTATCTGTTGCCCTTATTCGATGGTATACTGAATCGATTGGGAAACACCAACTTGATTTCTAGTTTAGATTTGAAGGATGTCTTCTGACAGATTCCTCTCGACGTTGATGCTAAAAGTAAAACCGATTTTACGGTCGCGGATAGGCCCCTGTATCAGTTTACCGTCATGCCTTTCGGGTTGTGCAACGCCCCTCAAAGTTTGTGCCGACTCATGCACAGTGTTATACCACACGAATATCATGACAAGATATTCGTTTATCTTGACGATCTGTTGGTAACGTCGAGCACCTTTGACGAGTATTTGAAGTTGCTCACCATAGTGGGAAATAGATTTAGATCTGCCAATTTGACCACTAACTTGGATAAAAGTCGCTTTGTTCTCAAGGAAGTGAAATATTTGAGAGATATCATTGGTAATGTGACGATCCAGGTAAAATTGAGGCGATTAGTACATATCCTGTCCCTAAGACCATCAAACATCTACGCAGCTTCCTTGGCCTGTGCGGATGGTATTGGCGGTTCATAGCTAACTTTTCTTCTGAAGCTGCACCGTTGACGGACTTATTAAAAAACAAACGCAAGTTACATGGGATCGATTGCGTCAAAGCATGATCTATCGTTTCCAGGATAGGCGTACGGACGTAGATATCAACCAAGCTCTAGAAAACTGAAAACAAAAATACAAAGAACCATTCCTGGATTTTTACAACGAAATTCTGTCCTTAGCATTACCGTTGCAATATCCGATGGCTAAAACTGATATTGTTAATTTGTTGATTCGAAATATGAGGCCTGGTTTTCAAGCCACCTTTGCCGGTCAAAGTTTTCTAGATATCGCTACACTTCTTAATTGTGCCATCGCTGCCTAGGATACTTGGACAAGAATTGGATGGATTACAGTAGTCGTGCATCAGTCTAGACGTCAAATTAATGAGCTTGGAATGGTCAGTGGTGTGAGTGATGCGAATCTCCATCAGGGAAATATATCTGAGATGCCAATACACTCCGAATCTATTTCTTGGCCTAATAATGCATCATCCGCTAATCAGGTTTCGATTAATTCTCAAAGTAGGTTGTTCAGTTCCCATAACACGCAAATTCTGATTTGGTTGCGGTGAGAAAGATGTTGTAAAATTTAATTGTAAAACTTGTCAACAATCTAGGACTGCGGAAAACTTCTAACGGGGCTTCAGGAATACTGGAGGCCTGAGATCGAGGAAGCAGCGCTAAATACAGATCCAGAATTCTACCGATTAATGAAAAGAGACTAACATCCCATTTAAACGCAAATTCGCCAATCAAAATTTCTCAGTTCACTCAAACCCGCAAGAGTTCATCACATTTAATACGTTCTCTTAAGTATTTCAAAATCCGAAAGAAAATCAAAAACGTAGTGGCAGAATCAGTAATATCAACGGAGCCGGATTCAAGACCGTATGCAAACATTTTGATAAATATAATCCCTTATAAAGGTATGTTAGATACCGGTGCGAGTATTTCAGTATTATGAACAGGCGCGGAACAATTCCTTGAATATAATCAATTCATAATGCACAGTCTACCGTCTTCCCTATCCACTGCTAGTGGAGAACAACAACCAGTCGTAGGACATGTTATAGTCAATGTTTCATATCGAGGAATGACGAGAACTATGCGACTCCACATTGCCCCAAATTTACAACAGCTACTATTTTTTCGTTAGGTTGGCTCCTTTAATAGTTAACGAACTTGACTTTAATTATATCCGACCAGAATGTAAGCCAGGCGAAAATGAACACACTCTGAATTCTGAACAACAAAATATTTTGAACAAAATTGTTAGTAACCTCCCATTGAGCGAAAAACTGCGACTCGAACGAACACTACTGCTACACCTAAGATAGATGTAGGGCAGGCTGCTCCCATTAAGCAGCGATATTAACCCATCTCGCCAAAAAACTGGAAGACTTATATAGGGAATTATATCGAATGTTGTGCCAGGTATGGAATAATAGTGCTCAAGAAGCGTTCGAAAGTTTTAAAATAGCCTTAACTTCAGCTCCAATATTGATAAATTCTGATTTCTCGAAACCATTCTATATCCAATGTGATGCATCGACAACTGGAATTGAGAGTATTCTTTTCCAGAAGACTAATGATGACGAAGAACACTCAATAGCATTTATGTCGTATACGCTGAACAAAGCACAGAAGAATTACAGCGTTACTGAGTTGGAGTGTATGGCGGCAGTGATGAGTGCCAAAAAATTCCGACCCTATATTGAAGGTTATACATTCATAATCATTACTGATCATTCCAGTTTGCGTTGGCTCATGGATCAAAAGGAGTTGAACGGAAGGTTAGCAAGATGGTCAATTAAGTTGCAAGCATTTGATTTTAACATTGAGTATAGGAAAGGTTCGCTAAATGTGGTACCGGACAGTTTATCAAGGGTCAATGTGGAGACGATTGAACATCCTGACGATGAGGTGTGCCATCTAGATTTGGATTCAGATGCATTCAATGATCCTGAGTATATGGATATAATAAAGGCTGTACAAGAAAATACGGCATCTTGAAGTACTTCCAAGGTAGGGCAGGGATTAGAAACCGATATACCAGTCTGGAAGCTCGTAGTGCACGAAGCATTAACATATACACTAATCGAAAGAGCGCATAATCCACCGTCAGCCGCACATCAAGAGATTGCAAAAACAATAAAATTGCTGATGCGTTACTACTTTTGGCCTACTATGGTATCCCAAATTAAAAATTGATTGAGACTTTTTATAGACTTTCTTGGTCCTTACCCAAGAACCAGAAATGGATTTACCCATCTATTTATTGTTTTGGATCAATATTGCCGATTCCCAGTTTTATAAGCTTTTCGTACAGCTTCTGCTGCAAAAGTTGTTGAGTGCATGGAAACTAAAATTTTCCATCTGTTTGGAGTTCCAGAAGCAATACTCTCAGACAATGGCACGCAATTTAATTCAATCCTGTTCGCAAACTTAATGAAGAAGTATGGCGTGAGGCACGACTTTACACCAAAATACTCCCCACAGGCAAATTCATCAGAAAGTGTGAATAGATCTATTTTATTAGCAATAAGAGGTTACCTTAAAGACGATCACCAATCATGGGACTTGCACTTAGACGAAATTGTAGGAGCTCTACGAAATAAAATTCATTTGGCCACTGGTTTCTCACCACATTATCTTGTTTTCGGGCAACATAAAATTCAGCATTGTTCCACATATTCACGAATAATGCCGATCGTTTATCCTTGGCTCAGGAGCTCGTATTGAATAATTTAAGAAAAACCCATGAGGAAAACAAGTCAACATACGATCTTCGTGCAAGACCAAGGTGCTTTACACCAGGACAAAAGGTTTTCATCCGTAACTTCGTCCAGAGCGACGCTATACGAAACAGTTTTCCGGAAAATCAGCAATGAAATTCATACCCGTTGTAGTTTGCAAAAAAGTAGGGAACGTTGCTTATGAAGTCACCAATGAATCTGGGAAACCACTTGCATTTTGGTTAGGGAGGGTATGACAGTTGGTCAGCAACACAGCAACATGGGATCACCGTAAAACCACGATACTCCAGAAGACATAATCAAGTGATGGTTAAATGATTTTTTGTTAATTATTTAGTGCTAATACGTTTAATACTTTTTTATTAAGCAGCATTTTCAAGCTCTATAGTGAATGGTGGAAAGATCCCACCCAGCCGTATGTCACATAGCCAGGAAATGTGATGCTCCACTAACTCAATCCACGTAGAGATCTGTGACCGATGAAAGCATGTGGTTTCCAAGTTATCGTAATGGAATCGATAATCTAGACAAACCACACAACGCATCGTTACAATAGCCGGAGCAAATACTGCAGGTGGTGACTTCGGGATAATTCTGTTAAGGGGATCACCTTCAGGTTGCCCACTTTACAACCTCTTAGTTCACATAACATCTTTTAGACTCACACTCCGTCGCACCCTTATTCCAAATCTGACAGACATTTAATTATTTTCATAATTATAACGACTTTAAAATAAACCGAAAAATATTTCGATAATATGTTCGCAAAATTAAATTATAAAAACATAATTTTTGATAAACCTTTTTGTCCGTGAAATTCATTTTTAATAGATTTAAATTAATGAGACCAAAGGACTTTTATGGCGCCGTTTGTCTGGCAAAACAAAAAAAAACAATTTTCATTATTCCCTAATTTTGCATATTAAAAATATCCCAAAAACAACAAAAAAAAAACAAAAAAATTGATTAAAAATCCATCAACTCATCAGCCAAACAATACACCCCACATTAAAATGAGTATTGTCAAATTATCCCATCATGACAACAACAACCACTATTCGTACAAATTATTATTATTTTTTTTTTATTATTTCACGAAAACATGAAAATCACAATTTTTTTATTTTCCCCGTTGAAGTAGAGATGTGAAAATGTCTTTCTCAATTTATAATTTCAGAATAATTACCATCTTCGCCTCTAACATGTTTTGGCCTCCCCCCCCCGATGTTTCTTCATCATTGTTCTTCAATTAATCAATTAAATAATAATAAAAAATACAAAAAATGTAAATTTAGAAAATCATGGATGATGGCAACAGAATAAATATAGTATAGCAACCGATAAACAACACCGCGTATTATTATTAGAAAATAACAACCCAAGTCTGACAGCAGCAACAGCAGCAGCAGCAGCACAAGTGACGACAAAAACAATACAAACAACCGCACGAATAAAAGAAAAGGAAAACTTATTCGGCAAAATGGGGAAAACAATTATCCAAAAGGTTTTTGAATTATTTCCCATTTATTTTTCCGTTTGCTCATAAAATATATTTGTATGTATATGTATGTTATATAGGGATCGAGGTGTTAAATGACGGAAAATTATAAGTAAAAAATTGTTTGCATGAAAATGGCAGGTAGAAAATATTATGTCTTCCAGCATATTTATACGTGTGTAAAACGCGCGGTAGTGATGTAAAAAAAGTTGAGTTTACAATTTTTTTTTTTTTTGAGTTGATGCCATTCTAATGAAGGTGAGCAACAAAAAAAAAAATGAAAATTTCCATTTTCCTTGTTGGCCCTTCTGTTGTCAGTTATGTTCTTTTACTTTGTGCGTTCAAACGGTTTTCTTATTACTTGAATTTTAAATCACATTAAAACATTGAATTTGCATATTAAATTTATTATGATTTGCCATACTTGATTGTATTGTTAATATAGGGTTTATATTTTGTAATGGTGTTGTTGTTGGCGGTGGGATGCTGGCGTTATGTTTGTGCGTCTTTTTTAAATACCAAATAATGTAAAAGGAAAGGTGAAGACTATACAAAATAAAATTAAGAAATTTATTATTTCTCATTTGAGGTAGTGGGAAGGTATTTTTGTGCACCATGTCGTTATGTTTAAAACGCAAATAAGCGAAAGGGTTATGCTTATGCTACATATTTTGTTGAGATTGGAAATTTTCGATTTATGTTTGAAACCATTTCTCAATATTTTATTCACATCATCGATAAAAAAATTTGCAACATCAGCAATATTAAATAAAAATATAAATCATGAATCACTTATAATGTACAAATTTATTACGCTCATAAGAACATAATCGGTAACAAAAACGACATTAAATCATGTCTAATAGATCATTCACAGTCGACAAAAATAAATCGTCTATATATGTAATAGCATCAATTATCGTAAATAAACGCACACACACACAAAAACGCGATAATCGATTAAATCATATATTAAACATAATTTAAAAACATTTTGTTATCAATCATATTTCCCACCCCCGTCTCCTTCTTCATCATTTTTATTTCCTGCAGTACCTATACAATATACTGCGCTCAGGACAATATTTAATGCTGATCCCAAAATATATGTTTAAGGATTTTTCTAAACCAAATTATGTTAGCATACATATTATATATCACTGTGCATAGGTTCGATTGGTGTTACCTTCATCATATGCTCATTCCTCCTTCTGAATTTTCTGCTTGTAGTATATTGTTTTATATATTTACAGATCTGATTTGTTTTTTTTTTTTTCTTTTAAGGATATGATAGTAGAATTAGTAAATATGTTCGATCGATTTTCAAAAGTTCCTTATTTGTGTGCTGCTGGTTGGAAATGTACAAAAATAAAAAAAATCTGAAATTTTGGCTTTTCTCTTAAATACGTGATGAAATTATAATGAAAATCTAATAGGATTCTATGAAAAATATGTATGGATATCCTACCCCATATTATGTGTAGGTATATCATACATACATTGTGTTTGTACATATATAGATTAAAATGAATGAAACCCCTGTTAATTTATGCAGCTTTACAATAGATACAGAAATGTGACAGTCGTGAATGATTATATGAATGACACAATTTTTTCAGGTCCTTCGCCAATAATAGTTGTGGCATTTATTATCCACTACAATTCATACACACAAATTCAAATTCAAATTTTTCAATTTATGTGAGTTCATTCAACTGTCCGCAACCCCAATGCGGAACACATTTAGTTGATACTACCATTTGAAAACACCATCTTTTTTAAGCAAAACTCTACATCCTACGAGATATCCAAATAATTATTGCTTAATTGAAGATATAATTTTAAAATCGCTGAAATAATAAAGTTAAAAAATTTTGTGATTAATATTGGGCCTTTTTATAAAAGACCCATGCTATCAATAAATTTGAAAATGTTCTCTTGCGTTAGAGAAGAATTGGGCGAAATTAATAAAATAATAGCAATAAAATTATTAAAACTTCATATTAATGACGAGTGCTTTTATTCTATGTATATTATTATAGGACTCGTAATTGTTATAACCATGTCGAGCGAAGGGGAGTTTGAATTTAAAATTAACGGTTTGTTTGCACTCATTTATTTACTAAGTAACGCTTGTAGAAGCGGATCTGAGGCCTGTATTTTCCGATGAGGAATTGGGCTATCAGAATTTTCTTAAAATTGGAAAGGCTGTACCCGATACATCCACGCAACATGATCAAAATGCGAACCATGATGTTTTTGTTTACATTCCTGTAGATTCCATCAAGGAGAACGATGAAACTTGTAATTCATCATAAACTTATTTAGTTTAGTCCAATTAGGACTGCTATGATGAACCGCATTTTCATAACCTTTGTATGAACCTATAGTCCCTGGCCAAATTATTAGACGCACATCAATTCTGTTGGGAAATGTTAACTTCTGGTGACTTATGTATTTCACTAAACATTTTTATAGCCTAGCCATACGAAAGTATTATGTGTTAAAGTGCATTCATAATACAGAGTTTTACTTTGTACTAAATAATATTTGTACTAAAAGTAGAAATACATTTTTTATCTAAATTAGAAATATTTAAAAAAAAAAATATTTCTAGCTGAGCTAGCTCAAAATATTGAGTGGATGCATGTTCAGTATTATTGATGCTACATTTCTTTCATTTGTCGTTTTGTGCTGTCTAGGCTAGAAATAGCCCTTAGGGCATTATAAATTTAGATAATAATATGATTAGGATTTGATAAATGTAGATTAATATGAATAAAATAAAGTAATTTTAGCCCTTATAATTTTTAATACACAAATAAAAATTACAATTTAAGTACAATTGATGATTTTTCCACTTAAAAAAATAACTTTTGTTCGTCTACTAAATACGATAAGTACTAATTAGTACGTATACACCAAGTACTCATTTCAAATACTATTATCTAAATTTATAATACCCTGAGAGCAATTTCTAGCTTAGATAGCACAAAACGCCAAATGAAAGAATTGTAGAGTCAATAATACTGAACATGCATCCACTAAATATTTCGAGCCAGCTCAGCTAGAAATATGGTTTTTTAAAATATTTTTAATTGAGATAAAAAATGTATTTCTACTTTTTGTACAAATATTATTTAGTACAAAGTAAAACTTTGTATTATGAATGCACCTTAACACATAATAGTTTCATATGACTACATAGACTATAAAAATGTTTAGTGAAATACATACATAAGTCACCATAACTCAACATTTTCCAACAGAATTGATGTGGGTCTAATAATTTGGCCATGGACTGTCTGTATGAACCACATTTCCAAAATCTTTCATTAATTTTACCTTTAGGACCATTTTGTGCCAATTAAGATTCTTTTCGATTATTTTGCTAGTAAAATATCCTTCATAAAAAATGGATCCGTTTATAGTCACTCCACCTTCTGTACCAGTGGCCAGTTGTCTAAATTTCTTCGGACATGTTCTGTTTTTTAAACTTCCGTGGGCTTCCGGAAAAAATTAATATGTTTTTCATTTGGTGCTGAATTCGGAGAAAATTGTCTGAGTGTATGGAAAACCAAAATTTTCAAATCTAATTTTTGATTTATCGTATCGGCCATAATATCATTAGTATGAATTTTCCAAAATATTTTTTGCCATTAGGCCATGTTTTATTTTAAAAATGCTGATCCCAGCCCAAACTTATAGCTGAAAAATTCTTGAGATGATAAAATAATAGGTTTTATATTAAGAACTATCTACAGGATCTACAAAAACAAAATACCTCAGATATAAAATTTCACTAAAATCCATCAATAAATGTGCATATTCCATTTGTTGCTGGAGACTGAGAAGATAGCTTGAATTAGCTAAGTATGTATGTAAAAATAAATTTGACGAAAATAATTTTTGATTTACATCGACCAAAACTGATTTTTAATATGTTTATAAATGAATTGAATAACCGGTCGATGTGGAGTTTTCACATTTTCTGAATGATTATTATTTTAAATTACAATTAACTAGACGGGGGGGGGGGGGGGGAGTTACATACATCCAACGAACCAACACTAATACATACCTGCAACGAACCGACATCCACTTCCGTATTCTACCTGATGAAGCTAAAACATAAAATACCAAACAATTTGATGTCACGTTGCGTATACACCAAATCAATGACTTCGGAATTGTACCTGACACAATACACAACCGGATGGATGTAACAAAATAACATATCACGTTAAGTCTACCAACTATTATACCGGGAAATTACCACATATAACATGACCCCATACATTCTGTCTAGTTTGCTATATTTTAAATTTATTATTATTTTTGTACTCATCCAGATATCATTGTAGTTTTTGTTTAAATAAAAAAATAAAATAAATTTATTTAAATATCGCTCTGGATAAAATCCAGAGTTAAAAAAAATAAATTGTTTAGGTAACTAAAACTATAATTGGCGCAGTTGATAGTGGATATTTTTTAATAACCGTCCACTACGAGAAACCACATATACTGCAAAGTGAATAAAAACCCGTGTTTTAAGTGTCACAAAAATTGTTTAAGTTAATGTGAAATACTGACGGTTTATCAGTAAATAATGCTTAGAACCAGAATTTTATTCTCGAACACACTTTTTTTAAAAAAAAAAAATTAAAAATCTTGTGTGTTGTTTGACGGTTAGTCAAACGTAATTAAATGAAACCATAATAATTTTTTTTTTCTATCAATTAATAAAATAAAAATAAAATTTTAATAAACAAGAAAGACGACTAGGCGTCAGTACCTAAACAGTGAAAAAAAAGGAAAAAAAACCGAAGCGAAATCAACCCAGAAAAGTCAGGAGAAGTATCGACATTGCTGCGAATAAATGATGGTTCATCAAATATTTTTGGCAATACGTGTAATAAAACTGTGGTGCGTGCAAACTATTTGATAATAATCCTTTACTTATCCCAAAATTCTGAGTTTTCCCAAAACGTTTTTGATAAATTGCGAATTTACGAAATTCCACTATTGAATACAGTTAAAGTCTAATAATTATTACAGAAAATAATTTTTTTTTTGTTTTTGTTTGATAACGTGATTATTGGTTTTTGATAAATTGCGAAATTCCACTATTGAATATAGTTAAAGAAAAAAAAATAAAATTGCCAAGTTATGTAATTATTGCATTAAATATTTAAATATAACCCGAACAGAGATTTTTCAAATATGACACAAGAAGAACAAATTACTAAAATGGAGAAAACTCTCCAGTTATTACGCATACTAGACGCAATAAAAGACATACCGCCATTTGACGGCAACCGAACAGACTTAAACAAATTCATTACGCACGTTGACGACATTGCGGCAATACTAAAACCTGCATTCGACAAACAAGTTCACGGAAACATACATATTGCTCCGTGCAATACGAAATAAAATTATAGGAAACGCCGATAAAGCACTGGAAATGTATAATACAAGAAATGATTGGGTCGAAATTAGGCGCAATCTTATCTCACATTTTGCAGACAAAAGAGATGAAACAAGTCTGTAGAAGTATATTTTTCGCGAGTATTAGAAATTATTAATGCTCTCAAAAATTGGGCATCGTTAAATACAAGCGATCAGAATGAAACAAAATTTAAATCAAAGTGGTATGACGAAATGGGCTTAGCAGTATTCGTCTCAAATCTGAGAGATCCACTAGGATCAATGGTTAGAGCCATGAAACCCGCCGATCTACCAACAGCCAGAATTTATTGTTTAAAGGAACAAAACACCGTTTACATGAGGAATAAAGTTTTCGGTACAGAGCAAATACAGCTCACAAAACCAACGGTACCACCACGTGTACAGATGTATAAACCTAGTTACAATACAAATTTTCCTGGACACATAAACAACAATCAGTTCTTTAATCCTAATATCAATTTACAGACACCGCGTAATACTCATCAATATTTTAACCATCGACCATTTACCAACCATAATCAATTCGCTAACACTCGCGGATTACCACCAAAACCTGATCAAAGGAAATTCGAACCCATGGATACAAGTTCAAATAGCAACAAGTATAAGCAATCTACATTCGCGCAACAGAAACCTACTAACCGTAATAATCCACGTCAATATAATTTCAACACGAATGGACAGCCCAGATTCCAATCAAAGGAATTGTACAGTATTTCCACCAATTCTTATGATCACGAAAGCGATCGTTTTTACGAATCATATGATGAGAATGTACAAATTGAAGATTATGAAGAAACGTATGATCAACATGCAGGAAATACACCGGAAGAACCATCCCCCATAATTGAAATAGAAGATGAGGATTTTCACCAAACCCCATTGGAGGATACGGCTACTTGAGCCTTTTTTTTTTTTTTTTTATTTTTTATTTTTTTATTTTTTTTTTTTTTTTTTTTCATAAAACGTAAATTATTTTATATTTTATATTATATAATTTAATATTCGCCATATATCTAAGCATGTGAATCTTGTGTATGGAAAAGGACCAGTGTGCAAGGATAGGAGTTATGGAGGATAATCTAAAATAGTCGAATCTCAGCATATAATGGAAAATTTGTATACATTGTTCAAGAAAACCATAAAGGATTTTTAAATATGCAATTAATAGCTTAGCTGTATTTATCACGCAGTCGACTCCTTATTTCGTTTTGACAACCCATTGAAAATGAGCCCAGGCTCAAAATGGGGTGTCATAAAATTTATGTAAACAAATAAATAAATACTAACTAACCAACATCAAACAGGGTATCAATTACCTTACATAAACCTAACGTTCAACCAAATAAATTACAAATTTGTAATAGACACTAGATCCACTAAATCCTTCATTAGCCCCTTCATAATTAGTAAAAAATACATTCAAAAAATCAAACCCTTGACCATCGCTACTTTATTCAACAGTACCACTGTCGACCAAATGGTAGTATTAAAAGGTCTAAAGAATTCGAACCAACGGAGCCATTATAATTTATTTTATTCAAATTTCATGACTATTTTCAAGGCCTAATCGGAATGGAGATTATGAAAAAATTAAAAATCACCCTGGATCTAGAAAATTCTAAGATAATCACATCTACCATAGAAATCCCAATACAATACAAATTAAATTTTATATCAGCGACATACAGTATAGCACCAAGGAGTAAATTAGTTGCAAAAGTTCCAGTAACTGTAGCCAACGGAGAAATCTACCTTAAACCTCAAGTGTTGAGAAATAACCTCATAATACCAGAAGGAGTGTATACAAGTATCAATAATTTCGCCTACGTAGAAGTAGTAAACTACGGGCCTCATACAGAAACAATTCGCTGTAGAACATCCAATAGAATGCGAAGAATTAGGAGCAAATCACTTAGAAATCCATAACATTGAACCAATCTCTACAAGAAATGATAGCGAAGACATCACTCCATTAATACGGACGAGTCACCATAATCTTGAAGAGAAAAGAAGCATAGAAAAACTGTGCTCAAAATTCGAACACATATTTTAAAGGGAAAACGACCCACTAACCTTCACCAACAAGATAAAACACAACATTTGATCTTACTAATGAGAAGCCAATCTTCACTAAAAGCTACCGGTATCCATACGTTCACAAACAAGAGGTTGAATCACAAATAAGTAAAATGTTAGAACAAGGAATCATCCGATCGTGCCAAAAAAGAAAGATCCATCAGGACAAACCAAATGGAGAATGGTTATAGACTACAGGAAGCTCAATAAAAAAACCATTGAAGACAGATATCCACTCCCTAACATCACGGATATCTTGGACAAACTAGGGAAGTGCATATATTTTACCACGCTAGACCTGGCCTCGGGATTTCACCAAATCGAGGTAAATCCAAAAGACATCCAAAAAACCGCTTTTTCCGTTGAATTCGGGCACTACGAATATGTTCGTATGCCCTTTGGCCTGAGAAACGCCCCAAGTACATTCCAGAGAGTCATGGACAACGTACTTGGTGAACTACAAGGAAAAGTCTGCCTGTGTTATATGGACGATATCATCGTTTTTTCTACATCGCTTCAAGAACATGTGGAAAGTCTAACCAAAGTATTTACTAAGATACAAAACGCGAACCTGAAGGTTCAATTGGACAAATCGGAATTCTTACATAAGGAGATAGCATTCTTGGAACACATAGTCACGTTGGATGGAGTAAAGCCCAATCCGGATAAAATTAAAGCGATACGAAATTTTCCGTTACCCAAAACAGAAAAACAAATAAAGAGTTTCTTGGGACTCTTAGGGTATTATAGGAAATTCATAAATAATTTCGCAAAAATTACAAAACCAATGACGGAATGTCTAAGAAAAGATTCCTCTATCATAATCAACGATAAATACATAAAATGCTTTGAAGATTGCAAGGAATTACTCTGTAATCAACTTATCCTGTAGTACCCAGATTTTTCAAAACCCT
Organism: Tipula helvola; assembly: GCA_963556165.1. Lineage (NCBI taxonomy): Eukaryota > Metazoa > Arthropoda > Insecta > Diptera > Tipulidae > Tipula > Tipula helvola. Next base: position 178,680,971 of record OY744483.1, on the reverse strand, counting down.
TCCTCGTCACCACGGATGCCAGCAATATGGCTATAGGACGAATACTATCGCAAGGACAAATCGGACAAGATCTACCTATTTGCTACGCTTCTAGAACATTGACAAAAACGGAAGAAAATTATTCCACGATCTAAAAGGAATTATTAGCCATAGTGTGGGCAACAAAATACTTCAGACCGTACCGTTTCGGGAATAAGTTCGTTATTATTACAGATCATAAGCCGTTGACATGGTTATTTGCGCTAAAGGAACCTAACACCAAATTAGTTAGATGGAGAAGTTTGACTATGATCTCTGTATATAAAATGAAGAATTGCTGTGCGTTAGTCTCGCTAAAACTCAAAAAACGGCTGGACCGATTTTCAAATTTTTTTTTTGTTTTGTTTGCTATAGTTCAGGGATGGTTTAGAAAAAAAAAAAAAAATTTGAAAAACCCCCAAGTTCAGCTAAAAAAATCAAAAAATAAAAAATTTTCTATATATCTCTATATCTATATATAAAAATGGTGTAAAAAATGTATGTGCGCACATCAGTTGAGAACGGCTGAACCGATTTGGCTCAATCTTTTTTTATTATGTTTGAAATTGCCAGGAGATGGTTCTTACGAAAGAAAATTTTGGGAAAATCCTTCGGAAAAGTCAGAAAATTCGGAAAATCGAAAAATTATGTTTTTGTATAGGATTTGGCGCGTAGCTAACCAGATGGTAAAAACCAGATGTTTTGTAGAAGAGCAAAATTGGAAAATCTGAGTGGAAAACTCGGAAACTTCCGGAAAAACCCGAAGAAAATTGAATTTTTTTTTCAATGAAATTTTGAATTTTTTGTATGTTTTGATGACCGATTGGGCTTAATCTTTTTCTATTGTGTTTGAAATTGCCAGGAGATGGTTCTTACAAAAGAAAATTTTTGGAAAATCCTTTGGAAAAGTCGGAAAATTCGGCAAATCGAAAAATTATGTTTTTGTACGAGATTTGGCGCGCAACCAAACCAGATTGTCTTTTAGAAGAGAAAAATTGGGAAAAAGAAGTGGAAAACTCGGAAACTTCCGGAGAAACCCGAAGAAAATTGAATTTTTTTTTCAATGAAATTTTGAATTTTTTGTATGTTTTGATAACCGATTGGGCTTAATCTTTTTCTATTGTGTTTGAAATTGCCAGGAGATGATTCTTACAAAAGAAAATTTTTGGAAAATCCTTTGGAAAAGTCGGAAAATTCGGCAAATCAAAAAATTATGTTTTTGTACGAGATTTAGCGCGCATCCAAACCAAAAGAAAAATTGGAAAATCGAAGTGGAAAACTCGGAAACTTCCGGAGAAACCCGAAGAAAATTGAATTTTTTTTTTCAATGAAATTTTGAATTTTTTGTATGTTTTGATGACCGATTTGGCTTAATCTTTTTATTGTGTTTGGAATTGCCAGGAGATGATTCTTACAAAAGAAAATTTTTGGAAAATCCTTTGGAAAAGTCGGAAAACTCGGAAAATTAAAAAATTATGTTTTTGTACGAGATTTGGCGGGCAACCAAACCAGATTATCTTTTAGAAGAGAAAAATTGGGAAACGAAGTGGAAAACTCGGAAACTCGGATAGATTAGTGGGGAATTCGATGAAAATGGAATGGAATGTCCGCTCAACTCAATCATCTATTGAGAATAGAGTTGAGTTGTTTGATTTTTTCTATCATCAATATCAATTTTCGTGAAGGACAAAAGTATTTGCTCGAAACGAAGTAATTTGGGGCGGGACGAAGTTCGCCGGGTCAGCTAGTATTATATATAAAAAGGGAATACAAAATGCTAATGCTGATGCCCTTTCAAGGATTCAAATTAATAATATTGAGGTCAATAACACAGAGGATTCCTCCTCAGTAGAAGATACAACTAGCATGCTCTCTACTCCTGATGATTTAATACCAATTACAAAAAATTCAGTTAACACGTTCGACAAACAACTTATAATCCACCTGTCGGATACACTAAACAGCATTATCGGTTAACAAATTGCTAGGGTGACAAGGCGTCTAGATTTCTCCGGACATGTTCTGTTTTTTAAACTCCTGCGGGCGTCCGGGTAAACGTATTACATTTTCCTGGTGTTTAGATAATATTCATTCAGATCGCCAATTTAAATATTTTATTTAGGAAACCTAAACTCTAGCGCGCCTTTTCGTAAATCGATAATACATTTCTAAAAGGTAGTCTGTAATGAAAGCTAAAATATAATAAATTCATGGTGTACGATCAAACCTAAGGCAAGTTTCCCGAAATACGCCGGGAAGGAATGTAAGTACTAAAGACTCGACCCGATTCCAGACACCTAAATCTAACAAAACATCAGTTATAATGAGCTGAATTATTAGAATTACAAAAAGTCTGCCAATGGGATTCCATTAAATATTTCCAAATATCTAGAATACTGCAACAAATTAAATTCCTCTGGCCACTAAAGTTATTTTGCAAGTTTATGAATATATGTAAGAGTATTATATTATAACCTATGGTTTAAATTAAAATTATAAAATTGTTACATTTTGAATACTCTCAATTTTTAAAATTAAAATTGTTATGAAAAGAAAGCGATTGGTGACTTTTAAGCCTGAATGAATATATTTTAATAAATACAAAATAAAATTTAAAATGTTTACCTTTAAAGTTTTTGTTGGCTCAATTGAGTTGGCCCTTGTCAGTCCTCCTAAAAAAGAAAAAAAAATTTAATTAAAGATTGATATCATTATTATAAGTTTTCAAACAATAATAAAAATTCCGTAATAATGTAAATACATTATTATTTGTGGTGGCCGTGGCTTATATCACACTTAAATTATTTGATTTAATTTTATATTTTATTCAAAACTTCACCACAAACGAAAACATCAAACATTTGTTAGAAATCGAGAATGCTATACTCATGACAGACAAAAGCCACCAAGAGGAAATTAGAACATTAATTATTAACGAACTGAACAAAACGGATAACAAACGTAATGCAGATAGGCATAATGCTCCCGATTCGAAAACCATCGACAGTTTCAAGAAGAAAATGATTGAAAATAAAGCATTCATTACAAAAGCGGACAAAGGTAACACCGCGGTAATAATGTACATTTCGGAACACAATCAAAAAGTTAAAGAATACATTGATAAAAATAATATTCAAAAATTACAAAGTGATCCTACAAACTCATACCTGAAAGAAATCAATGCAGCTATCAAGAAATCCGTTTTAATTCAGAATAGATATCAAATTCATCACAACAAAATGATCAAACCTAAAGCACCTGCAATAACCGGCCTTCCTAAATTACATAAACCAGATAAACCTATCAGACCGTTAATAAATTTCACAACATCACCATCTTACAAAATTGCCAAACACTTGAACAAATGGTTGACGGCTCGGATAAAATTAGAAAAGGATTATTTTGTTGTCAACAACATGGAGCTAGTTGATAAAATACAATCAGTGCAAATCCCAAATGGTGCTAAACTTGTTTCTTTTGATGTCACAAGCATGTATTCGAATATTCCAGTTTATGAAGCGATACAAATAACCTCAAATTTATTACGAAATAGCAATGTTGGAACAAAAACCGTAGATGAGGTTACGAATTTATTAAATGTCATAACAAAACAAAATTACTTCGAACATGACAATGAATACTATTAACAGCCAGAAGGTTTGCCAATTGGAAGCCCTCTTTCTGGCACTTTAGCTAATATATACTTAAACCACATTGAGAAGGAATGCATTTTAAACACGAAGAACAAATTCCTTAATAATATAATTTACTGGCACAGATATGTTGATGATATTTTAATGCTATTCAGAGGTTCCGTCAGGCAATTGGATCATTTACACCGATATATTAACAACATTCACACAAACATAAAATTCACGCTGGAAGTAGAGTCAGAGAAATCGTTAAATTTTTTAGATTTAACCATCCAAAACATAGACCATAGACACGCATTCAAAATATTCAGAAAAGAAACTCAAACGGATCACACTATTCACAACACATCACATCATCCGTTTCAACATAAAATCGCAGCGTATCGTCATATGCTTCATCGTCTCAACCATATCCCGATGACTGCCAGTGATTATGAAAATGAATACAATACGATACAATATATTGCCAACAATAATGGATACCCGGAAAATATGATCTACAATTTAAATGCCAAAATTAAAAACAAATTATATTTACAAAATTTATTAACTCTATCTACTGAAGATAAAACCAGAAAACAATATGTCACCATCGAATACAACCAAACTACCTGCAATATTATGAAAAACATTTTACAAATATATGAATACAACATCGCGTTCAAAACCAGCAATAAAATTCAACAAAAAATTAAAATATGTACAGGAACAAACACAACCACAAGATAGTGGTATATACAAATTAATTTGTAATGATTGTTCAAAATTCTATATCGGCCAAACTGGGCGTTCATTCACGGTAAGATTTAAAGAACATACAGATGAGCTTAAACAAACCCGATCAAAAGATATTTTTAAATCTAGTTATGCACAACACTTAACGGACGAGAATCACTCATACACTGATATTCACAGCAATTTAATCATATTACACAGGCTACAAAAGGGAAATATAATGGACCGGTACGAAGAGTTGGAAATTTATAAACAACGCAACAACACACTGATTTTAAATGAAAAACTAAATACAAAAACAAATAGATTGTACGACAGGGTAGCAAAAATGAAATAGAACAACAACCAGGAAAAGCATCGAAAAACAACAAACAACACAAACAATTTTTAGTAGTTGGCAAAAAATTGACAAAGAGCGAAGCTCGAAACTACATAGTATTTTTAAAATAAAATAAAATACAAAAAATATCACAATAAAGAAAATTAAAAACTATTTCAAGTTTTGAATAAAATATAAAATTAAATCAAATAATAATAAAAAATAAATCAATATTATTTATTATCTTATAGACTGGTCGCGCACCATATTAGTTAAAACAGTTTACTATTAGGGTGCGTTCTCACCAAGAATCGCTTTATAATTTTTACAAAGCGATTCAAATGGATAGTGTACATTAAAAACGAAAATGTTTTCCAATCAAAACTAAAACAAATGTCTTTAACAAGCCAAGTAATTCTCTCATAAGACAGATACCACAGCACAAATATACATTAACTTGTGTCAGTGTGTTAACGAGTTTTATAGAATATTCAAATATAAATATTTATTTTATTTAGTGTTTGTACACGGGGTACTTATCACTAGTACTAATAAACCCCAATGCACATTTTTATATCCAATGTACTGGGCTGCGCCGGGCCTTTGTGTTGGTTTTGATTCCAACAAAAATTTTTGAATAGGTATATGTATATGTATGTATGTATATAAAGAAAATATTGGAAATATGTAGCAACCAAAAAGTAAAGAACTTTTTCTCTTTCAGTGAGTGAAATTCAGTGTTGAATGAAACAAAATTTAAATTCTGAGATGGACAATCTTTTTAGCAATTGATTAACTATTTTTAAGATAGTTGTAAGTAAGGTGGAACCAGTCATTCATTTGCAATTTACATTTATGGATTCGACGTTTAATCGGTTTTCGACAATTAACCGGTTTTTGTATATTTGGCTTTGCATTCAACAGGAAGAAACTCCTTATACTACGAATAAATTCGATATCCTCTAAATAAACTTGGTATCAATGATGTGAATTTTAATTTATTGTAAACAAATTAATCAAATAATGCCTAATAATCCGCGGAAACAGTAGTTAAATACAAATAGCTATTACAAAAAACTATCGGCATTCTTTTCATTACTTTTCAATCGATATCATCGGTAATATGTTTGAACAAAATCTAGAAAATCGTTTTTAAAAATCTCGAAAGAAGAAATCTCGAATGAAACAAAATCGTGCTTGATTGTTTTAATTGTATATTTATCATGGTTAGCTGCCGTCACGTCGAAAGTTGCCGTACAAGTGGTATTCCCCGATTCGTTTTCTACCATTGTTTTAGAGCGTCCAATAACTTGAGCAATTTTTCTATAATAAAATCGTTTATGTTTAAGTTCATTTATTAGTTTTCGTTCTACTGCACTGCAATCGGCCGTGATCGGCCAATTTCAAGTACTATATATAATTAAATGAAACCAGTTTATTTCTTTCCTAACGTAATATACCAATCAATATTACCTTATTCGTAAAGAAAATCAACAATAAAATTATGAACTCTCAACTACATGTATTATTCAAAATTTTAAATCCCTATATTTAAATTTGCTGCTGACGCGCTGCTCTTGGTGTATTTTACCCTTTAGTGTTATGTGCAAAAGATAAATACAATTGATTGGAGGTTTAAGTAATGTATCTAGTTACTTACGTGTTTTCTAGTAGTTTCTACTAGTTACTTACTACTAATATTATTTTGCGTAGAAAGGTGATGGGTTAAAACTTACTGCAATAAAGTACTCTGTAAGAAACTGATTGATTTTGGATAAGATTTGACATTCATAATCGAGCGGCCCGATTATAAAAAACAAAATTTTTTCAAAAATTCGAGGTTTTCTTGTTTCGAGATTTATTGTTTGAGATAATTTTTTTCGAGATTTTAAGAAAGGGATTTTATTTTCGATGTTTTTCAGTTCGAAAATTATATTTTGAGCATATCCTTATTGGCCATCTATGCCCAACTCATCAAATCTGAGGGTTGGGCATATAGATGGTCGAAAAGGATGTGCTCGAAAAAAATGTCTCGAACTAAAACAGATCGAAAATAAAATCCCTTTTTGAAAAGTTCGAAAAGAATATCTCGTGCAAAAAATTTCGAAAAAGGAAAATCTCAAATTGAAATTCTCGAAAATAGAAATGATCGATTTTCGCAAGAAATGATCGGGCCGCCCGATTATAAATATCAAATCTTATCGGTAATCGATCATTTTTTCCAAAGAAAACGTTTTCTTAAATGTAAATTGTAAGTGTAGTTTAATTAGATTTGTTATCTAAACCTCCAAAAAAAAATGGGTTGTCGATGACGATTGTCAACGAAGTTAGATTGTGATAAATAAACAAACAATTATAAAATTGTTACAAGACCACAATCATGAACTTGTCGCTAGTCGTATCGGGGTACTAAAAGCCAACGAGTTTATTAAACAGCTGGCGTGTAAGGTGTGACTCAACACGACCGCCGTTGCAAATTATCAATGACGGTTTGATCAGCTGGAAAAGTAATTGTAGGGTTTATCTCCCAAAAAAGAAGTACCGAAAAATACGATCAAATATGTAAAGAGGAATACTATAAAGGAACCCACTTCTTTGGAATCCATAACAATTCCAACTCATTAGATGCATGTTGAAGATAAATCATTTAACTTGAAAATTGTTCCGTATAGTAATAAATAATTTTTAGGTGATTTATTAGTATTATCGGAGAAAACCTTCGGTAAAAATAAAATTATTGTAATGGGTCAATCACAAGCATCTACCAATTATCAGAAACAAAAATTTGGCTCATGGATGGAACGTTTAATGTGGTTTGTAGCGGTTCACTCATTCACTATTTATCTCAATATCAGTATAAGGGTGTTCAACTCAATTTCGTTAAATTTTTTTTACTCATAGCCCCGAATTTTTCGAATTAACGGTTTAAATTAAATTCAAATTTTTAAAAAAAAAACTCGCGCATTTAAAATGACAAAGGAAAACGAAAATGCGGTCGGAGACGAAACCATGCCAACACCTGAAGAAAAATATGAAATTGAAGTTGCAATGCGCGTGAAATTACAGCCGTTCTGGCTTGATAACCCTAAAAATTGGTTTAACACGGCAGAACTTCAATTTCAACTTCAAAACATAACCAATGACAAGTTAAAATTTATGCATGTTCTATCGGCACTGTCTCCGGAGGCCAGCAACGTTATATCGGATCTATTGGAACAACCGCCAAGCGATAACCGATATGCCACGTTAAAAACAACACTGCTCGAAAGGTTAACACCTTCCGACGAGCGTAAATTGGAGGCCGGATATTGGAGACAGACGGCCGTCCGAAGCACTCCGATACATACGTACACTAGCGGGGCAGAATTTCACACCCAAAATAATAAAGTCACTCTGGATCAGGAAGATGCCAGAGATTATTAAAATCTCATTACTAGCACAACCCGACTCAATATCGCCCGATGATCTCGCAAAAACTGCGGACAAGCTTTACGAGGCAATGTCTAGCACACAACAGATCACAGCTGTCGCAAGACAGTCACGTCCGCCACAAAGACAAGATTTTCACAATTATAATCGATCGCCAGTTCCAAAGCAGTCAGCAACCAGCATGACTGCTATCGAGGAACGTTTTGCTCGTATCGAAGCCCAGCTCAGTAGACTGGGGTATGAAAATCGCAATCGCTCTAGAAGCCGTCGAGCTGGAGGGCGTGGGCAATCCCGGAGTTACTCCCGAGATCATTCACAACAGAACAGACAGTCGGGTACATGCTGGTATCACCGAAAATTCGGTAACAAGGCACAAAAATGTACCAGCCCGTGCAATTATATCAAATCTGATCCATCTTCCTCATCCGCAACCCCAAACCATTAATTCTTACGGTCGCTGCGGCACACCATAAGACTTTATTTATACACAGCCGCCTTTTCATCCAAGACACAATTAATAAACTCACCTTTTTGATCAATACTGGCGCAGACCTGTCAATAATCCCATTTCGCAGGTTCATTACTTTCTTTTCAAAAAAATCTGATCTAGTCCTTTCGGCCGCCAATGGCACAACTATCCACACCTACGGCACAAAATTGCTTCAGGTGGATATCGGACTGAAACGAACTTTCACTCATGCTTTTATCTTGGCTGATGTGAATCGTCCGATCATTGGCGCCGACTTTTTGTGTAAATTCGGACTCCTTGTCGATCTCAGAAATAAACGGCTGGTTGATTCAGCGACAAAGCTGTCAATCAATGCCACAATGGTTCGCGTCGACACACCGACACCGATCCACTTCACAATCGACATTGGCTACGGCACTTTGCTCAACAAATTTCCTTCTTTAACAGCAGAGCCAAATTACAACTTGCCAGTCCGACACAACGTGGTCCATCATATCATCACAGCAGGCCATCTGCCTGTGTCAAGACCACGCAGGCTAGATCCACTCCGCCACAAAGCCGCTTTCACAGAATTCCAGCACATGGTGGAATTAGGGATTTGCCGACCATCTGCATCTCCCGTCTCGTGTCCAATCCATATGGTCAAGAAAAAAGATCACGATTGGCGACCTTGTGGGGATTATCGTAGATTAAACACGGTCACAACACCTGATCGTTATCCGATACCCCACATTCAAAATTTCTCCATACACTTGCATGGATGCAAAATTTTTTCAAAAATCGATCTAATCAGAGCTTATCATCTAATTCCCGTCGCACCTGAAGACGTTCATAAAACGGCGATCACGAAACCATTTGGCCTCTTCGAATTCACCCGAATGCCATTCGGTCTACGTAATGCCGCTCAAACGTTTCAGAGGTTCATGAACGAAGTCACACGCGATTTAGATTTCGTTTTCGTCTACATCGACGACATTCTTGTAGCTTCGCATAATGAGGAACAACACAAACTTCACCTGGAACAACTCTTCCACAGGTTAACACAGTTTGATGTTCACATAAAGAGTTCAAAATGCGTCTTTGGCGCATCCACTCTTGATTTCCTCAGCCACAAGATCACTCCTAATGGTATTCTGCCGTCTGAAGAACGAATTAACGCCATTAGGGAATTCCCAGCTCCTACTTCAATCAAAAGTATACAGCGATTTGTCGGCATGGTAAATTACTACCACCGATTCATAGCAAAACTCGCTCAAACACTCGCACCAATTCACAGACACTTGGCTGCTTTACTCAAAAAGCCCAAGACAGCCAAGAATTTCACTTGGCCTGACGAATGTCAACAAGCATTCACGTCACTTAAAGCTGAATTGGAACAAATAACACTGTTAGTACATCCGCTGAGCGACTCAAAGCTCAGTCTGACCACTGACGCATCAAATACTGCGGTTGGTGCAGTATTGCAACAGTACAATAACGAGTGTTGGGAGCCACTGGGATTCTTTTCCAAGAAACTCTCGGATGCCGAAAAGAAATATTCCGCATTCGATCGGGAATTACTCGCAATATATCTTTCAGTCAAACACTTTAGATATTTTGTCGAGGGTCGGGACTTCACCATTTACACCGACCACAAGCCTCTGACGAGAGCAATTCAGTCTAAAACTGAACGTAATCCAAGGCAATCTCGCCACTTGGATTACATCACTCAATTTACCATGGACATTCAGCATGTTCACGGACATGACAACGTTGTCGCGGACACACTATCCCGCACAACCGACCACGAAACGGCCACAGTCGAGACTCACATCGACTTGCACATAATTGCAAACACACAAAAAGCAGACCTAGAACTTCAGAATTTATTTTCTGGTTCCGAATGTCACACTAGTTCATCAATGAAACTAGAGCTTTTCAAACTACCTGGCCTCGAAATTATCTGCGAAACATCTACTGGGAACAATCGCCCATATATCGCAGAACCACTACGGCGAAACATCTTCAACACATTACATAACATTTCACATCCTGGAGTCCGTGCTTCTCGTAAATTGATTACTGCTCGCTACTTTTGGCCCAGTATAAACAAAGACGTAGGCAATTGGGCTCAGTCTTGTTTATCCTGCCAACGTGCTAAAGTTCAACGGCACACAAAATCACCTCATGGACAATTTCAAATTCCGCCTGGTCGATTTGAACACATCCATTTAGATATCGTAGGCCCACTTCCTCTGTCTAATGGATATTCTTACTTGCTCACCTGTGTCGATCGCTTCACTCGCTGGCCCGAAGCATACTGTATGAACAATATGTCAGCTACTACCATTGCCACCACATTCGTCAATAATTACGTATCACGATTCGGCGTGCCCCTTCATATTACAACCGATCAGGGAACGCAATTCGAGTCTAAGCTATTTACAGAGTTAACAAAACTCCTCGGATCTCATCGAATACGTACAACGGCTTATCATCCTCAAGCCAATGGCATGGTCGAACGCTTCCATCGGCAACTCAAAGCCGCACTAATGGCCAGAAGCAATACAACTAATTGGAGCTCGGAAATACCAATCGTTCTTCTTGGAATCCGAGCAACAGTGAAAGAAGATCTGAAGTGCTCACCAGCTGAAATGGTTTATGGTCAAACCATCAAGCTACCCGGTGAGTTCTTTATCGAAAATCCTCTTTCACCTATGCCAACTACTGACACAGTCATCGACCAACTGCGACAAACCATGCAGAACCTTGTACCGAAATCAACACGTCAATCCAAACAAGATGACGTTTTTGTTCCGAAATCACTCGATAACTGTGATTTTGTTTTCATTAGAACAGACAAGGTTCGCACGGGATTATCTCCTCCCTATGAAGGTCCATTCAAAGTCATTCGACGCCTTCGAAAACAATTCGTCGTTTCGATTAATGGTAAAAACCATAACGTTTCAATCGATCGACTCAAACCGGCATATGGAATTCTCTGTTCGGCTGATCTATCATCAAGTCCTCGAACATACAAAACCGTCCGTGTTGCCACTACTCATTCAGTCATTCCCTAGGGAGGGGAAATCACTTGCGGCGAAGTCCTGTAGCGGTTCACTCATTCACTATTTATCTCGTTCATTCATTTCACTGCTACAAATAAAATATATCAACTAAATATATTTTCCGCACGAGATAAGTAGTTACAAAATATCAAACAAATATATTTCAACGGAAAATACAATTCATTTTCGAATTTATATTTTCCGTACTAAACCGCGCGCCATCTTCTATTCAGTATCGACTCAATTGTCTGCAGCATATTCTGCGCCACCCGTTCTACTACTACTATGCGCAGTACGTAAAATCGACCATTTTTTATTTTCCGTCTGTCATTCCATCTTTTTACTTTTTCACTTACGCATCATCGATTTCGATTCAGTGGTGAAAAATAAAATTAAATATTGTAAAATTATTATACTTAAGAATAAAAAAAATCCTTCTGATTCTTTTTATCTTATCTAACTAAATCAAAATAAATTAATTTATTAAATTAAATAAATAAATTGTGAATATTGTAAGGTGGCGTTTTAATTAGTTTTGTGCTACCGAACACGCCATTACACACATAAACACAATAGGTTCCTAGCATACCCAACTATTTACTATTGATGGGCGTATATAAGATGTTACTATGCCATTATTAGTTTGCCTTATGAGTGCCAAATCGCAGAAATGTTACAAGGAAGTTTTTTATGAAATCAAAGTAGATGATGACCGATTTCGAGATTGCAATGATCAATTCGTCAAAAAATTACTTGCCAAGCGCACTCCACAAAGTGTGTTATTTTCATTTTGGATAAATTTTGTTTCGGCGGATACAGCATGAAAAATTAACATCTAAATATGGAAGTGATGAACAATTCTCGCTCAACATGAGAATGTTGAAATGCCTACATAGCATTCTTACCAGACACTAAAATAGTCTATAGCCTTATTTATGTAAGAACAGCCGTTAAGAACTATTTATATGGCACAAAAAATAGTAGTCCTAGATTTCCACATTTATTATGGTCCGTAGTCCATTAACGAACTTATAACAGATCATATGCCCCGAACACAAAATAACGTTGAGGCATAGCATATACGTCATAAAATAATTTTAAGAATTAAGATTTGCAAGTGGAATATGTTAATAGTATGACCATGATAGAAAAAGTTATTGCCGGTAATACCAAAAAATTAAACCAATAACTGGTTTCGAAAAATAACAATATAAAACATATTTTGGGAAACCAGCTTTTATTAAACCCTTTAAATTTTTTGAAAGGTTTAGCTTAAAACATTAAACTAAATTAAATATTTTACTTAGGTAATGAAATATTATTAATACAATTTTAAATTGGGTTAATTTATTTTAATTCATTAAGATTCCCTTCTACATTATATTAAACCAATTATCAAAATGTCGAATTCGATATTTTGTCAAATCGGAAAAACGATATTTTGTCCTCGAGTTAATTTTCGATATTTTTTTTCGGTCACTGAATTTCATTCGATATTTTTTTTTTTTCGTTCATATAATGCTTTCTCAACCCATCAAATCTGATCAAAACACGATCATTTTTATTTTCGATATTTTAAAGACCAGATAATTTTTTTTGAGGATTTTTCAAGACGAAATTTTTATTTGCGAATTAAAGCCTTTCGATCACATATGACCAACTTGAAGAAGTTAGTGGTATATTCAGAATACCATCTTATTCCCAAACGGAAAAGTCCTGTCCTAAAAAAACTCGAAAAATACAAAAGACCCCATTAAATTTTTGTTAACTACAATACGAAAACAAAAAGATGCTATATTAAACGATTTCTTGTCATCCTTGCGCAGGAAGGACTAATGCATAGCGGCTTTGGGGAGTTCTCTATTTTTGTATGTGAATAATTATTCAGAAACATAAAGTTTCAAAAAATGCTCCAATCTCTTTGAACGTCAGAATTTCCAAAAACTCGTCTCAGCAGGGTTTTAGGGCGGCAGCCCCATCCTCTAAGGTGTAAAACGAATTATTAATATTTCAAAAAATTGTTATGTAAGTATCTAAAATATTTGATTTTTTGGGATTTTTTTATTTTGGATAACGATACCAACCCAATAATGTGTCTCATTAAAATTATTTGGGTTAGTATCCTTATCCAAAATAAAAAAAAACCTAAAAAAACAAAAACCCCAAAAAATCTTTTTAAATACCCATAACAAATTTTTGAAATATTATTTTGGTCCATTTATACCTTAGCCGCTTAGCGGATGAGAGTTACTGCCCCCAAACTCCCGCTTTGACGAATTTTTTGAAATTCTACTGTAACATTCATAGAAAATGGAACATTTTTAAAAAATTTGTGTTTTTTAATAATTACTCGCATACTAAAATAGACAACTCCCCAAAGCTGCTTACCATTGAACCATTTGGGCAAGGATGACACGAAAACGTCTGAAAAATTTCAAAAATATATTTCACATAGTAAAATAAAAAACTCTCCAAAGCCGCTTAGCATTAGCCCTTAGTGCAGTTTCATTTTGTTTTCATATTGTAGTTAACAAAAATTTAAACGGGGTCTTCCTTTTTAATGGGGACGTTATTTTTCATTTTTTGGGATTATTATTTTTGGGAATATGATGGTATCCCGAATAAAAATGCTCCCTTCAAAATTATTAGCAAATAATAATTTAAACCTTTCAATATCTCCGATTGCAGATATTAAAGGTATATTTGAAGGAGTAATCAACGGTATCAATCCTTCAATCGCAGTAAAAACTGATCTACTGAAATAGGCCCCCGATGGTGCAGAATTATGTTATCTTCTTTTACGAAGCATTCAATTGGAATTTTTGGAAAAAGCAACCTAAAAAATTCCTTAACCTACTATGGTGTCTATGAACTGTCTGTAACAGTACATGTATAAAGCAGATCTTGCTATGCTGTAAATTTTTTTAACTAAACAGTTTCTGAAACCCAGTATCTCTTCAATTGGTTCGTATCGATTTGTTTTTGACCAAAATTAATATTCCAATTAATGTATAAATTGAGCCCAAATCGAAAATGGATTTAATTTTCACGATCTTTAGTATGCCGGTGCCGTGAATATTTTTATAGGTTTTGCACTCCAAATTCAACCTTTTACAAAACGCAATTATACTTTTCTAAATCAAATTTGCCTTTATCCAAATCAAATTCATCGTTATCCAAAACATTGTTCATCCTTTTCCTAATCAAATTCAACTGTAGACGAACAAACAGAATTTATTTCATTTAATATATTTACTGTGTTAAAATTATTCTAGATATAAAATAACAAGTTAATATAATAAAATAAATAACCCTTTAATGTAGTAATAGGGGCATAAAATTCACCATAAAATTCGCCTTGTAATTATTATAAACTTCACCTCAGTCATCGTTAAATTCACTGTATAATTCATCCCAAATTGATCTAAATTCAATATAGAATTAATTTCCAAATTTACCATATATTGTCTTATTAACTAAAAATTGACCTTAAAGTGCATCTTAAACTTCACCGTACAACCCAGCCTTAAAGTTGATCCTAAAATTCACCCCAAAATCAATCCTAATTCTCCATCAAATTCATCAAAAATTTATACCAAATTTACTTTAAAATTCTTCCTAAAATTACGACAAAAATTATTCTAAAATTCACTCTTAAATTCAACCTACAATTCACTCTAAAATTAGCCCTAAAATTTGACTTAAAATTCACTCTAAAATATACTCTTTACAATTTATTTCACCCTACCCTCGAATTAACCCTAAAATTCATTGGAAAACCCTTTCTAAAACTAATCCTGAACTTCACTCTAAAATTCACCGTAAGTGTCAGGAATTTAAAAAGCGAAAAATTCAAATTCATCATTTATTTGGAATTTGGAATTATTGATTTTAGAAATTATCGAATTTTGTAACGTAGTTGGAAAGAAAAGAAATTAGGAAATTTACATAAATTTAGAAGTTTTGTATTGTGGGGATATTAGAATTTAAGAGTTTGGAAATTTGGAAAATTAACATACATGGAAATTGTAAATTTTAGGAATATGGAAATTTAAATAATTTAGGAATACAAAAATATAGAGTGTTAAGTGAAAAATTTAGAAACCAACAGCTACTCATATTTCATGAGAAACTGCGATGGACTCTCCCATTCAGTCGCGGGTTAAGGAAAAACGGGATACCAGGCAAGTTTACTTCCTCCGCCGCCTACTGGTACAAACAATTGTTTTTCCTGGTTCATCATTGAATCGAGAAAAACAATTTTTACGCCGCAGACCAATATCGAAAACTTGGAATCATTTTCAAATTTTGAATAGTTTCGAAATAATCACAAAAATATTGATAACAAAGAATTCAAAAATTCTAAATACTAATTATCAGTGAGTCAAATGACTTCAATCCGATGTTTTTAATTTCAATGCGATACAATGAGTATTTTCATAAAATATGACTTTGAATTTGACAGTTTGAATTGGATTTCGAAAATATTTAATTTTATGTAAATTGATGAACATGATTTGTAAAAGGTTGAATTTGGAGTGCAAAACCTATAAATTTATTCGCGTCAGCTCTGCAAAATTATTTTGATACAGTTAACAGCTACAAATCTATCCACGTGCCTCTCTCTCTCTACACACCGACGGAATAATCGCTTATCCAATTTATTGGTTTAATAAGTTTACGTACCATAAATATAGTTCTTTTACTAACATTTATATTGATAGATGTCAGAAGTACACGGCCGACACATATCTGCGGTGATGTAAATTCTGAACAAGAGAAAATCTAATTTTGAAACTCAAATCACATTATGGGGTAATTTTTCAAAAAGGAAAAATTTACTTTCGAAAAATTCCGACGGGTCGGGATTTTAAATTAAATTTTCTCTTTTCCAGAATTTACACATGAGTAGGTATAAATTCTGGGAGTGAGTGTCGACCATGTAGTTATCGACTATATGGGTATCAAACTTTCCTATAGTTCGATGATATGGTTGTTTGCCGTGTGAGGTATGACCCACACTTTTCTTTTCGGCGATTGCTGTGTCGGCCAAGTTTCCGCCATCTGTAATGTGGCCATCTGCAAAATGGATGTCGCCAATATGGGAGGATATAAATTTACCAAGGATTACCCACTAATCCTTATTTTATTGTTTTGGAACCTATTAGATGGTGTGGTACATTTTTATGTACGTGTGAAGTCATTGAACCTAAATATAAATGAAAATTCCTTTTAAACTTCATTCCACTCTTAAGATTTAATTTTGAAGTTAACCTAATCTGCTTAAGTATTTAGCATATTTCTACATAAAAGGATATGACCGTTCTTCCAAATTCACCACGCAAAACATAGGAAATACAAATTATTTATGATTGCCCTAATACGTATACTTTTATTGAATGATCCAATTCGCGATTTATGCTAAATTGAAAGAGATAACAATATTAAGTGAAATACTTAGGGATGCTGCTTTATATATGTATAAGCATATTCAAAAAAACTGTGAAGAACAAAATAAAAAAATCCTCTTTTTATTAAATTATACAAGTTGAAAACAAGTTTTCTTCTATCTTTTGGATATTAATACATTTTTTTATGGGAGGATTGGGCGAACATTGATGATTAATCGAATTATGCGGGTGGAAATTATTTAAACAGTTTAATGATTAAAAATCCATCCTAAATTCTGTATATATTTTCATCCTCCTGACAGAAACCAATATTAAATTCTTTTTGTTAAATGATGTAAACATTTAGGATACCTACCTACTATTTGACTGACCTTTGTAAATATATTATCCACTCGTTTCATTGTACTATACACGCAATAATAAAATGTCAATCCAAAAAAATAAAAAAAATCGAACACGAAAGAAATTTGTATTCACATAAAGAAAGAATTTTTCTTGATTTTGTTTCTTTGTTCGCTTCACATCTTATAAGTTAAATCACAGATCGCATATAAAAAAAATTCACCATATCACATTTATGGAAAAATGATAAATTTTCACAGTATGTATATACATAGATATAGGGGAGATGCAGTAGCAAAAAAAAAATTATTTATATACATGGGTTGGGGGCATGACTATATCATCAATAAAAATCATCCCTCCGCACACACACACACACACACATACATTGAACAGAAAAACGATTTTATCTGACAAGACGTTATATACGTATATAAGATAATTTCCCATTTTTTATCCCTCCGCCAAAAACAAAATGTATGACCATGACATTAGATAAGTTATAAATATTGCTGTTGCTTTTGTTTTTTTTTTCTTTTTTGTTTCTTAAGATTTGTTTGTCTTCAGTCTTCTTCGGTTGGTTTCTGGTGAAAAGATTGATTTTTCGACAAAGTTTCGTTTCCTTGTTGTTATATTTATACATCGTAAGTTCGTAACATATTATATACATAACCATGACATTGGTGGTGGTGGGTATGTAGATTTTCCATACTATCGTTATTTTTGACTTATCGACATTTTTTTGTGTGTTGCTTTTTTCGAGATTTACGTTTTTTTTTCTTTTTTGCAAACTTTGGGTTACATATGTGATTTATTGGGGAAAAAACGCAATTTTTTTTTATTTAAATTATTATTGATTCCGGAAGGCAACACTATGTTTGTTCTATTCAAATAGATGGATTCTATGAAAATTGTTTATAGTCCTTACATGATGCTAAAATTATTGGTCTCTTCATAAAGTGGAAGGTTTTAACTTATGAAGCATTTACTTATAATTTCAATCGAAAGTAAAAATCTGGCATCAAAATCAGAAAAGTTTTATGTAGCTAGTTACTACTAGTAAACAGTAGATTTTATCCTAAAAATGGAAGTAGGCATTCTAGAAAGAGGACTTATGTAGTTGGAGATTAATTACAATACTTAAAGCGAGAGTTCAATAAAATACTATACACGATAATAAAACAGATCTTTGAAACCCTTCCCGACAAACATTTCATTACCGATAACTAAATAACGGACTCAAAAATACCGATCGTCGGACACAGTTACAAAAACAACAACAAGAATATACAAAATAAAAATTCGACTAAAGCATTAATTCAAAGAATTCTCAGTTTTTACGGTTCAAAAACCATTTTTGTTGTTGTTTTAACGAACGAGAAACATAAAACTCTCATGCGAGCGATTTTGGTTGCAATTTGAGGATTGATACTTTTGTATTATGTGCACGGCGTATACCGGGTGTTTCTTTTAAACTGAGACGATCAAATATCTCGAAAAATAGCCACTCTACGGAAAAAATGTCCATAATCAAAATTTAATCATACCGCGGGGGAAATACATTAGTGCAAAAAAATAGTCCCCCACTCCCCCGCTTTGTAGGTGGGGCGGGGGTAACTCTTAAACTAAGATAGGAAGCCATATTTTTTATTGCAGATTCGGATTCTACGGCTAAAAATACGTAGGATTTAACTAAAACATTTTTTTCGATTCATGTTAGATGGCGCTGTAATTGACGATATTCAATTTTTATCTCGGATTAAATATCTCGGAAAATAAGCACTCTACGAAAAAAATGGTAGAGATCAAAATTGAATTATTCCGCGGGGGAAATACATTAGTGTTAAAATTAGTAGCCATCACCCCTCCATGTAGGTGGGGCGGGGGGTAACTTTGAAACTAAGATAGGACCCCTATTTTTTATTACAGATTCGGATTCTACGGCTAAAAATACGTAGGATTTGACTGAAACATTTTTATCGATTCATGATAGATGGCGCTGGAAATACATTAGTGTTAAAATTAGTACCCCCACCTACAAGGAGGGGGTGAGGGTACTAATTTTAACACTAATGTATTTCCCCCGCGGAATAATTCAATTTTGATCTCTACCATTTTTTTCGTAGAGTGCTTATTTTCCGAGATATTTAATCCGAGATAAAAATTGAATATCGTCAATTACAGCGCCATCTAACATGAATCGAAAAAAATGTTTTAGTTAAATCCTACGTATTTTTAGCCGTAGAATCCGAATCTGCAATAAAAATATGGCTTCCTATCTTAGTTTAAGAGTTACCCCCGCCCCACCTACAAAGCGGGGGAGTGGGGGACTATTTTTTTGCACTAATGTATTTCCCCCGCGGTATGATTAAATTTTGATTATGGACATTTTTCCCGTAGAGTGGCTATTTTTCGAGATATTTGATCGTCTCAGTTTAAAAGAAACACCCGGTATTATACATTTTGCTATTGTGTACCATCATATTTTATTGTATTAGAGGATTTTCTCCTGATGGGAAGTATCAAAAATAAATTAAATTCGAATGGTTCAAATGTTTGGTGCTTATGCTCGCCTTGAGTCATCTTGACCTTTCTTCTAATATGAGGAATCCATGTTTTTGTATGTACTGTTGTTGTAACCGACGAGATTCATTTGACTTCGTTAATAAAAATCCAAAACATACGCCCAGTTGTACTTTGCGTGAGCAATCGAGAAATTTTGTTTGAGACGGCACGTTAAAAACATGAAACAGAAGTATAAAGCAAACAAAAAAGGAATCTTCGGCTTTTTAATTTTGTTTTTTATTAGTAAATTTGCAATGTTCACATTTTTTTTGTCCTTTTTATACGAATCATGGGGACATGTGATGATCACGGTGAGGTATAAGAGAGCATCACCGTGATTGATCATTGATCGCTCTTGGAGCGCTCAGTCGTACAACAGGACGTAAACAAAAAAAACTCTCGTGATCGTCAATAAAAAAAAACAAAAAGCGACATAAATAATTGGATATAATTTATGGATTCTTCGTCGGCCCCATTCGTAATAATTTTCATTTTTTATTTTGGAATTTATTGTTTTAGTACCGATATGAAGTTTATACTAAATTTATCCTAAAACTACAAAAACCAAAAATTTGTTTAAATGTATGTGCGAAATGCAAACATTTAAGCAGTTTGTAGAAAAGAAAACAGATAAGCAACGGTATTATCTGTTCAATCAAGTCGATTCATTAAGTTCTAATGAAATCTACACCCTCAAATTTGGCCTGGATTGCACCAACCCCATATTTCATTGAGCACTCAACACAAACCCAAAGAACTCCAATCACGACCGGATTTTGCTAATTGGACCAAAGCCAGGCAGATTGTTTACTCGGGTCACTCTGCACCCCGGCCCTTTGCTATTGTTTAGCGTTACCCGAGCAACACCTAGGTTATTGTCAGACGTTCCGTTTTACCAGACGTGGACCTATGTAACTAGAGAATATTGGACTCACAATTTCACAAAAATTTCATCTTTTGCTTTTCTAAGATATAATTTAGGATTGGAATGTACTAGAAGGAGTACTTCGGACAGATAATTCCATCGTCAGGGAAGCCGATGAGAAAAACCTGAAACTGTGTTTGGTATCACTCCAAATTTGAGGACTCAATGAAATATAGGGTTGGTGGAATCAAAGAAAAATATGAGGGTTTAGAATTTATTAGAACTTTATGAATCGGCCTGATTGAACAGATATTACCGTTATCTAATTCTACTGTTAAAGAAACTGATGAGAAAAATCTCTAACTGTGTTTAGTATTACTCCAAGGTTGTTTGCTCAATGTTCTATAGGGGTTGGTGCAATCCAGGCCAAATTGAATTTATTAGAACTTCATGAAACTGGTTGCTTGGACAGATGATACCGTTATTTGGTCCTAGTATCAAGGAAACTAATAAGAAAATCCGGAAATGTGTTTAGAATTTTTCTAAAATTCTGCGCCTTTAGAATATTGGATTTAGAATAAAGCGAACTCAATATAAATATGTAGGTATTCATTATTTGTATAATTGTATATTAAAATCACCTAAATATCTGCAATACACTAGTACAGACACATTTTTTTGAATTTTAAAAGATTTAGGATAAACTTCACATGCATGTTTTAGTTATGTATGCGAGTATATAAGAACACATGTAGTCAATATTTTTATATATTCTCTCGATCGTTCTCTTCTGAGCTTATTTATCTTATTGGTATAATGTTATCCCTTTTATTCTTGTTATTTTATCTCTCTTATTTGCATCATGTTAAATGAAAAACTAAAAAATAAACGCACATTCGACACCAATACAATTTACCAATACTATTACCTTCCGATAATGCTCAAATCAATCCTTATTTTGCGACCAAAATCGCTGTCCAGTGTCCATATCAGATTGTTAAATATAAAAAAACAGAAAACTCCTTTTCGCTATTTTCTATTTGGAGCCTCTGACAGATTTGCTGGGACATAATGTATCCATAAAAGGAATTTTGCCAACAAAGGACAGAATAGAAGCCGTTTGAGGAAGCTAAGTCCAAACCAGCCTCGACTACTTTACTGTCATTTCCAAATGCAAATACTAAATATTGCATAACTACGGATAGGTCTAATATTGCGATAGGATCTGTATTACAGTAGTATGATTATAAACAAGCTAGTTGGAAGCCATTAGCTTTTTACTCCAAAAAATTGCAGCCCGCTGAGACGCACATCATTCGATCGTGAACTTCTAGGAATTTATCAATCCATTAAACACTTTCGGCATTATGTGGAAGGATATGATCTGTTAATATTAACAGATCACAAACCTCTTGCCACCGCTTTAAATTCACACACCGAAAGGAGCCCACGTCAAATAAGATATTTGGAATACATCGCCCAATTTACAAGCGACATCAGGTATAACTAGATCAGGTAAAGATAATATAGTAGCAGATTATCTTTCACGACCTGGAATTATATTAATATACTAAATATAGCCGGATGTGACATTAACAATTTAATTCTGCTTCAAAGTGATGAACGAATTAAAATTAATACTCCATCGACCAAAAAAGTCCTCTTGGATTGTGGAACAAAACGAAATTATAGAATAAAATCTATATTGTGAAACGTCTACCGGACACATCATTATATACCTATACCTACATATGCCTAGAGAAATCTTTGAAGATGTTCACAATTTATTTCACGTTGGAATAAGAGGAACTCGAAAAGCCATGAATGGAAAAGTTTTCTGGCCAAATATGAATAAGGACGTGGGAACGTGGGCTAGATGTTGTTTGAATTGACAAAAATCCAAAATATACAAGCACGTTAAATCGCCTATAGGGAGATTCGAACTTCCAAATAGCAGGTTCAACAAAATCCATATGGATCTTGTCAGGCCACTCTCACCTTCTCACTGGTTTCGTTATTTGTTAACCATTAGCGACCGCTATAAAAGCTTTTATCGAATCATTCGTTGCGCGATTCGAATGCCCCTCAGAAATTACCACTGATAGAGGATCTCAATTCAAATTACAAATTTTTTCCGAGTTAATAGTAAAAAAGTTAAAGTATTAGGTAGAAATAAAATTCGTACTACAGCATGTCACCCAGAAAGCAACGACTTAATCGAACGAGTTCATAGACAATTGAAGGACTCGCTACGAAGAAATTTAAAAAATTGGTCTGAGCAACATCCATTAGTTTCACTAGGAATGAGAACAGCAGAAAAAGAAGATTTAAAATGTAGTGCAGCGGAACTAGTTTACGGGCAGACGTTAAAATTTCCAGGTGATATATTTGTCACAAACCTTAATAAATCGGTATCCAACTTTTTGCAATTATTACGCGAGAAAATTAGAATTTTAAAACCAACACCAGCCACAGTTCCAAAAGATATGTGCATTAGCTTACATAATTCACTTGATACACGGAAAAAAATAAACTGGTCCTCAGCTAAGAAAATGTACTTTTTCTTGATTTAAAAGCTAATTTTCTTATTTCTTTCGAGTTTTTCTTCATGTAAGAATTATGTTTCTTGAAATGAAGAAAAACTCGAAAGAAATAAGAAAATTAGCTTTTAAATCAAGAAAAAGAACATTTTCTTGAATTAAAAGTCCATTTTCTTAGCTGAGGACCAGTTTATTTTTTTCCGTGTAGCTGCGAATTGGTGTTCACTCGTATAGATCGTATACGTATTTGGTAGAACCTCCATATGATGGGCGATTTAAAATAATTCGACGGTTAAGGAAATATTACGTGGTGGACGTTAATGGTAAAGAGCAAAGTATATCAATCGATTGTTTAAAGCGTGCATGTGTCGAAACTTTTGTAGATAATAAAAACGAAAACATTAAAAGTTTTGTAAATAATTTCAAACTAAATTCCTATTCATTATCATTGTATAATTTTGTTTTTATTAGGTGGGATGTAGTGATTGTTTTGCAATACACTAAATTTCCGGTTAATTTTGACCAATACAGAACTTATTAGCATCTTATATATCATTTAATTTTTTTAGGGGGTAATATTAAAGGTAACTTTTTACTACAGGACCCAGTTCATCATAGGGCGAAATTGTATAATCTTAGGGGCAGTTGAAAAGACGGAACAACTATCAAAGGAAGACGGAACAACTAACACAACAATGTCAAGCAATATTTGCTATGACTAATAAAAAGTTTGGAGTTCGCATGGGAATATGATGATGATGGAATGACATCTCGCCACCTCCCTCAACCGCCGATGAATAAATAGTGGAGAAAAAGAGTGTAATGTAAATAATAATAATTAAATAAGTTTCCACAGCTTTTTAGACATTGCGGCTCTAACAGGGGAACGCTGTAAGGATTGTATTCAGTATTGTCCTTTAATAATTGCTTAGCTATCGACGGCATAGGTGGTTAGTTGGTGGTTGAAGTTAAGAAATACATGAAACCTAACCGGATTCCCGGAAACATCAAGCATACAAGGAAGCGAAGAAAAAAAGTGGGTTGTCTTGAGTTAACTAAGTTATTGTAAATTAGTAACAAGGAGATACTTTAATGAAATTTAAGTAAAAGATGTAACTTAAGTGGTAATCGGATGCCGATATTTTGATTTATATAAGTCAAATCCTGCTAAGTATCTAGTAAATATTTAGTAATAATGGGCTAATTTAGATTTTAGATGCAGGGATTTCGGAGAATTTTTGATTCGGCTGCCAGAAATTTCAAATAAACAACGGATATGGAGTTTAGAAATTGTGCTGTTTTGTTTTTATCTTTTACTATATAAGCACTTCAGCTCGGACTTCATACTTTAGGAACTAGTTAGCGTCTTATCATTTTAATTTTGGTTCTGATAAAATTAATGGTAACGCATAACAGGTAAACATCCATCATAGACCAAACTTCATTAATCTTGGTGGCAGGATTGCTGAAATTTCTACATTTATAATAGGAGTTTGACCTGGAGTATTGTTCTAAGTTGCGACAGTGCCCAGTATTGTATTATCAGATGATTGATATTTATCAGATGGGCCCGGAAATCTGAGTCAGTAAAGGCAGGTTTCGAGTTGCATTCGTTCGTTCGTTCTTTCTTTCTGAATTTTTTTTTAATCAATCGTATTCTCTGAAAATTACGTTCCTTTGATTGGATTAAAAAAAATTTCACAATGAAAGAACGAACGACTGCAACTCAAAACCCGCGACTTGAATTTTCAGAAATACCGGCAAAAACTCAATCAGCTTCCAGAAACTTCAAGTATCCAGCGAACATATAGTTTAGAGGTTGTATTATCGTGTGCTAGCTAACTATTTTATCATTATATTGCGAAAAAATTTAGATAAGTTAATTCATATTAAATCAAGTAGTAAATATTTGGCAATAATAGATTAATATTGATTTTGTTTCAGAGATCCCGAGAAATTTGATTCATTTTATAGAAATTATATTAAACTTAAATTTAAACTTAATTAGAGATTGAAAGAGACAGACTTGAATTTTAGGAATTATTTTAAAAATCTGAATCAACTTTACGGGAACTTAAGCAGAAGTCGGACATGTAGGTTGAAATTGTGTTGTCTTGTGCTAACTTATTTACTATATTTATTACTAATAAATTTACTAATAATCAACTACTTAGGTGTCTGGTAACAGGCTGATTCTATGTTACTAATATATTTTCTTAGTTTTTGTTATTCGTAAAAGGGTGTACGGTGGACCCGGCGGATCCGGGAAACTTGCCTTGGGTGTGGTCGTACACACTAAATAATTTAAGTTAAATCCAATTAATAAAGTAGCAAATATTTATTGATATCGGGTTAATTTTGATTTGGTTCAGAGATTTCCGAGAAATTTGATTCAGCTTTCGGAAATCTCAAGTATCCTACGAATAAATAGTTTGAAATTTCTATCATTACTAACTAAACCTATTCAAATCCTCTTTATGTTGTGTGTAACAGGGTGTTCGGTGAGCCCCGGCCATCTTCGAGAGATCTTGCTTAAAGCTTGGTCGAACACTCAAATCAATCAATCAATAATTATATTTTAAGATTTTATTAAAATAAATAGAAAAAAAAAATATCCAAGAATCAAACAAAACAAACTAATGTAGCTGCCAGCAAAAAGCAGCAATATTTGCTATAACTATTAGCTGTTAAGCAACGAAAATTTATAATATTCAACTAACTAGAACCAATACAATAGAAATCCAGAAAACAAGCATTATCATCAAACGGTACGTGAGTACTTAGACAATTCTTTAATTCATTGCAGCACTAATATATCCATTAGTTAATCAATTATTTAAAAACTAGAGGGTACGTCCCATCCTAGGACGGAAACAATTCATAATATAATGTTGATGTCCAGCGGCCGCTGCCACAATCACCATTTGACCATTTGATATTTTGTAGCCGTTATTTTTTAGCCGAGTAGGAATAGCTCGAGATTAAAGGCTTTTAAGGATTATTGTACTTTAAATATACCTTAAACCAAAGAGTAAGGGATTTAAGGATGATTTTACATGTGTTGGGGCATCACACAAAAACCTTATAGACAGACAAACAGCAAGAGCTGTGTTTTTCTTAAAAAAAAAATCGGTGTGGGCTGTGTCGTCTACACACCCGGAGGTGTTTTGTGTGATTATAAGACGTTGAGATTAATCATTTTAATTTAATATAAATTATCTGCCACAGTTTCTTTACGCACACATAAATGAAGGATTCTCTAGGGATGCTCTCTTTACAGTAGTCTCAACTATTGTATATCGCTATTTTGCAGATTTTAATTTCAATTAAATTTTATGTGATTAACTTAAAATAAATTATCCGCCACAGTTTCTTTTACCGGCCAAACGGCGCAGTGGTTAAAGCTGCGGCGGTTGGCTCGGGAGGTATAGGGGCGGGATGCAAAAGGTATTTTTCATTATCTGATTACGATCGGTGATGACGATGAACACATTTATGAACCCCTTTTGAAAGTGCGGAATCCATGGACCGACCCAAATTTCATGTCAGTACTATAGCTGGGGCATGAAGCAATGAAATGATCAGTTGGTCTATATGCAAAAAAAGGTCTATAGCCGTACGTCCTCGATTTGGCTAAATACTGAATATAAGGTAGGACGTTATAAGCGAATTGCGAAAGAATTGGGAGTATCCTGAGCCCCAGAAAAGATTGCAAAGATAAACACAAACAAACAAACACAGTTTCTTTACTCATAAATTGAGATTAGAATTGCTCTGATCAGAAGAGACGTTCTCTCGCTAAAGTGCTCTCAACTCAAGCGATTAATTAATTTTTTTTGTATACAATAAAAGTGTGGAAATGCGATACCTCACCCCGTAAGAGTCGCGATAAAATGAGTCTAAGCCTGTTATACGAAAAGAAAGCAATAATATGACCAACTCAGATTTACTTTGACATTTCTAGGATTTCTGGTAACTGGCCAGCAAGTGACCGCTATGCACTATAATTACAAATTTATTTATTTTATTAAGTGAAATGTAATTTTTGGTAACCGGCTGATTCATCTCGCACATTTCATCAAATCAATTCATCCCGCACAATTTATCCCTGAGAGCAATTCATCCCGCACAATTTATCCCTTATTTAGTTACCGAAGCCGTTAGCCTCTACAATTCTAAGTTAAATTAGGGTTGACCACGTATCACTAATATGTGTCATTAATATAGATTCTATATAATACGCTCCTACGTGCAGCACGCAGTGCCACATGTTTACTGATCCCGGCTCCTACGTCCTCCGAAATTTAAATCTAAAGCCCCTCGGAGGGCTAAGCGGGGGGAGCGCAGCGACAACCGAAAGAACTTAAATCAGGAGCATGATAAATGGTCGGCCTATACAATGAAATAACAACTTAGGTTGACAAATTAACGGTTCAATAATTCAAATGCAATTAGTACTTATGGTTGAACGTTCTTATGAAATGTTTGTGAAATTTTTCTTATGAAAACATAATTCCAGATATTCTGAGATTGGTAGCACACAACAAGTTATTTGTAAAGAAATACCAAGTATTTCGGATGCTGCTGCTGCAAAAATGCCACTGGAGAGATCAATCAAGCGTACTATTCGAAGAGTGCGAAATTAACATTCTAATGTTCCACATTTTTCATTTCCAAAGGATCGAAAATCACTTGTGATTCTGGAATGCTACAAAAGCACAATCAAAGATGATACATTTTTACTTCACGATTCACTGACCGATAAAACGTATAATAATGGAGCGAATCACGAGCACAGATTCATAATATTTGCATCCAAAAAACATTCTGAATGATTTAGCAAAGAGTAATTTCTGGTATGCAGATGGAACTTTTGAAGTATGTGGCTACTTGTTCAAACAATTATTCACTATACATACTCTTCAATATGGAATCAACATACCAATAATTTACGCTTTATTACCAAATAAATCAGAGAAATTGTATTGTAATGTTTTAGAGATTTCGCGAAAAGAGGCACCTAATCTTGCTCCAGAAAAGAGCATGGTTGATTTTGAACTCGCAGAAGTTGACGCTTTCCCAGGTTGCACCGTAACAATTTCCCAGGTTGCACCGTATCTTGCTGTTATTTTTATCTTAAACAAAGTCTATTCAGCAATTTGGCTTCATCAGGTCTCAAATCACGATATGATAATGAACCAATATTTGATATGCATATAAATATGATAGCTTCTCTAGTTTTTTTTGAACCAGAAAAAGTTCCTGAACATTTTGATCTAATAATTTCTTCGAATATTTTAACCGAAGTGGAGGATTTCGACACTTGTGGAAGATGACAGAACGTAGAGGGCTGGCACAGGGGCTTCAAAGATCTAAGTAGTTAGTGTTCAAAACCCCAATGTTTCAACCTTTTTCAAAAAAATAATTAATGAACAATCTCGATTCGAATTCGAGCCGTTTATTTTGAAAGTGGCTTAAGTCCATATTTTGTTGAGACGAGATAATGAAAGAATAGAAAAACAATAAATGAAAAAACATATGGGATTTTGAATTTTCTTATTTTTTGCACAGGTGTTAGAGATTAATTTTTTTTTTGTTTTGACAATAAAATATTTACCGTTAGAAAGATTATACTGTTATTTATCTATTGTTATCATTAACTTGATTTTTTTGAAAAATGGACTTAGGCCACTATCAAAATAAACGGCTCAGAACAGCATTTGAGTGGAGGCCTGTAATAATAGCAACGATTGAGGATGAACTGTGTCTTTATTATAAGTTATATTAATATGGCGGACACCATCATATACAGTAGTATACCGTCTATGCGATCCTACCTTACATACAGTAGAGGGTGTACATTTACAATACATATGTTACAAGGCCCATCAGCACCCAGACGTACCTATAAAGATTTAGATGCGAAATTGAAGACAATCGTAATGAAATTTTCTGCAACCTAGAATATTTAAGAGATTTGCATCACTTTTTGTACTTGAATTTCAGTTTTCATCTATATAGTTATCTTTTGTTGTTTTATTTATGTTGACTCATTCTTATAATTTTTCCAAAAAAAAAAAATGTTTTGTTTGTTTTTAAAGAAACTAATAATAATAATAGTTTTTTCGTCCCCCGAAATTCAAATCTAAAGCCCCTCGGAGGGCTAGGCGGGAGGAGGGGGGGGGCGAAATGACTTCCCGCTTAGCCCTCCGAGTGGCTTTACGTGTAAATTGTGTGGAATGAATTGTGCGGGTTGAATTGATAACGGGGATAAATTGTGCGGGATGAATTAATCCGACTCGAAATTTTTATTTTATTAATCATTGTCTGTAGTTTATAGACAAAAATAATTTTGATTTCATGCTTGGTTCAAATTTTTTCTTTATTAACATAAATATAAACTTATCCTACTAAACATCTTTTTGTGTACAACTACACTATTTTCTATATGTTTGAAATCTGTCAATTTGTGTAACTACATTTCTGAATTCTGTGGAAAACTTCACACCGGTAGATAACTAATGATTTATGAAAATATAACTTACTGGTACTGGGTTTTTAGAATCATATAATAGGAAATACGCTACAAGGTCTCCTCTAAAACTTTATTAGATTATTGTTCTCCATTTCAAATTGCGATTTTATTCTTTATTTTTCTCATAAACATTTCAATATTCATATAACTGTACATACATAAAAAAAAACCAACCTACATACACATTTTTATATTGTGCCAAGTTGTTAAATTTTGCCTTCATCTGTGATTTTTAGCTGTGCGGTAATATTTTTTTGGGGGGCCACAAAAATAAATCACAATTCTATACATTTTAACGATTGTTCGTACATTTATGCGAGAGTATATGATTTCGTCATAAAAATGCGAGACATAAATAAATAAATTCACGCGTGTTGTACTCATTTTATTTATATATCCTTTTGATTTTCAGATTTATAACGCAAGCCTTAGCAACCAGAACAACAATAATCTCAAACCGCACATAATAACCGTTCAACTATAAAAAAAATAAAATAAAAAAGGAAATGAAAATTTATTTTAATTTCACTTTTAATGTGTGTGTGTTCGTTTTCACGATATGTATACAAAACTCTTGATAAAATCCGAAGACGGGTTTGGATTCTGTTTACGATAAAAGCATGTACTTATTATTGTATACATTATATGTATACAAAAGACATCCCGAATATTATACTCTTGCGTGACATGAAGAAATAATACTTAAAAATGTACCTCGACAAAAAAAAAATCTATACAGATCTTTAAGGTTCAACGATTTTTTGACTTTTTGGTCTTAAGAATTTACTATGGTTCCAATCTAAAAATTATATTCTGTATGTACTTATACCACCCGGTGGAAGTATATAATACCCATAATCTTTAACACAAACCTTTCACAAAATATCAATAATTCATTCATATATGTATGTATTTAGGAACGTTAAAGTAGTTAATCCATATGACCACAAATTAAGCACACCTTTACCCGTATTTATAATGCAATGTAATAAAACAATTACCATCAATAATGTCATAAACTACCTTTTTGTTTTATAGGTGTTGTTGTTGAATTCTCTTTTTCGAAAAATCTATTCATGGAAAATGAAATTTTCCGATCAAAAGCTATTGTTGTTGCTGTTTTTGTGTATTTGCAAATTTTCAAATCTTTCTCGTTCTGCGTTGTTATTTATTTATTTGTGTATTATTTAAAGGAAAACACATAAATTATTTATTTATTTTCATGTTTAAGGTATGTACATAGTTATGTATATTGACAGAAAGTTTTATGGAAATACTGGACAACATACTACATACATACATATAATGTTTGCTACTTTGTATATATTCATCCATATACAGGTGATATATGATTATGTAGACGTCTGAACGTATTGTGTACATATTAAAACATTGGAAAATCATTTTTCTTCATTGTTAAAAATTTATTTATTTTTAAAAGGAACAATGATTGAGATATGCTAGAAGGTAAAATTCAATATATTATATACAGTACCGGTTTGTACCATTATACATTCAATAGGATTGAATAAACATCCCACATTGAATTAAGCCACTGTAAACTATACTCGTGTTCGTATGTATACAGAATATAGTATAGCAAATAGCACTGAGAAAAATCGAAATCGGTACGTTATAAGTTATAACAATATTTGTTCAGTATATTATCGTAAGATATGACATTTGCTTATAGATACATATATGTATATACGATCATACTGCTGGGCCATCTCCCACTACTCCAAAACATCTATAGAATATTGTAAACAAACTTAATTTGAATTTTTTTTTTGTTTTACTTAATAATTTGATTTTGAAATGTAAATAAATAAGAAAAAAAAGAACACAAAATGGAATGTTTTTCCAACCTGAGTATTTTCAACACTACAATGCAGAAATAACAAGGAAATATTCGAAAAGAAATTTTGATTTATGTATTGTCACAGATTTGCAAAATTCAACAAAATAGTTTTATTTTGTTATAGAAGTAGGTACTGTTTATGTAAATAAAACCTGATTTAAGTTTTGGATCTCATTGCAATTTTCATGAATTTTGATATTTTCGGTTTTAATAAGTTAAGCACAATGAATATTCCAACAATTATTTGAATGTGTTTCGTAATAATATCATTAATATTCGTTATTTTCGCAAGTTTGCCAATTGTTTTTCATTTATATTGCGTAAATTAATTTTGTTATTGTTAGAATGTCAAAAGGTGATGGTGCGAAAAAGTTGATGAGTGTAAAATAATTGTATTAAGTATACGGAATCCCAGACTTACTCAAGAACTAGAGAGCTTACAGCATCGCAGAGATGTTGCAGAACTCTGCGTCTTCTACAGATGCTTACATGGTAAATGTTCTGCAGAACTATCGGAGAAAATACCACCATTCGTTACAACAACAAGAGTAACAAGAGGAACAACCAATGCACATAGGTTTACGGTGAAGCTCCCAAAACCTCGAACTGAAGAAATCAAGCGCGAATTTATATACCGAACATCAAAAAAGTGGAATTCGCTAATACATTTCAAATTTCCGAAGGGATATAAAATGAATAAATTTAAGGTAGCTATTAATCTTTACTTGCAGGATCGCGCATTGGGTGCAGAAGCTCTGACAGTTACAAGGAGCTAGGACCGTTAATAAGTCCGCTCTGCACCCAATTAAAAAAAATTGATAAAAAAAAATAAAAAAAATAAAAAAAAAAAAAGTACAATCAGAAAAAACGTCATATTAAATTGTCAATAACGCGAATATTAATAATTTGCTCTTTAAAGTTTGGCCGCGTTTGTTGGACTTTTGTGATCGCTAAGGGGTGGATATTATTCTTCTGCCGTGATTAATTCAACAAAAAAAGTGTGATAAATTATTCATTAATAAAGTTCAATAAAGAAGATTATCTGGTAAGTGGTAGTATTA
Organism: Tipula helvola; assembly: GCA_963556165.1. Lineage (NCBI taxonomy): Eukaryota > Metazoa > Arthropoda > Insecta > Diptera > Tipulidae > Tipula > Tipula helvola. Next base: position 178,648,121 of record OY744483.1, on the reverse strand, counting down.
TTATTATCAATGTTAATGTTAATTATTATTAGTATTATTATATTCGATTAAATTCTTAAATTGGTTGATGGAAAAGGTGAAATTTAAAGTTGGGGGATAAACAAGAAGGGCCGCGTGGGTCAAGAGATGAAGGAAACATCCATTTAGATCTTGTCCGGGGCGGTAAAATTAAATTCCCGGAGCCGGGAACAGAGTCAGACGACTCGCCAAAATCGGTAAAAAGTGATGTGATGGCGGATGCCTAAAATAAAAGTGAATTCGAAATGAGAAATAAAATGGCGACAAAATCTGACCGAAAACAACGTGGCGGAAATGGGAATATAGAAAAATCAAAGATGGATGCCATAACAAATGACGAATATGATGAAAACATTATTGAAACTTATGATGAAGATATAAAAACAAAAAATAATACAAATTCAAATCCAAATTCTATAAATAAAACAGCAGAAGAAATTGAAATGGAGACTACAGAAAATAAAATTAAGTACACTGAAAAAAATAATTCAATGAATCCATTTCATTAAATTTTTCGGAAGAAAAATTCTCTGAATCAATGAATTTATTAACTGGTCACATTAATTATAAAATAAACACGATTATAAATTTATAACCGGGTCGTCAATTCAATTAATATACATTTATTGGCAGATTTCTCGTTGATATCCTGAAATCTAGGGATGTTAATAAAAGTTTTAACGACTTTATAAACTAAGTTTATAAGAAAAAACTAGTAAAAACCAGTTTATTCCACTTGAGAAATAATTAATAGATTAAATATACGTTTAAATGATTTTCTGAAAGAATAATTCGTTGAATCGATAAAGTATTTATTGTTTTAATATTCATTTATTTAGTCTTGATTGGGAATTAACACTTTATTATGTTAGAACATATTTCTTAAATTATATAAAAACTTCATTCATTCAAAAATAAAAGCGAATTATCTAAACTGATTTTTATATGAAATGTCCAAATAAATTGTCTGGTGGTAATGGTATTCTTGACCGAAATTCAGAGTCAGAACTGGAATGAGGTTTTAACCTGATTTCGAACTTGTACTTAATAATTCCCTAAATAAATGTTTCATTATCGTACCACGACACTCTAGAATATATAACACATTGCTTGAGTCAGTTTCTTGTTTGTGTCTCATGAATTTGTCTTAGCGTCCTACTTGCCTCTCCTCTCTAATTGCGTTAGCTCCAGTTGCTTCAGTATTTTACAGACGCGAATGGGCTATTTTCATTCTAGTTGCCAATATTTCAAAAATATGATTTCGTTTTGTGATTGCAGGAAAGGAAAATTGAAATTATGCAGTAGGCATTCGGTTTCTCACTTCTTCTTATTTAGATAATACCGACTGTTATGTAAGGGAAGAAAAGTTGTTAAACATGGAAACTTATTTTTTTAATAATTGAACTTCATTTTAATAGATAAAATAAAGCTTCTATGCTTCAGTAGCAGTTAGTATCAATTTGATTTAAAATAAATATAAATTGCACCAAAATATGTTAAATGATACTTTTGTTAAATTTTATAAAAAAATCCACCTGCTTAACCTTCATACACATAATAAACAAAATTATAAGCTAAATAAACATTTTAATAACGTTAAAGGAAAAATTAATCAAATAATATCATAACATTTTAATTAATTTTTAAACTATTTGTTGAATTTTATAAATTAGTTAATGAATTCAATGAAGCTTATTAAAGTTAATAAATATTTTCATTAACAACATAAAAATTTTAATTGAATTAATGAATCTGTAGTGTTAAAATTGTAACGACTTTCAGCTTCTCCGCGTCTTGTTCATCTAATCGTGGTCCTCGCTGTCTTATGTGTCTAATAATCGCGTTCGTCTTCATTTCGATTTTTAGCGTTTAATTGAAAAGGTGTTTATGTGAAAAAAGTTAATATTAATAATTGTTATATCCAATTATCCAGATACATAGATATATAATTTATATATACAGACTTAATTATTAAGGTAAGCGTAAAATTGTTACAGTGTTATATGTAAAGTGCTTGAAAATAAACCATAAATACATGTTTCCTGACCTCAGAAAGGAAAAATCGACGTGTATATAATGCCGTACTAAACATGTTTTAAATAATTACAAAAAATGCGTCTTGAATCGTTGTTAAAGTTTTGAAATTAGTGTATTTTGAAGCAAAAATTAAAACTATTTTCCTTATTACGCGTTTCTCGTTTTTTTATTATTTTTGTTTATTGATAAAGTTTATTATTAGCTGTCGATTGGAATTTATATTAAATTTGCCCAAAAATGTAGTTAGGTAAAATATATTTATCACGGCAGTAAATGGTTGACTGAATAAACATTCATTTTTCATGGCGGTAGAAATCAATATTAATTTGAATTTGCTCGCATTATGCAAGCTTGCCATTATAGATTCATTGACATACAAAAGTTAGACAGCACCGCTGCAGTATTCATTCTACAAACAGCTTTCGGGATATCGTTTAGTAAGTTTTTAAATTTGCAGAAGTATTAAAATAAATAATAATAAATAAAATTTTTCCTTATTTCCAGATTGACATGGATTTCAAGGTCCTATTTGCAGAAACTCGTGAGATTTTACTAAAATGCCGGAATACAAAATGGCACTTAAAAAAATTCTATCAGAACCAGGAAACTAAAAATATAGAGGTATTGTTCCATGATTACACAAATTGAGGGAGAATCATATTTCGAAAAGTAAATGAAACATTACATTAAAATTTAACTTTGGTCGAGTTTATTGGGACCAAAAAACTGGTGTAAATAAAAAAAAACCGGAACCTAGTAGAAATAGATTTAACTCGACATAAATATATTAACATTAACATAATGTAATGTTTGATTATATATTTACAGATATTTTGGACTCATTGTCGTTGTTGCTATGGTCATTACATGGGTATTTAGTGCCAACACAAAAGATAGTAACAAACACCAACACGGGCCAGAGCTAGCAAGAGCTTTTTTATATGTAGGGAAGACGATCAAAGAAATTGAAGATCATCTCCGATTTTTGAGTGCTAAACAAGCGCCTATTCAGTCTATAGGTTTAGCTATGGGAAATACTGCTGTGTTCGATGGATGGTGTTTAGTTTGAATATAACTTTACAACTTTAAGGCCCGTTGTACATTTCAGCTAAGCTAAGCTATAAAACATATCTTAGTTTAGCTTAGTTTAGTTCGCTAGCTCGACATCCGCACATTTGAGCTAATAAATTGGTTCACACATCCTTATACTCCTATATTTTATTTGTGACGCACCCATTAGGTTACTTCAAATTAATTCTGTCCATCGAAAATACAACATAATAATGTCTGCAGATGAATTAGAAAAAATTATAGAAAATAAACTTTATTATCTATATGATAAATATGTTTAAGAAATTTTTGCTTTATTATTATATATTTAAAATGTCTTCCTTTCGTATAGAATATTTTGACAGAATGAAATTTAAATAACATTGTATGTGCGTCAATAATAAAGTATAGGAAAATGTCATTGTATATGTGAGAAACATAGCTGAAAATTGTAAGGCGAAGACAACTCGAGCTATGTTTATTTTCATAGCTGAAAACAGTACAACATAGTTTGCTTAGCTTAGCTCATGTGTGCAACGATTCATTAAAACCCTTTATTTACAAACAGAGCTATGAACATAGCTCAAATCGTTTAGCTTAGCTTAGCTGAAATGTACAACGGGCCTAATTATTGTTTAATCGTTTTTTTTTTTTTGGTTTATTTTGTTATTTTGTGAATTCCTGTACTGAAATTTTTTAACGAAAATCGTTAAGTAATAAGAGAAAAGAAATCGTTGAAAATAAAAAAAAAAATATGTTTGTTGAACATTAAAGCAAGCGTTTTAAACTTTACCCTTTTACGCTTTCACCCCTACAAATCCATAATATCCCCAAATATTTATATATAATATACCTATATATATATATATATATATATATATATATTATTATATATATATATATATATATATATATATATATATATATATATATATATATATATATATATATATATATATATATATATATATATATATATATATATATATATATATATATATATATTAACCCCCTCCCCCATTCATTGTTGCGACAGTTTTGATTAATTTATTCGTTGATTTAAACACAAAGTTCATACATCGTGAAATGAGGTTACCAATTCAATATTATTTATTACATTGTGCCAATGAATTAGTTATTTAAATGAATAAATATAAGTGTTGTATCAATCATTTTGCTTCATAAATATTAGTAAGATTAATTAATTAATTCATCAATGATATAAACCATAGCATAAAACTTCTATTAAATTAGTACATTGATTCAATAAAAAATTGGAAGGTCAACCAAATTGAATACAAAATGATATCATAATTTTGTGTTCGTTATATTAATTAAAAAATTTATTACTTTTTTTTGACAAAAAAATATGAATGGTTACATTGTATTTATTAATTTGTTAGCTTTTAATAAATGCTATTCTAAACTAATAACATTGAGTTTATTCAATCAATCAACAAAGTTTAAGGATCCAAGTTATTAAAAAATTCATTGCAACAATAATCTTTTTTATTGTATATGCGTATGTTTTTTTTTCAGTGTACAGTCATGGAGATAAAGTACCGTTCAAAGTGATGATCACTAAAGATGACCTAAACATAATTAGTTTGGGTAGAATATTGCACACAATTAGAACTAAAAACATAAATTCAGTAGAGCAAATAAGCAAAAATATGGTCAGGATCACTTTCGATAACCTTATCAGTGCAAACGGGTGTATTGATTCGCCAGTCTTGAAGAATTTCGATGGATACAAAGCATTCATACCAAAATCATTTATTGAGACAATAGGAATCATCCACAATGTTCCAATTAACTTAAGTGAGGAGGAAATCCTAAACAATATAGATTCAGCAGTCAAAATATCAAAAATTGAAAGAATGACGAGATTGGTTTCAAACTCAAAAACAGCAATGCCAATGGAGTCGATGAAAATCTACTTCAATGGTAACACGGTACCTTATAACATAGTTCTTTATGAAAACATATTATTAAAGGTCAGCTTTTTCTTCCCAAATCCTTTCTTTTGTATAAATTGTTTAAACTACGGGCACAAACAAAAAACGTGTAAAATTCCCATACAAAATGGTAAATGCAGAATCTGCGCTGAAAACTTATATGTGGGTGTAGAGGGAACTAGAGAAAGACATATGTGCAGCATTAAATCTATTTGCAAGTTCTGTGGACCTGGACATAAAACAAATGAGAGAGGCTGTGAAGAAAAAATAAAACCAATTCAAAAACACAAAATGTATGACGATAAATAAAATATCGTTGAAAGAAGCAAAAGTAAAATTATTTGGGGCATCTTCAAGGATACCAACAGAACTAGACTTCAATAAAAATCCAGGATTCAACGAAGAGTTAATGCTATCGAATCAAAAACTGGAAAAAGCGGAGAAAAAACTACACATTTTACATGATGTGCTAAACGAGCTAAGATGCCAGTTACTAGGAAAGGAAAATATACTAAAGCAAGTAGGGAAAGTACTAGCTTTAACGAAAGACAAGAAAGAAGACAAAAAAGAATAAATAATCAAAAATATTGAAGATTGGATAAAGCGGGGAGGGGGAGCTCCTCCATTAGATGAAACTGAGGTTAGGTTAAGTTAGGTTTGGGTGGCGGTCCACCAGGACCGGGCATAGACACAAATAGGTCCGTAGCCATACCACAATTTAAAAATTTTCCTCCAACACATTGAAACCACTTTGAGCTTGCTATGAAGCGCTGGATACTTCTGACGTCCCTCCCGCTGAGCTCCGCCAGATCGTTGAAAAGGGGTGCCCCTAGAAAATTCAGTCTGTTTCGTGCCAGACGAGGACAGGTGCAAAGAAGATGAAGTACTGTCTCTTCCTCCTCTTCATCCTCGCAACTGCGACAGTAGTCATGTGAGAAGAAACCAAGTCTACTCGAATGTCTGCCTATGAGACAGTGCCCCGTAATCACTCCAACAACCACACTGATCTGACTCCGCCGAAGTGAGATCAGCTGTTTGGATCTCGCCGAATTCAACTTTGGCCAGATCTGAGATGAAACTGAATAAATGTATATATTAAAATCAAGTTAATTTTTGTTTATTTTTAATTTTATTATTTAATTGTTTATTAAACTTTCTTGATTTTTACGGTATGTTAAACAATATGATTGAAGAACTAAACTTGTTACAATTAAACATAAGAAGCTTGGCTAATAAAAAAATGCTATTAGACCAGTATTTGGTAAAAGAAAAAAGAAAAATCGCAATGTTACAAGAAACTTGGCTCAAATAGACTGAAAGACCACAATTCACAAATTATGTACTATTTTCAAAGGATAGATATGACGGATATGGTGGCGTAGGTATCCTAATTTCAAAACATTGGTCAGCAATAGAGATTCCACTTAGAAACATCTACACAAGGATGGAAATAGTCAAAGTAAACTTAAAATACAAAACTAAAAAGTTTAACGTAATTTCTTTCTACATACATTAGTAACAATAAATGGCCCAAAGAGATTAAAAAGGAACTCGAAAATTTAATGGAGGAATTTTCGGCTTATCCAACAATAATTGGTGGTGATACAAACGCGCATAGTGAATTGTGGGATAAAGAATCCAAAGAAAACTTGTTGGGGTAAAAATTGTCAAAAATTATTATAGAAAGTAATTTTGTACTGCTTATCCTCTTTTTTGTAGAGGTTTGGTCTCAGATACAAAAACCGAAAATTTTTGTTTCAACTGGTCGAGAGCAGATAATTTGCTATCCACTCGTTTGAGCCTCCACATTTAACATCAGGAAAACGTTCATTGGTGATTTTGTTGGTACAAAGGTGGCAGGTGGAAGACATGTTATGACGAATAATTAATACAGGACACAGTTTAAATTTAATCAAATAAATAATTTGTTTATTGAAACAAGATATCAAGCAAAATTAGACGATATAAAATTATTTATTTTTTATACACACAATAAGTTCGACACAATAAGAAGAAATGCATTTTTTGTTATAGTAAACACATAAAATGTCCGAAATATTTGGTAATCACAGGAAATATAAACAGGCTACAGGATCACAAGAAGTAGATTAAATTAAATCAATTTTTAAACAATTTACATTAGAGCGGATTAAATTGTATGGAGGGAATTTGTTTAGTCTGGAGATTCCACTTTTCTGAACATTTATTTTATTTTAAGCAAAAAAGCCCACTACACCATACGGCTACGATGAATTTCGAGCTTGCATAATTTCATTTGGAGGTTTTTACTTTTACTTTCTAAGCCCATGGAAACAGTTGTATTTGCAAAAACATTTATTATTTTTTAAACTAGACTAACAGAGCTATCCGGGGTTTTTGGGTACGAGGAATTCATTTTTTGCCTTTATTTTGACCTAAGCCATTCTCTAGAGGGTGCTGCAGAACTATTTCAGTGCATTTTCGTGCGAAAATTTTGTATTGCGTTTCAAATCATTTTTGCTTTGAATTCTCGGTACTTTTTCTCTGCTAAGAGCTGTAACCGCAAAAACACATTCTCGATGTTTATGATTTACTCGGGGGCTGTTTTTACAAATACATCTGTTTTCATAGGTTTATAGCTAATTTACATACAATCTTTTACATGAAAAAAAGTTTCCTTTATGAAAATTCAGTTGTTACTGGGATTTTTTCCTATCAAAATTAAATAAAAATCTTCTTTATAGCGAAATCAATTTTAGTAACCATCGGTTTCTCAAAAAGTTTGTTTTTTTTTTATTGCAAAAGATAGTATGTAAATAGGCCATTATAAAGTAATATACAGGGTGAGTTTTTAACAAATTACCAGGCTTTTATCTCGCGAACAAAATAAATTTGTTAAGGGTCGGGACTTTGGATGGTGACCTTTAATTCGACCTTCAAGGTCATTTGAAGGTCAAATTTAAATTTTCAAATGGAAAGCCCTATTTTGACCTCTGATTCGGAAAGGGCGTAAGATTTTACGTTCAGATAGGAAGTTTAATCTCTTCTTCTGAATGACTTTCAGATGTTAGTTCAAGGACAAATTACTAAATAATATGAAATAATCTGCAAATAATGAATTTGAATGGGGAAAGACTTAAGTTAAATTTGTTGGCATCACGGCCTAAGGTACTAAATTAGTATTGCGTTAGTATATTCCCCATTAAAATTCATCATTTGCAGATTATTTCATATTATTTAGTAATTTGTCCTTGAACTAACATCTGAAAGTCATTCAAAGGAAGAGCCTAAGGTTCCTATCTAAATGTAGAATTTTGCGTTCTTTATGAATCCGGGGTGAAAAGTAGGGATTTATATTTAAAAAAATCAATTTGACCTTCAAATAAGCTTTAAGGTCGTAGTGAAGGCCGAATTGCAGCTCGCCATCCGATGCCCTAAAAGCCTGGCATTTTTTAAAAAACACCTTTATAAAGAAAAATCTTCAAATGAAATTATGCAGGCTCGAAATTCATCGTAGCCGTATGGTGTAGTGGACTTTTTAGCTTAAAACTAAAGGAATTTTTATTTGGTAATTTATGCAATTTATATTTAATAATTAATTTATTATAATTATTATATTTTTATTATATTATATTAATTGACAACTTAACTCAATGGTGATCAAAGAATGAATTATTGTTCTTATTACTGATCGTATTAAATTAATACTGATTGGATTTTTAATTTTAAAAGATAGTTCAGATAAATTTAATTAACTGGACAAAGCGTTGGCGAATCAAACTTAATGAGACAAAATTCGCACATATTAACTTTACTTATCAAAATGCTTACCACCTACCTATAGAAATTAACTCGCGACTCGTGCCATATGCAAATACAGCTAAATGCCTTGGCATGACTCTCGATGCCAAGTTCAAGTGGAGAGAGCATGTCAAAAAGAAAAAAGAAGAACTTAACATAAAGTTCAGAAAAATGTATTGGCTCATAGGTAGAGGCTCTGAGCTTACAATTCACAATAAGCTGCTGCTATATCGACAAATTTTGAAGCCGATATGGACCTACGGTATACAACTCTGGGGATGTACCAAGCAAACAAACGCCAAAATGATACAGACGTTTCAAAACAAGGTTCTTCGTAGCATCGTCAATGCTCCGTGGTACGCAAGAAATGAAGACCTTCACAGGGACCTACGGATGGAATACATCAAAGATGAAATAAAAATGCGCGTTACCACTAAAACCCAAACCGGAAAGAAGTTAAATTTAGTTCCCATTGTTATTTTGGTAAATTACAAACTGACGAACAGAGTCTGGGGTTTCCTTAAGTTTATTATTATTATTATATATTCCAGTTTTGTTTGCGTTTTCAAGCAAGAAACGTACAGAGTGGAATAAAATGTATTATTGGAGATATATTGTTATCTAAGCACAGTTATTTGAACTTTTTATTAGTGAACTGTTTTAAATAAATAAAAAGGTTTAATTACAAAAAAAAATCGATAAGTGCCCCTTCGGGCAATATGCATCCATTTGCACATACAAAACAGTTTGCTGGTTTAGCAATGGATGCATATCCAGATTTTTATGAAACCAACAAAAAACGGGTGCGAGTTTCGTCGGAGGAAGACAAAAGCGAGTAATATCTAGTTATAAAAAGAGATGAAAAAAACGAAAGCTTTAAAAATGTTTCACCTTTTCTCATACAAAAAGGGCTTGAAATTATAACAAAGCGACTGAACCAAGTATAAAAACTAAGAAGCGGAGATTTGTTGATTTTAACGGCAACGGACAGGGGAGTAACGAGCATGCTAAAAGCAAAAAAGCTAGCAGGAATGTCTATAACGGTTAGTGAACATGCAACACTTAATACATCCAAAGGAGTTTTTTTCTGTCCAGACCTGAAAAATTTAAACGAAGATTAGATTTTAGAAGGTTTCAGAGAACAAAATGTTAGTAAGTGGAGAAAATTAGGAAAAGGGCGGGCCAAGAATTAATAAACACACCGTTACATATTTTAACATGCGGAGACACTAAATTACCACGTTACGTTAAGACAGGATAAATAAATCTAGAGGTACGAATGTATATACCCAAGCCACTGCGTTGCTATATTTGTCAACGTTTTGGGCATTCTAAAAAATGTTGTAACAATCCAAGAAAATGTGAAAAGTGCGCCGAACTAATCGTAAATGTACATGAGATATGTGAAGTAATAAAATGTGTTAACTGTATAGTCTAGCAGCAATAGCAACAAGTGTCACGTTTTTCAAAGAGAAAAAGAAGCAACAAAAATAAAAACAATTGACCGATTAACATATCGTATTGCAAGAGAAAATGGATACATGTGTAAATCGAGTAACTTTAACTACGATGAGGAAAAACAAAAACAAGTGACAGTTACGCAACAGAATAGCAGCAATAAAACACAAATAAAAACTGATCGAACAACAAATAATAACCAGCCTAGTAACAGCAACAACAATGATCAAAATACAATCAAACTGAAACAATAAACAACAACAACAATAATAACAGCAGATTCTGCAAAATAAACAACATCCAAAATGAAACCAACAACAGCAAGAACAATATCAACTGCAACCAAAACGATATCAGCAGCAAGAATTCTTAAAGAAGAGTTATTAAACAAAATAATAGAACAGCTAGAATGGGTAGACGCAACAAAGAGTAGAATGGGCAAGAAACAAAAAGTATTCAATTAATAAATCCAAATGTACTAGGGCAATTCAAATTAAATGCTCAAAGATTGATGAGGAGTATAAATGATAGAATAGAGCTATCCCAAAAATGTGACTGTAAGTACGAAAGAAATTTTTTATGAATAAATGAGTGGAGTGAATATAAGAGGGTTGTAGTCTGTCAAATAAATACATGCCAAATGGGATATGCTTGTAATAACCTATTTGTCCAGAATGAATGTGGATATATTATGTATTAGTGAAACATGGGAGAGAGTGAACAAGTCATTCAGAATGAGGGGATATAGGTTCTTTTCCACAGCACGAGCGGATGAATATGGTGGAGTAGCCATAATGTGGCAACGAATGGAAATGAAAGGAAACGTGCCGATGCATGGATGAACGGAAAAAGTGACTTAATCGTATGTGATGATTTGAATGTGCATTCGAGAATGTGGGGTTGTGTAAACAACAGTACGAGAGGAAATCGGTTGGCCGGACACATTCAGGATTCCGAATTAGTAATACTGAATGATGGAAGGCCAACTAGAATAGTGACATATATCCCTTGCATCTATTGGTCTGGCCGATCAAATCACTTGGAATGTGGAAGATGAGAATTTGGGGGAGATCACTTCATGATAACACTTATCGTGGGTGATAATAGAGTGAATGGGAGCAAGCGTGAAATTATGAATAAAAAGAAATGGGTGGGAGAAATGAACGAAATTCTCAGGGCGGGTGATTTTGATGCGAGCAAACTAAATAATGAAATCGAACGAGTGAACGCCAGATGTGTAAAAACCATCGATTTGATAGATATTAGAATAAATGGATGGTGGAACAACGAAATTTCATATTGGTATGAAAGGAAGAGGATTGCTTTGCGTGACTTCAACAGGAATTCATCCGCAGAATGAATGGCAAGTTAAAAAAAGCAATACGCAAGGCAAAACGTGGTAGTTGGCGGGGAGATGTGTCGATTATGACACATCAAACCGCAATGAAGAATGTTTAGGATATGTTCAATAAAGTGCGAGGAAAACATGTTATGGCTCAAAATATTGTGATTGAAAATAGTGAGAAAGGGTCTGAATTTTTGGACATGGTTAGAAATATCTAACAGAAAGTAAGATGTGTCAAGGAGTAATTTTACGAACTAGTAAGATGAATGAGATAATATTTAAATGGGAAGAGTTTGCGAGAGTTTTAGATAGTGCAAAATCTACCACCCCGGGAACCAATCGAGCGAGCTTTGGAATGATTAAGTTGTTGAGTAGTGAACAAATTTAAATTTGTTGAAAATACTCAACAAGGTGAGGATGGATATAAAAATACCGCATGAATGAAAGGAGAGCAGAGTGGTACCTATTTCCAAAAGAGATATAGACCCGAATGTGGCAACGAATTATCACGGGATATGCATGTTAAATGATTTTGTAAAATTGGTGAATGGTATATTGAAAGAGAGAATTGATACTTTTGTGAATGAAAATAATTTGTTGCCACACACAACGTACGGATTTCGTAAGGGCCACTCTGCTATGGAATGTTTTGAAAAATTTGTATGGGAAGTAAGGAAGGAGCATAAGTAAGTGGTTGCGGTGTTTGGCTTTTGAGGAGTATGGCTTTTCCCAGGAAAGTTTGTGATTTGGTGAAACAGTTTATGAGTGAAAGGAATATTGTTATGAATGGGAGGAGCTACAGGTTGGAGGGAGTGGTAGATACCCTTTTCAACTTGTACACCGCAAAAGTCCATCGAACATCAACGGTGATTGAGGGCAGAGTCGTTCTGCAATTTGCACATAATTTTGTGGTCAATTGCAGGGGTCGCAATATTGAACAAGCGACGAAATCGATGGAGTGAACGAAACAATTGAATGCCTGCGAAGTCTGAATTTAAAAGTAAATACGAATAAATGTACATGCATGAGCTTTAGAATGAATAATAGAGAAGTGAATGTTCAAATAAATGAAAACATTTATTTATTTATTTACTCTTAACCATTATACAAAATTACAAAAAAATAGTTACAAGAACAATGTTTACTTAAATATATATGACGGTTAAGAAGATAGGTTAAACTGTGTCAAAGACAGTATCGGTTAACCAAATACATTTTTGTATTGCATGATTTTATTGTAGTGTTGGGGTAATCAAATTTTATTTTCTTTAAAATCAAACATGAGAAACAATTATTTACAAAATTTATAAAACAAAAAAACCTATTAAATAATAAACACATATATAAAAATTTTAAATAGAATAAATTATATGGTATGTTACCTGCAACATAGTTGCACAAGTGAATGTGTACAGGTATTTGGGTATATGGGTCGATCGGCGGTTAAATTTTGGGAGACATTTATGAAGTATTTGGCTGATAATTGTAAGAACCGAGTAAACATGATAAAACTAGTGAGCAAACCAAACTGGGGAGGCCACCCGAGAGTGCCTGATATATTGCGAAAGGCTTTAATATCCTCCCAGATTGCATATGGGATAAGTGTGTTTGGAGATGGAACGAAATGGGCATTTAGAAAATTAATGAAGGTAGAGATTGCGTGCACCAGGGTGATATTGGGGGCGATAAGCTCAACCTCAATACACAACCTTTGGTCTGAAATATATGATTCACCTCTCAATTATAAGAGAGAGTGGATCATATGGCGAGAAACAGTACGAATGGGTATTAGAAAGAATGAATTGTTGAGAGAAATGATGACAAGAATACAGAGAGGCAGAATATTCAAATTGACGAATAGATCGAGAGATATATTAGAAAACTGTATATATTGGAAAACATGGGAAACTCGGGGCCGTCGCTCTTACCTCCCAATCTTGTTTTGCGAATGAATTTGGAGGATTATACCAAAGAAACTAATGAGATCATGGTAAAAATGATGTCTGAAAAAATCAAAAACGGATATGGTGAAAATGAGAGCGTTTATACAGATGCCAGCTTGATTGGAGAGAAAGTAGGTGTTGGGCTTTATTTACCACGGACAAATGTTGAAAAATCGTTTCGAATCGATGAAGGCGTCTACATAATGAACACAGAATTAATTGGGATACTGGAAGGTATTAAGTTGTCATTGAGAGGGTAGAGTAGGAAAATAATAATTTTTTCCGATTCTCAGTGTGGAATGCTGGTATTGAGATAGGATAGTGGCAGTGAAGACAATGTGTATGTCGACATGATTTATGCAGTGTGTCCGGCCTTGTCTGTGTGAAGTAGCCATACAATGGATTCCTTCCCATAGACAAATCGAAGGAAATAAAAAAGCTGATATTCTTGCGAAAAGGGGTTGCGAGGGTGAAATTGTTCAAGTATATAACAAAAGAGATGCGAGGGATGTACTTCGGGAGTTGAATTAGAATGTATGTAATAAATGGAAAAATGAATAAGAGGATTTGAGTAGAGTGAAAGGAAAGAAGTACAAAGAGTTCTGTGAGGTTCCCTTGAGAACTCCCTTTTTTAAAACACTTAAGAGTGATATCAGAATGTTAAGGATAATTGAACGAATAAGAATGAATCATGGTAATTAGAAGGAGTGTTTGTTTAAACGTCGGCTGGTTGAGACCAGTCTGTGTGAAGCGAGTGCCATTCCCGAGGATATTGAACATCTAGTTTTGCAATGCCCTAGGTATAGACAGGCAAGAGCCGAATTCAGTAAAAATTATATAATAGCTTTATAGAATTGTATAGTAAATAAATTTTGAATGAAATTAATTGAATAGATTAAAACATAGGAATGTGGATATTGTTGAAAAGGAACACATACTTTGACATACTTTGTAGTTGGCTTTATGGCTCTTTGAATAGGAGTTCAGCCTTTAAATAAATAAAAAAATTTTAATATATTCCAATCACTTCAGAGAAATTTTTAAGCACGTAAATAATTCAATGAAATTGTGTCTAATTATTACTTTGTTTATAGTTCCGATAAACAAAAATATTTAAAAAACCGTTAATTGTCTACTGCCATTTGTATGCTTTGGGCCGGATCACCCTAAATGTTGGTTACCACTTTTCCATACATTTTTATTATTTTTTAAATTTATTAGGCCTGATTCTACCTCCCAAAATTGTATGGTATGTTATTTTTGTTTTTTCAATACAAATTCATAAAGAAAGAGGGGAAATAAATTAACATAACATGAATTTTATCGTTCCAGGATCGGCCCTGTTTATACGTTGTGACGCAATAAAATGCCGTTATACACATTGAAAAACGAAAAGTGTTTTCTATTTTGAATAACAATGAAAATTTAATTGGATTTTTAATATGGTTTGTGGTTTAGTGGTAACGCACTGGACTAGAGTGGCAAAGGCGTGCGGTTCGATTCGCACCGAATTTAATTTTTTTTATTATTTTTTAATATTCATGTAATGAAGAATTTGCGGCCGTATTTCACCAATAACTTTTCGAATGTTGATTTTCAGGTGTTCAATTGTCTCTGGTTTATCACACGATCTTGGTGGCCAATTAATTGGACCATTAAGCGAAATTATTCTTTCATCAAAAGTTTCTTGGTGGTCAGGCTGCTGTGTATGCAGGGGGATAAACACAAGACTCGCTTCATGTGCCGTAACTGCATGCAACTTCAGCAAGTGCTCACACTGCCTCTTCGTAGCGGTCACTAGAAACTACTCTGTTAAAGGAGTAGGCTAAAGTGTGAGGGCTGTGGTCCTTCTACAGAAGGTTGGCGTTGGGTTAACAGCCCAACCTGTAAAAATTTTTTTGTTACGAAACCTCAACATGAGCCTCGGATATTTTTGGATTCACAACAGCGACCTCGGACACGATATAAGGACAACGATTTTAAATTTGGAACATGGAACGTACTCAGCCTAAACCGCCCGGAGAGCCTCCATCAACTCTTCGAACAAGCATCTACGTATAAACTCGACCTCGTAGCGCTACAGGAAACAAGACTAATCGGCAATGACATCACCGATTATAGTCCCTTCGGACTAACTCTCTGTCATAGCAATAACATGGATAAACATGAATTAGGCGTTGGTTTCTTGATTAGCAATCGATGCCGTCAATTTGTGACTGACTTCATGCCTGTCAGTAATCGGATTTGTACACTCAGGTTTCATGGACGTCACTTTAACATCACATTTGTGAACATTCATGCCCCCACCGAGGCAAAGCCTGATCAAATCAAAGACGCTTTCTACGACCAGCTCGAAACCGTCCTGAGCAAAATTCCGCAACATGACATCAAAATTGTTTTCGGCGACTTCAATGCTCAAATTGGCAGTGCTGGCAGTACACATCGAAGCATTATCGGCCCAAACTCCTTGCACCATACATCAAACAACAACGGGATGCGCACCATCGAGCTAGCTTTACTGTACAACTTGGTGGTTGCCAGCACATACTTCCCACATAAGCGCATTCATAAAGCCACATGGAAATCAAACGACGGGACAACGGTCAACCAAATCGACCACATCCTCTTGTCCAAGAGACATTTTTCTAGCCTTAAAAACATCAAAACTAAACATGGAGCTAACATTGATTCAGACCATTTTCTGGTAGTTGCTGAATTAAAATTTCGTCTACACAGTTAAAAAAAAATGGGTTATGTAATGCAAATTGCATTACATGTAGGTCCAGTGCTAGCTTCCATCACAAAATAATGCTAACCTTGCATTAAAATAGGTTTTAATGCACAGTGCTTTAATTTGTATAACAGCAATTATATTAAATTTTATTGCAACATTCCATTAGAATATAAAGCAAATTGTAAAAGAACCGCCAAGCAACTGCATTAAAATTTATCAAAGACTGCATTAATAAAATATTTTAGAAGTATTAAATTTTAATTCAAGTTGCATTAAAAGTTGTGTAACTTTAGAAACGATTTTTTGTTTTTTATTCTTGGTGTTGGTCTTTGTTTTTGGCACCTTGAGGGTCGAGATCTCATAGACTCCAACTTTTTTGCAGTTTAGCGGGCTATAGATCACTTTATGATCGTCCAAGGTAATAAATTATATTTTAAGAAATGAAAAGTTTACCTGTAACATAATTAAAGTCGGTTTGAGTTAGTGAATTTTATATCAATAACGCAAAGCACGTGCTTGAATTTATAATTCATATATACATTGAAGTCTATTTGTTTTAGCGAATTTTATGTTGGTACAATGTTTTAATTTGAGCAGATTGATTTAAAATATTTAATAGTTTTATTAAAAATTATTTTTAATGCAAATGCTGCTTTAGAAATCTTCTTAATTGCGTTAAAATTCATTTTAATGCAATCATAACTTTACAATTTAATATAACTTGCTTTACATAAGTCGTAATGCAAGGCTTGTATTAAAAATTAAAGTTATTTTTTCAACTGTGTATCAACCACATATAATCATCGCTTCCAGCGCATCACTCGTTGGAACACTGCGGCATTGAACGACCAAGTTAACAGAACCACCTTTGGGATGACTGTATCAGAAATCTTGGAAAATAAACCACTTCCTGACTCCGTTCAAGGACAGTGGGACATTATCAAAACGGCGGTAACCGATGCCTCAAAGTCCACCGTAGGCCAAAATCCGTCAAGGCCTAAAAATCTCTGGATTGATTATGATTGTATTGGGGCTATTCGGGAAAAAGATCGCGCACGACAACGAGATCTATCACAAAGAACAAGGCAATCCCATAACGGCTACATGACTGTGAGGAGAATCGCTAATCGGATATGTAGACGGAAAAAACGGGAATGGCATGAACAACAGGCACGCAACATCCAAAATTCTAGCCTGAGAGATAGATATCGTTGCATAAGAAAATTAGCTACGGACTTTCATCCACGTAGCAGCGCTATTCGCAACAAATCCGGTGAGTTGGAAATGGACACTAAGACCGTCCTCGAAGTGTGGCGAAATTACTTCTCCTCGCTTTTAAATAAACAGGAGCCACCTTCCGAGCAACAACCTCTCTTGCTTCAACGCGATATTAACGTCGAGATGACACCACCACCTCCTCCATCATATGATGAAGTGCGGAACGTGATATCGCAGATGAAAAATTACAAGACACCTGGTGAGGATGGTATCTGCAACGAAATGCTCAAATATGGCGGTGATTATCTGTTCTGCCGCATGTTTGAGCTAATATCAACAATTTGGTCTAGAGAAGAAATCCCAGTAGAGTGGAAGACGGCTCTTATATGTCCACTTCATAAAAAGGGAGATCGATTGAACTGCAACAACTATCGCAGTATAGCTTTGCTGAACACAGGCTACAAGGTTTTGGCCAACGTAGTCGCAGCAAAGTTATCAACTTATAGCGAGAGGATCTTGGGTGATTATCAATGTGGTTTTCGTCCAAATAGATCAACGACCGGTCAAACTTTTACGCTGAGGATTTTGCTGGAGAAATGCTATGAAAAGGACATCCCTGTACACAGTCTATTCATAGACTTTCAACAGGCGTACGACAGCATTAAGATGAATACGTTATGGAACGTATTGTCCTACCTGGGCATACCGTCAAAATTGGTTTCAATGTGCCAGCTTTTAATGGATGGCTCAATATGTAAGGTGCTAATAGAAGGTAAAATTTCGGATGCCTTCGAGATAACATCTGGAGTGCGGCAAGGAGACCCAATAGCTCAAACTCTATTCAATCTATCATTAGAGTATGTCATTCGTCAGCTTAATATAGCACAGCGTAGCTGCCTGTATTATAAATCAACCCAGCTATTAGCATACGCTGACGATATCTGCATTCTGGGTCGCAACATCATCTCTCTGAAAGAGGTCCTCCTCCCATTGGAATTAACAGCCCAACAAATAGGCCTTCAGATCAATGAAGCGAAGACCAAATACATGGTGACCGCGAGAAGGCAGACTCGTGGGGACTTCATTTCAGGAGATACTCAATATGAAAAGGTGAATGAGTTTAAATACCTAGCATCACTGATCACTGAGCAAAACTCCGTTTCTGTAGACATTCCATCGAGGATCGCAGCAGGCTATCGAGCATTTTACGCCAATATCAAAATTTTCAAGTCTCCTCATATATCGCGCAAAATAAAATTGGACATCTACAAGGCGCTGATAAGACCAGTTGTCACCTTTGGTTGCGAGTCTTGGACACTAACAGCGCAAAACATCCAGAAAATCGCTGTAACTGAGCGTAAGATGATAAGAAGAATTCTCGGTCCCATTAAAGAGGGAGCCACGTACAGAATGCGAATGAATCACGAGATCAGAAATGATCTCGATAAAGTCGACATCATAGGATTCATAAAATCGTCAAGGCTGAGATGGCTTGGGCACGTACTACGTTCACAAAATCGGACCACTAAACAGGCCTTGGAGTCGGCACCAGCGAAAGTAGGACCTCGTGGGAGACCACCTACCCGATGGATGGACGACGTTGAGAGGGACCTGTACACACTCGGTCACCGTGTCTGGCGTTCTCTTGTGGCGGATCGAAATATTTGGAGGAGCATCGTTGAGGCGGCCAAATCCCTTCATGGGATGTAGCGCCAGCGGAAGAAGAAGAATGTAATGACCAAATATTTTACTATAAGTTACACGTTTGTGATGCGCCTAAATGTATGCGAACATTACTACAAATTATTTAAAAACATATTATGAGTTGTAGCAAGCCATGAGAATTTTCGGTAAAAATGGTTTTTGGTGTCATATACTTCGCAGCATGCTATATTTGAAACAATAAAGCAGTATACCAATGAAAATTAAATCAACTTTCTTACGTTGGGTGTGACTTAGTAGTAACGTATTGGATTAGAGCGGCTAAGGTTTGGGGTTCGATTGTGCTCAAATCATTTTAGTTTTGTTTTCCAATTTATATTTTTTTTTTGGAGAAACACATAGCTCCCGCTACTCTTTAGTTTAAAGTCTATTTAAGCTACAATAATCCTTAAAAGCCTTTAATCTCGGGCTACTCCTACTCGGCTAAAAAATATCAAATGGTCAAATGATGATTTTGGCAGCGGCCGCTGGACATCACCATTAAATATAAATTGTATCCGTCCTAGGATGGGCTGTACCCCGTAGTAAATAAATATGAATAAAAGTATATACATGCTTTCAGTATTATAAGAGATACGTTTATTTACGCCATTTGCCTATTGTGAATATTCCAAGACCACGGTTCTTTATGAGTAAACTCCAATCGCACCGGCAATATAAGTATTTTTCCGAGAATATACACCTAAACACTTATTAATTGTTACACAATTCGTTATTGAACTCATCATGGCCCAACTCGGGGCACGGTTCTTTATAATAATGAAAACACTTAATGTTTTTACGTCTCCTTGAGGGACGGTGTAACGGTTACGCTGATCAGATAGGCAGTAAAGTTAAATTAAAAAATGATTAAAGTTTTTAGTAACATAAGGACATTTCTCAGCCAAATTAGAATACATTTCATTTTACTTAAATCTTTATTTCCAGTTTCAACCAAAGCTATGTCTTTTTTAAAAAAAATGAGTAATCGGTTAGTTAGCAATAGCAGTGTAATTGGCTTTACAAAATAGCCAAAATAGCTTTTTCTTATCTTAAACGACTCGCGGCCAAAATTATTATATTCATCAGCAAAAGTTGAGAAATCCCAGTTGCAAATGTTAACATCTGTAATTTGCTAAATTGCTCTCTCTCTCTATCTCTCTCTACAGCTTTAGCTTATTTCTGAAGTACGAGGCCAATTCAACCTGTCAAGAGAATGACCTTCAGTCTAGATGCAATAAATTCACTGTTACGATATTATTTATAAAACTTTACTCCCATCCCAAAATAACTTAACCAAATGTTAATTATATAAAAAAAGGTTGGGGCATATACGCAACATGTTTGATAAATTGGAAAATTTCTTTTCCATCCCGGATTTTATTTTCCCTAAATCCAACTAAAACGAATAAACCAAACCCTGAACTCGATCAAAGAGAAAAAAAAATCGAACAAATAAAATTGATAATCAACTAAATAATAATAACAATAATAATAAAAAAAAAGTAGGAGCAATAATAATAACAATAATATTAATAAAAATAATAATAATAGTAATAAAAAGAAAATTCCTATTCACTTTGAAAATATCGAATATCGTCAGTCCTTTCTGTGTTGTTTTGTATTCGCCCTGATTGTAATTCAATTGAGTGAGTTACCATTTAGGATGCGAAAAGAAAAACAAAGGAAAAACTGCTAACAACACAATACTATACCTAATATGATTCGATTCTTTCTTTATTTTTCGAACACGATTTTTCTTTCTTTTGTACATACATATATGGTATAAGACGCGCGTCTTACATATAGCTAATAAGAATGTATACAGTCTGAACGAAAAGAAAAAGAAAATTACAAAATAACAGTAATATTGTTAATGATAATGGTAATGATAATTGAGAAAGATTTATTAATATTTTCTCATCCCGTACACCTCAACGCCATCCCTTTTCGTAACGTATCCTATACTCATTCGAAACTATTGTTGTTGGATGTTCTTTGTTTGGCTCCAGCGAATATTGGCTGGACTGAGTAGTAGCAGCAGCAGCAACAACAACAACAACACAATTGAATATTTATTAGTTTTTATGTATTTAAACGTTTCAAAAGCTAAATGATTATTAATGGATTTTCGATTAAGTGATTTAACTAAATATAATGTTCATTCATATTATAATAATTGATTGCAATCGAATTTTTCCAAAAAAAAATGTTGTCATTAATTATCAGAATTCTGCTTTATCCGAGATATATGCGGGTATATTATGAAATGAAAGTCTATCGATTTTTTAAAATAAATTTTTAGTTCAGAATTTTTTTGAAAAAATAGGTAATACAATACATATTTAACAATTGATTTTGCTCATTGTCGCCCAAGATGAGACAAATAATTTATAGATCTATTTATATGTACCTATTGTATTATTATTGCGAAGTTAAAAATTTGTCTGATTAATATGAAAAATGTTTCGACTTTTTATAGACAATATATTAATTGTAATGACACTCATTATTTTCGATTTGGTAAATCAGCAAAATAAAGCAGTCAATCACTCATCGTAATATATGTATCTACCAGCAAAGTAGAAATATTCCCCCTCCACCTTTCTGTACCCCAGAGTCATACCAAGTTATCGACTCTCAAAAATGAGAGACCGCTTTGAGATTCTTGTGTTGATAATTCGGTTTCGTACTGAAAAATAAGGTCTACTCATCAGATAGCTACTGCCGAACTACAAAAATCCATCTCTCGGTTAATACAATACATTAAATATAAATCCAGCGTGTATTGACTTAGTGAATTTGTTCACTAAATCAAAATCAAAAAAGCCAAGCAGAAAAATTACTTAATTTTTAACTTCATAATTATTTGTGTGGGCATTATACACACACGACACAAGACACAAATGAAATTTCTGCTTGGGTTTTTTGATTTTGATTTAGTGAATATAATTCACTAAGTCAATACACACTGGTTTTATACTTAAAATTCCTATTTTGAAGATGATTAATCGGAGCGACAATGGTAAGCATTAACCTAATTTGGCATTTGTTGTTAACATTACCGAGAAGCTATAGATATTAGGGTTGCCGCGCTCTTAACGATGAATCAGAAATTATTTCACAAGTAGAAAGTCACACGACGAATCAAAACGTTGGCGCATTGCAGTTGATTTTTGTCGCCTGAATGATTTAACCATAAATGATATCTTCCCATTACCGAACATTACTGAAATACTAAAACAGTTAGTAGACGCGTTTATTTTACGACATTGGACATGGCAGATGGTTATCATCAAATTCCACTATGTAAAGAAGATAAGATTAAGAGCTAAAACAGCTTTTAGCACTCAAATAGGGCACTACCATTTTACTCGGATGTCTTTTGGGCTCAAGGGGGCACCCGCATTTTTTCAGCGGATCATGAATTCCGTTCTTACTAGTTTGAATGGATTGAAATGCTTAGACGGTATTGTGGTTTATGGCTACAGTCTTTCAGTTTAATCTTAAGTTGCAACCAAAAAAATGGCATTTTGTTAGGAAAGAGATACGCTATTTCGGTCATATCATCACAAATCCTGGAATAAGACCTGACCCATCAAAAATCAAAACTATTCAAAAATTTCCCACTCCTAAAAATCCAAAAGATATAAAATCATTCCTGGGATTAGCTGGTTACTATAGGCGATTCATTAGAAAATTTTCGGAAATGGCTCAACCATTGAAGTCATTATCAAAGAAAAATGAACGATTCAATTGGGATACCTTATGTGAAGAAAGTTTTCATAAACTTAAGGAAATGTTAATCAATCCTCCAATCTTACAATACCCTAATTTTTAAAAGCCATTTTTTGTAACTACGGTAGCTAGCGATACTCGGAGCAATTCTTTCGCAGAGAGTCGGCGAAAATGACTTACTTGTGGCTTATGCAAGTCGGGTACTGAATAAAGCCGAGAAAAATGATTCCACTGTGGGGAAGGAGTTGCTTGGTATTATTTTCGCTTTGAACGCTTCCATCGCTCTCTGTATGGTGTTAACTTTACTATAATCACTGATCACAAACCCCTAATATGACATTACAAATCAAAAAATGTATCCTCACGTTTAAAGCGTTGAAGAATCGAATTAGATGAGTTCGATTTTGAAATTATTTAAAAACCAGGCAAACACAACATTGAAACTGCCGATCAAACTGAATACATTAACGTTGTCACTCGTTCTCAAACTAAATCACAACCTCACCATCATACTCAGTACAACACTTAATTGAAACCATCACAAAAACAAATAAAAATTCATCATTAAATGAAACTTCACATGAAAATCCTGAAAATTCAATTACTTTCTTTGAAAATGAAAATGATATTCATAATGTTATTAAAGAATTTCACGAATGTCCATTAGGAGGACACCAAGGCATAGAAAGGACATTTGAACGAATTAAATTATATTATTATTTTCCTAGAATGTTAACTCTAATTAAAAAATTATCCAAAAATGTGAATTGTATCAAAAGAATAAAGTGTCAAAGATCAATAAACTTCCAATGGTATTAACCCCATGTCAAAAAGACCTTTTGAAAAAATATTTTTGGACATTGTAGGTCCGTTGCATATTTCTTTTAACATCGTACACTTATCTAAATTTTCATTAGCCATACCCACCGAAAATCCACTATCCGAGACCATATAACATAGCAACGCATACGTCGCGTTGCCGTCACAACAATTTTATCTTATTTAATTTTTTTATTTATTTTTTTGTTCAAATAGTTACGCCTGAATGGTGATATTTGAGGGTAAAGTAGAATCTAATTGATGATAATCGAAGTTTGGTAATTTTTGATTTTTCTGATAAAGGAGGCTGGTTGATAATATTGATGAAATTGCTGTTGATTGTTTTTTTTTCTTTTTTTCAATGAACGATAACGTTGTACGTTATACGTACGTTAAATGATCGTTACAGTACTCGTTCAAACGTCGAACTCGTACTGTAACAACTCATTTACCGCCCTTGTGACGTAAATAACTATTACGTCACAAGGGCGGTAAATGAGTTATTACAGTACGAGTTCGACGTTTATGGACGAGGTGACGAAGTAGCCGAGTCCAGAATTTTGAACGAGTACTGTAACGATCATTTAACGTACGTGTAACGTACAATGTTTTATTTTATACTATGTACATGGGACATTAATTCAATTTTTTCATTTAAAATTGAATTTTAAAGTAAAAACATGAATTTGGCTAGATACTCGATACTCAGATAAGCAGTTATTTTTTGCGAATTTGCTAGAAATGTCATACACGATAATTTAGCAAACCAAAAAATGGTATACACGATATTTTTCTTGGTTAGCAAGCAAGCAAATCGTAGAGATTTTGCGAGCGTTTTAAAGTATGCGCATCTACGTAAATGTTTGTGGAAATATTTATTGATTATAATACGCAAAAAAATTTACGATTCGCAAATCCGCCATAATTACCGATTTGCGAATTGCTAGAGTATCGAGTATCTGGCCATTTGAAATTTAAACAAAATAAATCCAAATGATTTTCAAATTATCAAGTTACCTTAGTTATTTTTGTTTTGTTTGGTTTGATATTTTTCTGTACTGTAATAGCTCGTTTTCCGGACACTTTTGTTCTGTACCGTCATAATTAATTTCCCGGACAGAAATCAATCACGTAATCATTGATTTTCCGTATAGTATAAAATAAATTATTTTCCTTTTGTCGTTATAAGTTCAATCTGGTGTAGGGTAAGATAGGTATTTAAGTTTCTTTTAGGTGATTAGTATTAGCTAGATAGGTTAGTTTATTGAAATTGGATTGTTCTATTTTTTTTTATTCCTTTTTGATTGCGATCAATAAATAGAATGATCGATTTTATTTTGTAAACTCAAAATTTGGTTTTATCAATCAATCAAGATGAGATAATTGAGAACCGTCGTAGATAGGTAATTGGAATCATTCCTTAACGCGGTTACACTTGATCTATTTCCCATGCCAATACATGCTGTATAAGATAGCAGAAAGTTTCCAGCAGAAAAAATGAGTTTTTCTACTCACCACCAGAGGCAGCACTAAAACAAAAGAGAATTATTGTTACTTATATTTCTCGTTCGCAAAGACTTTCTAATTTATTTAACGAAATGTTCTTCAAGCAACCAAAATCAGTTGGCCAAACTGAATTTTTAAGTTTTTTCACTGTATCGTATGGACGAGGGCCCCCTTGTAACCAATATGGGATCCTGATTTTTGGATACCTGGGGTCATAACACATCCACACAAGCAATCTTAAGACAATTTAGTGAGGCTAAAGAGCTACAGAATTTTTCAAAATAATTTGGCCAAACTGGATCCCATACTGGTTACAAGAGAGTCCCCGTCCATATGATTCAATGAAAAACTGAAAAATTCAGTTTGGCCAAATTTATTTGAAAAATTCTGTAGCTATTTAGACTCGGTCGATTTTCTTAAGATTGCTTGTGTAGATGTGTTATGACCCCAGCTATCCAAAAATCAGAATCCCATATTGGCCAGGATGTCCCATCCAAGCGATTTGAAGGTATCTTTCACTGGTTTTGCTGTGTGAAACGGCGCATTGTCGTGTAACAAAATCACTTTGCCATGTCTTCTGGCCCATTCCAATAGTCTTTCGATTAATGCGAAGTTTAAATTAATCATTTGTTGACGATAGCGTTGTGTATTAACGGTTTCGTCGGGCTTAAAAAGTTCATAATACACAATACTTCTCTGGTCCCAACAGACACAGAACATGGTCTTCTTGCCGAAGCGATTTGGCCCTGGTGTTGAAGGACAGACTTCGCCAGGTGAAAGCCACGATTTTTTCCGCTTCAGGTTTGCAAAATAAATCCATTTTTTGTCACCCGTCACAATTCGATACAAAACTCATTTCCTCTCGTGGTGTTGAAGCAGCATTTCACAAGTGACTTTGCGATTTTCTATTTGACTTTCTTTCAAATCATGTGGGACCCTTTTACCGAGATTATTGATCTTCCTTATTGCTCGTAAACGTCTGCTGATTGTTTCTTGTGACACATGTAATGCTTCTGCTAATTGCCGTTGAGTTTGAGTTGGGTCATCATCCAATAACTCCTTCAATTGCTTGTCTTCGAATTTTTTTTTGGTCAACCAGAGCGCTCACTGTCTTTCACATTGAAATTACCAATTTTAAATTGTCGAAACTATGTCTCACATGTTCTGATCAATGGAGCGTGTTCACCATATGTTTCTACCGGCAAACGATGAGTTTCAATAGCCTTTTTCTTTTGATTAAATAAGAAAAGCAATGCGTACCGAAAAAGTTCTTGTTTAGGCCCAAAAAAATCGACATGATCACTGAATGATAAAACAAAGACGCTAATTTTTGGCGGACTGAACTTGTGTGTATTTGTAGTTTAAATGTCAGCCGAACAAAATGACGTATGTGTCAAATAAATACGCTGCGTACTTTTCGCTAGTGCCACCTCTTAGTTAAACCGAAAAATACTTATGCATATAACTGGGCCCTATTGCACCAACTATACTTATCACTTATTACTTATCAACTTATCATAAGTTAGTTTTCTTGATAATGATATAAGTGATATTCACCAATAATAAAAAAATCTCACTCACTTATCAATTTAAAAACTTATCAAATTTTGATAATGATAAGTGATAAACGTTGCACATCAGAATGTCTATAAATTATCAAATGACAAATTATCAAATTTTTATGATAAGTTGTAATGATCCATGAGTAGGATGGAACTTGGCTATTTATCAACCGATTAGGATGAAACTCGACAGGTACAATAGAATTGGGATTCCAAAATGATTTATAGGTGAAGGTCTGGAATATGGTCAAGTTCCATTATAATTGGCCATATTCCAGAACTTCATCTAAAAATCATTTTAGAATCCCATTTTCATTGTACCTTCATGCTGAATTTCGAATGGATGGGATTCTTAAATGAAAAATCATCAGAGGAAGTTCTGGTATATGGCCAATTAGAAAGGAACTTAACCATTTCTTATCCGGTTTTGATGAAATTGAGCATGTACGATGGAAATGTTTGAAATATTTTTTTGTATTCAGTGCAGATGGCACTGTAATTGATGTTGGGAAAAGTGGGAATACGAACGACTAATCCTAAAAATCTAGAACGACAATTCTAAAAAAAAAAACGAATGCTATTGTTTCCCGTTTTTTATTGTTTCATGTTGAAACAAATTTATTTAGAATAGAAATAATAGTTTCTCTTGCGAGAAACACAAAACAATGCAAAAAATTTGTGCACCTTGCAAATTTTTTTTCTCTTTTCGACCAGCAATTACAGCGCCATCTGCACCAAACACAAAAAATATTTCAAACAAAATTTACGTATTTTTTGACGTAGAATTCGAATCTGTAATAAAAAATGAGGGCTTCCATTTAAGATATCAAAGTTGCCCCCACCCCACCCACAAGGGGATGGGGTGGGGGGTCGAGTTAAGTGTAGTCGAATGGCTTTTTCTAGAATATTAAATACGTATTATTTTGTTTTTCGATGCGGTGTGTACCATTCAAAATATTCTACCGTCCCGGTACATATTTTACACCCTGTATAATAAATATGTATAATAACATAATTTTTTATAACCCGGTTTTGCGAATAAAACTAGGAAATGCGTATGAATTAGCGAGGAACAACTTAATTGCCAACAAGGGCGAGACTAAAATTGATTACGATACATATAATATCGAATTTTATGTTGGAGACAAAGTCCTATTGAGAAACGAGAAATCCAAGGGACAATTATATATGGAAGGAACCTTTCGAAATAACAGATATTCCTAGTAATGTTAATAATTCTATTCGTTTTCGTATTGACGATTGTAAAACTAAAGAAAGCGCCTCTCGAGGACAATAGTTAAAATGATGCACCTGATAAAATGACAATTGTCACAAATGCGACGAAAGAAAATTTATCAATGCGGTAATTAAAAATTGTGTTTACAGTTCAAAATTGGAATTGTTTACAATAATTTCGAACGTCAAATTATCAGGTAGCTCAATTTAAAAATAATCCACTAGATGGAATCCGTGATGCTCCAATCGTCAATAGGCAGACAAATAAAAATCGTTCATAATAACCGCTTAAAGTCATTTATTGAATAAATTTTGAATATGCCAAGTAAATTTATTAATCTTAGAAATTATATTTTTTAAAATAATAATAAATAAAAGAAAATAAATTAACCTGATTTAAGATACTTGTTTGTAAATGAATTCAAAAATAAATATAATATAAAAAATAAAAAAAAGTAAATTTTTATAATAAATAATTATGTGTATATAACTAAAATTCAACGATGCAAAAAACTATAAAACAGCAAGGAAAACAAAATCCGCTGTAGACTGGGACTCCTATAAGGAAGTCCTTAAAATTTACAAATATCAACTAAGAAGTGCAAAGAACAGATCTTGGTAACTATACTGTGGCAAAATTCAGGAGTCTTCAGAGATATCCAGGCATAATGTACTATCTACTAGCCCTTCCATCCCAAGCTTTCTTCAAAGGCTGGATGGAGCATGGACCACAAATAGTATGGAATCGCTGGAACTATTATTGGAGACTCACTTTCCTGGTTGTTCCGAATCTGCCTCTACTAAATCAGCAGGTAATAGAGCAAGTAGCCTCGTAGGCCAAATTATTAGCAGAAGAATTAACCATTTCCTGGTGAGAGGTAATTTTTAGAGGCAGCCTACAACTATGTCACATTCCTATTAAATGGACGGAAGTGAAGGTTGTTTTCATACCTAAGGCGGAAAAATGCTCACACTGCAGTCCCAAAGACCTTAGACCGATTAGCTTGCATTCTTTCCTTTTCAAAATACTGGAAAGACAAATAGAAGCTCATATTAGAGGCACCATTGTGCCAGCAAAGCTGCCTAAATCTCAACATGCCTATTCTCTTGCATATTTTATTAAAAAATCTTTCGAATATGGAGACTACGCGATGGTAACCTTTTTGGACATTGAGGGAGCCTTTAACAACGTGCTTTCATGGGCTATAACTCGGACACTTTCGAATCTAGGAGTGGATGAATCTCTCAAGGACTGGATAGATCAAATGCTAAGAGGCAGGATCATAAATGCCAGTCTGGGGAAATCCTCCGCCAGAAGATTTGCAAGCAGAGGCACTTGCTTTGGAACTTGATCATAAATGATCTGTTGCTGAGACTGGAGGATAGTGGCTTCAAGGTGGTTGCCTATGCCATTGGTGTCCGTGGAATATATCCCGGCACACTTAGTGAGCTTATTCAAAATACTCTGGGCATTCTTTCATTATGGGCCAATCGTTGTGGGTTGAATGTGAACCCACACACAACCGAATTGGTTGTCTTCTCCAGGAAATATAAAATTTTAAATTAAACTGGAAACCTAATATTATGGAAAGAGTAAAGAAAGGTACGGTAGCGCTATACTCTTGCAAAATTTCCAATGGGGAAGGTTGGGGGCTGGATCCCCACATGGTCCTTTGGCTATACACAGCAGTAGTTAGACCCATTCTTCTGTATGAAGTAACAGTCTGGTGGCCCGCTCTGGACAAAACTGTCAACCTAAAGTTGTTGTCAAAAGTTCAGAGAACAATCTCTCAGTGGATCAGTGGTGCACTGAGGAGCACATCTACTCAGGCACTGGAGACTCTGCTATTTCTAACTCCTCTCGATATCTTGGGAAAACAGTTGGCAGCTTGCACTACCATACGACCGAAATCCACGTTAATGTGGACCTGCAATAATATAGGGCACTCATCTATACTTTGTAACAAAGGGCTTCCCAAGACAACCGACTATACTGTCCCGTCACCATGGTTGGGCGAGTAAATTACACTATCTAATTTACACAGTTTTTTACACGTAAACAACTTGTAATTTACATAAGGCCATTTTATACATTATGTATGAAAAAAACGTAAAAAAACTATACCGTAAATTAAATAAACTGGCTATAATTAATTATTTTTATTGAATAATTGTGAAAACTTCGTACGAAATACATACAAAATAATTCTTTTTTATTTTTTGTCTTAAAATATTTAGCGTCATGCTTAATTATATCCTAATGAGTACAAACCCCACCTAACCGTAAAAAGTTGGTATTGAATGTCAAAATTATTATTAGTATTTTAATGAAGAAATGTAATCAAAACTTTAATTTTTGTTGTAGTATGGACCTATATTTTCAAATTTGTAATTCGGAATTTCGTTTTTTTCTACAATTCTACGAAAATGATATATCGAATTCTGATATGAGATATTGAATTCTGACATCATAAGTTCAAATTCGGATATGATTTATCTAATGATTTATCGAACATATTCTGTCATAAAAATACAAATTCTGGAATAAATATCGAATTCAGACACGATATATCGAATTGTGACATCAATAACTCAAATTCTGATGTCACAAAATTAATTTCTGCTAGGACTTGTCGAATTCTAAATGTTTTATCGAATACTGGTATGATTATCGAATACCGGCATGATATTTCGAATTTTGACATCCATAATCAAGCTCTTACATGAATTATTGAATTCTGACATCATAAAGTCAAATGCGGAAGAAATTTATCGAATTTTGATATAAGATATGAGATATGACCTCAAAACTTCAGAATTCGATATGTTCGAGTTGTTATGTAAGAATATGATATGATATATCCAATTCTGATGTGACATATCGAATTTTGAGATGATGTATCGAATTCTGTAGTCTTGAGATGATATAACGAAATTCTGATAAGACCTATCGAATTCCGAGATATCATATCAAATTTTGATTTATCAAATTATGACAACCTTTCAAATTCTGGAATGACAACGAATTCTGATGTATTGAATTTGGATGTAAATAACTCAAATACTGGCTTGACAATCGAATTCTGTCAGTGTTTCTATCTTTGCAATCTTTTCTGGGGCTCTAGGCACTCCCAACTCTTTCGCAGTTCCCTTTTAACGTCCTACCTTACGCCGTTGCCAGCCAACTCGAGGACTTACGGCTATAGACCCGCTTTCGTTTAAACCACCTGCACATTGCATTGCTTCATGCCAGCCTATAGTACTGACATGAAAGGTGGGTCGGCCCATGGATTCCGCACTCTCAACAGGGGGTCATAGATGTGTTCATCGTCATCACCGATCGTAATCAGATGATGAAAAATCCCTTTTGCATCCCGCCCCTATAGGGATTCGAACCCGGTACCTCCCGATCCAACCGCCGTAGCTTTAACCACTGCGCCATTTGGTCGGTAATTCTGTCATCATTTATCTAATTTTGACATAATACCTTAGACAAAATCGCGTTCTGAAAACGAAATAATTCTGTTTTTGTGAAAATCGTGTAATGACAGACAGGCAAAAATACTTTAATAATCTAGAATTAGCGATTATTCATTTTGTGTCTGCCTACGGTATAAGATATACAATTCTGACATTATAAATTCATATTCTGACATGTTATAACGAATTTTAACGTCTTATGTAGCATTCTGATGTATAGAATTCTGACACCAAAAATTCAAATTCTAATTTCAGACATCGAATTTAGACAGCATTAACTCTAATTTTGACAGGACAAGTCGAATTCTGTGACATATCGAATTCTAAAATTATTTATTGAGTTCTCCCTTGGTATGTAAAATTCTGACATGATATCGCGACTACTAACTACATTAGAACATTACATATCGAATTCTGATATGATTTACCAAGTTTTGGCATGATATATCGAACTCTAGCATAATACATTCAAATCCCGACTTGATGAATTTAACTGTGCCATGATTGACACATTTCATACAAAAATTCAGACAACAAAAATGTAAATTGACATGATGTATCAACTATATCAATTCGGAAATCATATATTCAAATTCTTACACGACATATCGAATTCTGGCTTGATATCATGATATATCGAATTTTGACATCTGATACTTAATTTATGCCATAAAGTATAGAATTCTGCATGATAACTCGAATTTTGGCATCAAAAATTCTAATGTTGACGTGAAATATTGAATTTTGACATTATATTTTAATTTCTAACGTAATTTATTTTATTCTGGTATCACTGGCAGTTAATTTCTGCTGGTTTTGTGGCAGCAGCCGTGGATGGATATATCAACTTAATTTTTACATGAAACATTCAGCCAAGCAATCCAAGGGAAAGAACTCTATTGATTTGGACGTCACTCCTTTTAGGGTGTTCGGTTATACGAAGGTTTTTGTTGACCAACCTCTCTAACATTTATAGAAAATAAAAGATGTATTGATGTGAAACTTTTTTATAAACGTTAGCTATATTCGAATAAAAATAAGAAAAAAAAAATGTATGGCGAAAAAATCATCACAGTCATGAAATGACACGTTCAAAAATGACATATGGGACAAAACTGGGTATTTTGATGAAAATGGTCTAAAATGATAGCCTGCATATAGACAATTAGGATATAACTTGGATAATTCTTAACCAATTTGGAAGAAATCCAACTGAAATGCGATTATCATATGAATTTAGATGAAGCTCTTGATATTTTTAAAATGTAAATTTGTTTACATATAATTTACATTTTAATGTAATTTACGTAGATTTTTACATTTTTTACTTGTAAAATGTAAAAAATGTTTTTTTACATGAAAATGCCCAACTGTGGTCACTATCTATTGATAGAAAGTTCCGCACTATTATCCCATCCAGAGAGGACTGAATGTTGGATGCAGTTTTGGAACCAGGAGTTTTAAATTTCTTCGTTAATGGTTCAAAACGGGATGAAAGAGTAGGGGCTGGGGTGTTCTACGAGGAACTTATGTTAAACCTCTCCTTCTGTCTCCCTGACTACTGTAGCATTTTTCAAGCTAAAGTAACTGCAATAAAGGAAGTCGTCGACTGGTTGAGGTATAATGTAATAGCGACTTGTGATATACGCATATATACGGATAGTCGGGCTGCCATTAAAGCGCTTCAATCACACCTTCTCACGTCGAAAGTAGTCCAGAACTGTCTCTCATCTTTTAACGAGATACAGATCATATCATATAGGTGCCAGGACATTTCGTTACTACGGGGAATATAATAGCCGATGAACTGGCTCAACGAGGTACGACGGACCACATCTCAACCAGCAAAAAGGATATTGAAATGCCTCTTGCAGTATGCAAACTGCTGCTTCAGGAGGAAGCTAGTAAGTTGACGAATGGTCAAATAGTACCTCATGCGTAATAACTCGGCAGGTCTGGCCAAAGTTGAACTCGGCGAGATCCAAACAGCTGATCTCACTGTGATTAGGGGGCACTGTCTAATAGGCAGAGATGCGAGTAGTCTTGGTTTCTTCTCACATGACTACTGTCGTAGTTGCGAGGACGAAGAGGAGGAAGAGACAGTACTTCATCTTCTTTGCACCTGTCCTCGTCTGGCACGAAACAGACTGAATTTTCTAGGTCCTTTTCAACGACCTGCCGGAGCTCAGCAGGATTGACGTCAGGAGTATGCAGCGCTTCATAGCAAGCTCAAAGTGGTTTCAATGAATTAGAGGAAAATTTTTAAATTGTGGTACGGCTACGGACCTTTTTTGTGTGTATGCCTGGTCCTAGTGGACCGCCACCCAAACCTAACCTAACCTAACTAAAAATAATTGTAAATACATTTTCTTTAATTTAAATTTAAAAAAAGGAAAAAATCATTAAAGTTAGTATGGAAGTTCAAAGAGATTAATAAAACATTTTTTTTTTTGGGGTAAGGTGTTGTATACTGTTGTATACATAGTATACCCCTGCCTTGTTAAGCTAAGTATTCCTTAGGTACCTTGATTATATAATTGTTGCATTGTTAAATACAATTAGTATATTTTTTTTACTACACCATAACCCGAGGTGTAATTTATGAAAAATGATATAAAATAAAGTCAGTTGAGTTGAGAACATAAAAGTAAAAAGGTACAATTCAAAGACCTTATGTGATTTTTTAGTATTTAGTGAAATATTGTACAAAAATTTATTAATAAAATTTATTATATTAAAATCTGTAATAAATATAAAGAATTCCTAAACCTAAATTACATAAAATTTTATTAATAAATAAATTTGCGAAGACAACGAGATTTACAACATTGTACAACTGAACGCTTGCTAAACCATTATGATATACGTTTACTGCTTTAAGAGGCTCTGATTATATTCGGGCAAATACACAAAAAATATTGAACAATTACACATAGTTTATACTCAATGTAAATATCCACTTTAATCTTCATCTACTATACATACTTCAATTTTGCCCACTCTCGATTCTTCATTGTGTCTTTGATAAATATTTTGAATTTTCTCCAAAAGCAACACAGCATAATTTGATTTTGTAATTATCTCAAATGAATGAAGCTGGCATAAAGATATGTATTTACCGAGGCACACGAGGAAGGAAAACTGTGAAAAACGGTACACCAAAACAAAAAAAAAAAAAGAAACAAATAAAAATAGAAGAAAATGGAAAAATAATAAATAAAATAAATTTCTAAGCACGTTTTCCATTCAAATTTAATTTAATAAGAAAACTTTTCGTTTTTCTTTTATTTTTCATCACTTTTCTTGTTATTTATTTATTTATATATTATTTATTTTATGTTTCGTGATACTTTCGTTAACACAATTTTTGTACGAAAACAAAAAAAAAAAAAAATTGTAAGTAAAGATGAGAGAGTACGAGCGTTGAGTATAAAAGAAAGAAGCTGGATGAAAGTAAATTTATTTTAATTTTATTAAAAATAATTTTCCATAATAATAATTTCGTGTTGTTGTAATATATTGATAATAATAATAATAATAATAATGGTTTTAGATATTTTGCCTACGTATGTAGCTTTGTATGTGATTAATTAGATACAATCATTTTTACTCCAACTCCTCGAGGATATGTGAGATCTGAATTTCAAACAAAAAACAAAAAATCTTTGTATTTATTTCCGTAATAGCATTAGATTTCGTTTTATCATCATGACAATCCCAAAGGACATGTACTGTTTTTTGGTATACACAAGTTTGTCGAAGAACATCATGAAAATCTTTCAACACCTTGTTACGTTTTAATATTGCAACAATGTTTTATGTATTGGTGTGCGGTTGTATTATTTCTCCGAGGATTTTAAGTTTTGGTTTGTGGGATTTTATTGTTATTAAATTAAAAAAGCAAATAACAAAAATGCGATATACAACTTTTAATGTTATGTACTCGTATAATACAATGCCAAGTATTTTATTCTATTCTTTTATACAATGCCCATTTCATCGTGAGTTACTTGGTAAACAGTTACCCTAACCAACCAAGTTTAGTAATTACAGAGCTTTCTTAAATTCTCCACAATGTTTGAATGATTCGAAAGAACATTTAGAAATGTTTTATGTTAGACTTACATATTCCTTTCGAAAGTTAGCGTCGACAATTGTTTTTTTCCAAAAACCTTGAAAAACAGGATACGCTAATCACGGTAATGATTATTTGGAAGACTGAAGAGAATAAATCACCTCCAAATCGCCAATTTTTTCATGCGAACATAACCTGAAAAATTCAAGAGTTTTGTGAAATTATTAAGTCCAGTTTATATTTGTCTGGAATGTAAATGCACGAAAGCAATTTGAATATACAATACAATATACATAATAGTCCTGCTTTAAATTTAGATGTATTTGTTTTGATGCGTTATAAAATCAAAGAAATCTTAAAAAATCGTTTAACTATCATCCACCCCCACACTTTTCATTTATCAACAATATATTTTGTTTTATTCGTTCTGTACAATTGTTACTGCTACTTTATTGTAACGATCACTACCAACTTAGTGCAAAGTTTTTTTTAAATGGCTTTATTCTTGAATCTTTCTACAAAAGAAACCAACAAGAAGTATTCAAATCTTAAGCTCAAATTTCACTCTGCTAGTTGGAAAAAGTGACAAGCTGGGCACCTAGGAGGTAAACCTAATTCGAGTACACTGAATCCAATAGTGCTACTCCCATTTCAAAGTTAGTCCTCATTTTTGAGATATTCAAAAATTTGTCAAAATATACACTCATCTTCACGTTGATCATGCTCAAGTTGTATCATTACAGTTAACTTATATTTGAACATATCTAATTACAATGACAAAGTAGTCCCCACTCCCAGGAGGAGTAGAATTTCATTTGTAAATAATGACCGTAATTTCAAAAAACAGTGTTTACAAGAAAAAATAACTGTTAGTGATATCATAAAACCAAAAATAGTGAGTTCCAACATAATGGGTACTGAATACGGCACCCCAAACAGTATTAAAATATTTCAGATATGTAGGTTCAATATGTTAAACTCTGATATGAATATTGAGGATGTAGAAGTAGAGCAACCTGTACAAAATCAAGTATTAATTAATAAAAAACGGGAGAAACTACCACCGGAAAACGGAAAAGATATGTTGTTATATCTTCTTTATTTCAAAAAAGGGGAAACATCAATTTAAAAATTAAACAAAATTAAATATGTTTGCCATGTAGTGGTAAAGTGGTCACACTATCGAAGGGCTAATAAGTTACCTCAATACAACAACTATCAAGCATATGTGCACGGAATAAGGAACTGCCGCCTCCCAGCTGATTGTGTGAAGTGCGTAGATAATCATAAATCACAAAATTGTATTCATGGATTAATCTGCAAGAATTGTAACCAGAAAGGTCACGGTACAAATAATTATGCTAATAAGGCGAAATGTGCCTTTTATGAAGGAGAGCATCGGTCAGCAAGCTGTACCAGTAAACCTGAACAATACACAACTGTAATTGAAGTTTCGTTAAATATGCAAACTGTGGCAATAAGCATACTGCTAACGATCATCAATGTCCAAGGCGACAAACGTACATTCAGAATAAGCACCTATACCGTTTCACAGAGAAACGCATCATTGTTATTCAGTAAATCAACAAGAGATGCCGAATTTTCAATTCTACCAATTGCAAAATTAACGGATCAATACTTCTCGCAAATTAAAACGACGTCGGCTAACACGAAGTCATGGAACTGTCGAAGGGCTAATATTGCTGGAAATATTGGAGTTTGATGTTAGGCATCCAGGCTCTTATTCTTACGAATCACCTAGCAATCACAAATCACTGTGTCTACTATTGATTTGGTATTAACAAATTTTTTGCATGTGACTTCTCTAATGTACCTTGAAAACCGGCTTCATTCTGTTAGGTTTATAATTTTTCTTGAGAATAAGAGTAATAGCCCTACTCATTACATTCATGATTATGCCAATGCAAATTGGAATACCTATAAAAACTATTTAAATGATAAGTTAGATATCAAAAGACTTGATATAGGGATCTTACAACGTCCCTCACAAATCGATGAAATAGTTAATAATATTTCTAACCTTATTATGAAGCTGAGTCGCTTGCTATACCAAAAATTTCTCCAAAAAGTTGTATTATACACTTCCGGACTCTATGAAAACAAAAATAAACGGAAAAACGCCGCACAGTGTTAGATTTTGCTGAAAAAGTGGCCAAAAGTACTGGTTTTGTAATTTTTTTTTTGTTCCAAAATTAATTTTTTTTTTGTGATTTTTAGTTAGTATAATGTCCAATGCATTCAGCAAAAGTTCAAAAAATTTTATTGTTTTATATTTAGATGTTATATAGCACTATGAAAGATGACACAATTTTGAAAATAAATATTTTTATTTTTTTTGTCAAAGGACTGCAATAAGTGATATACACCCCCGTTCAAAAGTTTAAGACCACATTGCACAATGCACATTGCATTTGCTGACAACAAATGTAAAATCAATACTATTTTTTGTAATAGCTTGATAAATTAAAAATGCATGTTTTTGTCAACAATATAAAACCCAATTATAGAATAAGATTGTTGACAAGTCATTAAACGGCATATTTTGCAGTGGTCTTAAACTTTTGAACGGGGGTGTATATATAAAAGATTATTTTTTTGAAAGTTGGGTCTATATTGTGATATTGAGCAAAGTCAACTTTTTTCATTTATACGAATGTAATTTATTTTATTAAGGTGTAAAAAAATCCCCATTTTTGAACTATTTTCTATGCTTACCTTGTTTTCTCCATGTTTCTCCACCATGGGGCTTACAGCAAATGAAAGAGTATTTTATTATCTTTTTGCAGGTAGTAAATTTAGGTGCATAAAAGTGCATAAAAAAAGTTACAATATTTTAACTGTTGCATTGTTCCTAATAAGTAAATTTATGGTCTTAAGGTTTATGGTACTAAGTAAGCAAAATCTTATAATTTACTTAGATGTTGCCTATATAAATTCGAATATTTTCTAACCGGCTTCATTTTAAAAACTGAGCTCGAAAGTGAAAAATAGCTGTATCTGTGAAATATTTGAACGTTTGTGAAATATTATTTGAAAATTCTGATAAAAATCATTTATTAAATGTTCTCGTGACGCGGTATGAATTAAATAAACATCGAAATTATAATTATAATATATTGTCGGATAATGTTTCAAAGTTTTATCTACAATATTTAAAAAGATGGAAGAATTCTTCGCGTTCAAAGATAAACTTTTTATATAAAGATAAACAATGGTTGGCAAATGACTTTGATTTAATAAATGCGGCTAATACCAGTGAATTTGAAAGTCAAAGTGAGGATGTAGAAATTCAAGTGACTCAAGCCTTAACGGACAGACCTTTTAAACCATTTTCGGATCTAAGCAAACGATCCAAAAGAAGAAAAGTCGTCGAAAAAGGTGCTGTTACTGAAGTCGAGGAAGCATCAAAAGTTCTCGTGCATGGATATGTATAACAAAGAAAAATTTAAATAACACGCAAAAATTGTTAAGAAAATTGCTGAAGCCAGTCCAAAAAGAATTAACAGAATAGTGAAAAGTATTCCAACGCCAACTGAAGTGAACAATTTTTCAAATGAAGAAGCCCTTGCTTTATTTCTTGATTTGGGCCTAAAACGGTGAATTATACGCTACTCCGGAAACGCCTTCAAGAGAAAAACTATCGCGTACTTCCTTCCTATGTAGAATTATCTAAAACAAAGCAAGAAGGCATACCTTTTCCTTTGGATATAACAGAGGTGTCAGCGTCAGTGAAACTTCAGGATATCTTAGATCACATAGCAAAGCGAATAATTATGTCTACGAAATTAGAAGCAAGCAATTTTAAATCAACCGAACTTATTTTATAATCCAAATGGGGATGCGATGATCATCTTAAATCAGACGCTAATCTTTTTATGGTATCATTAGTTCCACCTCGATTACAAAATCAGCAATTGTTTAAAGGAGACCCATCAACATCTTCACGAAGTTTTCAAGAGGAATACATTTGGAAAAATCCGCGACCTTCATCAACACGATTTTGTAGACCAATCAAATTTGAATACATGAAGGAAACAAAAGAAGCAACAATTGCAACTCTTAATTTTATTAAAGAGGAAATTAATGATTTGGTGCCGACTTTGCTATCAATAGGTAATAAAACCATTAGCATTTTCTACAAACTTACTTTAACAATAGTTGATGGAAAAATAGTGCAAACAATTTCTGACACCTTTTCATCTTGTTCTTGTACGGTATGCAACGCAAAATAATCTCAGTTAAATAATCCTGTAAGAGCATTAAAGGAAATTGAAGGAAATTTGGAGTTTGGAATTTCTCCTTTGCATGCAAGAATAAGATTCAATGAGCATGTTTTGAAAATTGCCTATGACTTATTATTTAAAGGAAATATTAGAGGCAGTATTGAAAATAATAATTAACGATCTGAAGAAAAGGCAAGAATTCAGACAGCATTTAAAAAGGAAACTGGCATGCTTATTGACACACCTAAGCAGGGATTTGGAAATACTAATGATGGAAACACCGCCAGAAGATTTTTTGCGAATGCAGAACTTACAGCAAAAATAACTAAAGTTGATTATGAGCTGATTAGGAGGTTTAAAGTAATATTAAATGCATTATCTTTCACAAGAGAAATTGATCCCGATAAATTTCATAAATACGCGAGTGACACCGCAGATATATATATATATCAACAATTATGGATCCTGGAGAACGATGTCATCAACTGTGCATAAAGTTCTTCGACATGGATCTTCTATTATTCGGCATCACATCTTTCCATTAGGAGAGTTGTCTGAGGAAGCGCAGGAATCTCGAAATAAGGACTATCGAAATTTTTGGCTTATTAAATAATAGAAAAAATTCAAGGATAAATCAAAACAAAGATTTATTTTCAATATTATTAATATCTTTTGACCCAGTCATATCATCATTATGAATTATAGAAAAAAAAGAGGTTATGAAGATGAAGATACAGACTTTTTACAGTTATTATTGTGTTATAGTACGTTTATAGAATTAGAACTTATGTAATACGTTTTATGTACTAATATTTGTGATACTACTTAAAAAAATTAAAAATTGTTATATAAAAGCATCAATACAATATTTTTTCTTTTAATTAGATTTTCAACTCCTTTAAAAACTGTGTTCCACCCCTGGGTTTCTATTTTTTTTTTGTTTCTCTTAAACTTTGTTCTATCTTCTATATATCCTCATAATTTACAGTCTATATGGAAAACAATCTTTGGGGATGCTACCACTAGATATAGAGAAAGCATTCGATTCTGTCTGGCATAATGGACTATTATTTAAAATGTTCAAACTAGGTTTTCCCGCGGTAATCTTAAAAATTATTCAGTCATACAAGAAAATTTAGAGTTAAATTTGGCAATTATTTGAGTAGTGAATATGCAGTAAGGGCGGGGGTCCCTCAAGGGAGCGTTCTTATCCCTTATTTATATAATATTTATACATCAGATATTTTTAACTCTTAAAATTGTGAGTTAGCCCTTTACGCTGATGACACAGCTGTATTGTCATCTAATGTAATGTAGTTGTCTCAGAAATTGAATTCAACCTTCAAACATATTTTCGATCCCTCCAATCTCACTATAAGTTATGGAAAATCAAGCTCAATAAAAGAAAAACTCGTAGGGTACCACTCCTGGAAGAGTTTATAACAAGAGGCTATTGTAAATTTATTAGAGTTTCCGAAATGTCAGATAATCCGCTTAATTATGCAATTTTAAATAATTGATATTAGGATTTAAATTTAAAATTCAAAAAAGTGACAAGAAAGTAATAATTCATAAATAAACTGAAAAATATATTTTCAACCCAGACGTAAAAAATTACTTCTTGAAAGTAGATGTATGTAGGTAAGTAGGTATAATTAATTTTAGTAAAAATTGTATACGTAGTGGTTTTTGGCGGAGTTTGGCAAAAAAAAAATCTAGTTAAATGCATGGAAATGTAACATAACCAAAAAGGACATAAAATAAAATTTCGCATAACATATAAAAACT
Organism: Tipula helvola; assembly: GCA_963556165.1. NCBI lineage: Eukaryota > Metazoa > Arthropoda > Insecta > Diptera > Tipulidae > Tipula > Tipula helvola. The sequence goes on along the minus strand of OY744483.1, from coordinate 178,606,431 downwards.
GAAAATCATAGGTACACTGAATTCAATAAAAATTTAACCATTTTACATAAAATCAAAAAAGGGCCGAAATTAGACAGGTTAAAAGGCCAAAATAAACATCAAAATCAAAATCATTTTCGACTTAATTTTATCCATCACTTAAAAACAAAGGAGATGGTGCCAAACAACAGCGCATAGCAACAGTATATAAACAGGTATAAACAGCTACAAAATAAAGTATGTAACAGTAGTCAAAAAGAAACCGAAGAAATTGATTCTAGAAAAGTTAAAAAATTGTCACAACAAGGAAGAAATAAAACCTACAATATAAAATAAAAAATAAACAATTTTCCATTTAAATATATAAAGTGACAAAAGAGCACAAAATAAAGTGAAAATCGGTATGTGAAATCTGGTGAAATATGGATAGATGTTTTAAACTCAATTACGTTTATTATGTGTGTTTTTCACAAAATTTTATTAGTGGTGTAAATTGGACGCCGTCTATTATTTGTACGGCATGAATTTTCCTTATGCATAGATGGCAAAACACTGGCGCCGCAATGCCATTTGGTGTCCCGACGATATGGAAAGATCCACAAGTATATGTTCCAGTTCAATGTTATGGGTGCGTGAATTATATTCTCGATACAAACAGAAAAAAAATTGATTCTTTGAAATACACTGCAATGACATATGCTCAATTACTAAATTACTGTTCCGAAAAGATCAAACCCAACTGGAAAATATTTACCAGTTAAATGTCACTGCGCCATGCAATCACATTGAAATCTAGCAAAATCATGATATTATGGTACAACGCCTGAAACTTTCGCAGCGGCCATCCATTCTTTTGTCAAAGGATTTAAAATAAGTGAACATTTTCTCTCCAAATGGTCGGATTTATGGAGTAATAAATCGTCATCGTTATTTTGCACTGATATCCGTGGTTTGGTTTCCACAATGCACCATGCATATAATTCCGAAGATTGGCGATTGTTTATCGATTCCTCCAAAAGCAGTTTGAAGGCAGTTTTCCTCCACGTTATCAACTCAAAAAATTCCGTTCCAATTGCAAGCAGCACAAATACAAAGGAAAGTTATGCATCAATGGAAAAATCATAGATTTGATTAAATACAACGACCATCAGTGTTAAGTTTGTGCAGACTTAAAAATGATAGCTCTTTTAAGACGCAGGCAATTGGGTTACAATAAGAACGTGTGTTTTATGTGCTTTTGCCGGTCACAATTTTTCTATTATTTCTCTTATTTTTATTTACATTTTTTTGTATATTGTATAAAATCACAACAATGTACGTCAATCTAAAAAATAATCATATTTTGATAGAAAATTTTATTTTTACAAAGTCAAAAAATGACCCAGTAAACCAAATAACACGCATGCTATAATATTTTACGATAATTGAAACTCATCTGCAATACGGGAATCGGAATTTTAATGAATATGAGAATGGACTAGTCGAAAAAAAAAAATCAAGTCATTGCTCATTCTCATTAGCCATAGAAAAGGAATTCGGGTGCTGGTGCCTTTTTGCGGCTAACGTAATTTCTAATTATATTCTTAACTTTCTTCCAATTCCTTTCTTTCATTTCTTTCTTTCTTTCCTATAAAGTATATTGTAAGTTTGAAGGGCAATCTATCATCCAATTGCTTGGGTAGAACGACAATATTTGTTTCTCCATATGGTATTTTCAACAATTTTAGTCAAATATATAAAACCAACCCACGGCACAAGACACAAACATTGGGACGAATTAGGCTCAGTATGGAAGTGGCTGGCACGGAAACTGAGTCCTCAAGATCTGCGAATAATAAACAGTTCAGAATAAATGAACAGGTCAATAAAATAATCTAATTAATCACGGGCACTGTTAATAGGGCAATAACAAACACCACCAAAGCCAATAGAATAATTCTGACAAAAAAAAAATTATAGCAACTACATATAATAAATATAGACACTATTGATACTAAATAGAGTATATCCAGGATTCAATAATCAAACAAAAGTAGGACTACCAAGCAATAGGATCGTGGAAAAAAAATCATTATGATTTGAGACTCATTAGTCAACCAAGGCATCAATATAACTTTGCCAGACGAAGCTCCCCACTAGGTCATATCAAAAATTGCAGTAAGCAATGAAACACTTCTCTACGAGCTGCAGGTACCCAAGTTAAAAGATTACGAGTCAACATTGATGATTTCAGAAACAGAAACAACAAAACAGCATATTTCTGAAGACAAAATCCTGATAAATAGCGCCACGAATGAGACTTCACATTCAGATTGTGGGTCAACTAACCGAGCCTTAACGGGAAACTTTCTAATAAGTTTGTGGAATTTACGATAACCTTTAATAACAAAATATTTCGTTTAAGGAAATCAATCAGGAAAACATGAGGAATAGAAAACAGATAGAACATGTATGAACACGCCTTGTGCTTATTAATTTCCCTCCGATTTCAGTAAAAATTCAACAAATTTTCTTTTTCAAATTTTAATTTATTTTAATTTATGTATTTCTTCCAAATTGCTGATTATTTGTGACACGATTCATTATTTGACGTCTCTTTATATACAAAACAAGTGCGCTCTATGCGGAGTAACGCATGGGTAAGTTTTATACAAAATGCTTAATACTAATTTAATATAGATGGCAGTAACGTAAGTGAAGATACAAATTAACAAGTTTAATTACTATTACATAGATGGCGTTAATTCAAGACAATTTAATACAACTAATACAAATTAGATGGCATTAAGCCAAGACAACTTTAGGTAATTTTAAATATTAAAATATAAAGGGCTGAAACCTCACGAGGTGATCAGAACTTCGGTCTTTGGTATCTTCAATAATATCATAAAGTTGGTATGACTGTTTTGACATTATTGATTTCTATTTTTACCAATATATATTTACTTATACAACAACAGCCAAACAGGTCAAAAGCTTCAACATGGGTACATGCATCCAATTTAAAACGAAAAATCGTATTCTAGAACTTTATACCGAAAGTAGTATAACAAATTATACTGATACTTCTAACCGTTTAACTGACCATATTCCAGAAATTTATCCTAAAACTCATTTTAGAATCCCATTTACAACGCACATGTCTAACACAATGATACCCGCGGTTAAGGCATAGTCAAGTTCCATCCTACTTGGCAATATTCCACACATATAAAATATTGCCATATCCAACGCACATATCAAATTTCATTATAATCGGTTAAGAAATAGCCAAGTGGAATATAGTTGGCCATATTCCTGAACTTCGCCCAAACCTCATTTCAGACTCCCATTTCCAATACACATGTCGAATTTCATTATAATCGGTTGAGAAATGAGCAAGTTCCATCATACTTAGCCATATTCCAGAACCTCATCCAAAACTCATTTTAGAATCCCATTTCTAACACACAAATCAAATTTTATAATAATCGGTTGAGAAATAGACAAGTTCCATCATACTTGGCTATATTCCAGAACTTCATCCAGAAATCGTTTTAAAATCCCAGAACTTCATCCAAAACTCATTTTAGAATCCCATTTCTAATACAAATGTCGAATTTCATCGTAATCGGTTGAGAAATGGGCAAGTTCCATCATACTTGGCCATATTCCAGAACCTGATCCAAAACTCATTTTAGAATCCCATTTCTAACACACATATTAAATTTCAAAATAATCGGTTGATAAATAGACAAGTTCCATCATACTTGGCCATATTCCAGAACTTCATCCAGAAATCGTTTTAAAATCCCAGAACTTCATCCATAAATCATTTTAGAATCCCATTTCCAACACAAATGTCGAATTTCATCGTAATCGGTTGAGAAATGGGCAAGTTCCATCATACTTGGCCATATTCCAGAACTTCATCCAAAATTCAGTTTAGAATCCCATTTCTAACACACATATTAAATTTCAAAATAATCGGTTGATAAATAGACAAGTTCCATCATACTTGGCCATATTCCAGAACTTCATCCAGAAATCGTTTTAAAATCCCAGAACTTCATCCATAAATCATTTTAGAATCCCATTTCCAATACAAATGTCGAATTTCATCGTAATCGGTTGAGAAATGGGCAAGTTCCATCCTACTTGGCCATATTCCAGAACTTCATCCAAAATTCATTTTAGAATCCCATTTCTAACACACATATTAAATTTCATAATAATCGGTTGATAAATAGACAAGTTCCATCATACTTGGTCATATTCCAGAACTTCATCCAGAAATCGTTTTAAAATCCCAGAACTTCATCCATAAATCATTTTAGAATCTCATTTCCAACACAAATGTCGAATTTCATCGTAATCGGTTGAGAAATGGGCAAGTTCCATCATACTTGGCCATATTCCAGAACTTCATCCAAAATTCATTTTAGAATCCCATTTCTAACACACATATTAAATTTCAAAATAATCGGTTGATAAATAGACAAGTTCCATCATACTCGGCCATATTCCAGAACTTCATCCAGAAATCGTTTTAAAATCCCAGAACTTCATCCATAAATCATTTTAGAATCCCATTTCCAATACAAATGTCGAATTTCATCGTAATCGGTTGATAAATAGGCAAGTTCCATCATATAAAAAATTTGTTAACTATTCACCACATCCAAATCCAACCCCAACTCAACTCCAACTCAACTTCAACTCAACGCGCAAATTGACCCCTAATTTAATCTTCAAATCAATTCCCAATTCAATGCCCAATTATAATCAAATAAGCATATGTATATAAAAAAATCGTAAATATTTATAAAAGCTGTTATTTTGGGTCAATTCGTATGGCAGGTACCCCACCCCCTTGACGTACAGTCTCCAAAAGCTTTTCAAATCTCCGCCTTGACCATAAAAACAGATTGGCGAAAAAAAATCCAAATCGGACAAGCCGTTCTCGAGATACCATGGGTCCAGACATCCAGACATCCAGACATCCAGACATCCAGACAGACGGACGGACATTTTTTTTTTTTTTTGCTTTTTCAGACCCAGGGACTTTCAAAACGTCGAGAAAAGTGGTTTTGGACCAACCAAATTTTTCGTCATTTTTGACAGGATTTCAATACTTTGGTCTTTTTAGACCGAAGTAAAACTAGATGACATTCTAAAATAAATACAAAATTGTACATTATAACGTACAACTGTGTATTTCAGATGATCACCATTACGGTGGCCGTAACATCCTAGCCGGCTAAACGAACAAGATGACCCCATAGTGGTTCCCGTTAACATGTTGAATAATTTGTTTAACCAATTCTAATACAACTAGGCGGTACAACATGCTCTTTCTTTTCTTATACAAATTTTCATAATCAACATCCAGCATTTGCTCTAGGACACTGGGAAAACCTTAGGGAAAACTTCCATTAAAAACCCTAAGGAAAACCAGCATCAGATGTGATTGCTTCTTTCTCCATCGGTAGTAAACATAATTGATTGATCGGTCGTACTAATTTGCCTTTCTTCATTGTCTGCAGCACGTCACACACTGATATACTATGCTGCGTAATAAAACTCTACATCGAAAAATCCAATACTTATTTCTCAAATATTGCGTAGAAAGTTGCACTCCCCCATGACATAAATCTCTATGGCCTTTTCGGCTATTCTTCTAACTAAAGTACCCTTGTGGTCTAAAATAATTGGCTTCCGCTGTTTCAACGGTAACTGTCCCTTGTCCAATCTTCCAGTAATCCATGTTTGTCCATCCATGGAGTCAACATCCCCAATCAGCTAGTCTTGGATATTCCAGCCTTACCAAGTAGCGCTTTATATTCGGCTGGAAAGGATTGCCTTTGGGAACTTACCAACCAGTAGTTTAAGGCGTTGTTAATTTCGTTTACCGTCAGTCGTGGCACAGAACCTACTACATTGCTTCTTGTAACACCTTCAATGTTGCTGCTTCCCAGAGCCGGCAGTTCCTGATTTAATAGATTATTTGTCTTCTTTTCATATGATGAACTTTTCTCCATTAATTCAATTTCTTGATCCCCATGTTCGACCGTCGTCAGCCAGACACTGTCTAATCTCACTGGTGGTTCTTTACATTCCGTCTTAATCTGGATATTAGTCTCTTTGTTGCTTAGTGTGGGAGTCCAATATGGACACTCCTCATTACTCTCTTTCAGCATAGCTGGTCCTCTCCACCATAAATAGTTTCTTAACAGATTTTCCACTTTTATCCCACGAGATATTAGATCGGCAGGGTTTTTGTTCCGATTTGACCTACAGAAATTGCTCTAACGCTAATTCCTTGAGTATCCTGTCAACTCGATTTGCCACAAATGGTCCAATTCATTAATAGGCTTTCTCAACCAATGTAACAATATTTCTGAATCAGTCCAAATGAAAATTGGCGCTTCCCCAAACCTAGTTATCTCCTTTATCTTCCGAATTAATTTACAACTTAGCTCAACCGCACATAGCTCCAATCTCGGTATTGTCACTAATTTTATAGGAGCTACCCTACTTCTTGAACACAATAACCTGGCACTCCACTGCTTGTTAATACACACTCGTACATAAACCGCTACTTCATACGCCTTATTTGAGGCATCAGAAAATACATGAATTTGAGTTTTCTGGTTTCTTGATGTATCCAACCATCGTGGAATCCGTACTTCATTAATTAGTCTTAATTCATGATAAAAATCCTTCCATTCTTGTTGTATGGATAACGACAACGGTTTATCCCAATTACTGCCCAGTCTCCACAACCCCTGAATGAACAACTTTGCTCTCACCGTAACTGGGGATATCCATCCTTGTGGATTAAATATTCTCGCCGCTTCACCGGTAATAAACCGTTTATTGATGACATCAGGTTGATTACGATCCTGCACCTTCGTTTTTTCAGTAAGTCCCTCTGAAGGCGTGGCCCAGTGTATTGTGCATCGTTTAATGATTTCCCATTGGTAGTTTATGCTGAACCGTCAAAAACAACCCTGAATTTGCGCTCCACCGAAACAGCGTGGTGTGGGATGTAATTATGTAAATCTCCTAGATTTAATGCTGTCGCCCGTTGCATATGACCTAAGTTCTCATATTCCGTCATGAATTCAATATATTTACTCCTATACTCCGGGTCACGTTTAAACTTATTCTCCTGACAGTAGAGTCGACGTAATGCCACAGCTTTCGATTCTCCTAATTCCACATCAGGCTTCGTTGGTATAGTAACACTATATTGATTGCCCGTTTTAACAACTGTGCTTTTGAAATTGTCCTCATAGAATTGGTCTTCAGCTGATAACAATTTTTTATGCATCTCGTCCATTTCCCACAGTTTTTGAACCAGGAATCGAAGTTCGTCCTTAATCGATATTCCTATTGTACACAAATGTTCTCTAAGATCTTGTAATAAACCTTCCCCCGAAACAATCCATCCAAACGATGTATTTTGGGCCAATAACCCAGCTGCATTTCGGCTTATACCTTCGTTGATATGGTTGCCAATAACCCCACACCAATTATTGCCTCTATCCGTCCCTGCTTATAATACTGTGGATCCGCCAAATCCTTTGCCTCAATGTTACAAAATTGCTCAGGTTGAAATGATCTTTGGGGATGTTCTAGAATCGAGTCCAACAATACCACAAACTTTGCTCTTATGATCAACCGATCGTAGCAGTTGTGCCATAATTCCAGCTGTACCTCACCTTTCGTTCTAGCTAACTTACCATTTACTAACCACGATCGTACCTCACTATAAATCATATTTATTTCTTCATCTGTCGCCCTAATGTCGTCCCTAGAGTTTCCTCGTTCATTTTTATCTATGGCTCTGATGATCTCGTTTATTCCTGTATCTTTGCCTCTACATATTTTTCCATATTACCATCGGCCATTCCTTCTCTACTGCTAAAATAATAAAAATGTACGATACAAGGTTGCTTATAAAATTTTCACTAATCCTTCATTCCATCATATAAAATTTTTTAGCCAAAACTTTATTCTGTAAACTCAACCCAAACATCAGTACGACCATCCCGTTGCTGATACTATACATCTCTGTATTTATGCCAATTCTACCTTCAGTGCAGTTATCCTGACACTGGTACCAACCATATAACCTTGAGTATACCAATCTACTGTACGGCCATCCCGTTACACATGTAACTGGAGTGATCAGACACATGTCCTGATATCAAAAGATTCATTCTTTATTAACCAATGACACAATGCAGCGCTATAAGTAATCAAGGATTCACGTTCAATCGGTGATCAGGGCAAAATCACTCAACTATCATGATCCTCACTTGTGATGGCTACCATTTTACCAACCTAACTATCCACTATATCATTTAATCAATTTTTGGTACTAAAAAACACTATTCCCACGTCGATTCCCACAACTTTGCTTTATGACACACAAATTTCACATTATTTAAAATTCCATCATTACGTTTTTCCTTTACACGTATTTTCTTGTTCAATCATGTTATGTCAAAAAATCTTTGACAAAACATTATGTACACCGTATTTAACGCTACATAATTTTTCTGATCAAATGTGACACCACACGCCCATAATTATCCCGTTATTCCATTTTACGTACCATTAGATTCTTGTTTAACCATGTCATGATCATAAAAAAAAAACCGTTTCACTACTTTGCACCACACCCATTTTGCTAACACACAAAAATTCTCACTACGGGTAGTTTTTCTTACACGACAATATATAACCTGATTGTTATCTGCTTTTATCAAAAAGAGTTTCGGTATACTACTTTGCGTGGTTTTCCGTATAGCCACACCAAATTTCCTCCGATTCTTTTAAATTTGTGTTACCTTTTCCCTCAATAATTTATTTGTACAACGTTGCTTTTTATTAGACTGAATTTCCTTTGGTACCCCAATTATCCCGCGTTTCTGGCACCTTGCACACGCCTTGTGCTTATTAGTTTCCCGCCGATTTCAGTAAAAATTCAACAAATTTTCTTTTTCAAATTTTAATTTATGTATTTCTTCCAAATTGTTGATTATTTGTGACACGATTCATTATTTGACGTCTCTTTATATACAAAACAAGTGCGCTCTATGCGGAGTAACGCATGGGTAAGTTTTATACAAAATGCTTAATACTAATTTAATATAGATGGCAGTAACGTAAGTGAAGATACAAATTAACAAGTTTAATTACTATTACATAGATGGCGTTAATTCAAGACAATTTAAATTTAATACAACTAATACAAATTAGATGGCATTAAGCCAAGACAACTTTAGGTAATTTTAAATATTAAAAACTAGATGACATTCTTAAATAAATACAAAATTGTACATTATAACGTTCAATTGTGTATTTCAGATGATCACCATTACGGTGGCCGTAACAATGTATATTTGAAACAAGTAAACCACCAGACTTGGATCTGGACGCTGTCAGGAGGAATATCCGTATTATCATTGTCCATACATGTAACACATACATTCAAAATGTATAAGTTTTTTTGATGTTCGCGTAAATGTACAAGATAATATTATTGTCAATAAAGTATAAAGTGCCAAAGTTACTTAAATATACATATATCATAGACGAACGTTTATGGAGTATGTTATCGATCGTTCACTCGTTTTTCTTGTAAGAATAGTAAAAGTTTAAAGAAATAGAAAATTATCTGAGTTTATGTTTTTTCCAGGCTTATCAATATTACATTTTTACGGTACAAGACTAGGCATTAAAACGGAGAGCCTTACCAATGTAGAAATTGAAAACTAATGAATCACACAAAACTAAATAATTTTGTTAAATGGGTGCTATTTATTGTTAAAGCTCAATTTTATCAACTTAGATTCTGATTTTCCAAGTAAATAAATTACGAACCAAATTAAACAAATAAGGAGGATTTTATTGTAAATGTTATTGTCAATAGTTTTGAACTTGCCTATTTAATTTTCCTTTAGTTGCCAGCTAGCGATGTAACATCAGTTTGTGTCACCTGTGTGCTAATTCAAAATTTAGTTGTCCCACGGTAGGAAAATATTTAAATACAGGATTTCATTTAATAAACATTTTGAGTCAAACATTTTTTATCCCCTTCCCAAATTTGAGCAAACGATATTTCACTAACCAGAGTGAAAATTTTCGATTGGCTAAACTTCATCATTGACAAAAGTTTAAAATTTTAGTAAAAGGCCGCTTTTCCTAATAACGGTAGCACCTATTTGAAATCGTTTCAAGTTAATTTTAGTCTCCCAAAGTGTTGTCCTAATAGACTTATCCATATACAATACATGAAATATAAATTTAACCATTTATTGAATAATGCCAAATTCGATCGTAAGATACAAATTTTACAGATGTGAAATACCTTTTCATATTCCTTAATGAATATTCAAAATAACTTACTTAGAATTAATTTAATATTCTCTATTTATATTCCTCCTATAATCTTTATAATTTTATTTGCAAGTGTATTTCGTGACTAATTATTTCACGGTTCGCCACGGTTTTATAATAAAAGAATTACCAACACAAAAAAAAAACTGATCCTAATCTGATTTCCATAAAATCCATCCGTAAACCAAAAAATTTATCTGTTTTCCTATTCAAATCACATGTTGTATTCAAATCAATTTAGGCAACACAATTCTTTTTTTTTTGAAGAATATGAAATTTATTTTCTTCTTTATTTATTTATTTTTATATTTATATTTATAAATTATTAAAAGAAATAAAAATATAAAAAAAAGCACAGAAAAGTTTATTACTACTGGGATCATCCCAATATTATATATGTATGTGTGTATGTATAAATTAATCCTTCAAATGAATGGAACACGAAACCGAACAGAAAAAAAAATAAAAATTGCGGATAGATGGATGGTAGCAAAAAATAAATGAAATTATTTTAATTTATTAAAACTTTTTAATTTATTCCATTAATAAATAACCCAGCAAAAAAAAAAACCAAAATTGGAAAATATTTGGGAATTTCGTTTTTCGGGTTTTATTTGTTGTTGGACTACATATCAAAGTTTTTTTTTTTTTTTTTTTGTTTATTATGGTGAAATGAATAAATTTAGTCTGAACAGAATTTTGGATTACATTCTAGAAATGAGTGAAATTTTTAGGATTTATAATAATACCATTAAAAGCTTTCCTTGCAAAACAATTTTACTAATTACCTTGCCTGTTATTCCTGATCGAAGATATTCGAATACGTATACATACTAGTGTAATACGTGCTCTTATATCCAGACAATAAATACAAAATAAAAAATTTATTTCTCCAATAAGTAGAAACAAATAATCCAATTTTCTTAATCTTAAACCACTACAAATCGATTTTTATTTACTTACATTTTATTGAACTAAAGTTTTGTTGTTGTTGTTACATTTTACCATTTCGTTTTTATATTGCATCCTGGAAAAATAAAGCAAAGTACACAAAAAATAAATAAATAATGCATTTTCTTACATTAAACATTACAATAATAAATAGAAATATAAACACTAAACTCCGACGGAATAAATCGATATGGTAAAGGGGGAAGAAAAAGAGGAAAACATAATAAATTAAGATTTGGCAAAGTTGGCAAGACAAGAAAATACCTGGCGCCACATTTAATTTTTTATTTGTTTATTCGGTAAGCTTATTTTGTCTTGGGTCATTGTGCTGTCACCGTCTAGGTTATACAATTGCGATATTTTAAGACATATAGATTGCTTTAGGTGGCTGCTGCAAACTATTCCAAATGTTTAAAATAATTACAAATGGTAATTAAATGTTAATTGTAAATCAAAATTTTAACACGGTGAAGAGTGGTTCATAACATGGAATTAACGACTTTAAATTTAAATCACATCATTTTATTACACATGGTAAACGCTTACTATTTACGGTTTCGTTATAAATCTAAGAAGAAGTTGAGAATCGTATTCGATCGCCGTCTCAAAATCAGCTAAAGTAATTTGATTCAGCCACCTGCTATCTACGACCGTAGTTCGGGACCACCAGCTTTTACAGTAAATTCAGCTGAGCCAACAGAGGTTAAGCGGTCGAGAACTGTCCATTCTCGGTACTGTTCGCGAAAACATTCATTGGATGAAGAGGCGACTGCTAGTTGTTAATAGAGTAACCTGTGAAATAATATATTGTGCTCCATTTGGTTTGATGCCTTAAGATTTCACATTAGTCCCTCAGTCAAGTAATCATCAGAAGTCCGAAGCGGGGGATGCCGGAAAGAGTTAGCAACCAAATCTGCGACCTTAATCTCATACGTGAATCGATATTAAATCCCAAGAATTTATAGGAGCTTTTCCTAAGCTTCAGGGGGACAGTTGTTCACAAAACAAACCCCTTGGCATTTTCGAGAGATATAAGATAACAAAAGATCTAGAGGATTTCCTTCCCAAGCGTGAAAGCCTAATGAATGAAATGGTTTTAATTTTCAAAAGTAGATCCATCATCCATGACACGTAGTTTCTTCAAAAAATGAAACCTAATCAACACTAAACTTTATAAAATATAAATGAAAGTGTGGGCGGTGGACAATTGTAATGCTACAGCAAGCCAATTACCAAAAAAATAAATGATGATTAGGAAAATATTCCTTGTAAATTTAGAACATGCCTTGAATGTACGAAATATAGAAATAAACGGGGTCTCACAGTGCTGCTCCCTTTGACAAAGGGAATGCAACAATTTACAGAGGTGGTTGGGCGTCTACTGGAGGGGGGACCAAAGTTAAGTAGATTAAAATACCAGCTCCGTAACCTTCCAGTAAAGTGTGCATCAGGTGAGCTCTTCTGTCATGTATTAGGCAGCTGCGAGATGGGTAGAATATTGCTGAAGCCGACAATTGATTATGTTATACAATAGTAAATGTTTACTTTTCCAGATTGCCGTCTGGAAGTTCGATCGTACCCTAAATAGAAGATGAGCTCTGCGCTGTCGGAGGGGGCAGTTGTAAAATTTCCATAATCCCTTAACTTTCTGTTTCTGTGTATAAGAAACTAAAAACATAGTAAAAAGTTCCAAATTTGTAGATACATGCATGCCTAACGATTCTCGAATACCAACCAAAAATATTTCAGTAAAAAAACGAAAAAAAAAAGTTTCTGTCATACCATTTCCATTACATGTTTTATGACTACGGGTCATAAAGGCAATTGGCTAAACACCAACATAAGCCGACAGTGTCTACCCTAAAGTAAAAAGTAGATAATGTAGATTACATTATTCAATTTAGTGGTTATCAGTAGACCGTAAACAGGATGCATGGATTTCAAGAAAATCTTTTGTAAACAGTTTTACGTGGAAAACTATTTTCCACCTACTCGTGGAAAATATCTAAAAATCAGAAGGATCTAAAAATTGGAATAAAATCAGCCTCTAGAGTATATATCTGGAAGATGAAACGTTTTTATGTGACTTATCAGTAGCTATCGTAGGAAAGAATTTCAGTTCCAGTTTTCCGTGGGAAATTTAGAAACATTCGATTTTCCAAAAACAATTGGAAACTTTGTATAAACCTAGCTTCTTGAGTGTTTTGTCTGGAGATGGACTGCATTTATGTGACTTGTTAATGCCTATCGCAGGGCAAAAATTCAATTCAAGTGGCCCGTGGGAAATGTAAAATTTAATAAAGATACCAGTCGAATGTAAAAAATGAATTTATATAATCAGCCTCTAGAATGGTCTAATGATGTTTCTAATGATTTTTGGAAAATCGAATTTTCCCAAATATACTACGAGAATTTTTTTCTTGCGATAGCTGTTGAAATATACTGTTAAAGTTAGCCGAAAGTTGCCAGCCGAAAATGAAAAGTCGATAATGCAGATTGTATTATTCCAGCCGAAAGTAAAAAACGGTAATGCAGATTGCGTTATCCCAGCCGAAAATAAAAAATTAAGTTAATATCGATCGGTAATGTTTAGCATAAAACCTACTAAGGAATGTAAGGATGCATGATTATCATTGAATACCTTTGTTATTATTCTTATATGGCAAAACCTGGCTGCAGTTCCTCGTGGAAAATTATGGAAAATTCGAGAAACCCAAAAAAATATTTTAATTGGAATAAAAACCGCCTCTAGAATGTTACGTCTGGAGATGTATTTCATTGATGTAACTTGTCAATAGCTATCGCAGAGAAGAAATTCAGTTCAAGTTTCCCGTCAGAAATTGCAGAAAATTCGATTTTTCAAAAATTTTATATAAATTTTCTAATGATTTTTGGAAAATCGAATTTTCCGCGATTTCTGACGGAAAACTTGAACTGAATTTTTTCCCTGCGATAGCTATTGACAAGTCACATCAATGAAATACATCTCCAGACATAACACTCTAGAGGCTGACATTTATTTTTTACTATCGGCTGGAACGTTTTTCCAATTTTCCGCGATTTCTGACGGGAAACTTGAACTGAATTTTTTCCCTGCGATAGCTATTGACAAGTCACATCAATGAAATACATCTCCAGACATAACACTCTAGAGGCTGACATTTATATAAATTTTCTAATGATTTTTGGAAAATCGAATTTTCCGCGATTTCTGCGGGAAACTTGAACTGAATTTTTTCCCTGCGATAGCTATTGACAAGTCACATCATTAAAATACATCTCCAGACATAACACTCTAGAGGCTGACATTTATATAAATTTTCTAATGATTTTTGGAAAATCGAATTTTCCGCGATTTCTGCGGGAAACTTGAACTGAATTTTTTCCCTGCGATAGCTATTGACAAGTCACATCATTAAAATACATCTCCAGACATAACACTCTAGAGGCTGACATTTATATAAATTTTCTAATGATTTTTGGAAAATGGAATTTTCCGCGATTTCTGACGGGAAACTTGAACTGATTTTTTTCCCTGCAATAGCTATCGACAAGTCACATCATTAAAATACATCTCCAGACATAGCACTCTAGAGGCTGACATTTATATAAATTTTCTAATGATTTTTGGAAAATGGAATTTTCCGAGATTTCTGCGGGAAACTTGAACTGAATTTTTTCTTTGCGATAGCTATTGACAAGTCACATCATTAAAATACATCTCCAGACATAACACTCTAGAGGCAGATTTTATATAAATTTTCTAATGATTTTTGGAAAATTGAATTTTCCGCGATTTCTCACGGGAAACTTGAACTGAATTTTTTTCCCAGCGATAGCTATTGACAAATCCAACAAAAACGATTCAACTTCTGATATACACTCTGCAGGTTGATTTTATTCCAATTTTGTGAATTCTTCTGATTTTCAAATGTTTTCCGCGATTAGATTAAACGAAGTTTTCCACGTAAGACTATTTACAAAATTGTTTATTACAAGCGTATCTTATTTACTTTCGGCTGATAACCACAAAATTTTTTATTTTCGGCTGGAATGTTAATAAGGTAATCTGCATTATCGACTTTTTACTTTCGGCTGGAAACTTTCGGCTAACTTTAACAGGGTTGTTGAAATAACACTCTAGAGGCACATTTTATTATAATTTTAAATATTTTTTTTCATATTTTTTTATTTGCGAATTTTCCGCAATTTTCCACGTGGAACTGGATTCAAGTTTTGCCACTTAAGAATATCGACAAAAGGCTTCAATCGACAAAAGGATTTAATAGTATCGATTGCTACGACTAAATTTTTTATTTTCGGCTGGGATAACGCAATCTGCAATACCGATTTTTTTACTTTCGGCAGACATTACCAGGGTTATGCATAATCGACTTCTTATTTTCGGCTGAGTAGTATTCATTTTTAAATTTCCGCTAGAAACTCTATCAAGTTTTTCCAGATTTCCTACGGGAAATTTTTACTGAATTTTTTGCTTGCGATAGCTATAGGCATAACACTCTAAAGGCTGATTTTATACTAATTTTAAATATTTTTTTTGTTTTTCGCGCATTTTCCAAAATTATCCCCGAGGAACTGGATATATTCAATCCATGTATTCATAGTAATTTTCGGCTAAACACAATCCACTGATTACTGATTTTTATTTTCAGCTGTGATAACACAATCCGCTTTACCGATTTTTTTCTTTTGGTTGACATTAACAGGGTTCTGCATTATCGGCCTTTTACTTCTGACTAGTAAGTTTCGGCCTACTTTAACAGTACCCGAAATCTAGTGAAAGTTTCCAAAAGGAAATGTCCATAAGGAAGATTTTTGTTTCTTATGATGAAAATGTGATAACTGATAACGCTATTCTAAAAATTAGTAAGAATTTGGTATGATCATAATTATGGGTCCCGACAAAATTGTTTAGTTTGCTATCTATTAATGTAGGTTCTAGGTAGGTATAGCCTAGTCAAAAAACGTCAATACCAACAAAAACCTGCATTAGGCTGAAATTCATAATTCAAGTATATTTTTGGGCGTAGAAAAAAAAGTAAAATATATATAGTAATATCCTCCAAAGGGCCGAAGGTTTTAATTATTATTTCTAAAACGGCTAAATATTGGAAAGGCTGGTTGGTCCAAATAAAAGAGAAGAAAATTTATTAAAATAAAATATTTTTTGAGAAAGTGGTCAAACAGTAAATCGTATCTAAATTTGACCATTTTTTGTAAAAACAGAAATAGTTAAAACGCCAAAAACGTTTAATGAAATCAAGATAAATTACATCGAGCTTAAATTTAGAATTATGGTCCAATCAAAGTGTTCAAACGGGTCGAAAGTTCAGTTGCCTTTCCTGGTCTAATTTTACTTACATATAGTATGTAGGGTTGTAGATTACTCAAAATTAGGCTTCGCGACGTTCTTTTAAAGTAAGCCGAAAGTTTCCAGCCAA
This sequence comes from Tipula helvola, assembly GCA_963556165.1. Lineage (NCBI taxonomy): Eukaryota > Metazoa > Arthropoda > Insecta > Diptera > Tipulidae > Tipula > Tipula helvola. Next base: position 178,589,647 of record OY744483.1, on the reverse strand, counting down.
AAGTAAAAGATCGATAATGCAGATTACGTTATTAACATTCAAGCCGAAAGTAAAAAATTTAGTGGTTATTATCTGAAATTAAACAGGATACATGGATTGCAATAAATACTTTCGTAAATAGTCTTACGAGGAAAACTGCATGTTCCACCTATTCGTGAAAAATATCGGAAAATCAGAAGAATCCAAAAAAATGGAATAAAATTAGCCTCTAGAGTGAATTTCTGAAGATGGATTGTTTTTATGTGATTTGCCAATAGCTATAGCTGGAAAAAATATCAATTTTAGTTTCCCGCGGGAAATCTGGGAAAATTTGATTTTCCAAAAATTATTAAAAAATTTATATAAAATTAGCTTCTAGAGCGTTATGTCTGAAGATGGACTGCATTGATGTGACTTGTCATTAGCTATCTCAGGAAAAAAAAAATCAGGTCAAGTTTCTCGTGGGAAACTAAACTTTTTCTTGCTATAGCTATTGACAAATCACATCAAATATACCATCAAACGGCTGATTATGACTTAATTATTTATTTGTCTCTTAGGTGGGTAGGATATCTCTTGGGTGCTTAACGCATTTATCTTTAAAGGAGCGCACCAAAATGTAACTTTTATACCTATATATACATTTTATTAAGTAACTTGAGATACCAAAACAAATATTTCACAAAAGGATTAATTACACCTAAAGAACTTTTGTTGCTATTTGAAAAACAATCGGCACCCTAAATGTGTAAATCTAAACTGATTCTCATTAATAATCTTATGCTTGAGGAAAAACCATTAACAATAAACGCATTTCTTGACGCATAGTGATCCGGATCAGATCAAAGTTTACATTGAAAACAACAACAAAAATTTAAATTTATACTATTAAAGTTAGCCGAAAGTAAAAATGTCGATAATGCGGATAGTGCCTTGGCTATCTCAGCCGAAAATTGCTATCCGACATATTTCAGCCGAAACACATTTTATATAAAACGAGAAATTAATAAAACAACGTATAAAGTTCCCCAGAAAAATTATCAGGGCAAGTTTCATGTGGGGAGCCCGAGCAAATCCGTATGAATCAAAGGCCTATATAAAATGTAAAAATTTGTATAAATTCAACCTTTAAAGTGTCATGTCTGGAAAGTGGTTCAATTAGTTTGCATAGGCAACAGTAATCCCAGAAAAATTATCAGGGCAAGTTTTATGTAGGGAGCCGGGGAAAATTTGTTTGAATCAAAGGCCCATATTAGTTAAAAATATTTTGGAAAATGAGGAATTTACTGCTCTTTCTAGTATTATATTCTGGAAAAGAGCTGAGATGGACAAAAAAATGAGAGAAATTCCTTAAAATTTGTTTGGAAAAGAGGGGAAATTATTCTAGGGATAACTGTTGGCTATGCACACTAATTGAACCACTTTCCAGATATGACAATTTAAAGGTTGAATTTATACCATTTTTTACATTTTGGGATTTGATTCAAACTAATTTTCGCGGGCTCCCCACATGAAACTTATCCTGATAATTTTTCGGCAGATAATTGCTGGGTATGGACACTAATTGAACCACTTTCCAGACATGACACTTTAAAGGTTGAATTTATACCAATTTTTACATTTTATATGGGGTTTCATTCAAACATATTTTCCCAATCTCCCCACATAAAACTTGCCCTGATAATTTTTCTGGGGATAACTGTAGGTTATGCACACTAAATGAACCACTTTCCAGACATGACACTTTAAAAGTTGAATTTATACAAATTTTTACATTTTATATGGACCTTTGATTCAAACTAATTTTCCCGGACTCCCCACATGAAACTTGTCCTGATAATTTTTTTGGAGATAACTGTTGGGTATGCACACTAATTGAACCACTTTCCAGACATGACACTTAAAGGGTTGAATTTATACAAATTTTTAAATTTTATATAATGCTCTTCTCATGAAACATAACTGGTAATTACCATCGCAAACAATGACAACCAAATGTGCCTTTATCCAGCCATAAATTGACTATATGGAAATTTCAGTTTATAGGTTGTTTTGCCAATTTTTCGTTTTATATGAAATATGTTTCGTCTGAAATAAGTCGGCTGTTAACTTTCAGCTGAGCTAGCCAAGACACTATCATTGCCGACATGTTATAACTTTCGGCTGAAAACTTTCAGCTAACTTTAACAAGGTTGATCTGATCCGGATCACCATGCGTCAAGAAATACGGCTATTCTCATAGATGATTTTCTCAAAAATCTTAGACATAGAATTAAGGACTGAAATAGGTCTGTAATTAGAACACATTTTCCTGCTTCCAGATTTTTGAATAGGAGAAACCACTGCTTTTACTTGCTTTTACGTAAGTGTACATGGTGTAGTTCCCGTCGCCGATGGGATCATAGGAATTGTGGGTATTAAAACACGATTTCCTTTTTTACTACCAACACAAATTTCCGCTTCAATTATATTGGGCTTAAAATTAATTATTAACAATTTTGTTCCATTACTAAGTCCAATTGATGGGTTTAAATTTCTTAGGAGAATTATTGGACAACCAACCTTTAAAACTAATTTGTGTGGTGGTAAACCGGAAACTTCTAATGAATTCAAAAACTCTGTTGGATATATAACTGCGTTATCTTCTGCAATGACTTCATCAGCACTACAGTATATTTTTTCGTCACCAATTAATTTATTTAACATGTACGTGTTAACGGAATCCACATAATTGTTTGTAGGTACTAGAATAGCATTTTCTAAGAATGCTGATTTATTAAGTTGATTGGAATTTTCAAAGTAAATGAAGTTTACTAAGCTTTCAATGTTATTTAATGGAAGCGTTAGTTCCTGAGGTATTTGAATTTTATCTTTACAACCGTTGGCAATCTCTTTTCCTTCACCGATGCGTAATAAATATTCTGAAAATTCTCTGCCATTTCTGGAATTTAATGCTCTCATATTTGTTGACAATTTTATTTTTTTAACTACTTCCCATATATATGATTTTTTTATAGATGCGTTTACGATGTCTGATCTTCCCCCATGCAGTACAACAGGCAAAATTTGTCGGAAATCTCCGCCCAACACGATGACTTTACCCCCAAAGAATTCATTGCATTTCAACAAATCTTTAAATGTTCTATCAACAGCTTCGAAAATGTATTTGTGTGCCATCGATATTTCATCCCACATTATTATTTCTGCCTTTCTAATTAATTCTGCAAAATCAGAACGATATGAAATATTACATGTTGATGTTTCATGAATACAAAGTGGAATTTTAAATCGGCTGTGAGCCGTTCGACCATTATCAAGTAACTGAGCAGCGATTCCAGACGATGCTACTGCTAATGCTATTTTACCTTCTGATCTAATTTTACTCAAGAACGTATTAAACAGAAACGATTTCCCAGTTCCGCCAGGACCATCTATAAAAAACAATTATGTTCCAGCGTAATTTGTACCTAAAGATGACATAATAATTTCAAAAGCATGTTTTTGTTCATCATTAAAAAGTCGAAAATTAGATTCATATTTTTCTTTTTCATTTAGCCAAATGAAATTCATTTCATCTTGTATTATTCGACTTGTATTTATCATACTTACATCCAATTTAGGCATTTCTGGAAATTTTGAAAGAGAAGAACCATTCTGATTTAAAAAATTTTCTATTTCTAGCAAAGCTGAAGTTATATCAGAACTATTTAGCTCCACATTTGGATGTATTACCTGACGTTCGTGCAAGAAATCTTCACAAAGACTTAACTTGAACTTTTCCCACAATAATTGTGGCTGGCTAGGCTCGCAATGAATTAACACCATTGCGAAAAGTTGTCTCATTTGAATAGGCATTTTGAAATTGGACGCCTCTTCTAAACATTTTGTCCATTCTAAATCATCGGCTAGTAATCCACGCTCAATACATGCTCCTTTGTAAGATGCGCATACAATATTACCATATTTTCTAAGTTCACTAAAACTTGTGGCACCTTTTACATGGTGAAGTAAAATTCTCAAGTAGAAAACGTCGCCTTCCCTTGGTGAAGCAGACCTTATTCGGGCAATTATATTATTCGAACCTCTCAATCTGTTTTCCCACTTCTTGTTCTTCCAAATGTAATGGTGTACAAAGTCCAAATAAGTAAATTGCCGTGCGTCAACATCCTCACTGTTTTTTTGAAACCACATGGTCAAAGTGGATGCCGTATTTAAATTTTGTAATTGATTGTGTGTTGCATCATTTCGGAAATATACCTGTTGCTGCTGTTCCAAATGTAAAGCCAGTATAAAAACAGCCGGAAAATGATCTTGCATTTCAAAAGCTAATGTTCGCCAGGCGCATTCTTCTTGAGCTATGTAACGGGCATCTATAAATTGTTGAATTTCGTCAATATTTCTTACCTCAGCTAAGGTACGGTCACTGCCTTTATAAATATATTTATACAAATACTTGATTGCTGACACTGATGAACAAATTTCGACATTTATATGTGCGTTAAATTTTCTGGACATATGTTTGTTGTATCCAACTACCCAACGATTGTCATATTCAAAACCATTTACACGTTTTTTGTAAGTAACTCCATTGTTTCGTCTTCTATATAAAGGAAACCCATTTTTATCCAACGCTGTGGAGTCTTGGAAATTTTTTTGGAAAACCCTTTGAACATTTTCCTTCCTGCATACACGGTGAACTTGGATTTTCAGCACCACATGGTCCATGCAAATTTACCTTTGTTATAATATTTTACAAAGCTGGTTCCGTTTCCAAGTTAGGTATTTTACAACATACAATTTGGTCATACATATCAACATCATAGATACGGTTGGTCTCATCTAATATCTCTGATATATGGCAATGTGGCATGCCACTTTTCTGAAATTCTATGACGTATACAAAAGCAATAACTTTTCCTAATACATGGCGATTATGTAAATCATAGAGAAATTCCTTCAATTTTTGGCGAAATACTCTACAAATAAGATCTGGTCGATCATTTGGACATTGGCCAGGTAACAGTTCATTTTTAATTTCATCCCAGTTTGGATTTCCTGTAAATGTTATGAAGAAAGATGGTTTTCCAGATTTCCTAACGATAGACATAGCATCTTAAAACAGACGGTGCATATGGTGGGGTCCGCCAGTGAAAGAGGATGGTCAAATCATTCTTTTTCCAATAGTCGCTGCATCACCATCTCCTTCATTAAGGGCATCTTGAACTCTTTGAAAAACTTCTGCTGGTAAATTTGATTGGTTGTTTCTAATAAAAAGTAGTCTCATAGCTTCTTGTTTTGCATAACAATCTACAATGTATTGAGCAAAAAGTCTACGGGAGCGATGTAAAATTTCCTTTTCATTCCTATACATTAGTCGGTATGCATAAAATTCCTTAAGTGAAACTTTCCTGGCGGTTGGATTACGATATTCTATTTGCGAATGGTAACCTAAAGCACCAGTGGGAAATAGTAAAACATAATGAAGTGGATCGTATGATGGATGTATTTTCACTTATTCGCGCCAAGCCAATGGTCCCTGTGTAGTTTCTAAAATAATATCCCTTGGAGCGTAAGTCTCATTACCATCACCGGGCAATAAAACAGCTATTTGGCTGGGTGCAGGAATATTATGGTATCTTCGGTCAATCGAATGATTTTCCGGTAATCGAATAGTAAAATTTAGATTATTATTTGCAACCATTTCAGATGCAATTTTAAATTGTTGAACAAATGGATTCATTTCATGTTGCATTTGTTGCAACTCGGACAATAACTGACGATTTAGAAATGGCATATTATTATGACGGTTTTCTAACTCATTATTAGTATCATATATGTACATTTGTAAAAATTTTGGTCGGTCATGGGAGTTAGGTATTAATGACCCTATTTTATGGTGAACTGCTCCATTTATACGAAAAGTATACACACCTTGTTGCCCATTTGCTAAATTTTGATCAAAATTAACTCCAACAGATGTAAACGCGAGTGATGAATTTAATGCTCTAATATTTTCAAAATAAACACCTGAAAGATGAACCATTCAAAAGGATTTCCAAAAAAGTAGGTGCGGCGGTAATAATGGCAACTCTACCTTACCTCTCAGGCAACACATTGAAAACTTTTTTTCAGACCTTGTACTCGTGCTTAGTTTTTCGGAATCCCAAAACTTTGCGTTACAATGTGAACAGCATTCATCCATTTCTCCGAGTGCAGATACCTCACAATTATTTTCATTATAATTATTTCAAAAAATCTGAATAAAATTTGAAGGATTACGTCGATTACGCCTAGCGTTTGTATTTTCTTGTGTACTGGCGACCCGCTGTTCATCGGTAAGATTTGCTCGATGTCGACGTTGACGTTCTCTAGATTGCATTCTTCGAATTTCGATTCTGGAACGCTTCATTGTAATAAAAAAATCACCAAACAAAAAAATAATCACAAAAGCAACAAAATAGTTAGCACATACAATTAAAAAAAAATTAACTCTGCTAAAATTTCAAATTTAAAAAATTATGTGCGCTGCCGCTTAAATATGCGAGTAAAATGATGAAATGACAATTTACAACGAAATGTATCAATCAAAAAAAAATATTTACTTCGCAGCTTGAAACACACAAAACCAAGTAGGCAAAAATATAAATTCAAATACATACATATACCTACCCTTTTGTTTTATATTTTATTATTTTCAATAAAAAAAATAAATGAATGAAACAAAACCACAAAACGAAAAATATGATGCATGTACTATGTACAATTGTACACTATGTACTTATAAATAAGCAAACTTTTTGTTTTTTTTTTGTTTTTGTTTTTATACTGCGTGACGGACATCGAAGAATTATTCATAATAGATACGATTGAACAAGTTCCAATTTTTTCGAGAGTCAAAATTATTCTGCCTAAACTGATCACCCATAATATTGATTCTTCAAAAATTTGTTCTTTCTGGTATAACCAAATTTCTGAAAGACAGGAATTGGTTTTTGAAATAAGAGTTCTCATGGAATTTTTTATGTATAGACGATAAAATTTGTCCCTACGAGAAATTAATTTTAGTACATATTTTCACTGTTGATCCAATGTTTATTTTTATAATTTATTCGCACAGTGAAATCGGCAAAATAAGCAATGAGACTGAAAAAGTCAACGTTAGTCGGAAAAACACTATCACTTAAAGTGTTTGAAATATTTTGATGATCGATTATCGTTTCAGTCGCCTCTGGTAAATTAAAATTTCGATGAGATTGAGAATAGAAATCTGAGACAAAATAGCTTTATGGTCTGAATAAGATACGTCAAAGCTGTCAAGATTATACCTGCGAAAAATTAAATCCGAGTTCACATAAACTAAAGATATAAAGGGCTGAAACGTCACTAGGTGGTCAGAACTTCGGTCTTTGGTGTTTTAAATGGGGATAGCATTCACCTGTCACCTGTGTCAAAAAGTTGGTATGACAGTTTTGACAGTACTGATTTCTATTTTAACCAACATATTTACTTATACAACAACAGCCAAACAGGTCAAAAGCTTCAGTAACAGGGTACAGGCATCCAATATAACACGAAAAATCGTATTCTAGAACTTTATACCGAAAGTAGTATACAAAATTATACTGATATTTCTAACCGTGTAACTGACCATATTCCAGAACTTTAACCAAAAATCATTTTAGAATTCCACTCCCAACACACATGTCTAATTTGATGATACTCGGTTAAGGAATAGCCAAGTTCCATCCTACTTGGCCATATTCCAGAATTTCATCCAAAACTCATTTTAGAATCCCATCTCCAATACACATATCGAATTTCATCATAATCGGTTGAGAAATTAGCAAGTTCCATCATACTTGGCCATATTCCAAAATTGTATCCAAACCTCATTTTAGAATCCCTTTTCCATTACACATGTCGAATTTAATCATAATCGATTGATAAATAGGCAAGTTCCATCATATAAATAATTTGTTATCTACTCACTACATCCTAACCAAACCCCAACTCAACTCCAACTTAACTTCAACTCAACCCGCAAATTGACCCCTAACTTAACCTTCAAATCAATTCCAAATTCAATGCCCAATTCAATAGTCAAACCAGCATATATAAAAAAATCGTTGACAGATTGGCGAAAAAAAAATCCAATTCGAACAAGCCGTTCTCAAGATACCAGGGGTCCAGACATCCAGACATCCAGATACACAGACATTCAGACAGACGGACGGACGGACATTTTTTTTTTTTTTCATTTTCAGACTCAAGGACTTTCAAAACGTCGAGAAAAGTGGTTTTGGACCAACCAAATTTTTCGTCATTTTTGACAGGATTTCTAGACCGGAGGTCTTTTTAGACCGAAGTAATAGAAGGTGAATTGGACATTCTTGTATAACATTTAGAAAGACGGGGATTGAACATAAGAAAACCGTTGGAAAGAACACTACCTTTAAGTTTTTGCGTTGATAAATCATTAGTCAATAAATAATTAACATTCAAATCACCCAGTACAATAGAATTTTTGTAAGTAGACGGCAATAATTCAACGATTAAATAGCTTGCGTAATCTATGCTGTCAGAAAAAATTACGGTTGAACAAATGCTGGCATGTATAAAGATAGAAACACCACCACCGCGATCATCATCCCTAATGTAGTTACAAGAAGTAAAATCTGGTAAATTGAAATACTGAGTATCATTGCTGTACATCTACGTTTCAGACAAAATTTTAGGTTTCTTATAAAAAGAAGAAACAGTAATTTTTATTTCATCCAATTTATTACGCGAACTTCTTGCATTTTTGTAGAGAATTCTTTAAAAACTATCCTACACGTGATCAAAACTACTATATTTAGCAAACGAGATGTTGATTTCATTGGCCATACTATGTTCATCAGAATTCACCACTTAACAACAATACTAAAGGAATAAAATTTCAATCACAAACAACACAAAATGTACTGATATTGATAGAAACAATAAAAATAAAATGTATAGAAGACCAAATTAGTTGTTGAAAATAACTGCTATGGTTTTAATTTTACAATGTCCTCCATGATATGGATAGACGGTGTGTTATCTTTGTTGATTTTAATATAAAATATGCCGTTACGAATCCAGCTGTTACTGACGACTTTTGTTTTTGCAATTGCCTCAGCTGATTTAATAAAACCACGTTGTTAACGAGATGGCCGCTAAAGAGGAGATTGCAATAGTAAAGGGCTGGCTGGAACTCGTTGGTCTGGAACTAGTGGAGCACAAAACAGAAGCAGTGCTGAAGCAGCCGCAAGAAAAGAGAAATGGTACCGTTTAAGGTTGGAAACCACATCATAAAGGCCAAAGAAGCGGTAAGATATTTGGGGATTATGCTTGATGACAGACTAAACTTTAAGAGTCACATAGATTATACGTGCGGGAAAGCATCGAGGGTGTATTCGGCGCTATCCAATATGCTACGTGCGTCATAGCTGGTATGGTACCGATTGACATCATGGTGGGCGAGGCGAAGAGAATATTTGAGGCTGTGAGTTGGTCAGGCTATCCAAAGGACAAACAGAGCCAAATCCGTTCAAAATTGGCAGGAACGTTGGGATAATGCAGTGAAAGGATGTTGGACTCACAGGTTGATTCTAAACATTAAACCCAATATATGTCCACTTGGGTACGATCTTTGGGCCAGAATTTTTTTAATATTTAATTTTATCAGAACTTACATATAGGGATGCAACACGTCTCTCCTAAGTCACCTATCTTCCAGATTTTGGCAAATTATAATATTTTTTAGAAAGAGGGGGTCACCCACTACTCTTTAAAATATATGTCCACTTGGGTGCGATCTTTGGGCCAGACTGAGAAATTTGTAAATTTCCAATTTTATGCGAACATGCATATAGCGACGCATCACGTCTGTCCTAAGTCACTTATCTTATAGATTTTTGAAAGATGTAATGTTTTTTAGGTAGAGAAGGACGCCCTCTACTAATAAAAATATATGTCCACTTGTGTACGATCTTTGGGCCAAAATGAGAAATTTGTTAATATCCAACTTAATGCAAACTCGCATATAGGAACGAATCACGTTTGTCCTACGTCAGTTCTTCTAGATTTTGGAATGTTGTTAATATTTTTAAATTGGAGAGATTACCCTCTATCCGTAGTGAAGGCTTTGTCGTTTTTTTTGGATAGAGGGGACCTCCGACTATCTGTAAAATATGTGTGCACTTAGTTGCGATCTTATGGGCTTAATCTGTAGTTTTTATATATCAAATTTCGAATGCAGTTTGATTTTGCTAAATCATTTCTTGGGACATTTTAAATTAAAACCTAAATTCAAATTACATAGTAAGTAAAATAATTTTTTTACCTAAAAATTCTTAATAACGAGAGATTTATTATTCTCACTAATACATTCACAGGGAAATCATTTTTAGGACAAATGTTTAATTTTAGGACAAACTTCACACCCGTTGGAATATAAAGCAAATTGTAAAAAAACCGTTAATCAACTGCATCAAAATTTATCAAAGACTGCATTAATAAAATATTTTAGAAGTACATATTAAATTTTAAAGCAAGTTCCATTAAAAATTCCGTAATTGTAGGTCTGTAGCCACGATTTTGTTTTTTTTTATTTCTGTTAATAAAACCTTGTTAGCATGTTTTTTTTGGACTTGCTCTTTGTTTGAGGGCGGAGTTCTCAGAGTGTCCAACTTTTTTTTTAGTTTACTTAAACAAATCAAAAAGTCATGTTTCCGTAGTCGCCCAAGGTAATAAATTCACCTTCAACATGATAAACATTTTCGAATTCGGAAAACTAAATTATTAAACATTTATTAAGCAGCGTATTTATATGTCATTTAGTCGGTTTGATTTAGTGAATTTTATTTTAATGATGCAAAACACGTGCATGAATTTAAAATTGATATAAGTTGCTTTAAAATGTCTAAAAATAACTTTAATGCAAATGTTGCTTTAGAAATCTTCAAATTGCGTTAAAATTCATTTTAATACAATCATTACTTTAAAATTTAATAATAACTTACATTACATGAGTCGTAATTACATCATCACCATCAAAATCACAATCACCTTCACCATCATCATTACCATCTCCATCACCATTTTAGAGTTCATCTTCACCATCAATATCTTCAACACCATCCTCATCACCACCACGACCACCGTTAAAAAAATAATGATACACGTGTTGATTTATTTTTGATTTGGCACTAAATATCCAAAAATCAGCCTCACAAGAAGGGGTTGGAGGCATGAGATATTGACAGTGACGGTCTTAAGACCTTAAACAACAATTGTGTGAAGTTTAGTTCAAATCGGTCAACGCGTGTGGATTTGTATAACAATCACCCATACAAACAATCACTTATATATATTGAGACGTCAATCTGCGGAAATTGTTTGATTATTTAAAGGATATGATTGTAAAAAACAATGTTATTTGTCGGTCGTGGACAAAGTATCGTATTCTACTCCCATTAAATGGCTGTTATTCATTCGGACGATTTACGGCACTCGCAAATCGGCTCGTGATGGTTTACTTCATCTTCATAAATAACAGCTATCATTATATGCTCGTTGAATAATATACTATTTATACATTAGCGACTTTCTGGTCGGTAATAGTGGCCGAAAATTGCATTACAGTGACACTTTTCACCTAGCCGCAGAACTTAACACTCCGCGTCTCTGATTGCTCCTTTGGTTATCTCATCTGCGTCTTTCCTCTGGTTATCTCAACTGCGTCACATGCCGTTCTGTGATAAATATTGATTTTATTTGTCGAATTGTGAAAAAAAAAATTCGAATTTAAAACCAACTTGTTTACTTGTCAAATCCAATAACACCTTTGTACAATAAAAACCAAATCAAAATCGATTGAATGTCGTTATAATTTTTCGCCATATATTGAAAAAAATATTCTCCATCGACAATGTGTCAAAATAATTCTACTCGCTATTTTAGTATACACACTCTAGCTATGTAGCTACATATATAGGCTTTGACGTTCGTCAAAATATTTGTCTTTATTTTACAAGTACATATGTACAAGAAAAGCGATAGACATATGACAAAAGATTAATAAAAAGCTTTGTTCAATATATTAGAAATGGTATAACAGTGATAGAATTCATCCATCTTCGTTGCCATATTTATTTTGCTACTTTATTGTTGATATTTTTTTTCTTTTTATTTTATCATTTTCATTGTTCTGTCTGTTATTGTTATCAATGTAATATATCGTCGTTTAGAGTCTCTATTTCAGTATCGACTTCCAGAATACAAAAAAATCTAAAGTAAGTGAGAAATTGTTCACCCATTATAAAAATTACAAAGAAATTACGTGTGCATATGGTATATAGTGTTAGTACATACTTTGTTATGTATCCAGAATAAATATTACTGCTAAGTAACAAACAAGATATAGAAAACGATATGTAAACATACTGTATATAATATGTATGTACACCGTGTAAATAAATTATATCAAAAAAAAATCGCTGCTATATACGATCCATCTATCTATCATCATTATGTGTATTTGTGGTACATAATGAAAATAAAACGAAATATAATAAAACAACAACGCGCCAAAATGAGCGCGTAATGTACATAATATATTTGTATTTATCGTTCGTTGTGTACATTTTATTTTTAACAACAATAAAATGGAAAATTATATTAATTTATGGAAAATTTATTAAATTTATTAGTACGAGTATTTCAACTGAAAATTTTCGGGGAAAACATTTATTACGCACTGGGTACAATAATAACTGTGAATGGCAATGAGCAAGTAGATTTTCTCTAAAAATATTTGAAAAAAAAAATATTCAAAGTAAGATGGGATGAATACCTTTGTTAAATAATAAAAAAAGCTTTAAGAAACTTGTTGGATGTACCAAAGCGAAATTTAAAGCAACACCATTTTGACAACTCGTATAACAATTATACGAAATGGTTTTATTTTAGAACCAGGCCCTGGAGGGGAAAACTAAGGTTGTTGAGGCATTTGAAGACATTTTTAACTTCTAGCCATAGTCTTAATAAATGCGGAATCCGATTGGAACGGGTTCCAAATCATCAGTTTGTATTTAGAACTGGACGGAGCACTCAACAATAGAACAAGTACAGAGAACAGTCCAAGTAATTGAAGAAGCCCTGGAGGAAAAAAGATATTGTTCTGCTTTATTCTCGGACATGCTTTTGATAAGGTGTGGCACGTGGGATTACAATACAAAATTTAGCGATGTTTGCTTCAGGATTTGTACAGAATACTAACATCATATCTATACTGGACAGATATTATAAAACATCACGATGCGTATACAAATGCCCGCAAAATTATATCTGGTGTCCCACATTGCAGCGCGCTTGGGCCGTATTATATCTGCTATATACCGCAATAAAACTCCAAAAGTAGTGCAGGAGAATTTTAACAGCATTCAAGTATGGATGAAAAAATACCCTGTTACAGTTGGCCGAAAGTCGATAATGTAGATTACGTTAATAACATTTCAGTCGAAAATAAAAAATTTTGTGGTTATCAGCTGAAAGTAAATATAGGATACACGGATTGCAATAAAAACTTGTGTAAATAGTCTTACGTGGAAAATTTTATTTCACCTAATCGTGGAAAATATTGGAATATCAGAAGAATCCACAAAATTTGAATAAAATCAGATATTAGAGTTTATATCTGAAGATGAACCGTTTTTATGTGAATTGTCAATAGCTGTCGCTGGAAAAATATCAATTCAAGTTTACCGTTGGAAATCTGGGAAAATTATATTTTCCAAAAATCATTAGAAATTTTTTATAAAATCAGCCTCCAGAATGTTATGTCCGGAGAAGAATTGCTTTGATGTGACTTGTCAATAGTTGTCACAGGAAATAAATTCAATTCTAGTTTCCCGTGGGAAATTCCAAAACATTCGAGTTTCCTAAAATCATTAGAAAATTTGTATACAATCAGCCTCTAGAGAGTTATGTCGAGAGATGCACTTTATTGGTTGGACTTGTCAATAGCAATCGCAGAAAAAAATTCATTCAAGTTTCTCGTGTGAAATCATTGAAAAATTTGTATAAAATCAGCATCTAGAACCTAGAGTGTTGTTTATGGAGATGAATTGCATTGATGTGACTTGTGACATCTCCAGACATAACACTCTATAGAGGCTGATTTATACAAACTTACTATTGATTTTTGAAAAAACGAATTTTCCGATATTTGCTGCAGGAAAATTGAACAGAATTTTTTCCCAGCGACAGCTACTGGCAAGTCACATCAATGCAATCCAACTTCACACTTCACACATAATACTCTAAAAGCTGATTTTATAAAAATTTTAAATATTTTTTTTGGGTTTCGCGAATTTTCCACAATTTTCCACGAGGATCTGGAGCCAGGTTTTGCCACATAAGAATATAGACAAAGGTCTTAAATGCTATCCAAAGTAAATTTTCGGCTAAACACTGTCAATGATAACGACTTTATTTTTTATTTTCCGCTGGGATAAAACAATCAGCATTACCTTATTTTACTTTCGACCAACATTAACGAGGTTCTGTATTATCGACTTTTCACGCTCGGCTAAATTTAGCAGTAAGAAAAAATGGCGAATTAAAGTTAATGATTCCATTTCCCCTTCATACTAATCAAGTAAACTATTTAGGTTTTCACCTCGACAAAAGTTTAACATGGCGTAAACATATGGACAAAAAGAAAGCAATTGGGAATGAAACTGAGGAAATGTATTGGGCTGATAGGCAGAAAATCACGTTTATCGATTGAAAATAAACTACTGCTCTATAAAATGATATCTGCACGTATGGTAGACAGCTCTGGGGAATGGCCAGCATTTCGAAATTGGCCATTCTTCAGCGGTTTAGCCTTAATTTCTAAGAATCATATTAGATGCATCATGGTTCGTATCAAACGATATAATTCACAGAGACCTCTAGGTTCCAAGAATACAGGAAGAAATTTGGAATTTCAGTGCCAGTTATCACTCAAAATTGACAATTTATTCAAACGATCTGGTGAGCAAGTGTTTCACTACCACAACAAGAGCAAGATTGAAACGTGACAAAATTTTCGATTTGCCAAATAGCAACAGTTAAATTTTTGTACTATAGCAATTTATATTAATCATATTGTAATTGTGATTTTATCAATGGATAAAAATACTCCGGTCATGACAATGTAAAAAGGCAAAAAGTTTATTGATTGTCTCGTAATGAGATAGATTCTAAAATAAGGAAAACAAAAAAAAAATAAGTTCAATTGAAAGCATCAATCTCGTTGAATTCTATAAGTCTTGATATGAATTGAATTGAGGATAAAGCAAAGATCGTCACATATTTTTTGAATTTATCCATCTTGATAAATTCAGTTGAAGAAGATAAAATAATAATCGGCCATTTTGTCAGAAACCTTTTTGAAGTTGTCAGTCTTGATCTACTTAATTGAATATGTGGCAAAAATTGTCAGAAATATCTTTGAGTTTTAGCTCTTCTTTGAATTTCCAGGTGCTCATGTGATAGATCGCTTTGTTGCGGTGAATTATCTCAATATATTTTGAAATGCAAATATATCTGCATGAAACCTCTTTAATTCTGATACTTATGAGAGTGTGCTTATGGCCTAGTTAAAGAATAATTTTTTAATTTTCAGTAACTCAAAAAATTAAATTGTTTTGATAATTTATCATGTTAAATAAAAATGTTCTATTGTATATCAAGCATTTTGTTGTTTTGTTGAAATGCCCGAATGTTCACCTTACATGAATAGTTTCAAGAAATGTAATGTTGTGGTTTTGCCAAAATCTACATATCTATCTATAATATTGATATAGATTTACATTAGATTACTAATCCACAACCGCACCCACTGCAATCCACTTGCGGTTTTAGCGGTAAATAGCCCTTGGGCTCAATAATAAGAAAGTTAGGTAGTGGTGGGTGGGAGTGGATGACGGAAAATGTGTGAGTAACACAAAATCTTTTAAAAAGTTTTAGAGTTTTTTAAAAAGTTTCTGAATGTTACAGAATTTTGTAGAATGTTCTAGAATTTCCTAGAACTTTATGAACAATTCCAGATGTTCCGAAATGTTTTAGATCTAGAATTTCTAAAGTTCTAACTAGTTCAGAATTTTCTGGAGTGTTCCAAAATTTACTAGAATGTTTCAGAATGTTTCGGAATTTTCTAGAAAATTTTAAAATGTTTTAGAATGTTCTAAAAGTTTACAGAATTTCCTAGAAACTTTCATAATATTGAAGAAATTTTTAGAAAGCTTCAGGTGTAAGAAAGGTTCCAGAATTTTTTAGAATCCTTCGGAATGTTCCAGAAACTTCAAGGTATTCTCAACTTTTCTAGAATGTTTTAAAATTTTCTAGAATGTCCAGAAGGATTTTCTAGAAATTTTTGGAATGTTCTAAAATGTTGCAGAATTTTCTAGAAAATTCCCTAATTTTCTTATTTTTCGACTTACTATAATTCGAGAAAAAGTGAGCGAAAATCGAAATAAAAAGTAACATAAAGATATTAGAGCAGAGGTGCGAGTTAGAGTACGTTCAAATTGAAAAACTCTTCGTGAAAATCAACGAGTCGAAGCACGGTATAGAAATTACAATTTGGAACTTGTGGCTTTTCATTGAAATCCCATGAAAGAGTTCAGTCAACATCCAAATTCCAAGTGTTGTAATCGAAAAAATGGACAACGCATGCGGATACTGTTGGTCGAAAAAATTCAAGGACGAAACTCCAGACATGTGTTGCATGAGTGGCAAAGTTAGATTGTCAGCATTACAAGTACCGCCACCAAAACAATTTAAAACAGGATCGAAACACTTTCTACAAATTATATGAAGTTACAATGCTGTTTCTTAATGACATCATTCGGGGCTACGTTTATACGCGACGAAGTCAGTTTCAGATGAGTTTTTAAATTTCGAGGCCAAATTAGTTATTAAGTCCACCATCCACATCAACACCAAATGAAACGCTGAAATTCCTATAAATATGTTTTGTTTTCGATGAACAATGTGAAGTGGACGAGTGTTGCACAAACATCCCGGGACTACAATAAGAAATCATCCGGAGCTATAACATCTACTCTTTAACAATAACTAACTGATCAACGTGTGCAAAACTTTTTTGGAACAAATGGTCTTGGACAAATATAAGATCATAATTGGGGCCGATAAAAATACAGCTCGAAAACAAGAACGTAGGTTTAATGCAACTCAAGTCAACGAAATCGCAGTGGTAATTGTCGACAACGAATGTAGCCAGCGTAATATCATAATTCAACGCCAAAGTAATATATTGCAGCGTATTGCTGAAACACATCGCAGTTACGACGCACTATAGTATCCACTAATAGTTTGGCGAAGATGGTTACCACTTCAACATCTAACAAGTAAATCCAAGTACAGGTGTCAAACCAACAAAAAAGTAACATCGATCCGATTTTATGCTCACCGAATTATATTTAGAGGTGGTGATCAATCAAATTTTGAAATGTCTGCAATTGTTCCAGCAATTCATTATTGATATGTATGTCAAAATCGAGGTAGAGTGGTTGCAGTTTATTGGCCATATACAATGAAAATTGCATTCAAAGGCAACGCCGACAACATTGGAAAACTATCATCTTGCCATCAACGTTCATCGGAAACCCACGTCATGTGCATGAATATATGCAATGACGTACGTCAGAAAACATGGTTCTACCGATAGCTTCCTAACCTTTACATGCAATTCTTCTTGGTCGGAAATCAAAGGATAAATGAAATCCGGACGCAGGCAACCATCGACCGACATGACATAATTGCCAGCCCAACTTGATTTGACTTGCAGAAAAAATTCGATAGAATCAAATAGACGACGTCGTCATTGGTGAATTTACAAGTCCGGAAGATCCCGAACTCTACACACTAATTGGGAAAAATGATGTGTTCATATGGTCGAAATTGGCGAAGACAACTATCCAAAATACAGGCACTGATCACCGGAATAGGCGGATTCACGGCAGAGATTAATATACGAGGCCACGAAGAAATCGAAATTAACAATTAATAGTGTCCGCAAGTATGTCAACAAGGGCAGCAATATGGCCGCCTTTGCACTGACCAGAGAAGACCAGCACGACAAAGTAGAACAGTATCAAATGGGTTGTAACATTAACAGCAATGAAGCGATTTGGCGAAGTTTAAATTTCTCGATACACACTTATAGATGGCCGACGAACGGCACACTCTGGACTCTAAAACTTAAGAGAAAACACGAATCTAATGGGCGGTGCCTTGCTTATATTATCGGGTGATTTTTGTCATACGTTACCTGTCATTCCGAGATCGTCGACAGCCGATAAAATAAATGTATGTTTGAAACTCTCAACCACTTGGCAGCATGTAAAAAAATCAAATTAACAACTCACTCACTACTTCTGCGGCACTCAATTTAGTGGAATTAGTTTATGCATCGCTTGAAAAAAACATGCAACTTCTTGTTTATTTCTTGATTTTAGGAAAGCATTTGATTGCGTCAATCATGCTATATTAATAGAAAAACTTGTAAGCCGTCGAATTTCGGGTAGTGCCTTAAAATGATTGGAAAGCTACCTTAGTGATAGAAAACAAACGGTGCGCATTGGTAGTTATGAATCTTCGAGTATCAATATTTCGGCTGGTGTTCCATAGGGGTCAATCTTGGGTCCTATACTCTGTTTTTGATATATGTCAATGACATATTCACTCTAAATCTGAAAGGAAAGATTCAACTTTTTGCAGATGACGCCGCTCTTATATACAGTTCCGAGACTTATGATAAACTTCAACATGATATGGAAAGTGATTTGGCTCTTATTAGTAACTATCTGATAGTAAATTAGTATTAAATGCTGCTAAATCTAATTTCATTATATTTTATTTAAAACACATACCATCACAAATTTTTAATGATATAAAATTCAATAATGAAACAATTAAGCACGTTGAGTGTGCTAATTATCTTGGGTTGCGTATAAATTCACAGCTCTCTTCGACCAATCACATCAACGGAGTCAAACAAAAGATATGTCCTATCATTGGAGTTTTACGGCGAGTTGGGCGGTTCATTCCGGATTCTCTTAAATACAGTATTTTCTATGGGTTTATTCATTCACATTTAACATATTTAATTGAAATCTAAGGTTCCTCCAGCAATGTTCATTTGAATGACTTGCAAATTTTTCAAAATAAAGGATTAAAAGCGATGAAGAACCTGCCGGTTTTGACTGCTACTAAAATTCTTTATAATGAGAAAATTCTTCCTCTTTCATCACTAGTTGAATATCACTATGTTTTGACTATATATAGGATTAGGCATGGTCTAATGAGGCACAATACAGTCATTTTCACTAATTTGTCTATCACCAACAAACTCACACAAAATTCGTTTAAGCCGATAGTTCCGGATTACAAATTCCAGACTTCTCAAAATAGTATCTTTTATAGAGGTGTCAAGTTATTTAATGCGTTGGATGAAAGCATGAAAGATAAAAAAATTTCTGAGCTCAAATTATTTTTAAAAAAGTCGTCATTTGATAAGTTTATCGTTAACTATGATATTCATCAGTTCATCACTAATGTAGTATTATCTTGGACTGACTTTGTTGTTGTTGTTGTTAGTTGTTTGACGGCCAATTGTGCAATTGGTTGCATTATATTTATGACTCATTTTGTTTTGTTTTGCTTTGTTTTGTTTTGCTTGTTTGTTTTGTGTCTATTAATTATAATATTTTCCTATGTATTACTATATGTTTTGTTTGGAAAAAAATAAAAAAATAAAAAAAAAAACAACAAATATGAGAGCGAGAATCTTGGGATATGAAGAGCACAAGCATTCGCCGAAAAACTCCTCCAAATAGGAGAAAGCACCTAACCAGTAGACGAACATTTTGACCAAATCGTATTGACGAATGAGGTGAGCAATATCGTTAAAACTTCCTAACAATACATTACCAAAATATACCCGAAAATCATCGAAAATTCAGTATGGCTACGCGATCGAGTCATTCTAGTGACGAAAAACGATATCGTCACCAACGTCAACAAGACCATCACAGACATGATTCCTGGCAAATAGAAAATTTACATTTCAATCGACACTATGACAAATAAAAAACAAAGTTTGAATTTTCCTACCGAAATTTTGAATTCGTTGCATGTGCCAGGAATGCCATTGTACTATGTTAGTTCGACCAAAATGCAGCTAAAAATTTATTCATTTACAGCCTGAACAACAAATCTGCGAATTTAGTATATAAGCAATTGACGATTGTAAAAGTAAAGAAAGCGCCTCTCGAGGACAATAGTTAAAATGATGCACCTAATAAAATGACATTTGTCACAAATGCGACGAAAGAAAATTTAGCAATGCGGTAATTAAAAATTGTTTTTATAGTCCAAAATTGGAATTATTTACAATTATTAGCAATCCGATAAGTAAAAATTGTGTTTACAGATAAAAATTGGAATTATTTACAATAATTTCGAACGTCAAATTATAAGGTATCTCAGTTTAAAAATGTTCCACTAGGTGGAATCCGTGATGCTCCAATCGTCAATAGTTGTAAAGAAAAATGTAGAAAAGTGACTATTATATAATAAAAATAGAAAAAATCGAAAAATAAAGCTTTCATTTAATAATAATCAAAACTCAACAAACTTCAAACTTCAAAGAAGGACTTTTTAGCTTCAACTTGGTAAAACTCTTGACTCATTTTCTTTTTATCAGTTTTGTCATTTTATCTTCGTTTTATCCCCATAAAATGTCTACAAAAAAGTCTGTGACAGCATATGTTTATCTTTAAGGAAGATTCACCATCCGGCCGGGCAGATGACGACGTTTTAACGGGAAAAGGTTATTGTTAGCCATGTTTAGTGGCGTCATCTAATTTGTACGAAAAGAAATTAAAAGCGACGTCAACTCTGCCCGGACAAAGCCTGGAAAGAAGCTAGTTATAGTATAAACTTTCATCTGTATAGCATGTGAATTTTACTTCAGATATTTATCAATTATTGTTTTTCGTCTGTTAAGGAATTTTTAGAACAAATCTCAAATGCATATT
Organism: Tipula helvola; assembly: GCA_963556165.1. NCBI lineage: Eukaryota > Metazoa > Arthropoda > Insecta > Diptera > Tipulidae > Tipula > Tipula helvola. The sequence continues at coordinate 178,568,531 of OY744483.1, read as the reverse complement.
TCAATAAATTTAAATACACTATCTGGGGAGTCCTAATTAACAAATTTTGAAGCGTTCTTAGGAATTTCAATAGGTTTTCAAAAATTATTGCTGTGGTATTATCTAATTATGGTAGCTGTACCAATTGAAAATATGTAGATTAAAGCACCATTTCATCCCCAAACAGAACTTGTAACAATTTGGAAAATATCAATTGCTGCGTTTATACCACAGCTAAATTAGCAATGCTAAACCGAAATGACAACTGTAGCAATGGTATAAATGCGACATATGCATAGTTCAGCTAGCTAAAATAGCACCGCTAATTTAGCGTTGCTACGTAGTTAGCTGAGCTACATAGCTACGGTATAAACATTGGTATATTACTAGAAATGCCAAATTGTTATTTTTGTGTTTTATTTATATGCACAGATCAAAAGAAATTGGAAATTTTCAGTCGTAGGTATTAAAATTCGGGATACGTTTTTATTTTTCACTAATATATTTATAATTATTGTTTCATTTTTGTGTGTGCCAAGTTTACAATAACAAATTAAAATGGAGAAAAAAAACAATTTTTATTTTTTGACATTTGTAGCAACATGCGGTATAAACATAAGCTAAATAATTTTGACAATTCTAGCAGTGCTAATTTAACTGTGGTATAAACGCAGCAATTGGCGGTCATTGAGTTGATGATGCAATAAATTTGTTTATTGATTGATTGCACCAGAGCCTACTGCATAAATAAGAGCCTCCACTATCGACAGTATTTTTTACTAAGCTTAAAATAAGGTGCATACAATTTTTTCTTTACTATGAAACTATATGAAGAAATGGTTATTTTCATTTACAGTTTTAGTTTATTAGAAATGTGAGCTTTTGACGAAAATGTTCATAAAACATGTAATTGATTGAATGTTATTTATCTGGTATCGTACAGCCTCAGTGTAGTTTTTCCAGAATTGGTAGAATTTATTAGTAAAATTTTATTTAACATGTCTCAAGGCGAAATTGCTGAGCAATCACTAGTGGGTTTGAACCCGGATGAAATTGAAGTAGAATGTTTAACTCGCAATCTTGATCTAACCAACAAAGAAAACCTAGAAGTTTTAAAAACCGAAAATCGTGATCCTTCACTAAAACCGACAAAATCTCATGCAACCAATTTTCAAGAAGAACTTGATCAGTGTAACAACCAATACAAAGTTCTGTCAGGATTACTAACCGGTAAACAAAATATAACTTTTGAACAGCTAAACGCCCTGAAAACTAGGCTTAAACATTGACAAGAACAGACTTGTAGACTTAAAGGGCGATTTCATCAAGATAATGAGGTAGATAAACTGATCAACCACTTTAGACGCTTAAAATAAGTAATAGGAGCCCTAGCAGAAAAGCTGCGTATCCCTGTTATATCCACTATGCTTGTGTCAAGTATAGCTAGTCCAACCAATTAAAACACTCTTGAGCAGAAACCGCGGCAATTAGTAATAGCTAGTTCCCCTAGCCGACCAAGTGCCGTACATTAGAAATACCGATCACTCAAGTTACTTGGACAAGAAATCCTGATGGCGCTGGAATGCCAATAGCGATGCAATCTGGTGCTGGTGCAGTAGGGTTTCCAGTGACACTTTCGTCTAAATTGTATGTTCCAGACAATAATATTTTTTCGAGTTTTATGAATCCTCCCACTAGAATGATCAGTAAGCAAGAAGGAAGACCTATTTACGTAAACTACACAGTGCCCCAATTAGCTCAGATAGATTAACCGAACGGAAATTCCTAGTAACACACCGACCATGTAATTTAATCCGCCCTTAGCAGGACCGTTTTATCATTCAAAAGAGATATGAACCGAAATGGAACATTTACTTCACGGGCGTACCTAGTGGACTGGACGTACATTATTTTATATTTCGGATTGAATCACAACCAAAAAGGGAACAGATACAGTTACCTATGTTAGATGCTATCCTTCCAAAATTTTTAAAAGACACCGCGGAAAAATGGTATTGGGTATATGTCCGCAGGTTCCCCAATACTACATATTTCCACCTCAGACAGGCACTCTTACAAAGATTTAGCAGTACCGAATCTGACCGGAAACGCGGAGATTCATCGAAACCAAACTTCAAAAATTTGGAGAACCCATAGCGGATTTTTTGTTGGAACTAGAAAGTTTAAACGATCAGCTGGTAAATCCATTCACTGAATTCGAAATGGTCGAAATTATGCGAGAAAACACAGTGCCAGAATTAAAACAAGTGACGGATTATTTATCAAAAATACGAGAAGTTATAGGCTCGAACGACTAGACATACGCCAAACAATTTTATGAAATAAATATGTGCGGTAGCGAAGCCGACAGGTGAATTATATTCGATTGCGACACCTACCGCTCCAGTAGCTGATCCGATACAGGAGCGATACATAGATCAGTATAACCACCATCATCACGAAAACCGATGGGAGATGGTCAATCTTCTCAAGACTATCTAACTTGTTGGAACAACTATGATATAGGGCACCGGTATCAAGATTGTCATGTTGGGCCTCAACACTTATTCTGGTACGGTTGTGGAAAAAGTGGAGTAATCAAACTACAATGTTCTCACTGCCACACAAATTGTTTAAAGTATCAGCCGGGTGTGAACTATTCGGGTCAGTTCCGTCCGGCACCGTTAGCAACCCGAGAGCAGGTAACTATTCGGAATGCCACTCCAGACGCCGCTATGAACCTCCACTCCGAGAATTCGCAGATAGCATAAAACTGCAGTATATACAAAATAAATATGCTTGTCGAAAAATGTATTTAAAACTAATTCAGGAAAGTTACACAATTCCAATCCTAAACGAAGTCGACGAATAAAAATGTATTTTTTTTTAAGATTCAACTGATAATCGACCTTCATAGTCGTAGAAATAGCTGGAACTCCAATTAGAGGTCTTTTAGATAGTGGTGCGCCTGTGAGCGTACTGGGGAATGGTTCAGTTGAGTTATTGAATTAGTTGGGTTTACTTATAAAAAATTGCATGCAAAAATCAAAACAGTGGTTGGTACTGACAACATCGTAATAAGTTATGTTGACCTGGAAGTCAAATTCTAGGATAAAATACCAGACATTCGCCTATATTTGGTCCCAACACTTCAACTTTCAGCATATTTCGGTATTGATCTGTGGAACGCGTTCGACATTGTCCCGTCTCTAAATTCTTTAGAAACACAAGCCGAGCCATCTTATGATAAACATATTTTGTCTCCTGCTTAGTGATGTAAATGGTAATATTCTCATGGGTAATATTACCGGTAAAATAGGTAATTTGGGTAATATTACCCAAAGTGTTGTTACCGTGGTAATATCGGTAACACAAATTAAAAACCTCCTTTCGAGCAACTCAACTAATCTAATTGCAATAAGAGTTGTAACACCACTGGATTATACTTCTTTATGTACAATATTAATCTACTACACCATCTTTTACTTGGCTGTATACAGTATAATAATCTACTATAGGTTGCAGACGGACGCTTGGTCGAACATACGCAGGGACTCCATAACAAATTATGTCATCAGTACACCCAAGCCCGTTTTCCACAAATCTACCTACACTAAGGAGAATCGTCATACGTAGAGTTTCCAAATATCCGAAGTTATTAAATATCCGGATATCGAATACTTTTACTAGTAATTATCCGGATTATTCGGATTATTCGGATAGTTTCTACTTAAACCATTTTGATGAAAATAAAATTAAAATTTTTGTAACAGTGATAAACTAAATAAAGTAATTCAGGTTTATTCAAATTATTTGGTATAAAATTTCATTTATAAAAAAAAGAAAATATTTAATTGCAAACTTAAATATTATATAAACGTCCAATTTAATATAATTATGTAGTTTTGTAAACTATTTCATTTTAAAAAATGCGTACTTTAAGAAAATTAAAGCGTCAAACGTTTCAAAATTAAGTTTAGTTCTTAATTTAGTTTTAATTTTTCCTGCTGTTGAAAAAACTCTTTCTGTAGCAGTTGATGTAGGTTTAATTGTCAAAAGGGCATTGAATAATACGATTAAATTATTTGATCGCCTTTTAGTGCTAGCCAGTAATTGAAAGTCCTATTTAAGTTCAGCTTGAATTCCTGATCCAGAGGATGTGGGGTTTACGTAAGTAATTGACGATATGGCATCGCCTAGTTGTTTTTGTAGTAAATTTAAATTTTCTTCAGTTGTGTTCGTACTAATTTCCAATTCATTTTCATCAGCAACGGCTTCTGACGACACATTAGTATATCAATTCGGATATATTCTCTCCATTATTTGTATTGCTAATGTAATAGCAGCTGATTTTGAGGACTATATTGGGGAATACTGCCAGTTTCCAACAATATCATTAATGTTAAGAGAATTTTGTCGCGACGTTCATTCATCCGTTTTTTTAGTTACCTCAAAAGAGCTTGGCTTAATGCTGTGTTAATTTCTTCCATTTTGAGGAATACAAATTTAAAGCCACCTTCGGCTGTTAGAAGTGTTGCAGAATTCTTGCTTAATTCCTTAATGGCCACTTCCATTGGAGAAAGCACTTCTAAAATATCCTGTAAAATACGCATTTCTTTTTCAGATATTGTCGGCATTCCCAGTTCTTGCAGAGTTTGATTTACTCAGTTTTCCTAGTTTATTCGTGAATTATTACATTACAGTGAAATTCTAGTTTATTCGTAAATATTTATTTTTTTTCTTCTCAAAAATGTGTTATTCGGATGATCGAATATTTCAAAGAAATTTATCCGGATAACGGATTGCTTTAAAATAGCCGGATAATCCGGATAATCGGATATCCGGATATCCGGAATGGAAACTCTAGTCATACGGCTAAGATTCTTTTCGAGGAAATTGAAGCGGTGTTGAAAGACGTTGTGGTTTATAAATTGATTGGGATTATTACTGACAATAGAGCAAAGATAAAAGCGGCCCGAAAAATGATTAACAAAAATTATTTTCATATTACTGAGTGCGCCATGGACTCAACCTACTCATTGTCGATATCTTCAAGATACACTCTATCAACAGATTGAAATCTTCAGTCATACGGATGGTTTTTTCGGAAATAAAAAACTCACATGCAAAATATGTGAGTTTTTATTTCCGAAACCATCCGTATGAATGAAGATGCTACCTTCGAGCGCACACAAGTGACCGCAAATCACAGTATATTGCACTTAAGCTGCCTGTACAAAGGCGATGGAACTCTTTTGTAATCTCTCTCTAAAGTTTGATTGAAACAAGATATGCCCTGATGCCCTGAAGAGTGCAGTCAGTTATGATTATGAAGGTATCTACGATATCCTCCATCCTAAGCGAAACGTTTTGGAAAAAAAGTCGAAGTTTGTTCATTATTTGCTTTCCTCGATTGCTAAATGGACATTCTTTCTTGAAAACGACAAGAGAGCAGTTTTGTCCAAAGTCGTGGACTGTTTTTTTAATATAAAACAATCTTTTGAACAAACTAAATGCGCCAATCACGAAGAACTTATAAGCATTCTTGCTTCACGGGCCAATAAATGCTTGCAACTGCCTCATTATGCGGCAAATTTGCTTGAGCGAGGTAGTCGAGGAAATAATCTTTCGGAATCATAAAAACTTGAAGCAACTGAGTTTATTTTTAATATCGCAGAATTTCACCCAAAATATAATGAAGGCACCAAAATAATTGAGTCGTTGGCACATTACAATGTTCGAAGTGAAATTTTTTCACGACCGTTTGTAGCTGCAATTGGGCAGCTTTCTGGTGATATTTGGTGGGCCGGAGTATGTTCTACATCACCTTTAAGTGCATTGGCGGTTGATATATTGAACATTACCGCATCAAACGGAAAGGACGTTTAGTACCTACGATTTTATTCACAGCCAAAAACGCAATCGATTGACTGTACAGCGAGCGGGAAAACTAACATATATTTTGAATAAATTCAACCTATCAAAATCGGACACCGGGACTTTGGATAATAAAGATGAAACTTTTCCTGCGGAATCAAATACCGATCAGTTAGTAATTGATGAAGCTATATACATATTCGTTTGAAGAAGAGAAGGTATCCTAGAGGAAACTATGAATACTTCGATTATGGATGAGGTTGATGCTGAGGATGATAAGCGCGTCGGTGGCGATGACTTACATAATGGTTTAATTGATTGCTAAAATGCTAATTCATAATTATAGAAAATGTATTATTTACTGATTAATGTTTTACACTGAAATACAATATTCCTTATTTTTATTTTTGAACTGAAATATTTAAATATGTTTAAATACAGATCAAGTAAGTGTCCCTCTTTTGTCCATATGTCAAAATTTTAAAACTCTTTCTTGGTAGAAAAGGGAATTAAAATACATATATAATAAAAATCGTATTACCTATTTTACCCATGTTACCGGTAATATTACCGGTAATGTTACCAAATTAAAAAATATCGGTAATTTTACATCACTACTCCTGCTCAATAAACCTCGTTTGAGAATATTCTAGCAAGTTATGCATCTAGCGAACAGTATTTAGGTCGCACATCTTTGGTTGAATGTCGTATTGATGTTGGAAACAGCCTTCCGATCAAGCAACGTCACTATGCAGTTTCTCCTGCTATTCGAGAGCTATTGTATAAGGAATTGAATACGAAGTTTAGGTGTAATACTTTTAAGCTTCAACTTGGTATTTTATCAGTTTTGTCTTTTTTATGTTCGTTTTATACCCATAAAATGTCTACAAAAAGCTCTGTGACAGTATATGTTTATCTTTAAAGGATGACTCACCATTCTGCCGGGAAGACGACGACGTTTTAACGGGAAATGGTTATTGTTAGTCATGTTTAGTGGCGTTATATAATTTGTACGAAAAGAAATTAAAGGCATCGTCAACTCTGCCCGGACGAAGCCGGGGAAAAAGCTAGTTATAGTATACTATAAACTTTACATCTGTACAGCATGTGAATTTTTTCTTCAGATATTTTTATCATTTAGTATTTTTCTTCCGTTAAGGAATTTTTAGAATAAATCTAACATCCATATTTCAATAAATACACTATCTCGAGAGTTTATCATTATCTAATTGATGCCGCCCCGGTGGCACAGTGGTTAGCATACTTGCTTTACGCTCCGGAGGTCCCGGGTTCGATTCCCGGCGGGTGATGAAAAAATCACGGCTGGTTAAGGGTAGGATCAATGAATTAATCACTCATAATCCGTTAACAAAATGATTTCGAAACTTCAAAATGAAGCGGTCAAATCCCTCATGGGATGTAGCGCTAGCGGAAAAAAAAAAAAAAATTATCTAATTAGATGTTCCAGTTGAAAATAGATTAAACCACAGAACTGATTAATTAGTTTAATAGTTGTTCGACTTTATTAATAAAATATGGCAGAATCAAAAGCGTTAAATCACAAATACAGGAAAGAGGTCGAAATAGGTCGAATCACTAAAATTGCTATATATGACTACTGTTTTAACCCAACTATATAAAGAATTTAATTTATTTCGATTATCCATTTTCCATATTTAATATAATTAGCATTTTTCCTTAAAGCATATACATGTATTACATTTTCCATTTTCTTTTACTAAACATGATAATTTTTTTTAATGATAATGGTAATCATGATAAAGTGAAATTTAAGAGAAAGATAATTAAACTGAATCACTTACTCCACCATCTTATCGGTTCTATGTATATTAAACGATAATCAAGTGAATTAAGAAATTACATAAACTTTTATGGTTTGTAGGGGTTGGTTAATTATTGCAATTAATATGCAAAAAATTCGTAAATATTTATAAATACGCGAAAGTTTTATTATAAAGAATATTTCTGTATATCAATATGCCTTCAAGTATAGTCGCATTAAATTTGATAAATTTTCTGTAAAATTAATGTTAACAAATTACATCTAATTAATAATTATTGTCACATTTATTTTGATTAATTATACAAAAATGTACCCAGCATGATTTATAACTAATCCTTATGCTATATCTCATACAGTTTCAAATTAATTCCAATCAAACATCTACCCGCAATTATATGTATGTATAGATGTAAAGGCTAATTTCTATGACAATTTTCCGCTTTCCTATCAAATCAATTTCCCGGTTGTTTAGTAAAAATATTGAACGAAAGAAAATTCAACCAATTATTTGATTGACGTCAAATATAATTTATATTTTTTCTACTGTAGCAACTAATAATCTAATTAACAATTTCTTGTTAAATACTCTATACTAGTACAGCAAAAACTTATTTTGTTGTTTTTATATTTGTGATAAGAGAGTTCTTTAATAACTGCTACTACTTTCCAGAATATTATAAGACGTAAGTTATAAAATTGATGTCAATATCAATCTTAAATATTAATATAAAACTGAATTTGTGTTGAATCAGCTCTAAAAATAGCACCACTGAACAATACTCATACTTACTAAATAAATGAAAAATCATCCAAATTGACTAATTAAAGGTGAAAAGGTAGAAAATAAGTTTTCCATTTATTTTTTTGTTATTACGCGATTTTTAATTAAAGACTTCAAAAATTGTTTGTGTGGAATAAAGAAAGCGTTTGATTGAAAACTATGTAGTGGCGATTAATTGCCAAAATCAAATTAAAATGTCTGATTTATGTCAGTACAAAACAAAAATGTATAAAATGTTTCCATTTACATTGTGTATATACATTTACATACATATATAAAGATGTTTATGTACAAGAGCGCGCAAGTAACCATCAACATTTCAGTTAAAACAAAATAAAACTAAAAAATATTAATAAATAGATGGAAAGTATAATTTTCATTTTTATATTCATTTTCATTTAAATACATTGTTGTTTTGTTTTGCAGTCGTATTCTACAATCTACGTAGTGGGAATAGTCGAAAAATGGTAAAAAGAAAGAGGCCACCGAAACCTGATGGGGAAAATACTAAGTTTTTTCTTCTTCGTTACCGTTTCTGCTGAGTTTTTGATTTTTTTTTAGCTATTTTGTTCTTTTTTGTTACCTAGTTTCGGGGCAGTGTGGGGCAAAGGTATATGGCATAGTTACGAATGAAAATTTGAACAACAATTACATAAAGATGTGTATGTACCCAACTGTAGTGCTATATAATTTGATAAATTTTCATTTAAATAAATTTTATTTTTGGAGAGCTTTTATGTGCTTGTAAACCTTTTAGATTCTACTTTGTGTTGTGCCAGGTACAACGTTTCTTTTTTTTTTTTAAATCTGTATACATTTTTATGACATAAAAGCAGATGGAATATATTTTTAGGTGTGGAGTAGACTAATTATGTAATGGGGAATTAATTAAAGAGACGGACTAAGTTTTTGTATTTTTATAGTAAAAATCTTCGTTGTTATTCGGATGTTTCTTTTTAGGGATTATTCATAATTCAAGAGTTGATCGATTTCGTTTACAATATTTAAAATCTCCGTTAAACCATCTAAACAAGCCGACATAATAATGTATCTCAACAAATAGCGTGGTGCTTAAGGCAAATTTAACGAAATTCTGGATTTTCTGAACTACGAAATGCAACTAGCAGGAGGTAACTCTCCCCTCCCCTCCCCCTCCCCCTCCCCCTCCCCCTCCCCTCCCCTCCCCCTCCCCCCCCCCTGAAAACATGAAATTAATTCTCAAATTTAAATTTTTATTTCTTATACTCCAAAAACCACTTTTCTTTTTGAAATACTCTGGAAAAGGGAGATTTCCATATTTTAAAATTAAATCTTCCCATTTCAGTAACAATATTTCTGTGTTCTAGAATTAGAAGCAGTGCTGTCGTTTCGAAATTTTTAAAAGTAGTAGTTTTAGTTAGTGCTGCCAGACTTCGGGATTTTCTCCCGTTTACGGGAATAATTAAGTCTGGAAACCCATCGGCAAGTACATTTTTTGATGTAAATAATCATGAAAAGAAAATCAAGTCAGCTGAAATTAAACTTGCCGCTTTTATGGTTGACAACAATATATCAATACAAATAGTTGATTCATTGGTCCCTCTTTTAAAAAATGTATCGATTGACTCAAAAATCGCTAAAGATATTTATTTAGCGCGTACCAAGTTTAAACTTACCGAAAATGTGTTATGTAGAGTAGAAAACGATCAGTTAAATATCGTCCTAAACAAAACCAATTTTTCATTATTTGTGGATGAATCTACTATACTTACTTAAGTTATAAAAAAAAATTGGGTCTGCGTCGGACCAGACGGTGGAAGTTAAACTTCTGTGGCCATTCGCTCACACACACACGCACACAGAGAGACAATATGACCTGATACGACATATTTTTCAGATAGATATTTCAATAAATTTACCGTACAAAAGATTTTAATATATGTATCTTAACACTACTCAAATACATGGATTACCCATGGATTTCTTGGCTGAAAACAGTAAAGAAAACTGCTACTTTTTTCCTTAGCAACACATTTCTTCACTATAAACACTTTTCTTCATAGAAACGCTTTTTTTCCAAATGATTTTTGGATTTTTGACTTTTATTTATTTGCTTACTGCGATTGTTATGTACACGCTATGCATACATACTTTGATCCAAACTGGGTCTACCTTTTTTATTTTTACCTCATTTGTCATCAAATACACGAAAAAATAGCATGTCCGACACGTAAGAAAAGTGGTTTTCCATGCTCGCAAAATTGTTAATCCACTCGCTCACTAGCGCTCGCTCGTGAATTAAACAATTACACTCGCTGGAAAACTATCACTTTTCTTTACTTGTAGAACAATCTACTATTTCTCTCTTGATAAAAATATCAGCTAAAATTTAAACTAAGTGAACTAACTAAAGTTTTAAATGTTGACAATTTTTAGCCTACTAAGGCAAACATTAGCCGCATTTCTTGACGCATTAGTGATCCGGATCAGATCAAAGTTTACATTGAATACAACAACAAAAATTTAATTTTTGTTGTTGTTTTCAATGTAAACTTTGATCTGATCCGGATCACTAATGCGTCAAGAAATGCGGCTATTATTTAAATTGATGCTTAAGCAGTAAACTAAAATTGATAGTGAGTGAACATTAGCAAATATTTAAAACAGATCGATTGGTATTATCTGTAACTATTATACGTAAAAGCCGTGACTGTTCAACAAATACACACGAAAAGAATAAAAAAAAAAAGAATAAGAAAACAAAATCAAAAAATCAAACAATCAAAACAGAATGACGCACATCAACGAACCAGCCTACTGCTAAGTATTTACGACTGGTATGGTGTGCTCTAGCGGACAATAGTGAACTACGAGACTTCTAATAACAAAAATTTGCTATATGAAGTTATATGGAAATAGTGTCTATTTAATTTTAATTGTTTTTTATTAAAAGTGTGATGGTTGGAAAACCTAGTTAATCTATTATATAGTTCAAAGTGTGACTTTTGTATATTTGATTCAATTGAAACAGTTTTATCGTTTTAAATGCTCGAGAACCGTGCTTATAAATTGCAGAAATTTAATGTTAAATTCACTATAAATACATCTTTGAGTCACTAAACCTTTTTCAAACTAAATTAGAGCATATTTACCACGTTTCAACAGATAATTACAAGCTAAAATTTAATATTTTTAAAACAGTTATGCTTTTAGTTTCAAGTAGCTTAATATCAAATTTATGCAATATTTAAGCAAAATTGTTTGGCATCTAAAATGAAAAAGTGGTACCAAATGATTCAAATATACAAAAATCACACTTTAAACTATGTAATAGATTAACTAGATTTTCCAACCATCACACTTTTAATAAATAACAATTCAAATTAAATAGACACTATTTCCATATAACTTCATATAGCAAATTTTTGTTATTAGAAGTCTCGTAGTTCACTATTGTCCGCTTAAGGCGCTTTTTCAACTTTACCAGTCCTCAATACAGTTCTTATTTTTGCTTAATCAAAACAGCGTGACGCGGTTTCTCGACCAACACTCCATCCCAATGTGTAAAACGAGCGCAAAGAAGTATAACTTCAAAAAATGTTTGTGTTCTTGTTCGTTATGTGGAAAATAATAAAGTTAATACCCAATTGCTGGGATTAATTAATATAAATGTCACTGATTGCACAGCTACATTAAGTGTATTGCTTTGGTAAATTTACAAAAAAATATTCAGCTAAATCCAATTATTTTTTGAGTTTAGTTAAATCAAATCCGATTTTTAGTTTCAATACCTACCACTAGAATTTGCTTCATATGAAACATATCAAACAAAAATTAAATTCAAAAATAAATCTTTGCGGGTTGCTTTCTGAAATTTTAAATTCCTAACCTAAATCTAATCTTTTTTTACCAAAGCAATACACTTATTATATCATCATTTTAAAAACTGTTTGCAAAATCGCAATATTGCCTTACAAAATATAGTTCGTCAGTAATGATTGGTCGTAACAATTCATTTTACAAGATGTTACAGGACTCTGCCTTAATTCAAATGATGACTGACATCATAACTTATAAAAGGAATCGTATTGAAGAAGATTGTTTAAATGCGCTATGCGTGTTCAAATCGGCCAAGCAAAATAAAATCATAAATGCCGTTTCATTTGAACCTGATGATAAATAATTTTCGATGATAACATCATCAAACTTATAATAATATTGAATTATTGTAATTTTTATGTTTGTTAAATAATTTTATGAATTTTTTAAATAAAATATTTGAAATAAATATTATTTTTTATTTAAATGATTACGGGATTTTGCCCAAAAAACGAAAAATCGCGATTTTTTGGTAAGATGACGGAAAATTTGTTTCCAGAAATCTGGCAACACTTCGCGACCCTAGAATAAAAAGGTTCTAATTAACATTTTTTTAAAAATTCAGTTATACATCGTCGGTTTGCGAGAACAGTGACACATCTCAAAAATGGCCAATTTTGAAATAATAGGAAAAAAAATCCTTTAAATGTAAATGTAACAACCTTTTATCTGGCATAGTGTCACTTCTAAACTACCCATAGTTTTCAATAGATGTGACGTTGAATTTGATGAATTCAACTATTTTACAACAAAAAAAAAAATTCAAATCGATTTCCCCAAAAATATGATATTTTGAGATGTGTTTTGAATAATTCATAAAAAATAGTTGAACTGTATCAAAATTGTTACATAGAACCTTTTTACTTAAAAAATGTGTTTGATCTATATGATAGAACTTTTTTACTCTCTTTGCTTAGTTAGAACTTCTTTATTCTCAGTATTACTAATAAAATTAAATGAAATGCCAAATCTTCGCGGTTAAATAATAGTTTTGTTCAATAATTTATCGTGCGATATAGTGATTGTTCATGTGAAATAAATTCTTAAAGTGATTTAAATTCTTGTTTTTTATCTAATTGTAAGTATACATAACTATGCTTATATGTTTTTTTATTAGGCTTATATGGCAACTAATTTTATTTTATATTAAATTCAGAAAATCAATGTGGCAAAATTACATATTTGAGTACACAGCGGTTGAAAAAGGCAAACAAATTCTAGAATTTGAGCTGCCTACAACTAAAAGTGATTGTACTATAATTATAGACGATCCCGACATTATTTCTTTTGTTGGATCACAAAGTACAGATGTAGTACAGACACTGTACAAAATGGAAATCCTTCCTTATGGAATATCCCCTGATTCGAATAATTTAATAATTGTATACGTAATTAAATCCTTTATTTTTACAAAAGACTCCAACAAGAAAACGGTGGCGTAAACTTGATAATTGGCAAGTAACTCAGCGTAATAAGAAATACCAAGAAGGCCTGGAATTTGTAAATAATAAAGGGCAAATTAGACAGCAAAAATAAATAAAAAATTTGAAAAATTGTTTGTCAGGGTCTATTTTTTAATTCACCCCGAGCGAGTATACTCACTCAACCGGTGCAAACAGAGTACAGAGTACGGACAGTGTCAAATTGTGCAGTGTTCTCAGAGCGTATATGTTTCTATAAAAATAAATTTGTTATAATCTATTTTTATAAAAATACTAGCCGAGTTGCCCGGCGTTGCACGGGAGGTATATAATTCAAATACCTTGATTGTTATGCAAGAATTCTCTCTTTACATCGCTGTATTTGAAAGCATGAGTTGTATTTTCGAATATTTTGTAGAAAATGTCTGGATAACTCAGTAGTTCCGGAGACGTAAGCTAGAAGAGGTTCAGGTGGATCATCCAGAGGAGGCAAATTCACTTTTCCATTTGAACAACACATTCCAGGCGATTCATTGTGAAACTTTAAAGCATGACAATACAAACAAATGTTTTCCATTTGCCCAATTGAAACATTGTAATCATAGTCTTTCTCGTAATTGAATGCTGCTAACTTTAACTCACCTCTAAAAGTTTCTATTAATCGTCCATATCGTAACCGATCGACTTCCAGCCGGGCCTCACGATGTTCAATGGTTTCAGTAGCTCTAGAAGAAGACATCCTGCTCCGAACATTTTCAAGTCGTATTTCACGCTGTTCAATGGTTTCAGTAGCTCTAGAAGAAGATATCCTGCTTCGAACGTTTGCAAGTCGTGTTTCGCGCTGTTTAGTTGTTTCATTAGCTCTAGAAGAAGATGTACTGCTTCGAACGTTTGCAATTCGTGTTTCGCACTGTTCAGTTGTTTCATTAGCTCTAGAAGAAGACGTACTGATTCGCTCATATTCAAGTCGTGCTTCACGCTGTTCGCTTGATTCAGCCACTCTAGCGGCTCTAATCTTCTTCGACTTTGCAGTTACCTGCCCAATTGATCTTTTTTTCGGTGGCATTTTTAAGCAAAAATGAAAAGTGTAGCTAATTAATCAGGAATGACGGGCATTCAAAACAGAAATTAGTATTAATTTATCAAAACGATTTTAATGTTCCCTTCGATACGTTTCACCGCGAACTGTGTTTGAAAACGTCTTTACGGAATTTTTTTTTAAGCAAAATCAAATGTTATCTATAATCAAAAAGTAATCATAGATTAACACGTTTATAAACTGAAAACTAAAATCTAATAAGAATGTATATTCACTTGAAATAATATTTAATACCTGGAAAATAATCACCAACAATTATTTTATTGCAATATAGCTAACTAATCGAGAACAACGGGATCCGAAACACAAATTAATATTAATTTATTCAAAACGATTAAAACTACGTCCACTTCGATACGTTTTACCGCGAACTGTGGTTGAAAATGACATTTCGAAAAACAAAAGAAGTTTTTTCAAACTAAGGCAATTTTACACGTACAATAATTTGAATCCAAGGATGTTTCTTGTATAAGATGGTATTTTCAAATATAAAACGCTAGTACTTTTCAAAGTAAATCAGTTTATACGTACAATATTTTTTAGTACCTTTCCTAGAATTGATTTTATGAAACAATCATTGATTATTTAAGTAATAAACTAAATAAAGTAATAAACTATTGGCGTTTAGTATGAAACTATCATACTATTTTCATTAAAAGCCGCCGGTTGCAATAGTGGATTAAAATAGAATGTTAATTATTTCTGAAGTTATGTGGAAATTAGAACTCGCTGACTATGGTACATTTCAAAACAGGATATGATAAATAGGATATCACTAAACAGTACATGTCAAACCAGTAAAAATGGATTATTAGTATGGATAATATAAGTGTTCAGAGATTTGTCTTCAGTTAAAGTGATGAAAGATTGTCTTAAATTTAAATTAATATAATTAATTTGAATAATTAAATCAATTATAGTAGAGGTATGATTTGTGTATAACAATCGCACGCTAGATATCCATGTAAAAATGAATTCTTGATCCAGGGCAGACTTCCGGTTTGGAGCATTGCACTAATTTCATATAACCCCTTTCCTAAAGTCTTTCCCGTCAAAAAACTCTTTAAAAAATCGAAATTTGAGAAAAAATTTGTAACACAGCCCCTAGACCCCGGGGTCCAGCCCCTTCAAAAGTATCGTGGGCTTGGTCCTGAACATGCAACATATACATGGTAAAAATTTCATGGCGATCGGTAAAGCGGCTAAGGCGTTATTTCAGAACAATCAAATAATTGTATCTTTACATGTAAAAATGAATTTTTGATCCAGGGGCGGACCCCCCGAATTCGAACATGTCTCTTATTTCATATAACTCCTTTCCAAAACTCATTCTCGTAAAAAAATTTAAATTTTTGAAAAAATTTGTACCATGGCCCTTAGTCCCTGGGGTCCAGCCCCTTTCACAATATCGTAAGATTGGTCCTGAACATGCAACATTTGCATGGTAAACATTTCATGGCGATCGGTTGAGCGACTGAGAAGTAATTTTGAAATAATCAAATATTATCATAAAATTTATTTTTGATCCAGGGCTGGGCCCCTCGGATTCCAACATGTCAGTAATTTCATATAACCCGCCCCATAAACTCATTTTCGTGGAAAAATTTAAAGAAAATTAAAATTTTCGAAAAAATTTGTACCGCAGCCCCTAGACCCCGGGGTCCAGCCCCTTCCAAAATATCGTAAGGTTGGTTCTGGATATGCAACTTGTACATGATAAAAATTGCATGGCGATCGGTTGAGCGGCTGAGACGCCCATTCGGAACAAACAAACAAACAAACAGGAATTCATTTTTATATATATAGACTAGCTGAGTTACCCGGCGTTGCACGGGAGGTATATAATTCAAATACCTTGATTGTGTTACGTACCACTTGCAACGACCAACACGTTTTAAGCGGATAGGCTTCAGCCAGTTTTGGGAAGGTTCTTTGTCGTTGCTATTTGATGGGTACCACAAAAACTTCGTGTTGAAAAAAAAGAAAACCATGAAACGAAACTCACCATCATCGCCCACTTAATCACACCACCATTGTTCAATAATAAGTAATTTACTCCATATTTAATTAAGAAACTCAAACATTTTTATTTAATAAAAAATCTATATTTAATTTAACACACATATTTAAATAAGTATATTTCTAAACTACCATAAGCAAATAGGTGGCATAAATCTATCTACAAAGGAAAAGTTTTTGCAAAGTTTCAATTTTAACTAGACTGTTTTTTTTTTATGTAATACCAGAGCACTTTATCAGTGATCAAACAAAAAAATTATGAATTCCCAAAAAAAAAAAATTCGAGGGAACAAAAAAAATTATATAGTAATAAAACTCACCCACAAATCTGCCGTCGAGTACTCTTCGGTCGCTCTATGTGTGGCTAAAAAAAAATATTTGTTAATTATTTGTTCACTTATAGTTAAGGCCCTTGGTTTTCTAAACTCAACAATATTTCTTTTTTTTTTATTCACTATGCAAAAACTTTTAAGAAACTTTTTTTTTTATCTACACCTAGTATAACAAATGCAACAAAAACAATTTACTCTTTACATTTACTTAATCACTAATTAACTTTTTTTTAATATTTCTTTTATTTAACAACCAAAAATGAACTTATCAAAACAAAATTGACTAATAAGAATGTCTAACCGGCTTTGATTCTTGAGATTATTAACACCTCATGATTTTGTTAGTTTGTCCGTTCGGGACATGTCTACAACAAAATTATCCGCCCAAAAACAAAAACAATTAATTTTATTTGTTGTATTGTTTTGTTGAAATTCTAATGTTCTTAAAAAAAAAGTGAGGCCCGCAGCACTTCCTTGGTTTGACAACACACTTTTCTCAAACACAATTGCTTCTAGACTTAATACGAGCTTCAATTGCAATCTAGTTAATACAGAAAAAAAAATCACTTATATATACACATATACACATTTGGATTTACATCACATACCGGCTTCACAGGAACAAAATAAATCCAAGTTTGCAAGTTTTATTTTTGAATTACGGCAGCAGAAAATTCTTGATAAATCTAAAATATATTTAGATTTGGTTTACTGGCCTATAGGAGCACCCAGTTTACTATTTTTTTTTCTACTCACTACACTTGATAAGAAAAATAAATATCGCTCAATTTATTTCACTTAGCGTTTTTATTTTTTTATTTCACTTATAAGTAGCCGCGATGGCCTCACGTACATAAATGAAGTCCAAAAATTGATTTTTGTGTTTTGTTAAAAAAAAATAAATAAATATCCAGAACATTCTAAAATTCTTCTGTTTAGCGGGATATATCCATGTATTGCATTTATTATCTTGCATATACCCCTTTTTTTATACATAAGAGATCGTATGATTTCATTACGTCACGGTAAAAAAGAAATTCCCGCATAGCAGCTAGTATCAAAACGATTGTTTATATTAATATTTGTGTTAGAGGGGATTTAATTGTTTTGTCATCAATAAAAAAAAAAAAAATATATAAATTTCGTTGTGTACATAATTTCCATCTGATTCTGAGTCATCAAACATGTACAAGAATGACCTATATAAATATTACCACCAACAAAGATATAAAATAAAATAAAAATCAGGATGTATCATAATTTCTACACTGATAGCCGTAACAATTGTTATGCAAGAATTCTCTCTTTACATCGCTGTATTTGAAAGCATGAGTTGTATTTTCGAATATTTTGTAGAAAATGTCTGGATAACTCAGTAGTTCTGGAGACGTAAGCTAGAAGAGGTTCAGGTGGATCATCCAGAGGAGGCAAATTCACTTTTTCATTTGAACAACACATTCCAGGCGATTCATTGTGAAACTTTAAAGCATGACAATACAAACAAATGTTTTCCATTTGCCCAATTGAAACATTGTAATCATAGTCTTTCTCGTAATTGAATGCTGCTAACTTTAAATCACCTCTAAAAGTTTCTATTAATCGTCCATATCGTAACCGATCGATTTCCAGCCGGGCCTCACGATGTTCAATGGTTTCAGTAGCTCTAGAAGAAGACATCCTGCTTCGAACGTTTGCAAGTCGTGTTTCGCGCTGTTTAGTTGTTTCATTAGCTCTAGAAGAAGACGTACTGCTTCGATCATTTTCAAGTCGTGCTTCACGCTGTTCGCTTGATTCAACCACCCTTGCGGCTCTAATCTTCTTCGACTTTGCAGTTACCTGCCCAATTGATCTTTTTTTCGGTGGCATTTTTAAGCAAAAATGAAACGTGTAGCTAATTAATCAAGAATGACGGGCATTCAAAACAGAAATTAGTATTAATTTATCAAAACGATTTTAATGTTCCCTTCGATACGTTTCACCGCGAACTGTATTTGAAAATGTCTGTACGAAATTTTTTTTAAGCAAAATCAAATGTTATCTACAATCAAAAAGTAATCATAGATTAACACGTTTATAAACTGAAAACTTAAATCTATAATAAGAATGTATATTCACTTGAAATAATATTTAATACCTGGAAAATAATCACCAACAATTATTTTATTGCAATATAGCTAACTAATCGAGAACAACGGCATCCGAAACACAAATTAATATTAATTTATTCAAAACGATTAAAACTACGTCCACTTCGATACGTTTTACCGTGAACTGTGGTTGAAAATGACATTTCGAAAAACAAAAGAAGTTTTTTCAAACTAAGGCAATTTTACACGTACAATAATTTGAATCCAAGGATGTTTCTTGTAGAAGATGCTATTTTCAAATATAAAACGCTAGTACTTTTCAAAGTAAATCAGTTTATACGTACAATATTTTTTAGTACCTTTCCTAGAATTGATTTTATGAAACAATCATTGATTATTTAAGTAATAAACTAAATAAAGTAATAAACTATTGGCGTTTAGTATGAAACTACTATTTTCATTAAAAGCCGCCGGTTGCAATAGTGGATTAAAATAGAATGTTAATTATTTCTGAAGTTATGTGGAAATTAGAACTCGCTGACTATGGTACATTTCAAAACAGGATATGATAAATAGGATATCACTAAACAGTACATGTCCAACCAGTAAAACTGGATTATTATTATGGATAATATAAGTGTTCAGAGATTTGTCTTCAGTTAAAGTGATGAAAGATTGTCTTAAATTTAAATTAATAAAATTAATTTGAATAATTAAATCAATTATAGTAGAGGTATGATTTGTGTATAACAATCGCACGCTAGATATCTTTATGGTGTATAAATTTGCGGCTAAGGCGCTATTTCGGAACATTTAAATGATTGTATCTATACATGTAAAACAAAATTCTTAATCCAGGGCAGACTTCCGGATTGGAGCATATCACTAATTTCATGACCCCCCTTTCCTAAAGTCATTCCCGTCAAAAAATCTTAAAAAAATAAAATTTGAGAAACAATTTGTACCACAGCCCCTAGACCCCGGGGTCCAGCCCCTTCAAAAGTATCGTGGGCTTGGTCCTGAACATAGAACATATACATGGTAAAAATTTCATGGCCATGGGTAAAGCGGCTAAGGCATTATTTCAGAACAATCAAATAATTGTATCTTTACATGTAAACATGAATTTTTGATCCAGAGGCGGACCCCCCGAATTCGAACATGTTTCTTATTTCATATAACCCCTTTCCAAAACTCATTCTCGTAAAAAAATTTAAATTTTTGAAAAAATTTGTACCATGGCCTCTAGACCCCGGGGTCCAGCCCCTTTCACAATATCGTAAGATTGGTCCTGAACATGCAATATTTGCATGGTAAACATTTCATGGCGATCGGTTGAGCGACTGAGAAGTAATTTTGAAATAATCAAATATTTGTATCTATATACATGTAAAAATTAATTTTTGATCCAGGGCTGGGCCCCTCGAATTCGAACATGTCAGTAATTTCATATAACCAGCCCCATAAACTCATTTTCGTGGAAAAAATTAAATGAAATTAAAATTTTCGAAAAAATTTGTACCGCAGCCCCTAGACTGGATATGCAACTTGTACATGGTAAAAATTTCATGGCGATCGGTTGAGCGGCTGGGACGCCCATTCGGAACAGACAAACAGGAATTCATTTTTATATATATAGATATAGATTTGTTTTTAAATGTTTTGCTTTTTCCCTACACTTACTTTCATTTCAGGCAGCGATATATGTATATACATGGATAGGGGATTGATCAAAAATCACATTGATTTACGTCACAAAAAATGGAGCATTCAGCAGCACAAAAATGGAAATTTTTCGAAACAGATTTTTATTCTTAAATTGAGTGGAATAAATATTGGATAATGTTTAATTATATTAAAAATAATTAGTTAATTATATCAAATATGAATAGTTAAACAATACGCTACCAGTTTTTGTGCACTAATTTTATAATTAATAACCATTTATTCCTTTAAATTTCAAATACATCCCTGAAAAATAAACAACAACAAAAAAAAATTCGAGTAAAACGTCAAAAATCTAGCATAAACAAACTTTCAAGTGACTTTTCATTTTTTATTTTTAAGATGTTTTTTAAATATGTTACCATGGTTACTACTACTTTTATATTATTGTATTTGGAATGCTTTTAATTTGCAACGTTTATTTATTCCGTCTCTAGGTTACAGCTACTTTGCTTTACCGCCTCCTACACATAAATTTGAATTTGGTATTCAAAAATTCGGATTTAAAGACAAGGACGAAGGTTTTTTCTTTCTTTGTCACACACTAAATACTTTTTCGGTTTCTTCATAAATATTATTCTATCCCCTATCCATGTATATATATCGCTGATTTCAGAGCAAAAATTTACAAACGGAGTAAGCTCAGATTATGTTCAGTTCACATTAAAAAATACAGTGTATAGAGTAAAATTAGTCTGGTTGAATAAAAAACGCAGTGTGTTATTTTGACAACGCACTGCTCGCTCAGGTTGAATTAATAAATAGACCCTCAGTTTCTAAGCAGCGTTGTGCCACACTAATTTCTGAGTCTGAACGGAAAAACATTTTCAAAGATTTCTATAAGCTAGACCAAGTAGGAAAATATAGCTTCATTTCGATGTCGATAGAGCGGACTGATATTAAAAGAAAATGCAACTATAATAAAATATCCCACCGCAAATTTTCGCTTATTTATTTTTTTTAATATTAACGGCAACCGCATACTGGTATGCAAACAATTTTATTTAGGCACGCTAGCGATTTCTCAGAAATCAATATACACGGTATATGAGAAAATGAATATGTCTGGGACTGGGACTTATAATAAAAATATTTCGAGGTTAAATTGGCGCTTGCGCTTGCTCCAAAAGTTCTCCATCCGCATAAATTTGAAAGACAAAATGTTTAATTAGCTCTTCGAATAATTGACGACAAGCCGAATAAAGCCATTACACATTTTAGGCCAATTTTAGGAGAGGAATAACATTGGTTTTCCCTAGTCAATATAAAAACTCCCTCAAAAGGTTTTTATTTAGGAGAATCATTAGCTGTACCTATTGCACAAGCTGACAAGAGTGTAAATAATTTTAATCAATTTTGTTAACTGTTTCTTGTTCATAAATGTTTAATTTTATTTTTGTGTATTAATTATGCGTAAGTAAACAATTTTCTAGGTCATGTTTTGTTACAAAACTGTCGTTAGCCAATTTAAATAGTTTCGCGCGTTAAAATCTGCAAAAAGGTCTGTTCAGATTAAGAATTATCGGATATTTCAGATAATTTACAATATCTCTCTGATCTCTCTGGTCTCTCCGATATAATAAAAAAACAGGCCATTAGTTGTTAGAAAAATTAATAAGGTATTTAGCAGTAAAAGCGATCCAGTAAGAACTTTTATATTAACTCAGTTGCACCATAAACCTAATTCCCAGTGAAAAAGCAATGAACGAGATTTAAATTTAAAATTTTTTTACAAATCACCAGCACTTTACACACAGGTATTTAGTTGAGTTAGAATTTGCATTGCCAGCTGTTTCTACTATTCGAAGATGGCACACGAATATTCCATTCTCAGCAGGACTAATTATTGGCGTTACAGCTTTGCTTCATGCCAAAAGTGCCTCGCTTTCTAATATGGATAAAAAATGAATTCTATTGATAGATAAAATGGCAATAAAACCAGAGTTAGAATATAGCACACATGAAGATAGAATATATGGGTTTGTAGATCATGGCCATTTAGGAATAAAAAATATAATTGCAACCCAGGCGAAGAGTTGTATGAACATGTTACACATTGCATTAAAGAAATTACAAGTTTAGGCTTCGAAGTATGTGAGGTAAATTATGACCAGGGGAGTAATAATAAAAGCGCGTATAAAATACTAGGTGTCTCAATTGCAATACCATACTTTCTACTACAAGAAAAAAAAATCTTTTATATGATGTACCACATCTCATCAAAAGCATTAGAAATAGGTTGATCAACGCAGACATTCAAACACACTTAGGCCTTGTTCCCTGGTAAATTTTAGAAAAGGTGTATGATTTTGATGAAGGAACATTTAAAATTTTTTATAATTTAACAAGAGAACATATACGGCCAAATTCGTTTGGAAAGTTGTCAGTTAAACTAGCTACCCAAGTATTCAGCAGAGGAGTTTCTACGGGTTGGTATAGCGGTTTTTAGTATTCTCGAAAAACGACGTCGTTGTCTTAATACTACGCTTATAAGGGGCAAAATTCCAAAGGAAAATCGAGGGGTGACCACCGTTCTCAAAGGTTATTACAAAAAAGGAAAGTTTAAGGAATTTTTTGCGTAACCAACCTGCGCGAGAAAGGTTTTACACTCGAAATAAATGCAAAAGGATCTACTTAAATTGAGAATTATGTATATCCCAAAAAGTTAATGAGGCTGTATAACGATTCAGTGACAACAGACCTGAAAGTAAAACAGTGGATATTTTATAAAATATTTCATGGCGAATTCAATATTGGATTTTCCACTCCGGCTTCAGACGCTTGCAGTGTAAGTATTTTATTATCAAATAAAATAAAAGATGAACGTGATAACATAAAAAAATTGAGTTAATAACACAAAAACGTATCCATACTTTGCGTGCCAACTGTTTTTAAGAAATAATGAACAAAGATGTCCCGCATAGGATATCTTTATGTTTCGATCTGCAGCAAGTGTTGGCGTTACCAAAAACTCTAATTCAAGATTACTTTTATGCTAGGCAAATCAGCTTATACAATTTTTTTATTATTAATTTAAATACAAAAAAAACAAAATTCTTCTTATGGGATGAGACTCAGGCACATCGCGGGGCGGTTGAAATTGATTCAGCAGTTTACCAGTATTTAAACAATTTAATAATTCCGGCTGATGCCTTTTCTGCGATGGTTGCGGCGGCCAAAATAAAAACAGCCATATTATCCACATGCTAATGCAGTGGCATTTTTTAAAGTCCCCGATAAGTTTGAAAGAAATCCACCTACATTTTCCTGTAAGAGGTCATAGTTTTTTGTCAGCGGACAGGGTGTTTGGCCGAATTGAAAAACAATTGCGTTTTTATCCTTCAATTACAACAAAAAAGAGTATTTCTCCAAAATAGGGAATCATGGAGATCTGCATATTTTGGGAGATCAATGGCAACTTATCGACATCAAAGGATTACTTAGCTTATTTCATAAAATGTAGGGTATACAAAATTTAAAAAAAAAAATTCTTAAAAAGATAATTTCGAAGAAAACTGGAAGACCTCTGAAGGGAACCGAGTTAAAATAAACGAAAAAAAAATCTAACAAAAAATTATTTCAGATTAATTATTCTTTTGTATGTATGAATTTTGCATTAATTTTGTTGTTGCTTTTTTAACTCTACTCTACTCTACGTATATAGTGCATTTTTAGAGTAGAGTTTAACTCGACTCGGCAAATTATTAGGTCGAGTCGACTTTAACTCGACTCCGTATATAGTGAGAGTTAAACTAGGATTAAACTCGACTCGACTCGCAGCATATACAATATGAATAATAATAAACAAAAAAAAAAAAAAAAAGTGAAATGTTTGATCCGTCTGGAAGTTTTTTTCGATTTTTGAAAATTCGCTCTGTAAGGAAATACGACCTTTTGAGAACACACTCCTCGTTAGTGTTTATTTCCCTTTAAGCCGGTATTCCATTATGAAAAAATGTTTATCAGCAAAACTATATATAGAGATAAAAATATAAAATCGGTGGTTGTGTGAATGAGATACCCAACTTTGTCAGTAAACATTTCTATTACAAAAAAGTTGTGGCTGTGTTAGTGTGATGCCATAATTATTGACAAAAAGTATCAAATGGAGTACTTTTTATTGCAACCCTTTAACACATCTATATAAATTTTGTGTACGACCAAAACCAACAAAAATGTTTATACAAGCCGTGCCAAGCAAACACTTAAGCTATAAAAATTGTACCCTATGGCTTAGTATTAGTAATGTATAAAATATTTCAGAAAATATATAAACACAAAACTAACACAAATGCCTAAAATTTTGTTTACATTTTTGTTGGTTTTGTGACATACCAATACCAACTCATAGAGCACAATTTCTGAGAGAGGATCGGTGTAAAGAGCGAATGGCACGGCTTGTATAAACATTTTTGTTGGTTTTGGTACGACGATAACATATTTCTCGCACACATTATTAATGGCTGGCAATAAACCGGCACACAAACAATTAATATTTGAGATACAAAAAAATAATAAAACGGCACAAATTAATGAGCAACAAACAAAAATTTCTTGGCATCACAATAATAATTTGGCAACATTTATAATTTTTTGGCACTATTGGAAGGGTACACAAAAATTATTTTTTGGCATCGAAATAAACATTTTGGGCGACAAAAATAATTAACTGGCAACAAATTTATAAATAAAAAAATTAAATTAGTTTTAAAATATTCTGGAAAATGGAGATCCCTAATTTAACTTAGGAGCCAGGATACGCAAACATGTCGCACTGCGTGCCACACGTAGGAGCGGATTATATAGAATCTATTAATGACACTGCAATATTTTATATCGATCCCCCATTAAATATTAAATAATACAAAATCGATTAAATTTAATTTTTTGTCTCGATTTGTTTTTTTTTTTTACTACTAAAAATTATTTTTTTCTGTTCCAAAATATTATATTTGTTGCCAATTTATTATTTTTGATGCTAATGTTTGTCGCCAAAAATTTTTTCCTGTATGCCCGTTTAAATTGTCCCATTATTAATTTTCATAGTACGTCAATTTTATGGTAAAGATATTTTTTATTTTTTATTCTGTGACGGAAAATAAATGAAAAAATAATAATTCTGATATGTGTGATAATAATATTTAATTTTTTAGATAATTTTGAGAGGTGAAAATATACGAATTAAGAATAACGCATAATTTCGATCATATTTGTTGGTCATGTTTTTGTTTGCTGTTAAAATTTATCTATGCGATTTTGCTATAAAATAGAAAATAAAAAATTTGTTTTTTCTTTGTCACTCTTATGTAACATTATTTTTTGTCTTATTTCATTTTTTCCAGCAGTCAGTAAATTTTTCATAATGGAATACAAGCATTAAGCCTAAATTCCATTGCGGATAAAAGTTTGTCAGTCAAAATGAAGTAAGATAAAAATATATAATAGATAGTTGTGTGAATGAAACACAAAATGAAGTAAGTCAACATTTTACCTACAAAAAATGTGTGTCTGGATTAGTGGATCGCCATAATTATGGTCGAAAAGTATCAAATCGAGATTATTTCAACATCTGCATAAATATTGTGTACGATGAAAAATATTTCTCGCACACACTAATAATTTTAATAGCACGGCGATTTTATGGTAGAGATTTTTTAATTTTTTGTTTTA
This sequence comes from Tipula helvola, assembly GCA_963556165.1. Taxonomy (NCBI): domain Eukaryota; kingdom Metazoa; phylum Arthropoda; class Insecta; order Diptera; family Tipulidae; genus Tipula; species Tipula helvola. Next base: position 178,541,879 of record OY744483.1, on the reverse strand, counting down.
TACGGAAAATTTTCGAAAAAAATAATTCTGATATGAGTATTAATAATAATTAATATTTTATATTATTCTGAAACTTAAAAATAATCAAATTAACACTAATACCTAATTTTGTTTAATAATTCTTGGTTATGTTTTTGTTTGCTGTCAAACTGTGTCCATCAAATTTTGCTACAAAAAAAGCAATAACAAAATATTTTGTCTTTGTCACTCTGATGGATTAGCTTTTTTTTGGCTTTTTCCAACTTCAAGTCAGCTCAGTCAATTATTCACTATGAAATTCGGGCTTTATGTGTGTTGACTTTATTCCTATATTTTTCGTTCTTTCATTATTGTAATTCTTTTATTATTGTAATCGTGCGGGTGCCATTTTCGTTTTCATAATATCTTTTTATATTTGTGTATTCTATTTTTAAGCTTTTTCCTTTTTCTGATACTAAAATATTTTATTTCATTACTCCTGGCTGGAAGTTGTCAATTACCTACCCAATAATTTGACAAAAACCTTTTAATGTATACAATTAAATAACATTTAAAAATATATTTTGAAAATTTTAAATAAACAATATTTGTTTTCATATTTTTTGATTTCTTTTTATTTGCTATATACATATCTATATACATATCTCTATATACATGTCTGTCTCTTGTTTACATGTTTGTACTCTATTTTTAAGCTTTCTCAGATATAAAATATCTTATTTTGTTATCATTATTAAAGTAAATTGGAAAACCTCACGGAAAAATCTTAGAAGTCAGGTGGAAATAAAAGTTTATAGATTCATTTCATTAGTTGTACAATTTCATTAGTATAGTTTGAATAAACTGATGTCATGCCTAACATTTTTTTAATTTTTTGATACTTTAAATAAAGCTTTTTAAAAAATATCGCTATCATTGATATACATATGTCAGATAAATTTTGTTTCATGCAAATAGCTCAAAAGAAGCAGTTGATCCAAAGTATCAATTTGGTACAAAGTATCTTTTCGGTATTCGCTCAAAAGTACCAACTCTGTATAAGCAGAACCATCTTGAGGTAAATAGAGCCGCTATGTCAAAAATGAACTTAAAATAAGGGATATAGAAACACTAAAAATTCATTAATTTTCATATAATAGTTGGTATGAAAAAACGCGATTTTGATTGACGATAAAACATGAATTAAAAGTTAAACCCAGTTAAATATTTTTTTATGAAATCGCTAACAAACAACTCAGTTAAAACACAGATTCTCAAATTTCCCTATTTTCCAGCAATAATCAAAATAAAATTAAGGAAATTAAATTGAAAAACATTCTACAACAACAACAATATGTATTAAAAAGAGAAAATTCAATTTCATGACGTCATTATATGTCCTCATCTAAAACTAATGGTAAGAAAAAAGACAACACATCTCCGCTCAACGGAGATGTGTTGTCTTTTTTCTTCAATCAAAATAAAATAAATCAGAAAGAGCCAAACAGAATAAATTAAATCAATACAATGAGTGCGAAGAAAACAAAACATCAAAACAATCTAACATGCTTTGCAAATTCAAAATAATTATAGAAACATAGTCGAACTCAAATTTGAATGGAGGCAATGAAAGAGATGATTATTGTATTGATAAAATTGTTTAAAAGAATGAGAAGCATTCGGGTATATTAAAATTGAGAGATATTATGTACATTAATAGGTATACAGATTTTGTGGTGTTTCATTTTCTAATACTTATACGTATTTTAGTATTTGTTTTATATACAATGGATTATATGGAAGATTAATTTATAGAACAACTATGTTGGATTAATTTTATAAATTTTTATATAATTTTGTATATATAGTTTTAATGTTTAATATATATCTTTATTATATGTAATGTATATATAAATATAATTAGATTTTGTCCGCCATTGAAGTGTTGTGTGTGTAGTGTGATATAAATGAAAACTTATAGTTAATGTTACGTCCCGGCTATACATAATGCATACATACTATGCGATTCATTAGTGTTTGTGATGGGAGGGTTTGGGGTGGCGTTTGTGTTTGTTGTGATGTAGAGCCAAGAAAGGTTATTTTTTTGAATTTTCTTTTTGTCTTGTTTAGTTCAATTATAGGTGACGTTTTGTTTGATGTAGGTTTCATAAATGGATTCATGACTGTAATGCGGGTAAGTTCAGTTAGGCTTGATTCGGTGGTGTTTGTGATTCATATTTTTGATTCATTAGTGTTTGTGATATGCAGAGGAATTTAAGAATAATTAGTGGATCAATTGTTTTTAAGATTATTTTTGACTAATTAAATGGTGATTGGGTCACTTATAGTTTGTGAACCGTTGGAGAATTTTTGTTACGCCTCCATCACATCTCGGAGGTGACCGCGGATTTTGTTCGTAAAGTCGCAGGGAGTCTTATCCCACAAGATCTTATAAGCACCCCATTGTACATTTTTGGTCTTGCTAGATTGCGAATACCTTCTGATTTCATTGAAGCCCCAGCAGGGACAGGTAAAAACTCTGCCTTGGCCTAGGCAACCGTTTATGTTCAATGTTTTTATTTAGTTTCGAAGCAATGATACTTTTAGTGTGTGGGAGCGTTGTTGTGCTGAAGAGAAAATTGAGGCCTGACTAATTTTTCAACAAATAAGAATGCTGTATCATTCAATGGGCCGAGATTGAGCATTGGCCTTGAGGAGTTGTGGCTTATAGAACACATAGCCAACCAGAATATGATTTACTGTGAGGAAACAAAATGTAAACGTAATTATATTGGATTGCCAATTGAACTCTGGAGAACCTTGTTATGTCAAAATTAGTGCGTTTTGTCGTTAATTAGAAAATATGGAGAAAAAAAAATATTGGTACTACAGAGAATAACAAATACGGTGGTTACTTCTTCCGTTAGCATCTCTTGCGGAAGAAATAAAAGTTTATGTGGCTGTATAAGCTACAACACTTCAAGGTCAATGTTCAATTTCGGTTTATGAATGAGGCAGCATTCCCAGGTATTGAAAAACAGTCGAGCCTCAATTTGCTCTTCAGCGCAATGATGCTCCCATACACAAGAAGGAGAATTTGGCACGAAATTTTATAAAAATATTGAACATGATTGGTTGCCTGGGCCAAGGCAGGGTTTTTGTTTGTCCATGCGAGGGTTTGAGTGAAGGCGGAGGATACTCGCAGTCTGGCGGGACCGGGAATTTGTAGTGGGGTGCTTGTAAGACCTTGTGGGATGATATTCCCTGCGATTTTGTGAACAAAATTTTTGGTCACTTCCGAGACGTGATGGAGACGTAATAGAGGTGTTCCAGTGGTTCACAAATTATAAGTGACATAATCACTATTTAATTGGTAAAAAAATGATTTTAGGAGTGGTTGATTTGCTAATTATTTTTAAATTTTTCTGCATATTACGGGTGCTGATGGATCGGGAATATGAATCGCAGGTACTGTTGAATCAAGTTTGGTTGAATTTGTTTGCATTACAGTTGTGAATTTGTTTGTGAAATTTGTATCAAATAGAACGTTATTTGTAATTGAATTGAGTAGGACAGGGGGAAAGTTCAAAAAAATAATTTTTCTTGGTTTTGTGTTGCAACAAACATAAACGTTACCTTGAGTTTTCTCATCGCAGGTACTAGTGAATCGCATAGTATAAAGAATTAAATGAAATGAGAATGTTTTTATGTGGATGCATTTTCATATTGATTACGTTTACGCATATGAAAGAGTACATAATAATATTAAACATAAATTTACATAAATTTCCTGGTGTTGTTTTCATTCGTTGTTTCATTTAAAGTGCTCTTTATATACCAAGAGCGACACATACGCAACACAAATATGTATTATGTTTTCGATCCAAATGGGATTCGAAATTCTTATATGAATAATTCGTATAATCGAGCGAAGTGAATCGAATTGGTCATATAATTCATATTAAATCATTATATGAATAGGTATTTCATATAACACGATTTTTTTGGGTATTTTGGTTTTAATACGGGGTAGTAGAGACAATGTAGAATTATATTAATTATTAAATTAATTTAAATGGAGTCTTATGCGTAATTATCTAATATATATGTAGTTTAAATTTAATTTTTTTTTCTATTTAACTTATTAATTACTTTATTATTGGTAAATTATCTAACTTGAACGGTATTTTTGGGATCAAGATAGAACGAGTCACCAAGTCACCATGTTGTTTTATAGGTTTGGTCTTGATGCAAGCATAGAAGGGGATGCGATTGGATGACGTGAGCTGTAACAACAAAATATGGTTGTCTTATAATTAAGTTTTAGTTTAAATAGGGTTCCAGAGCATTGCGGCATCCTCGTTGGCCAATGAAATGATTGGTGGGAATTGAATATTAAAAACAAATTTTTGTTAACCGTCAGATTGCTTCTGATTTGAGATTTTAATAATTCAATCAATTTAATTTTAATACTTGTATTTCGAATTGTTTAGTTGTTAATTGCTTATACTACAGCTATTTTGATGGTGGAGTGGTGCTGTCCTGAGCTTTGCATATTTTGCCGTGTACATTCCTTTTAAGGGATGAGTGTAGGAGTACAAATGGGAGGTGAATGGAATGGTTTGTTGTTGTGGGAGAAAGTATCAATTAGTCGATATTCTGATACTTGATAATATACTGCAGTCTTACCTTGTTAATTTTTGCAACAACCACGCCGTGTAATTTTCATTCCGTTTGGAATAGTTTCAAATCAAGTCTTGATCATAGAGAACTATTCTGCCAATAATTTTGGAAATTTTATTGGCTTATTTAATGTTTGTTTTGCACAAATTACTATTTATTTGGTTATCAAGGTATGACGGCAGGTATATTGGTTATGCTTTATAGTTTTACAGTTTAAATTGTGACGGGCATGGAAATACATAGCTGCAGTCAAGTCATGAAATGACTGCAGCAACAATATAAGTTGTGTTATATTTATCCTTATTTAATTGTGTTTATTTTATTATATTCTATTTTATTTTATTCTATTTTATTTTATTACATTTTATCCCACCTTCATCAGGGGCGGACTTATGTTGTCTTAGAGGAAAGTTGGTGGATATATTATTAAATTTAGAAGATGACTAGTATGACGAGGATTTTTTGAATGGGAAGATACTAATTGGATTTATTATACTAGGTCGAATTTTGAGATACCGCTCTATAAATTTTAAATATAGTTTAAATAAATGATTATAAATTCCTTAGAAATAACGAACATATAATTAAGTTGCTTTGAATTTTAGAAGGATTAATGAGCTTAATGATGTGTTTATTAATTACTTTTACTACAGCCATTTTATCAACTAAACCGGGAGGATTTTATAGTTAAATAATTTTTAGTTTTTAAAAATAGTATGATAATTGGTGACAATTAACTAATTTAGATTTTGATTTTCAGAAATATTCAGAGAAACACAATATAGATTTCCAGACACTTTGTGCCGAATTAATTTCAAATTTAAATCATTAACTGAGGTTGGGTAAAAATTTGTTTCTGCTACATATTATGAGATGAGATGAGTTGATTTTGCAGCTGGCGAGATTTGGTAATCGGGAGATATCCAATTATTTTAGTATTTCTGGAACTCCTTGGATCATGTCGGGTTCATCTATTATAATTATGTTTTATAATAATTATCAAATTACATTAATTATTTATATAAATATACTTAGGTTCACGAGCTCCAACTACATGAATTAATATTTGATTTGAATTTTCAGAAATATTGGTGACCATGGCGATGAATTTAATTAATTAGTTGCTTGATCTATAGTAGATTTAACAATTAAATAGTGCGGTTTTAAGCGCTGATTTAATAATGTGAATTTAAATTCTAAAAGTAGTATTTAATGATAATTAGCTGATTTCGACCTTAATTTTCAGAAATATTCGTGGAAATTCAACGCAGATTCCCAGAAATTTAAAGCATTTAGCGGACAAGTAGTTTTAGAAATTCTGTTGTTTTGATTTATATCCTCCTATATTACAGATCTTTAGTTCTGAATTCATACTTTAGATACTAATTTATGTCTTATAATTTTAATTTTGGATGCTGGTGATATTAATTGTAATTCATTACGAAATAGTTATCACAGAGCAAACTGCTATAATTTAAGTGGTAGGTGCAGGAAAATGCTTTATTCATAATAGTAGTTTTGAATTAACCCTAAAGCTCTTAACATATTTTGTAGATAATGTAAACAAAAGCAAACACTAAAATATAACGGGATTATTTTTGAAAAAATGTGTTTGTTCTTTTCCTCGTAAAGTTAGCGGTAAATTGAAATTAAAAAAATAAACATGCTTAAATAAAAATGTTGTGTATAAATGCACGATAAATAAAAAAATAGAGACTGTCAGGCTCTTGTTAAGAGGTTTAGGGTTAAACTGTAGTTTCCGGATCGGATTGGATACATTGGGATTCCGGGATGAACAAACCAGTTGCGGCACCCTATTCATCAGTTATTATTTATTAATTAATATAAGTGTGAAACTGTGAAGAGCATACATATAAAGGGATCTCTTTCTTAATTTACTGATTAATAACTTAATTTTCAGAATTTAACATAGTTCCAGAATTAATCATTTTATAAGGACAGTTACAGCCTAATTTAGCTCTCCAGTGTCAACAAAAAGTTAATAAGCTTGTTGTTTAGAAATTGTACTGTTTTGTGTTAACTATTTTACTATATTTATTACTAACAATTTACTAACTATCGACTGCATAGGTGGCTGAAACCGGGTCGAGTCTCTAATACTAACATTACTTTCCTATCCCTCGGTTTTGTTTTATGTAAAGGGTGTACGGTGGATCCGGCGTATCCGGGAATCTTGCTGAGGCTTGGTCGTACACCCGTATCAATCAATCAAAAATTAATAGGTATACAGATTTTGTTATACAAAGCTATTTATCTTTATTTTTCAGCAGAAAACACATCCCAAAATATTATTACACGATACACAATTCACTCGTTCTCGCAAACCAAATTATATGAGGAAATAAACCATACCAACTGTTTGGTTCTATTACATTCGAGCATCAAATGTATTAGTTGATACTTTTAACCTGATACTTTTAAAAGTACTCAATTGATATACTTCAAACCTTTTGAGTATCAGGTTAAAAGTATTCGGTTCGATTCAGTTCGAACATCACTAGAAAAGTTATATAATTAAAAAACTTCTAAAAAATGCGTCATGATGATTATGGCTCTATACTCTAGCTAGAAGGCTCTGGTTTTACTAAAGAGGAACAGTGAGGTTAAAAAACCTAGGCATAATTTTTAATGACAAATTGAAATTATATTCAGGTTGATACATACTTTATGTAGAAAATCATTTCGAATTCTTATTTCGAAGAGGTTGTGAATTTATGTCACCCTCTAATCCTCTATACTCATTATACTATTTAATTATTTAAACGTAGTTCCTTAGAGTACGCGTGCCAAATTTGGAATCCTTATACTATATGAAATATATTCCACAAAAATTGAACTGATTCAAAAAAATTCACTAGATTCTTATATTTCAAATTTGTTCCGTTTACCGCGAAGTTAAACTATAAAGTTATTATCCGTGTTTATTAGTCGAAAAATTAATTACTGATAAAATCGTTGAATCTATTCCAGTGTAAGGTGATGCTAATATTCTTATACAAGCACCCTTGATATACTACATCATGAAGGTCCGGTTGTATTCACACCAAATTTTTTTTAAAATTCTAAAACAATAAGGACAAATGAAACCATTTAGGATCAGCACTCTCGTATATAAAGCAATAAAACGCGACACTAATAAATTGATATAATCTTAAAGCGTCACGGTGTAATTAATTGATTAACATATTTGTCGGTATACTACAATTTTCGTAGATTTGACAACAATTTTCCCTACATAAACTTCCATACAAATTACCATCCAGCAATTCTTCAATTTTCATTATGTACATTGTGATTCTACACAGTATTATCCGTATGGATAATGTAATGTCTATCAAAATCATGACTTGCCCGTTAAACAGAAACAAAAAAAAAAAATTTTTTTGCCCTCATCGTCATCGGAAAATCTCCAGAAAGACGAACGTAGTAACAAATTTCAATCCCAATTTTTTATTGTTTTATCTCATTAACTTTAGCATTTTCATTTCGATGTGCGGCGATAAAAACAAGGGCCGTTCATACATTGGGATAGAAAATATAATTCACACACACATATACACAAAGACGAGTACTTAACGACAATTTTATTGAAGTGAATTTTCATTTCCATTTTCATGGTTTTTCCTGATTCTTTTTGCTTTTTTTTGTGTTGTTCTTCTTGTATACCTCATTTTGTATTTTGATTGTTTGCAATATACCAATGGGTTTGTAGTTGTTGTTCCGCTCTTTATACTATTCCAAGATAATAAATTGTGTTGAATTAATTTAAAGCTCATCTCATTTAGTCTTTTTAAAAGCTTTATACTCGTATATACAGAAATATCTAAATTTTAAGGATATTACAAATGAAATACGGTGACTGACTGGATAAAGAGAGAAATAAAAAGGAAAATAGGTTAGAGTGATTTAGTGACCCTACTGTACAATCACTTAATTAAAACCATCGGTGGTCGTATACATTATTGTGTACTACTTTATTATTTCAGTCCTTTGTACATCTTCTTCGGGATTTGCTTTACAAGATAATTTATGTGTATGTGTGTGTGTTTATATAATAAAATCTCAGTATAATTATACAAGAATTTTATTATAACAGGGATACAAATTTAACTTAATCATGTCATGCTATTTGTATTTATGTATCTCTGTAAACCAAAATGAGGGAAGTAATTACCACAAAACTTTGTAAAACATATATTGACTTAATTAAAATTGTAAAGTCAATGTAAACAGTGTACGATATATCTAAAGCAATTAAAATTAAATGCGCCATATGGTGTTGACCTTTTTTTTTAGCAATGTGCGAGGTTCATTAAAAATTGTCGTAAGCCGAATAAATAAATTATGTAGAGTAGTATGTGAAAATTTGTTGGTGAAATGGTAAAAAACATCCTTTTTTACGATTCCTTTCGTCTCTCAATTTTATATCGTTCGTGCTTCTGATATATCAATCACGATAATTTAAATCGATCCATTTTATCTTCGCAGCACTACAAAAAAAAACGAAAATATCGAATATTCATCATTAAATCAAAAATTCCTATCACAAATTTTTTTTTATATATTAAAACATCCATTAGATGGTTGGAAGAGGAGGAAAACTTAAAAAGAAAATATACGACACAACCAGAGGAAAGAAAAAAATCAGAATATGTATGTTGGCATGGATTTTGTTTGCGTCCTTTTATCTCTATAAAGTATAAACATTCTACTGCTGTGTTGTGATTCGAATAATAAATTCAGTTTTGTTATGTTATGTTTTTTTCCCATTTCCTTTTCTGCTGGAGTTCCTTTTATTTTTCGATCCTTTTCATTAGGGAAAGGAAGCTTCCTATATTTTATGTATGTACATACATGTGTGAACAAAGAAAATATGTAAAAAGGTTTTGTATTATTTAGGTTTTGGGCATGAAATATTCGTTTATTTCAATAAAATAAATTTACCAGAATCTTAAGTGGTATGATGGGTCAGTATGCTGCTGATGAGAAACGAAAAAAAGCAAACTGCATCAAATTAATGCTCACTATAGGAACTTGCTTTGCTTGCATATATTTATAGCAATAGCAGTATAAACTGTACATTTTAAAATCTGGGAATTTCCTTAGTCCAGGTATGGATGCAATTTTATTAAATTTTCCTAAAATAGTTAGCAAACAAAATTTCACTGGAGTGTAAAGCAATAAGAAAATAAAACAAAATTAACTGAACGTTGGAATGTATCGTTTTGTAAGTGACGGTCAAATACTTGTTTCTCTACTCGTAGGGAAATCGTAGGTGTTTTACAAATTTTTCAAATTTCCATCATAATCACAGAAATTCACATAAAATATACTCAATGACTCAAAATTCTTTGTCAATTTTGCTACACTCTCGATTCCAAAATTTAAAATCATTTTTAATAAATGATGAAAAAAATTAAAAAAAAAACGTTGTCTTTGTCTCTTATATGGGGCATCAGAATAATATTTTCCTCTGTACGTTTTTTTTTTACTGTTAGTCCATTTTTCTCATGGAATACAGGCTTGAGGAACCTATGTACTTTTCTGCGCGAGAACTGTCAGAAATCCAGCGAGATTTGAATACTAAGTACTATACTATGACTTTTATTTTTGCCTTTCAAAATGTTACTATGAGTTTATAAATGTTGGTGCAACATGGCACAACTTTTACGAAAAAAGATTAACTCGGTTACCTTGTTAGATTTTTCCACAAATGTTCACCAAAAAACATGTTGTGTATTGCTGCTATTTCGACGTGTTAACTGAAGAACAAGTGTAATCAAGACAATGTGTACTCTAAGCTTTAAGCTCGGAAATTATCATTTATTTGCTTCAAAAAAATTAAATTTTTCTACTCACCACCAGGGCAGCACTAAAACAAAAGAGCACTTTTTTGCTGAAATATCCCAAGTCAGTAACATGTAGCTATATTTTTTTTGATAGAGACAAACCAGATGAAGAAACCTTACTAAAGTCTTATCTCTGAGGTCTAAAGGGTAATAGATTTGTTTTTTAAATTTTGCCAAATAAATTTTTCACCCTTTTCATTGAATCGAATTCACGGATAAACGGAAAAATTTCATTTGGTTAACAAAAACTTAAACAATATCTGAATTTTTACACGTTTTCCATTAAGTCCAATTTAATACGCCATTGCTGTTCGTGTTAAGGTGGCCAGTTCATCTATCGTCATCATCGCTGTGTATGCTCTCAATGGTTCGAATTTGGAATATTTTGAAAGGATAATCAATTTCATCGACACAGTTGTGATGCCTTCAGTGCGTCCTAATGATCAACTTGTAATTGTGGGCGACTTTAATCTACCTGACATAGCTTGGCTTGATGTTGATGGTGTCTTTACATCGCTTTCCACTGACCAAAGGGCATTATACATTATTGACTACTTTGCTAGCATCTCAACCAAGCAGCTGAATCGTACTAGCAACAGTCAAGGGAAACTCCTGGACCTGTTATTTGCCAATGACGTCATGCATTCGGAGGTTTCATCATGTTTGGATTTCACCGGCTCCCAGAGCATCTACCACACACCAATTACGATAAATATTTTTCATATAAATTGTTCAATTGATTCCTTTTCTAACAAGTTTTATTTTAGTTTCAGAAATGCCGACTACGCTTCCTTAAACGAGTTCCTCAGCAATTCTGATTGGGACTTTTTGCAACGCGGCGGTAATTTAAATGACATCGTTTTGATGTTTAACGACATTCTCAAAAGTGGTATTGAAAGACACGTTCCGTTGGTTAAAAAAAAAACCGGCTTTCGGGAGCCCTGGTATAATAATAGATTGTTAAATCTGGAGAATCGCTGCAATAAGTTCCATTCATTATACAGGCGGTACGGGGTCCAATTTTATCCCAAATTTGATAACGCTCGCAAAGAGTTTAAAAGTTTAAATTGGTTTTTATATAACCAATACGTTGTGCGAATCGAGGAGGAATTGACATCAAATCCAAAGGAGTTCTGGAATTTTATGAATAGTAAGAGAAAAGTGGTTGGTTTCCCTACTCCTATGTCTTACCAGAACTCCGTCGCTAGTCAACCCGCGGAGATCTGTAATTTATTTGCTAGCTATTTTGCCTCAGTATACGAACCAGCCACGATGTCCCCTACCATTCCTTCATGCGCTAACAGTTTCGTGGAATTTAATTATTTTAAATTTACTGAGCAGGAAGTTTGCGATTGCTTGCTTAATCTTGATATTAAAAAGGGCGCTGGTCACGACGGTATTCCGCCGATCCTTATTAAGCATTGTGCCGAGAGTTTGTCCCGCCCAATTACCTTCATGTTTAATGAAAGTTTACGTATTGGATTTTTTCCTGAGCCTTGGAAAATTGCATGCCTCCATCCCATTTTCAAGGCGGGTAGAAGAAACGAAGTAAGTAATTATCGGGGGATTTCCATTCTTTCCGTTATACCCAAACTATTTGAATCTATGGTTCACAAGGTCTTGGTTTTCCATACCAAATCATTAATTTCTTCTGCTCAGCATGGGTTTTATCCAGGCAGATCCACAGTGACTAATCTAGTTTCTTTTTGTGGCAAGTTATTTAGCAGTTTAAACTCCAGGCAGCAACTGGATGTTATTTATACTGATTTTGCGAAAGCTTTCGATAAGATTGACCACTCGCTCCTGATCTCTAAATTAAAGAACTTAAATTGTCAGTGCATTCCAATTGAATGGTTGCAGTCTTACCTTTCCGACCGTTGGCAATCCGTTAGGATTTTGGATTCTAGTTCACATCTATTTCGCGTGACATCTGGCGTACCTCAAGGAAGTCATATTGGCCCTTTATTATTTATATTATTTATCAACGATATTGTTGACTGCTTTGAGTTTGCCAGCTGCCTCCTGTTTGCCGATGATATGAAAATCTTCGCCCGGGTCAACAGCGTGTCCGATTGCGTAAAGCTGCAAGATGATTTGGACAAATTTTGCAGTTGGTCTATTCGCAATAGATTGGGACTCAACGTGAGTAAGTGTAAGAGTCTTTCATTTTATCGTACCCGGTCACCTCTGTCCCATCGTTATCGTCTGTATGGTGAGGATGTAGTCAGAGTGGAGTTTATATCTGATCTGGGTATAATTTTTTCAGCTGATGCCACCTTTACTAGACATATTAACACCATTATTAATAAGGCATACATTATGTTGGGTTTTATTAAGCGGAACTGTAAGGACTTCATCGACCCGATTACTCTAACATCACTGTACGGTTCTTTTGTTCGTTCTATTTTAGAATATGCATCGCCGGTGTGGTCACCATCTTACCACTGTCACTCGGATAGAATAGAAAGTGTTCAGAAGCAGTTTGTTTTGTATGCACTTCGTTGTCTACCGTCTACACGGTCTGTGGAATATGTTCTTCCTCCCTACCAAGATCGCTGTAACCTATTGAATCTGCACCGATTAGATTGTCGACGGGTAGTAGCATCGGCATTGTTCATTTGCGATATTTTCAGTTCTCGAATTGATTGTACTGAGCTGCTTTCACGCTTAAATCTTTACGCTCCGGTACGTCAAATGTGCCCACGCGATGGACTGTTACTCATTAACCAGGTATCAACTAATTACGGTCTTTCGGAACCACTTTTGAGAGCATCGCGAGAGTTTAATTCAGTTTATGATGTTTTTGATTTCAACTTGTCCAGAGAGTCGTTTAAGAAAGCTTTATTTACATTTTTATGTAATAATAACTAAATAGTCGGCGTTTTCTATCTATCTTTTATTCCTTTTGTGTTGTATTTCATTTTTACAAATTATTTTTATAATTTTTTTTAACATGTTTGTATAACCGATTGTAGTCACTGTAGGCTATACATAATAATAAATAAATAATAAATAAATAATAATAATAATATTTTTTCATCAAACTACTACAGACACTAACGAATAAAATAAGCTTACAATAATTATTTTAGGTGCTTCAAAACGGAAGATCTGATTTTTTTAAATATGTATATATAAACCCCCCATTCATTGTTGCGACAGTTTTGTTATGGTTTCATTTAAACACAAACTTCATACACGTGAAATGAGGTTACAAATTCTATTGTGCCAATGAGTTGGTTATTTAAATTAATAAATAGGGGCATTGTATCATTCATTTTGTTTCATAAATATTGGTAAGATTAATTAACTAATTCATCAATAATACAAACCATAGCATAACATTTCGTGAAACTTCTGTTAAATTTGTACATTGATACAACAAAAGTTGTAAGATCAACCAAGTTTGTTTCAAAATGATGATTTTATGTTGCAATGCGTTAAAAAATTTATTAACTTTTTTAAAAAAAATATGAATAACGTTGTATATATTAACCCTTTCAAACGCCATTTAAAATTGACTTTCTTCCAAAAAAAAATACGTAGCACAATTATGCACTACTATGATATGGCATTGCTCATAAAACTGTAGTGTGAACATAAATACATAAGAGAACGATCACACAAGAGAAATGAGACAAAAATTAAAAATTACGGTTGGTCGAAGTGATGAAAGTTGATGTACAATATATTGTTCAAGGCGTTTGAGAGGGTTAATTTGTTAGTTTTTAAGAAATGCTACTCTTATCTAATAAGATTGAGTTTGTTAAATCAATCTACAAAGTTTAAGGATCCAGGTTATTAAAAAAATCATTGTATCAGTAATATTTTTATTGTATGCGTGTATGTTTTTTTTCAGTGTAAGAATATTATAAAAATCTGGAGGACCTTTATTTGGTGTAAAATAACCTGAAATAAAGTGAATTTACGGTGGATTTTAAATGGTTTTTAGATGTTTTGGTTTTTCTCAGTGCAGCACCGGGGCACAGTTTTGACAAGTATTCAATTTATCATCGCCATTTTGATTACACGTACTTACATTGCGTAGTCAATTAAAGTTTCAAGGGAAAACAAATTCAAATAAGTATAAAATTCGTAGCTTAAAATAGGCAAACCACATCAAAGTAAATCAACGGCACAATTCCTTATTTAACTTTTTTTTTTTTGTTTTGTTTGTTAACTCTTCGTTATTTTTCAAATAAGTACTCATGTACAAACAAAAACAAAAATAAAGAATAAGAAAATGGGTACACCTAATTAAGAGGTTTCGCTAACTTATAACACAAATAATTTCAAACAAAATATTAATTTAATTAGATATTTTTGTTGTGTTTTGTGTGTAAGTACATATATTATGTGTGTATGTTAACAAAATATATATATCCTGAAAAAAACAATTATCGTAAAAATCAAACGACGATAAAAGTTAGAAAATTCTTCTTCCATAAACATAGAGATAATCTCGCAAAACAAAAATTATCGTTTTCACCTTAGCAAAGTGGTTTTAATACAATTTGTTGTCATATTTTTGATTATTGGAAATTTTTGGGTAGGGATTTTTATGTTTATCTGGATTTTATGGGATTCGTATATATTTCGGTCGTTATTATAATATGTATAACTACATACACAGATATATAAAACTCACATGGATTCACAAGGAACGTATCCTTTAAAATTTCGATTTTTGTGGAGCAGAAATATTTTCATTTTTTTTTTTTATCGTCTTTTGTGTATTCGACTTTAATATTTTACGTACAGATAAACTTTCCACCGTAAAGTAAACATTTCATAGATTTTCAACAAACTCCCAAAAAAAAAAAAAAAAAAATTACTTCCGGTTAGATTTTGGATAAAATAAATAATTGATAAATTTTGTTGTTGTTGTTGTTGACGAGAATCAAACATCTAAGTCGTAATATAAATTCAAACGTAAACTAAGTAGAAATATCTAAAATCTTAAATCCTATCTGTCGTCTGTATGCTATTTAAATTTTAGATATTATCGAAATTATATCAGACTTTCTATTGTACATTGTATTATACTTATACGATACATACATAAAACATATAATTAGATTAAGGTAAACACAGAAACGATAGTTCAGCAACCTGGACAAGATTTAAACTAAACCATAAGGATTAGTATATACTCGTTTCGTTTGCGTATCCTCGATTTATCTTGGTTCATACATAAAAATTTTGTTTATTTAATAAAATATTTTCTTCTATATATTTACCAATGGTGCCTTCCAATCCAATCAACAATTTCATCATCGTCATCATCCGCATCCATATTGCTTCAACATTATAAATAATTCGTTTGTGGGTTTTATTATTCGTACACGCAGTATTTTGGGAAATTAAATTTTCCAGAAAAGCAAAAAACTTTTATTCCATCGTAATCTTGACCTGAAAAATAAAATATAAAAGACGATGATGAAAACATATCTATAAGAAGAAGCTAAATAAAAACAATATAATCCTTAATATTAAAAGTCAACATTCAACAGTCTTAAAAAAAACAAGAGAAAAAAAAAAATTAAAAAGGAAATTGATAAATTCGATTAGGATTAGAATTTTATTTTTTTGTTGGTTCTCTAGTATACAGTCTTTATAACATCCCTATACACATAACAATGATCAACAAATAAAATTAAAAATCCAAAAGTTTTTCTTTTAACCAATTTTCATCATCTCTATATTATAACAAGAAACAAAACAACAAAAAAAAAGTTTTTCCTTTTTCAATTTACTTTTTCCACATATTTCTCATCCCTCCCTCCCCCTCTCCTCCCGGTACACATAGTATATATTATATTCTGTATACACACTGTGGGGTAAATACTATTTTCTTTGTTTGCTTATAAGTAAGTATACGGTACTTCTAATTGACTTTTTAGCCTTTCTTGTATTATACACACACGTATGTATTTTATATCACATATGTACACCGGCAGTCTTAAGGATACACCTACGCACAATGAAGAACACAGCAATTTAAAAACAAAGTTCATCGGTTTTCATTTTATTTTCAACGAATGGTATGAGCGCAAAAAAAAATGAAATTGTGAATCTCTTTGATCGGTGAGTTACATAATTGATTTTCATGATTATATATTTCGAGAGCTTTACAATTTTTTATGATTAATTTATTTCGATTGGAAAATTTTGATTTAAAAATTTTGATTGGTAAAGCTTTTAATGGGGCGAAATAGATTAGTGTGCTTTATCGTGTTACAGCTACGTATTCGAAATTGATGGAAAGCGAGTGATTCATTTATTAATATCTGTGGATTATTTCGATGTACGTATTTTATTATAGCAAAGGCTTCTTATTAATCCTAAAATAAATTTGTGACCTCCAGTTATGAGATGAGTAGGTATAAAACCTCATCACAAATTAAAATCGTAATGAAAACCGAAAAATAACCAAACATAAATTGACTTGTTTCGATTGTTCCAGCTTCATATATTGGGCAAACAAGAAGACTATTCGACCAAAAGTTGGAAGAATACATAATGCTTGTATTTAATATGTATAACATACACGGATGGATAAATAGGGGGAGGAGTTATTGGAACTCCTTGGGGGATTTCCGCCCTTTGTAGTTTGAATGGATTGCAATTCTTTATTTATTTAGACGTTGTTGTGGTGTAATCTTTTGAACCACAACAAAAACCAAACCGAAAATAAATTGCAACCTAGAAAATGTCATGCTGTTTAGGCCATACCGTCACTAGACAAGGAATCATACATGATGCAACAAAAATCAAAGCTAGTTTCGAAAATAGAAATACTAATTATGATACCTTTTTTAAAGAAAGTTTTCACAATCGATCTCCCATGCAATAATCTTTTTTCAGAGGCCATTTTTGGTAAATACAGAGGCTGGCAATATTGAACACTTGGAACCATTTTTTAGCAAAAAATCGGCGAAGATTGCTTACCAGTGGCAAGTTGGGGACTATATAAAGCCAACAAAAAATTGTCCACTGTGGAGAAGGAGTTGCTCGTTATTGTTTTCGCTTTGAAACGTTTCAATCCCTTTATGTATGGTGTCAATTTTACGATAATTCCTAACCACCAGATCCCTAATATGGCTTTATAAATCAAAAAATTATCCTTACATTTAATGTATTGGAGGATCGAGTTAGATGAGTTTGATTTTGAAATTATTTGCAAACCGAGAAAATATAGTATTAATGCGAATACTTTGAGTATAATTCAATTGAAGACTGCTAATCAAACTAAGTATATTACAATGTTATCACTCGTATATTATTTATTATACCTACATGCTACATTGAAAAAATAAGTGTTTTAATTATCGATCATTTGTTTTAAACGAGAATTATTTACATTAAATCAATGATATTTGGAAAAACTGATTTTTCGTTGTACCTACCATTTAATGTTTGCCCTAAACACTTGATTGGAAAAAGTATTGGTGTCGAATACTTCAAATTTATGTAAAACTGTAAAAATGTTTCCAATGCAAACTGTAAGAAAAATTTAAAGTAGTGTTGTCCACAAACTTTAGAATAGTATTGCACAAACACTTCAATTTCTTGTAACTAACAGAATTCGAGCATAGTGTTTGCTACAAACAACTCTTATTACTAGCAAAAACTCTGTTTGTACTAATTACATATAATATACATTTATTGTTTCGGATAACAACTTCTAAAAACAAAAAATATTGGCCGTTGGTACAGTTATGTGATGCACATTTTTATTCGTTCATGCTTTTTGGAAAAGTTTCAGAATAAAAGGTGTATATTTTACAGTGAAACTGCTGAATTTGTTAATAAACGAGATCAAATTCGGAATAAAATTCCCTGTGTCAACATTTCAGAATTAGTGCCTCCAACAAATACAATTGGAATTTTCAATAAAAACAATGCAGTAATGGCTTATTGCAAAGAAAATTAAAACCAAAATAATAGTTTCGACCCTAATACTAACGATTACCTAGTAATAGATTGTCGAGAAATAGTGTGGGAGAAATTAAATTTTTAAATTTTCACAAAAACAATGCATTTTACAATGACAAATATAACGTTAATGCTTGGATTACATATGTGGTAAGAAAAGTAAATCATGGTTCAATATTTAGTTTTCAATTGTGAGTACAAATTAAGCTAGTTATTTTGAGGTAGATTAGGTGACATTTTTGATAAAGATTGCAACTTGCATCGTATAATAAAAAAAAACATTTTAGAAAGATATATCCAGAGATTATTTCTATAACTCTAATTGTTTCATTAAAAATAATGGAAGCCTTAAGAGGTGTCAGCGATCAAACAAATTCAATTTGAAACTTTTCAAAAATCTACAAAATTTTAAAAATTGAATGGATTTAAAAAAATTAAAGACTAATGAATTTAAAGAATCTAAAGAATTTAAATAATAAATTTAGAGAAAGGTTTAAAAATTATAAAAAATATAAAATAATTAAGATCTTAAACAATTAGAGAATTTAGGATAATTAACCAATTCATTGACTTAACAAACTTGGATGCAATTCTAAGGGAGTTCGACATACATATAATGTATCAATGAATTTGAGAAAATTTGAAGTATTTCAAGAATCTTAATAATTTTTATAAAAAAAAGAATTTAAAAATATTAAATAATTTAAAATATTTAAGAATTTTAAGGATTGTTAAATTAAAAGGAGTAAAATTAAAAGGGTTTTAAGAACTTCAATAATTTCGAAAATTTTAAAATTTAAAGAATGTAAAAAATTTAGAGATTTTAAAGTTTTAGATAAATTAAAAATTTTTTGAATTAAAGAAACGTTGTATAAAATTTAAAGGATTTGAAATATGAATTCTTAAAAATATTTGCGAATATAAGAAAAATTCAAAGAATTTTAAAGAATCAAGGAATTAAAAATTTTTGAAAATTAAAGAATTTAAATAAATGAAACAATTTAGTGAATTTTTTGTATTCTTTAAATTCTTCAAATTCAAAGAGTTTACAGAACTTAAAAAAATATATTAAAATAAACAATTTTAACTAACGATTCTACAATATTAAAAGGATTTAAATAATTTAAATTGGTCTAAGCAGTTTAATGACTTTAAAGAAATCGGAAGAATTTAATTAAATAAAACAATTTAAAAAATTTAATGAATTTAAAAAATTTAAAGAAAACAAACAATCTAAAAAATTTAAAGCGCTTAAGAATCTTAAAAAGATAAAAATTTAAAGGATTTAAACAAATTAAAGGACTTAAAACAGTAAAAAAACTGAATTTATGGAATATAAGAAGATAATTTCTTCTCTTTAAATTATTTAATTTTTTAAAGTTTATTTATATTTTTAAATTTTGCAATTATGGAATTTGCAGATGAATGAACCCTTATCTTTAAATTTTTTCTTAAATATTTCTTTCTAGAAATAATTTTATAAAGTATAACATCGTGTAAAATTTGAAGAATTTAAAGAAACTTGAGAATTTTTAAATAAAGAATTTTAAAGTTTAGAAAATTGAAGAATTTAAAGATATAAAGAACTCAACAAATTTAAAGGAATTAAAGATTGTTTAAAATTTAGAGAATTTAAAGAATTTAAAAAAAATAAATTTGAAACGATTTAGAAAATTTAGAGAATTTATCAATTTAATAACTTATAAATTTCAAAGAATTTTAAGATTAGTATTTAAAGAACTTAGAGATGTGTTTTAAAATTTAAAGGATTTAACAAATTTGGAGATGGAAACATAAATTATGATGATTTTAAAAATTCAAAGAATTTAAAGATTTATAGAATTTATAGCAAAATCTACAGAATTTGAAAAATTTTAAGAATTTATAATATTTACAAATAATTTATAGAGTTTAAAGAATTCTAAAGATTTCAAAAACAAAGAATTTAAATAATTAAAGAGTTTAAAAATTTTAAAAATTATAAATAACACTGCCCTGCAAAATTTTAAAAATTTGGTGCCACTTGACAATGAATAGTTGTTTCCGAAGTAATTTTTTACGCTGAATCCGAATCTGGGCTCAGAATTGCTCTATCACGTCAGGTTTATGAGATATTCTAACCAAAAGTGCAAAAAACACTGTTTTTTGACGTATTTGAGGTTATCTAGCACCGCGATTTTTTTTTCTTCAAACGTTCATGTGTGGTATCTTATAGCACAAGTCTTCTTCTTTCAAATGCCGTTGAGTTTGCTCAAATACGTCTTTTTTTCGCCGAGATATCGCATTTTCAAAATTGCATGTTCGTGAATTTGTCGGTATACTGTATAATACGATTCGCGGACTTTTGGTCTAAAACAATTTATCTAAACCAATTTGACTAAAGCAATTTACCTAAAATAAATTTAACTAAAAACAATTTATCTAAACACAATTTGCCTAAAATCAATTTATCTAAAAACAATTCGTCTAAAGCAATTCGTCTAAACGCCGCCCCGGTGGCACAGTTGTTAGCATGCTTGCTTTAAGCCCCGGAGGTCCCGGGTTCGATTCTCGGCGGGTGATGAAAAATCACGGCTGGTTAATGTAGGATCAATGAATTAATCTCTCATTATCCGTTAAAAAAAATGATTACGAAACTTCAATATGAAGCGGCCAAATCCCTCTATGGGATGTAGCGCCAGCGAAAAAAAAAAAAAAAAAAAATTCGTCTAAAACAGTTTATCTAAAAACATTTCGTCTAACTACAATTGATCTAAAAACAATTTACCTAAAAACAATTTAACTAAAAACAATTCGTCTAAACTCAATTCAACTAAAAACAATTCATCTAAAATCAATTTGTCTAAAAACAATTCTTCTAAAGCAATTTAACTAAAAGCAATTCATCTAATCCCAATTTATCTCAAAGCAATTCGTCTAAAAACAATTCGTCTGAAGCAATTTATCTAAAATCAATTCATCTAAAAACAATTCATCTAAACCCAATTTATTTAAAAGCAATTGTTAGTAGACAAGTTTTGTCTTTGCTAAATTATCTAGTCATAACAACTTTTGCTATTTTTTATGAGTTTACCGCTATTTATTAATTTCAACCGTTTAGACTATTTAATCAAAGAGAAATACATAGTTTTATTTTTAATATACACTAAAAATGTTAAAAAAATTCCCAATAAAAAACACGTCTTGTGTGTATCGGCATAAAATCAAAATGAAAATATAATTTTTTGACTGATAATATTCAAAAAATAATTCTATTTATGTCCAGTTCTACATAGCAAAGACAAAAACCTTACTATTAGCGGGAACTATCGGTAAAACCTGATTTACATTCAATCTTTCCGTTCTTTCCCAAAAGATAAAAGATTACAATAAATAAGCATTTTAGTATGATTTCCTTGTATTAAAATCAGAAGAAATACTCAAAAAGTAGTATTCAATATTATTTACTGCAACACTAAACTTTTTTTTCGTGAAAAAGAACGGAAAAACCTGAAAAAGATGAATTGGTTTGTCTTTTTTCGTTAAAGTTGCTCAAAATTTATAAAATCAAAATAACATTTTGAAAGGAAAAACGAAAATTTTGAATATGCCCGTCCCATTTTCATACAGGGTAAAATGTATTTGCACTTTTCTTCGTATTTCTATTCGTTTGCAAAAGAACGAAAAGATTGAATGTGTCGACTTGGAAGCGCTATGTAGGTTATGTACCTACATATTTCTAAAATTTAGTAAAGACACATTTTTAAAACCTTTTTTTGGAATGGCCAAGTTTAATCGGTAATTATTTTTATTTAAATAATTTTATATACATATATTGAGACGAATTCATCTAAAGAATTGTTTTTAGACAAATTGTTTTTAGTTAAATTGTTTTAGATGAATTATATTTAGACGTATTGTTTTTAGACGAATTGTTTTTAGATGAATTAATTTTAGATGAATTGCTTTAGACGAATTGTTTTTAGACGAATTGCTTTTAGATAAATTGGGTTTAGATGAATTGCTTTTAGACAAATTGATTTTAGATGAATTGCTTTTAGTTGAATTGAGTTTAGACGAATTGTTTTTAGTTAAATTGTTTTAGATGAATTGTGTATAGACGAATTGTTTTTAGTTAAATTGTTTTTAGATCAATTGTAGTTAGATGAAATGTTTTAGATAAACTGTTTTAGATAAATTGTTTTTAGGTAAATTGTTTTAGATAAAAATCCGTTTTCCGTATAATACACTACCTTTTATACCTACGATATATATGCACTTTTAGGTTAGAATATCTCATAAACCTGACGTGATAGAGCAATTCTGAGCCCAGATCGGATTCAGCGTCAAAAATTACTTCGGAAACAACTATTCATTGTCAAGTGGCACCAAATTTTTAAAATTTCGCAGGGTAGTGTTTTTATACAGAAAAATTCACGAATATGCAAATTTGAAAATGCGATATCTCGGCGGAAAAAAATGATATTTGAGCAAATTCAACGGCATTTAAAAGAGGAGGACTTGTGCAATAACATCACATACATGGTTTTTATAGAAAAGTAAAAACTGCATTGCTACATAACCTCAAATATGTCAAAAAACAGTGTTTTTTGCACTTTTAGGTTAGAATATCTCAAAAACCTGACGTGATAGAACAATTCTGAGCCCGGATTCGGATCCAGCGTGAAAAATTACTTCGGAAACAACTATTCATTGTCCAGGGGCAAAATTTTGCAGGGTAATGTAATTTAAAGAGAAAAATAAAAAGAGTTTAAAGAATTAAAAGTATTAAAAGTATTAAAAAAAAAAAAAACGTTTTAAAAGTATTAAAGATTTTAAAGAATTTTGAAAATATAATTTAAAGAACGAATAATTTAAAAAACTTAAACATTATTATTTTAATTCTGTAAATTTGAAGAATTTTGAAAATTTAAAGATTGTTTAAATGTTGTAAATTGTTTAAATTCATTAAATTCTTCTGTTTAAATTTTTTTAATTTCTTTAAGATATTTAAATGGCTTACTAAATGGTAGAAGAATTTAAAGAGAAGAATCTCAAGAATTTTAAGAATTTAAAAGATTTTAGAATTCAACGAGTAGAATTTAAAGAAATTATGGCATTTGAACTTTTTCCTTTATATTATAAAAGGCAAAAGGTAGGTTGGTTTTTTATATTTGTATATGTATGCATTTATTATATGAAACAACTACATATACAAATTTAAATTTGTTACTGTTTACTACTATTTAATCTATTTATTTATAACTAGTAATAACCAAGTTACTGGTTTACTGTATTTACCGCATAAAACATATTATTGAATTAGAGGTAATTTTTATAGAAATTTTTCAACATTTTCTGTAAACAAAAAACTATTCTTAAGAAAATTACCTTATTTTTTAGTCGCTTGATGAGAACCTCCTCTTAATTAGTAATTAAATCTTATTCGAAACGATGGCTGCTTTTAAATTCTGTTTCCGATGCAAATAATATTTAAACAGATTTCGAAGCAAGGCTTGTACTTGTAGGTAGCATAAAGTGATGTAAATTTATGTTGGATCAAAAAGCGATGCTAATAGCATATTATTAGTAAAAGAAAAACCAAAAAAACTGGAATAGGATGCAAATATTTTAATTTTATGTTATTCTTTCGTATTCAAAATAAAACTGGGATGGAACGGGACAGTGTTGCCTGATGAACACTTTTTTGTTTTGGTATCAAAAACTGGCTTCACATGCTTAATATTTTAAAATAAATATTTCAAAATAGTTTGTTTTTTAAATTCAGTACAATTCTCGAAATCTAAAATCAAATTTTGAAATTTTTCTCAAACGCTAATAAATAGATGACAGCCATGATTCAATAAATCCCAGGTTAGCACAATTTTTCAAACCTCGTGTTCGTGACGTCATGCAATTCAGATAAATATGTAAGTTATTCTTTTTTTACTTTTCGTTTTTTTATTTGTTGTTATAATTTATACGTAAAAGAATTGGGTGACGTCAAAAAAAAAAGATGGCCATTTGTTTACATATTTCGAGCTAACCTGGGTTTTTATTGAATCATGGATGATAGCAAAGAAAAAAGATATTCTGCATTAAGCCTGAATTCCATTGTGAAAAATTGACTGAGCTGACTTCAAGTTGGAAAAAGACAAAAAAAAATAATCCATCAGAGTGACAAAGACAAAGTGTTTTGTTATTGTTTTTATTATAGCAAAATTTGATGGACACATAATGACAGCAAACAAAAACATAACCAAAAATTATTAAACAAAATTAGGTATTAGTGTTAATTCGATTATTTTCACGTTTCAAAATAATCTAAAAAATCAATTATTATTTTTACTCATATCAGAATTATTTTTTTCGAACATTATCCGTCATAAAATAGAAAATTAAGAAAATCTTTCCCATAACAATGCCACACTATTATTTTATGTGTTTTGACAGCAAACAACAACATAACCTAGAATTAATTAACAAATTAAGTAGTATGTTTTAATTCAATTATTTCAAGTCTCAAAATTATCTAAAAAATTAATTATTATTATTACTCATATCAGAATTATTTTTTTCCAATATTTTCTGTCTTAAAATACAAAATTAGAAAAATCTTTGCCATAAAAGTGCCGCGCTTAAAATTATCAGTTCATTGGTGTTTTGACAGCAAACAAAAACATAACCAACAATTAAACAACAAATTAAGTTTTATGTGTTAATTCAATTATTTTACGTCTCAAAATTATCTAAAAAATTAATTATTATTAATACTCATATCAGAATTGTTTTTTTCGAAGATTTTCCGTCATAAAACAACAAATTAAAAAAAAAATATCGCCATGCTATTAAAATTGTTGGTGTGTGCGAGAAATATTTTTCATCGTACACAATATTTATGCAGATGTGTTAGTTGAAATGATCTCGAGTTGATACTTTTCAACCATAATTATGGCGATCCACTAATACAGACACACATTTTTTGTTAATAAAATTTTGACTGACTTCGTTTTGTGTTTCATTTACACAACTACCGATTATATATTTTTATCTCACTTTATTTTGACTGACAAACTATTTTTCACAATGGAATTCAGGCTTTAGTTAACAATTGAAAAATTATTATTTTTAAAAATTCGGAAATTCTATACCATGTGAGAATGCCCAAAATTCGAAAAATTTAAACTTTTTTAGAAATGATTTAGTTTCAGATTTTATTAAATTTTCGGGTTATCAGAATTTTAATTGTGAATTTTGTAAATTGGTAATCTGGAAAATTAAAATTTTCAAAGAATTGAGGGACAGCTATATAATATATTATAGTACATACAATTAATTTACAAAATTTAGAAATTTGTACTTAAAGACTTTCAGAATTTTGGAAATTTTGAAAAACTATGTTTTGCTTTAACATTTATTTTGAGGTTAATAATTAAAAATTCAACATTTTAATAAATTCAGTACAATTATTTAGTACAATTCTACAAGAAACATACATCTCCCACATTTCGTCTGTCGGAAAGAGAATTAAGGGTAGAGGAGATGTTTAGAATTCGAAATCCTTCAGCATGTTCCGAAGAATGAAATTAAGGAAAAGTGTAGTGATAGGATGGATCCCTGAGTAACACTAATATTTAGCGCCATCCACCACCACTTGGATTCTACGGCAAAAAAAAAAAAGAATCTGAGAAACCCGTTTACTATAAGAGGTCCAATTGCTCTCACCGATCTATTCACGTCGAAACTCCGCAGTGGGATTCTAAACTATTGGGGTTCTTTCAGCTATTTAATCATAAGGAAATATTCGAAGTGACTTTTCGCTCTTCTTGCGTACAGAATAAACATTAGCTTTTTTCCAACTAGCAGTGGAACAGAATAACTAAAAGTTTAGTCAAAGATTTGTAGTAGTTTTCAGTATTAATAATGTTTTTATACTCTCTAAATTCAGAAATTAAAATTTTAAAAATCCTCGGGCTAATTTTATTCTATAAAAAAAAATCATATGGTATCTTGGCAACTTTGAAATTTCATAATTTCCAATCCCTAATTACAATATTGCCAAGTTCACAATAATGTTTTTGGTTTCTTTGGTTTTTGATATTACGAAATTCCCTAATCCAAAAAAAAAAATGATTGAGGTTTTGAAGGACAATGGGCTAGATATTCGATACTCTAGCAATTCGCAACTCTGTAAATATGGCGGATTTGCTAATCGCAAATTTGCGTACGTAAACTACTCGATTATTTTAGCAAAGTAAAATATATTTTTGTATTCAGCACAAACGTTAAAGTGCGTTATCTGCTTATCTGAAAAAAAAAAAAATGTACGCACTAATAATTGATCTCTTGTATCTTACGTTATGCATTTTTTGATGTATTAAAATTTTTGGTCATTTATTCGTCAGTCTATTGGTGCGTGCGATACAGTTAACATAAACTAAATAATAAACTAGTAATCATAATAAATAAAGAATATTGAAATAATAATAAGTGTATTGCTTTGGTAAATTTACAAAAAAATACAACAACAATTGCATTAAATAAATCCAAAAAAGATTCAGCTAAATCCAATTATTTTTTGAATTTACTTAAATCAAATTCGATTTTTAGTTTCAATACCTACCACTAGAATTTGATTCATATGAAACACATCAAACAAAAATTAAATTCAAAAATAAATCTTTGCCGGTTGCTTTCTGAAATTTTAAATCCAAACCTAAATCTAATCCTTTTTTACCAAAGCAATACACTTAATAATTTTATTACGAACATAAAATTGGCGCAGTTGATTAGTGGAACTACTATGCATAATATTAATCTTAAATTGTATTCAACTTCGATAAATAATCATAATAATAAGTGCCGTTCGTTTGTGCCAAACAAACCGCGTGGGCAATCAATAATAACAGTACGCCGATAATTATCGTATGATATTATATTTGTGCCGCATATTGCCGTGTAATACACATTCGTATAATATTTAATTTTTTTTTTTTTGTGTGCATGTGATGAAAGTGGAAATCACTTCAAAACTTGAAGGATGGTGATCATATCTTAAAAGACTCGAATTATACCTGCAAGCCAATGAACTCGAAGGCGAAAACAAAACACGTGCAGTGTTCCTGACTTTGTGCGGCCCTGAGGAACCAGCTACAAGATGCAACATTCGCATCATACGTAGCAGAATTAAGGAAACTTGCAGCTGATTGCAAATTCGAAAACGCCATTGACAGAATGTTGAGAGACCGAATCGTATGTGGGCTCAGAGACGAATCGCTTCAACGTGCTCTTTTTGCTGAATCAGATTTGACCTTAACTAAGGTCATTGAGAAGGTATCAATATCTGAAGCAGCAGCAATAAATCAAATCGAAATTCGTCGCCCTGAATGTGTACGGCTGATTTCAACGAAAAAACCACCATATTTTAATAAAAACCAATCGTCTCGCCATTGTAACGGTTGTAGTGAAAGTCACGCGCGGTTTATCTGTCCTTACCGTAATGTCGTATATGTTCTAAATGTGGCATAATAGAACATCTTCAATATGTCGATCCACTACACCAGTATCATCAAGCCACCATTCAAATCTGCCAAAGACTTGGCAATTTAATCAACGTTCCTCCTCCAATAAATCGGAATACATCAATCAAATAGCGCTTATCAATTCTTTTAAATAATCGACCTTGTAATTTTGAGGTGGATTCTGGATCGAATTTTACGATAATATCAAAGGATACATTCAATCATATTTGGTCGAACTCAAAACCAGTTATCCAGCCATGTGAGTTAAAATTGGTGGACTCCCAAAGAAATGCTATTCCAATTGCTAGTGTAATAAATATCGATATTCACTACAATAATGCTTTAATTGAAAAACTTCCAATCGTCATAGTAAATGGAGAAAAATCTAACGTACTTGGTTGCAACTGGTTTTCGTCGCTAGGTAAAGCTAAACTCGACCGTCTTCAATCAATCACAGGGTATCTTGGAACCTGTTGAATATTCAGATTATACCACTCCAATAGCTCCAGTTCTTAAACATGATGGAAGTATTCGCATATGTTGGGATTATAAATCTACATTAAACAAGGCTTTGAAATCACACACTCACCAAATTCAAACGATAAGTTAGCTTTTATCCTCGTTCAAGGGAGGTAACAGTTTTGTAAAACTTGACTTGGGACAAGCTTACCAGCAACTACCAGTTCACGAGGAGTCGTCCTTGCTCCAAACAATAGTTACCACAAAGGGGGCATTCCGAGTCAAACGCCTGCAATTCGGAATTTCCTCCGCTCCAGGAATTTTTGAAAGTCTTATTGAAAATATAAAAAATATCGAAGGAATTTTACCGTATTTTGACGACGTCGCTATTTCCGCAAAAAACGAAGCTGAATTAACCGCCCGTCTCGAGGAGGTTCTTGTGCGTTTCGACGAATATTTATGTCTCTCTAAAGCCAAATGCATTTTCAAATCTCCGTCAATAAATTTTCTGGGTTATAAAATTCATTCATTGGGGATCCGATCTACCGATGACAAAATAACAGCCATCAAAGATGCACCAGAACCAAAAAATAAGCAACAACTTCAAGCATTCCTTGAATTGCGAAATTTTTACCATTCATTCTTGCCGGACAAAGCTAACATCGCTGAACCTCTGCATCGTCTGCTTGATAAAAATCAGTGGTGGGAATGGAATGTAATACATCAAAAGTCTTTTGAGGACTTGAAGGAATTGTTATCATCAACCAGCCTTCTCACACACTACCATGAGAAGCTTCCACTCATTATCTGCTGTGACGTGTGTCCTTACGGAATAGGAGTTGTTCTATCTCATCTCATGGAGGATTGCACTGAACGACCAATTGCTTTCTACTCAAGAACCCTCAAAAAAGCGGAGAGAAATTACGCACAAATCGATCGAGAAGCGGTAGTCATCGTTGCTGGGATTAAACAATTTCACATCTACTTGTATGGAAGGCGGTTTACGATCATCACCGATCATCGTCCATTGATTGGGTTATTCAGTTCCGAAAAACATACACGTACAGTTGTATCAGCCCAAATGCTTCGACGCCGAGTATTCCTGAACGCATATGACTCCGACATCATTCATCGTTCCGGCACAACAATGGAAAATACCGATTTTCTTAGTCGTTTTCCTAACGAAACCATTAGAGTACCCGACGAGGAAAACGAAGAGGTTCTAATGATTGAATCCATCATAAAACCAGCCCTAAGCGCCTCTCGAATATCACAAATGACAACTAAAGATTCCGAATACAACCGTGTACTCAACTGAGTGTTAAAGGGGTTTTCCAGAAAGGTTAGTAAACGATCAAACAAAATTAAAGCCTTTCTGTCTCCGTAGGCATGAAATCTCCACTCTCAAAGGCTGCCTGTTGTGAGGCAATCGCACCATCATCTCTCCGGCTGGCCAAACAATCATTTTGGAAGCATTGAATTCCGGACATCCTGGGATAGTGCGAATGAAAGCCCTTGGTCGCAGTAGTTACGTATGGTGGCCGAACATCGACAAATACATCGAATATCTGGTTAAAGCATGCACCGCTTGTCAAGAAGGCAGACCTGAGATGCCCCGGGCTCCAGTTCATCCGTGGGAGCCAAAATCAGTCCCATGGTCACGGCTACATATTGATTTCTCTGGACCATTCCAAAATTGAATATTCTTCGTTGTAATCGATTCGTTCTCAAAGTGGTTGGAAGTCATTGCTGTCAGAACAACATCGTCGGTTTGTACAATAAAATCACTACGGACAACAACCAAGCAATCGCCTTCTGAATTGCTTTTTAATCGGAAAGTTAAAACATATTATGACAAGCTCCATCCAGTTAATATACATAAAAACGCCGTCACATCAAAATCGTCTCCATCAAACCAACAATCGGTTCCTTTACCAGCCCGACACAAAATTCAAAAGATATGTACCATAAAAATATTGATGTGAGTTTTGGGCTTTGTTTTTTTTCTTTCTTTGTTGATCACAACAGTCTAAAGTGAAACCACAGAAATGGAACCAAATTAACCAAACCAACGCAGCAACAAGAAACAATTTGAACCATGCGATAATAATGTCCCACAGAGGATCCATATCAATATTTACACTGAACCATTTTTAAACGTATTCACTTTAAATTGTTATTTTATTATTTTCAATAACATCTTTATTGTCGCCTTTGCCGCTTTGCCACTTATTGTCGCCTTTGCCGCTTTGCCACATAAATACAGCGCACATACCTTTAAAATGAAAAACGTTTTAAATTCATAAAAATAATTGTGTGTCATTTAACGTTTGTTCCATATTTTGACAACAACAATTCAACAAAATAAACATTTTAACTCTATACTAAAACATTTGACATACATACCTATACACTGTATAGACGTACGAGGTACAACATTCAAGTAACACAAATGTGTTTTTTTTGTCTTTCGGGAAAAATCCCATGTGAACATAATCATAAACATAATAATTTTCTATTTTATTTTGATAGGTTATGTTCACATATTATTATTGTTCATTCATGGACCAACACGAAAAATTGGTTTACATTTTTATTTTTAGTTCTTGCTGTTCCACAATATGATATTTTGAATATTTCATTTGCCCTATGAACAATAATACTATTGTTTATTGTAAATACATAATTTTGTGTATGATATTATGTATTTGTTTAGTGCCCGGGGAAATATATTCAAATATCGTTTTAATTTCAATACAGTGTGTCGTAATATTTTATTTTTCCAAATATTGATCAAGAAATACAATCGAAATTCGATTAGAGTGGATAATTCGAGTTCAATGCGAAATTATTTTTGTGTATTTTTAATATGATTTTTAATAGTGTGTTGTTCTCGTGAGGGGTGACGGCAAAATATAAAATGAGCGGCTGTAAAAATAAAGGGACCATCAAAAATTATTGTCCTTTTTGGATCATTGTTGCCGTTTGCTGTATGTTGATTATGTATTTTGAAGAAAATTTCATTTTTTATTTTTGTAATAACTACTGTGTTTATGGAATTTGTATCGAAATTCGGGGGTATTGTGTTAAGGGATAATAAAAATAACCATTGTCGATTTTTTATTTTTTTTGATGAGGATGCTAATAAGAAATAATATAAGAATTGCCTAAAAAAAGGATAATACAATGTGTAATGGTATTTTGTGAAGATTTTTGTCTTTTTATGTCATTTTGTATTATTTTCTAATAAATGATGAGTTGATGGGTTTATTTATTTAAGGCGATGTTTTATTTATTTGGAGTACCTACAGTGAGTGGGTGTTTTGCTTAAACTATTTAAGGGAACAAATTGAATGGTCAATTATTAAAGAAATATTGGAATAGTATCCTTGTTGAAATTATTTTAGCCATTTTTTGTTAGTGAATTTGATTGTAATGAGCTAGCGAGTCGTATTTAATCACTCAAAGTAATATGACGGAACTAGTTAAGTGGGTCAAGGTTGTTTACCATTAAAATCGATATATACGGAGGTTCATAAAGAATGAGGTGTACTCAACTAAATTTTTTTGATGATTTGGAAGAAAGCGGTATATTGCTTTATGATCAGTTTTATACTTAGTACCCAATAAAATTAGACTCTAAGCTCTAACTAATGAAACGAAATATTTTCTATTTTTTTCAGAGTTAGAATTCCATTAAAACAAATGAATCTAAAATGGATATATTGAGTTGTAATCCACATTTGCCTAATTAAGTTTACTTGTAATAGGGACTAGTTTTTTTTACATTTAAATTGTAAGAGAATATCGCGATTAAAAATGGTGCTGTGTTTCAATTATGACTTTACCGAAAACTGTTCAACTGCTTTAGCGCATTTGCATGAAAATTCAAAAGAAAATTATTAGTTGTAAATTATTTTCTTCTTAGGCTGCGGACCAATAGTTGGGTAAATTAT
Organism: Tipula helvola; assembly: GCA_963556165.1. Taxonomy (NCBI): domain Eukaryota; kingdom Metazoa; phylum Arthropoda; class Insecta; order Diptera; family Tipulidae; genus Tipula; species Tipula helvola. The sequence continues at coordinate 178,509,515 of OY744483.1, read as the reverse complement.
TTAGTACAGTAAATTTCAGTTTTACTACACATTTACCTCAATTAGAATACAAAATATGGTTTGGAGCTGTTGAAATCGCTGCCTATCATGTGCCGAAGGAAACGCCAAATATCTTTTATTGTTTTTCTTTTGTAAAATAAAAGTAACATTTATTTTATTTTCTTTGAGTATCAAGAGATGATTGAGTTGGAAATTTTACCAAAAATCACTGAATCGTCAAAAGTTTACAACAACGTGATTAATTTTTTTTTCTCATATTTTACCCAACATTTTAGTGCAGTATTTCAATTTACCCTGTACACTGTTAAAAAGTAAGTAAAATAGCAATTGGTCCGCAATTATTATCGCAATATTTTAAGCACCGTAGTAATTTAATCAAGATCACAGACAAACGTTCAGTTTTTTGACGTTTCGTTTTTCATTAGTAGATTAACTTAATCTTCGTTATTCACACTATAAGAAAATCTAGATCTACTAGTTAATCGAAATCAATAATCTCTAGTCTAAAAATAAGTCGCACTACGAGTATTACGGCATGACTATTAAAGATTTCAAAGAAAAAAATCTTTTGCCGAATTTAAAATCGAATGGATGGAAGAAGATCTTAGATTACGGCAAATGTAATTAGCAGAAGACAAACGAAGTGTCAATAGAGTTGATCGATGTTTTACATACCATTCGACATAGTTGAGTAGACAACTATGGAAATGCAACCATAAAATGTAGGACTATAAAAGCTACTTAATTCATGATTTTACGTTGTTATAGCCGGAAACAAATAAATTTTTACGCTAAACCAAAGTTTAAATTGAACGCCTAACCTTCAATATTTGAATTTACTAAACCATCTTCGATACCTTGTCTGGAAATGAAACTAAGAACAAAATGTAGACTATTGCTGTCTTATGCAAATATTGGAGATATCCTATTGGAGCTGAGAATGTTATATACTACGAAATACAATAATTTTCTTTTTCTACTTTAACTTGAATTAATTCGATCCTAAAGATCATTTAATGTGTTTTACAGATTAATTGTTTAGGTGTCCAAATTTTTAAGTGGTTGGAGATGTGGAACCATTTTTGAAACCCCTTGAGCCCTCTATAATAAAGTTGAGTTAGATTGTCCTACTTTACAGCCAAAATCTTGTAGATACTTTTTTATGAGTGAATTGAAATCCTCTTATGATAAGTTCTAGTTTTAGCATTCTTTTCACAATTTGATCACAAATTTTTCATTTTAATGAAATATTTTTGTTACATATTTTTGATTTTAGAGAACCTAAAAATCCTAAGCCTACTAATAGTACGCAGCTCAAGCTAAGCTAAATTTTAACGCGGTCTCCAAAAAGATGCAGATAAAAAACGAGCTAAACAAAATGTATAAAGATTAATTTTGACACTTCTCAAATTCGTTATTTTTTTTAATGGCGTCTACTTATTTGAATTTCAAATAATTTTTTGTAAAATGTTGGTGTTTTTTTAATTAATTAAGAGTTTTGCGTTATTTTTGGAATTTTGCATTTTGGACACTTGATATTGATCACAGGTCTATATTAATCAAATTACAATAGAAATGATCACTTTGAAATTGATAAATGTCAAAATTTAGGGTATAATTAATGTTCCGTGCATTTAATTCGGTGCGAAATATTGTGGAGACTTTATAGTGGTGACATCTATATTACAATCCGAAAGGCATTATTTTAAAGAATTTTTACGCGTGAACTCTGTACCGGTTAGCGAAATCGTGGTTTTGGAGAAATTAAAATATGTATTAGAAAAATGCAACGAACGTAAGTAAAAATAAATAAAATTTTAATAGGCTCGCTATATGCACTCGCATTTTACAATATTCCTTGGTACTAAAAAATACAAAACTCGCCATCTACAAAACAAAAAAAGAACAATTTTAGTTAAATTAGCGGTACAATTTTGAAGTTTTGTTTAGTTTAGAAAAATATTTCATGGTGAGTAGACGTGCTTCCCGGCCCCGGGAATTCTAGTCAAAAACATTTCAGTCAAAAAACAAAATGCATTTCAGTCATAAAGTTTCCCATACAAATATAATGACTAAAACTCCATTTAGAAAGGAACTTCAGTCCAAAACAAAAGGTATTTCAGTAGGAAACCAGGTTGACTGAAATGCCCTTTGTATTTTAGGCTGAACAACTTTTTTGAAAGGTATTTTAGTCACAAATTTTTTGACTGGAATACCTTTTGTTTGGTTGTTTTTTTTTACTGAAATGCCTTCGTAGACCTATACGTTGCCTCCGCAGCCCCAATCAAAGCAGTTCAGTCAAAAACATTAAGTAATTTCAATCAAAAATTAAAAGGCAACTCAGTCAAAATAGTTTTAGCCTGAAATGCCTTTTCAGAAGGCAGTTTAATCAAAAAACTAAAAAGGCATTCAAATCAAATTTTTTTGACTGAAATTCCTTTTGTATTTGTGACTGAAATACCTTTTGAAAAAGTAATTTAGTCAAACAATTAAAAATGAATTTCGGACAAAATTGTCCTCGGGGAATTCAATCAAAAATAATTCAGTCAAAAAACAAAAGGCATTTCAGTCATAAAATTTCCCATACAAATATTTTGACTAAAATCCTTTTAAAAAAAAAAAATTCAATCAGTTTGACTGAAATACCCTTTGTGTTTTTGGACTGAAGGACCTTTGTTTTTTTTTCGCTGGCACAACGTCCCATAGAGGTATTTGGCCGCTTCATTGTGAAGTATCGTAATCATTTTTTTTAACGGATAATGAGTGATTAATTAATTGATCCTTACGTTAACCAGCCGTGATTTTTTCATCACCCGCCGGGAACCGAACCCGGGACTTCCGGAGCTTAAAGCAAGCATGCTAACAACTGTGTGCCATCGCCGGGATGGCAACGACCTTCTTGAAAAGTAGTTTATTCACAAATTTTTGGACTGGAATACCTTTTGTTTGGTTGTTTTTTTTTTACGGAAATGCCTTCGTAGACCTATATGTTAGCTTCGGCGTCCCAGTCAAAAGCATTTCAGTCAAAAACAGAAAGGAGTTTCAGTCAAAAATTAAAAGGCAACTCAGTGAAAATAGTTTAAGACATTTATGCCTTTTAATAAAAAATTAAATTTAGTAAAAAGGCATTAATGGGTCGGAATGCCGAATATCGAAAGACCGAATGTCGAACGTCCAAATGTGTCGAAAAGCCGAATGTCGAAAAGCCGAATGGGTGTGATGTCCAAATGTGTCGAAAGGCCGAATAGGTCAAAAGGCCGAAAACCGAAAGACCGAATGTCGAAAGGCCGAATTTTCATGAAATTTTCCTTCACTTGATTGATTGATATGAATATTTAAAACCATTGAATTTATTTCTTAATGTAAAATAATTTAGTTAATTTGAAAATACGTGCTAATAAATCCTGTGCATGGTAGCAAATTAATGTGATCAAATTTTGTCGAAAAAACAAATGTATTTCTTTTTTTTTTTTATAAGTAACTAGCTGAGTTACCCGGCGTTGCACGGGAGGTATATATGTACAGTTGCTGCAAAAATAATAGTAGTGCTACATCATAATTGCAACATATTCGAATTTTTCATACTTTTAAACAAAATTATGATATTATTTTCTTATTATGTAATAAATAATGTAAATTTGGAAAACAACATTTTTTAAAAATTATGCTTTGTTTTCAGGCAGTTTGTATTGAATAATCTTGATTCATTCACTACTATTATTTTTGCTGCAGCTGTAATTCAAATACCTTGATTGTTATGCAAGAATTCCCTCTTTACATCGCTGTAGTTGCAATCACATATGAAAATAAAATTATAAGTAGCTGTATTCAGTAACGGATGCCTCCGTCAATGCATCCAGGCGAAATTTTGTAATGATATTATTGGATATCCTGTTTGTGAGGATGGTTGTGAGGATGTCATTTGAAAGCATGAGTTGCATTTTGGAATATTTTGTAGAAAATGTCTGGATAACTCAGTAGTTCCGGAGACGTAAGCTAGAAGAGGTTCAGGTGGATCATCCAAAGGAGGAAAATTCACTTTTCCATTTGAATAACACATTCCAGGCGATTCATTGTGAAACTTTAAAGCATGACAATAAAAACAAATGTTTTCCATTTGCCCAATTGAAACATTGTAATCATAGTCTTTCTCGTAATTGAATGCTGCTAACTTTAAATCACCTTTAAAAGTTTCTATTAATCGTCCATATCGTAACCGATCGACTTCCAGCCGGGCCTCACGATGTTCAATGGTTTCAGTAGCTCTAGAAGAAGACATCCTGCTTCGAACATTTTCAAGTCGTGTTTCACGCTGTTCAGTTGTTTCATCAGCTCTTGAAGAAGACATCCTGCTTCGAACGTTTGCAAGTATTGTTTGACACTATTCAGTTGTTTCATTAGCTCTAGAAGAAGACGTACTGCGTCGATCATTTTCAAGTCATGCTTCACGCTGTTCGCTTGATTCAGCCACTCTAGCGGCTCTAATCTTCTTCGACTTTGCAGTTACCTGCCCAATTGATCTTTTTTTCGGTGGCATTTTTAAGCAAAAATGAAAAGTGTAGCTAATTAATCAGGAATGACGGGCATTCAAAACAGAAATTAGTATTAATTTATCAAAACGATTTTAATGTTCACTTCGATACGTTTCACCGCGAACTGTGTTTGAAAATGTCTTTACGGAATTTTTTCTAAGCAAAATCAAATGTTATCTACAATCAAAAAGTAATCATAGATTAACACGTTTATAAACTGAAAACTTAAATCTAATAAGAATGTATATTCACTTGAAATAATATTTAATACCTGAAAAATAATCACCAACAATTATTTTATTGCAATATAGCTAACTAATCGAGAGCAACGGCATCCGAAACACAAATTAATATTAATTTATTCAAAACGATTAAAACTACGTCCACTTCGATTGAACTGTGGTTGAAAATGACATTTCGAAAAACAAAAGAAGTTTTTTCAAACTAAGGCAATTTTACACGTACAATAATTTGAATCCAAGGATGTTTCTTGTAGAAGATGCTATTTTCAAATATAAAACGCTAGTACTTTTCAAAGTAAATCAGTTTATACGTACAATATTTTTTAGTACCTTTCCTAGAATTGATTATATGAAACAATCATTGATTATTTAAGTAATAAACTAAATAAAGTAATAAACTATTGGCGTTTAGTATGAAACTACTATTTTCATTAAAAGCCGCCGGTTGCAATAGTGGATTAAAATAGAATGTTATCATAATTATTTTTAAAGTTATGTGGAAATGAGAACTCGCTGACTATGGTACATTTCAAAACAGGATATGATAAATAGGATATCACTAAACAGTACATGTCAAACCAGTAAAAATGGATTATTAGTATGGATAATATAAGTGTTCAGAGATTTGTCTTCAGTTAAAGTGATGAAAGATTGTCTTAAATTTAAATTAATAAAATTAATTTGAATAATTAAATCAATTATAGTAGAGGTATGATTTGTGTATAACAATCGCACGCTAGATATCCTTTTTGGTGTATAAATTTGCGGCTAAGGCGCTATTTCGGAACATTTAAATAATTGTATCTATACATATAAAAATGAATTCTTGATCCAGGGCAGACTTCCGGATTGGAGCATGTCACTAATTTCATATAACCCCTTTCCTAAAGTCATTCCCGTCAAAAAAATCTTAAAAAAATTGAAATTTCGGAAAAAATTTGTACCACAGCCCCTAGACCCCGGGGTCCAGCCCCTTCAAAAGTATCGTGGGCTTGGTCCTGAACATGCAACATATACATGGTAAAAATTTCATGGCGATCGGTAAAGCGGCTAAGGCGTTATTTCAGAACAATCAAATAATTGTATCTTTACATGTAAAAATGAATTTTTGATCCAGGGGCGGACCCCCGAATTCTAACATGTCTCTTATTTCATATAACCCCTTTCCAAAACTCATTCTCGTAAAAAAATTTAAATTTTTGAAAAAATTTGTACCATGGCCCCTAGACCCCGGGGTCCAGCCCCTTTCACAATATCGTAAGATTGGTCCTGAACATGCAGCATTTGCATGGTAAACATTTCATGGCGATCGGTTGAGCGACTGAGAAGTAATTTTGAAATAATCAAATATTTGTATCTATACATGTAAAAATTAATTTTTGATCCGGGGCTGGGCCCCTCGGATTCGAAAATGTCAGTAATTTCATATAACCAGCCCCATAAACTCATTTTCGTGGAAAAATTTAAAGAAAATTAAAATTTTCGAAAAAATTTGTACCGCAGCCCCTAGACCCCGGGGTCCAGCCCCTTCCAAAATATCGTAAGGTTGGTTCTGGATATGCAAATTGTACATGGTAACAATTTCATGGCGATCGGTTGAGCGGCTGAGACGCCCATTCGGAACAGACAAACAAACAAGAATTCATTTATATAGATGTTATTTTTTCATACACACATTTTTAAATTTTTTTTAAAAACACTTGTAAATATTTCGCAAAATTACAAAAGGTTTAAAAAATCACTCGATCAATTTCGGCTTGTTAGGCCATCATCAGGAGTATCTACTAAACAGTTTAGTAGATACGCCTGATGATGGCCTAACAAGCCGAAATCGATCGAGTGATTTTTTAAACCTTTTTTAATTTTGCGAAATATTTAACAAGTGCTTTTAAAAAAAATTTAAAAATGTGTGTATTAAGTGTGTTTCGCCAAGTGCAGAAAGTGTAAAAAGTGTTATTTTTTCAGATAAAATTTGTTGGTATCATAACGCCATCATCGCTGCATACAAAATTCACCAGGGAAAATCGGATGAAAAATTAGGAGCGTGCGGATGTGCAAGCTTATCTCAAATACACTCCGCGATCAACAATTTTGTTTTATCCACCAGCAATAACATTGGAAACAAGTGGAAATTTGCGACGCTAAAACAAAAATTTCATAAGTTCAAAGATGCCCAGAAACCGGGAAATTCTGGTGGTGCACCAGTGTTTTCGAATTCCGTTGCGCTTGTTCTATACCTTCGGTTAGATAATCTGCCACATTGACATCTGGAATGCCTATATATATATATATTGTGTAAAACGCATGCTGTCACAATGGTTTGATGTATATTGGATTTTGTTGATATTCAGATAACGTAGCCTTCGAAAGCGACCAAACAATAGGAAAAAACTTCGCTCGATAACTTGCCTATACAGTTAGAAAGAATTAAGAAAGCTAGAATATACATAAGAATTTATAAGATAAAGGGTCTTTCAACAAGAGGCGCTTCAACTTTTTTTTTGAATAAAACACAAACTGTTCGACTTTTGAACTAACTTTTTTTTTTATTAACGAATTTGAACATATACATTTAAGTATGAAACTCGATTTCTTTTGCATGACCACCGCGTGCACGTTTTACGAAGTCCAATCTTTGAACCCAATTATCGACCACTCTTTCGCATAAATCGGCCGAAATTCCAGCAATTTCACGTTCAATATTGGCTCTGAGCTCTTGCAACGTCGCCGGCTTATTGGCATAGACCAATGACTTCACATAACCCCAAAGAAAATAATCTAGAGGTGTCAAATCACACGAGCGCGGCGGCCACTGGACGGGCCCGAACTTGGTTTTCAATAACGCGATTGTATCGTGTGCTGTGTGGCATGTGGCCCCGTCCTGTTGAAACCACATGTCGTCCAAGTCCATTCCATTCAATTGCGGCCAAAAAAAGTCATTTATCATATCGCAGTATCGATTTCCATTAACAGTAACGTGGCGATCGTTATCGTCGATGAAAAAATATGGCCCAATGACGCCGCCGGCATGTAATCCGCACCAAACAGTGACTTTTTCGGGATGCAACGGTGTCTCATGAATCACGTGTGGGTTGCTTCCTGCCCAGTAACGCATATTTTGCTTGTTGACAAATCCATTTAGCCAAAAGTGAGCCTCATCGCTAAAGATGATTTTTCGGTGAAAATCTGCATCATTTTCGATTTGCTCTTGAGCCCAATTCACGAATTGGCGTCGCTTCAAATGGTCAAACAACTTTAGTTGTTGTGTCAGCTTGATCTTATACGGATGTAGGCCAAGATCTTTACGTAAAATTCGCCACAATGATGTCACAGAAAGGCCCAATTGTTGCGAACGTCGTGTGAGCGACACATTCGCGTCTTCTTGAACTGAAGCCCTGGCGGCTGCGATGTTTTCAACACTTCGAGCACTTCTTGCTCTTGAGGGCACTGGAACATTATTGAACCGTAAAATGGCCGTAATGCTCTTAAAGTAGCAGCAACAGAACGATTATTTTGATAAAAAATTTGCACGATTTGCAATCGCTGTTTACGTGTGTAGCGTTCCATGATGAAATGTATACTAATGAAGTTTCCAAATGACAGAAGAACAATAAAAAATATGGCGTCGTTCGCCGTCCCTATCGGAAAAAAGTTGAAGCGCACCTGTTGAAACACCCTTTATAAATAACGAGATTTCCACGATCAATAAATGGAGGAATACACCACGATTCTATTGAATAAGGCTTATCGCCCAAAAATTGTTTCGCCCTCTTCAAAATACAAACCAACGTTTGGCATTTATGTAAAAATCGGAATTTCTAAATATTCGATTATCGTGAACTGAACTGGGGTAACCGACAAAACAATCAATGTAACGCATTTTGTGATCACAAATAGCTTGCAATGTTACTGATGTAAACATTTCTTTATTATTGTATAAACCATTTTTAGATCCGCGGGTACTCTGCATGGAATATGTGTACCGTCCACTGCTCCTACAACTTCTTTTAACCGATTATTTAATTCAAAATAATTCTTTATCTCCGTTTTATATGTACTATCTAGAAAACTTATAAACGTACTAGCCATTTGATTTAAAAAATCGACAATACGGAAAAATATTTTAGATAAAGTTGATTTAGCTAAATCAAACCTTTCACCAATGTATCTATATAAATCGCGTGTAGCTAGAAACCATATTACTGCAAGCAGTTGCTTTGTAAGGTTTTTTTTTGATATAGTATGTTTCAGACGATTTGTTTGTTTATTGAATTTTATTGTCGGTATTCCCTCAATTTAAAATTCTTGTTGATATTTTATTTTATTGCATCAAATCAATATCAATGAAACCATCAGTATCAATAGTCTGCATTAATGTATGCGTTATAATGAATGGAGAGCAATCTCGGTACAATTTGTTCTTGTTTTGTTTTATTGATCAGATATCGATTTAATTATTTATTATTTTCCGAATACATTGTATTTATTGCAATAGATGTAGTACGTTGCTTTCGGGCCAAGCTCAAGCCGAGTCCACAACCGCATTGTGAAGCTTTTGATAATTAATTTCGATATTAATTTTTTTGCTATAAAGAAAAATCTAATTGGTAACCAACCTGAATGGGTATGTCAAAATAGGTAAGTGATTTTATAGAGTTTAGTGACTTGATGGGTGCAGTGGCCGAAAAGCTAAACTTGGAGAGAGGGAAACTTCCGGCATTTTTGTTTTGGCGGATGGGTATATAAGCCAAAACCGCATGCATTTTGGGGGATGGTTTTTTTTGTTTTTGATGCGGAGATGAAGTGAAAAAGTTGAGATGAGACGATGATAGCGTAAGAAACTTAATAATTGCTATCCAAGTTTTTTTTTGTGTGATCGCTGTTCTGATTGAAGAACGTTTTGGATATTTATATATTATACCAGTGCTTCAACGTGGATTTTTTTTGTTTGGTGAGAAAAAAAAAAATAATAAATGAATGACAAGTTTATTTGAGAATCCAAGATGGATTTAGTCATTGTCGTTAAAGTTTTTTTTTGTTTTTTTTTTTGTCTCGGGAAAGATTATTTTGGTGACTGGTGAATAAACACATATTTATAAAAGTACTTTAATTTTTTTTTTTTACTATTTATAATATTTGATGTACTTTATTTTTTTTTATTAATGATGCATTCTATGATAAGTGCTTTTGTTGACTCTCGATAATCTTTTGGTTAAAAATTGCTGATCAGAATCAAAAAAAAAAAAAAAATATTGAGTGAAATCATAATATACGATAACAACGCAATTTCATGCAAAAATTAAACTATTTTATGCACATACAATATACCGAGAAAATGTGCGGGTGACCTTCAAAGTACAACCCATAACCACATGGTTTTTTTTTTGATCGGAAACTGGCTGAGAAAATTAATGCGGGATTGGAGATTAGTCACTGGTGAGTTACTCTATATTTTATTTATTTTGGTTGACCATAGGTTGGTTTATCTAAGTGTTTTTTTATTATTTTTTTTTTTGTACTTAATTAACTTATTTACGATCTCGGAAAGATCTGTTTCCTTAAACATCGTGGACTCACGATGGAGTGGACTGCGGACTGAGATTTGCCGGGAAAGCGTGCTATTTTTAGATATCTGGCGCCCAACTTGTTTTTGTTTTGTTTAAATAAAATCGATATCTGAAGTTAGAATAAGTCAAATCAGACTTTCCAAAATACGGATCGCGTTCTCTTTGATCATTTAATTAATCACTTGGTTTCGGGACTAAAAAAATTAACAGATGATTACTGATGGTTATTTTTATTGCTTCTTTGTTTTTTTGTTTAGCTGTATACCGTTGGATGTTTTGGGAAACCACCATACAGGATATAACACAAGTGGGTGTGATAAAGACGACATATACTGCGATGTTATCAATTTTTTTTTTAGATTGTAAAATAGAAATAATGATTTAAGTTTATTTGTAAATTAATTAAAATTCTGAATTTTTCATTTTTTTTTATTTTCATTAATTTCTTTCGTATTATATTCATTTTTTTTTTTGGTTAATAAATTTGTTTTTTTGGAATTTTACTTATTTCAATAATTAATTAATTGTTTTAATTTTGGCACGCTACAGCTTTTCCGGCAATATTTTTAAGTTCTTCCCACCACGTACTAATTGTAATTGTAAATTTCTCTCTGGATATTCGAAAGTTTTTCTGGAACTCGATGCTGTTGTAATTAGATAGAATTCTCTCTACATACAAATTAATACGTGGTGGGGCCTCTTTTGTACAAATCATCAATATAAGTTGATCATCTTGGGAGTCCGACCAATCACTTTAATTTATTGATATTACAGGTATTGTTTATTAATCTGTTTCCATGGTCCATAGCAATGAAAACAATAATTTTCTTTTTTTTCTCCACTCATTTTATGTAATTACAATATGTCAAAAAAAAAAACAATTCAACTACAAAACTTTGATTAACACCAATATAGTGTTCACTGCGTTGTAAAGCATTCTCATGTTTTTTGACAAACACTAATGTCTTTTTGACGTTTGGTAGCACTACATCACACCGACAACATATTTTTCAGTGAACACACCAGATTTAATATTGTTAATCGAAATACCCCAATTTACTAAAGAATTATACACCTTTCAAAAAATTAAAACAATCCCAATAAATAACAACATTTGATTCTGATTTTAAATTGTTTGTTTTTAATTTGTTTGTATTGTTCAAATGTTCCATAACGATGCTTCGATGCTTCGCGATGTTATCGTTTAAGAGTTTGTGACTTGTTAATAAAATTTATATACGAGCTTTAATATCAAGAGAATTTATTACTCGGAATTAATACCTTACGATTCCATCCCAATTCACAAATACATAATAGATCGATCAACATGTGGTTGAAATTCCAATCAATTAAATGTCATAAAATGTCAAGAAAACGTAAATAAAACGACATAGGTAGAATAAATTTAAGAGCTTACTAGATAATTTTTCTTTGGAAATATTGACGATATTAATTATTTGCCATCAGCAAACATATTATATGTAGGTAAATTTAGAAACTAAACGGTAATCTATTTTCTCTTAAATGCACCTATAAAGAACAATTGTTAGAATTTGCAAGGTGTATTAGCTGTAGAAAAATGGTTCTTCAAAAAAAATATATTTATAATATCTCGGAAAATGATGCAACCAAATCGTTTTACCATTTGTTGTTCTTAGTCCTAGGACTGGCTACAAATTAGAAATTACACGAATTAAAAATTTAATTCAAATTAAAGTAAAAACAAGCGAAAAATTGCAAATTCTTATATCAGATATACGTAATTTACATCGTATTGACTCCTAGCTTCCTAATACTTATCATAAAGTTAAATCCACTTAATAAAATTGTATTCTGCTAAAAATGTAAACTTTCATATTATCATCGTTCCTCATCTCACAAGAGCAGCAAAAACAATATCATTCAAAACAATAAAGAAATTCCACTTTGAAGTTAACATTTTTTCTGACTACAACAAAGTTTAACTCTCTGACTGAAGATCCAGAATTTCTATTACAACGATTATGCCACGTTAACTATATCTGTTTATCGCTCTTCTGTATCCTATATGCACACAGCACAGTGCACAAATGGAAAAGTATTTCAGTTTTTGTTTTTTGTGTATAGTTCTTGAAGCACAAATAATATAAATAATAAAAGCAATAAGAATACAAGAAAAAAACAAACAAGAAAACTCAAAAATAAATAAGAAAAGTTCATCTAATTTAAGTTATCCGTTGATTTTCATCAGACCAAATAAAAGCAACAATATAGACAAAAAGGAAAAACTATAAAGTTATGTATGTACAACCAATTGTATTTTTGTACGCTAGTTCATCTAACCAAGGATAACAACAGGAAAACAAAACAAAATGTTATAAAGGATATTTTCTTGATAATTCCTTTGTCTTATCACGTAATTGTTCATTTCGCTTTTGCCAGTTAGTGTACGTGAATTTTTTTATTATTCTAGATTTTTAACTCTGTATAGCTAAAATTATTTAGTACGTATCCAAACATATGTACACATAAAAAAACTACAAAAATTCATTGAGGATTTGAGACAGTTCATTTTTGAAACCGTAAATATGGTTTAGCTCGTGTTTTCGAAATACTATGTATTTTTAAATTGTTGATGCCCAATCAGCAACTTGTAGTGACTCTATACGAGAATAGTAAATAATTTTTCAAAAATTAAAACTTTATTATAAAGAAAAAACAAAAGTTTTACGGAAAATTTTCTTTTTCAACTACTCATACTCCCTCTTACTTTATAAGGGAACACCAACGCAGATAAGAAAAAAAAAACATTTATTAGGTTTTGAGTTTTAATTTCAAATTGATAAAAAAGTTTTTTGTATGATAAGAAAATTTTGAAGTTGAGATGTACGTACATATATTATAGGAAATGGGTAAACAAGAAAACAAAATTAAGTGAAAATAGAAATTTTTATATATGTTTAGTGTAATTAGAGTGTTAATATTGCCAATTAAATGAAAATGTTTCGCTAACAAAAAAAGAAGAAAAGTTTTTGTTAATTTGGAACTTTTGCAAAGAAATCATTTAGTAGAGTTTTTGATTTTAATTTTGTAATTTTAAAATAATTTTTTTTTTGTGGTTTATAATCGGAGAATTGATTTTCCCAATCATCACACACACAATCATACATTTACAAAACACCATCAGCTATTAAAGGTGGCTCAAATTTATTTCAAATGTACTGCTGATTATTAACGGAAATATTACATTTCACATGTCGATTCGATGAATCGTGAACATGTCAAATTATGAGTATGTGGTGGTACTTTCTGATTGATTGATTGATTTAGTGTGTACGACCAAGCCTAAGGCAAGTTTCCCGGATACGCCGGATCCACCGTACACCATTTTACGAATAACTCACTTATATATAATAACTCTTTTTACGAATAACTAAAAGATAAATAAAATTTTTTGTTTGTTGGGTACTTCTAAATTGCTTTGCAGGCTAGTAAGAGCTCACGAGCTACCGGTTGGACAACACTCCTCAGATTTTTACATTCAACTCATTTCTTTCCTGGGCGAGACAATAATAAAGATGTGTACGGAGCTTTCAAGCTGAGTTTAGCTAGAAGTTCCGAACATTTGTGAAATCGGTAACCTTTATGGATATTATTTCTGATATTTCTTCATTCTTCAATTCACAAGAAAATGTGTTGTAAGCGGTACCAACAATACAAATAAATGAATTTTTTATTGATAATGTTTATGCTGGGCTGGTTACAGAATACTTTCTTGTGGGCGGAAGCAATCATTTTAGGTTACCGCCTGCTCTTTAAAGCGTTTTTGGTTACCACAACTATTCAGAACTTCTAGTAAAGCTTAGCTTTAGAAGAGCTAGTACCATAATCACACTTAGTTTCCTGTTTTATTACATTAGATTTACGTATGAAATCCATTACATTACGATCCATTTTAAGAAAATTCGTCCTGTCCTGAAAAAATCCATTTTATACATGATCCACTTTTGCAACGGACCCCAGGGCCCGTATTCTTGAAATTCACCCGAAAAAGTCGCCTATAATTTTATAGTGAAATAAGTCATTTCAGTCGAAAATTTAAATTGTTTTATATCAAAGTCACCGGCGACTTTTTTCGGCGAATTTCAAGAATAGGCTCCCAGTATCGGAAAGTAGACTAAATTTCCTTCATTTTAAAAAACAAATTTAAACCGATATGTCGCCAAGATACAAGCGTTTGAAAATAGAGTATTTTTCGAAAAAATTTACTGTTGCGAATTTTGTTTTGCGCACTGTATTTATTTTTACATTTGAAAAGTTTTAATTAATTGCTTTCCAATCGACCAACCGCAAGCACCCGCTAGCGAACCGCTAGTAGAATGATTTTTGTCTTTGCTATGGTTGATTGGTAAGCTCACATTTAGATGTTATAAGTAAAACATAACCTAAAAATTGTAATTGTGTGCTATTACCCCAAAGTTGTTATGTTTTTAAATAAAATCAATAAAAAACTAATTAATATATAACGCGCTAAACAAAAACAATTAAAATTTCTAATTTTAACATAAATATTAAGCGGTTCTACATTTAACCACCTGGCGTCGAAATTGTGCGTAACTGCTTCCAACTGCTCGTAATAAAATAGCAAGAGCAGATACGAGTAGAAAATTTAGCGAAGACAAAAACCATTCTACTAGCGGTTTGCTAGCGGGTGCTTGCGGTTAGTCGATTGGAAAGCAACTATTGAGTTAAAATAATTTTAATTATTGAAATTGAATGACAACATTTTTAGAATTCGCTAAATTCTTAATTTTTCGTTATTTGTCTTATTTCTAAAAGTTGAACTTCTATAATTTCGTTAAAACTTCAAAATTTTTAAAGATTCTTAACAATTCAATAGTTTTCAGACTTTTGACTATATCAGGCAATCAAATAAATTTGAAATTTTTGCAACATCCCGTCGTTCGTAGAAAATTTGTTCCATCTATTAGCAAATAATTTTATTTAATAAAAGATAGATTTAATTAAAATTAGATTTACCTACATAAAAATTGATTTCCATTAGAAGAATAAATTTAGTTTTTTTTAGTGACGGGAAATTCCGTTAAGCGAAAGAAAAGGGTTGGATACTAAATCTTACTTTACAAAATCTTACTTTTTGACAAATCTTATGTTCTTCAAAAATAGGGATTTACATGGGAAAACGAGAATTTTCATTTAAAGTAAACTAAAATTCAAAACCGGGATACGGGAAATGGAAGCGTATCAAAATCGTAGATTTCAAGAAAGTAAGATTCGTCAAAAATTAAGATTTTGATAAACGTAAGATTTTGGGAATTAAGATTTCGATACGCTCCCGAAAGAAATATTTGATAACTGACGTAAAATTCCAATAGGTAAAGGAAAATTTAAGTAAATTAAAGATAATTCTATTAATTGGAGGAAAATTCTGTTAGGTGAAGGTTTAAAGGAAAATTAACAAACAAAACAAAAATTTAAAAAAATTACGCCTCCAGAATTTTTCTAATACTTTTTACCCCATTTCATGAATTAAGTTTATTTTTAACTTGTTGCGGTTTCTGTTTCACTTTACAACCAGAAGAACAGCAGTGTGCTACAGAGTACCACACTGACGATGAAGAATTAAGAGAAGAAACTGACTGGATCTTCAAAAGGAACAGGAAGAAAAGACCTGCGAAAAAAGGAAGGCAGAATCTTCTCCAGAGATTGTAGCTTTAAGCCGCACTTCAATAACTGCTGTATTAAATCAAAATCAGCAAAATATACCAGCTCAGGAAAACCAACCTACCAAAATTAAGGAAAAGGCTCCACCATCAATCAACATTATTGGCGTAACTGAATATAGTACTATCCAATCTTTAATGAAATCGGTGACTACAAAAGATTACAGAGTTGTAGCACTGAACAATAATATTTGGAAAATCAATACAACAGATATTGAAAGTTATAGAGCCTTGGCTTCAAAGCTGACAGATGACGGCAATGAATGGTACACATATGAGGACAAAAATGATCGTCCGATCAAAGTGATGGCCAGAGGTCTTCATCCAACCTGTACAAAGCATGATATAATGGAAGACCTTAAACACCAGGGCTTCAAAATAGAGGATGCGGTAAATATCCTAAAGAAAGAAAAAACTGTAACTGATCAAGGGATTAAAATGAATAAAAGGGGGCTCCCATTGTTTATGCTTACTTTTAATAGCACGGAAAAAGTGGAAACAATTTTCAATATTAGGGCAGTCCTGAACATGAGAGTTCGAATAGAAGCGTTAAGAAAATCCACAGGCTTGATACCTCAGTGTAAGAAATGCCAAGGATATAATCACACGCAGAAATATTGCAAACGAGAACCTAGATGTGTGAAATGTTCGGGAAAACATCTCGCCCAAGATTGTAGGTTCACAAAAGCTACGCCTTCGAAATGTGTAAACTGTAACGGAGAGCATCCCGCTAATTATAGAGGATGTGAAGTAGCCAGGGAACTTTAAAATCTGAGAAATAAAAAACAACTAGGCCCGCTAAACAGTGGGATGTTCAATAATAAGACAATATCTAAAAAACCAATGGTAGAACTACCACTAACAAGTGCAATAGCAGGCCGAAAAACATACACCCAGATTGTACAACAGCGGGAAGTAGTAAGCAACAAGGAAGACGGTCAAAGCCTAATTCTTGAAATTTTTTTAAAGAATATAGAAGCATTAAACTTAAGGCTACTAAAACAAGAAAGAAGCCTGGACGCTTTAAATAAGCGGTTAAATAAGCAAGAAACAGTGAATGAAATCACTTATATGATGTACTAATCTATGAAGATGAATAACACATTCAGAATCGCCAATTGGAATGCAAATGGGCTGTTGCAACAAATTCCAGAGTTAGAAACTTTCCTAAATATAGACAAGATATATATATGCCTAATTTCAGAATCTCATTTGACAAAAGTTTCATTCGTTAGAATTCGAGGATACCAGTGCTACCACGCCATATCCACCCGCGTCAGGAAAAGCGAGACGAGGTTCAACCATATTTGTGAAGGAAAACATCAAACATTACGAAGGAGTAAAAATTGAAGAAGAAATTATGCAAGTAGTCACTATTAATGTTCGATTGAATAATCAAAAGGTAATTAACAAATCTTCAATATATTGCCCTCCGCGTTATAATCTAAATAAAGAAAACTATGTTACCTTACTCAAATCGCTCAGTTTTAACTTCATAATTGGAGGCGATTTTAACGCTAAAAATACATATTGGGGATCAAGGCTAACAACTCATAAGGGTAAGGAGCTATTTGCAGCTGCGTTCGGGCACTAAACTGCGAGTTCCTGTCTGGAGGTAAACCAACATATTGGCCAGCGGATACAAATAAGATACCAGATTTGATAGATTTCTTTGTAACAAAAGGGATATCTGTAAACTACGTATTAATCGAAAACAGTGAAAAAATTTCATCTGACCACACACCTGCCATTATGACACTCAGTGATACCATTATCAAAAAAGAAAATTTACCTAGGTTAACAAATAATAAAACAAACTGGGACCTCTTCCGGAAAATAGTCGAAGACAATACTGAACTATGTTACAAGTGCCAATTAAAACTCCGGCAGAACTTTAGGTTCAATTGGAGCTGCTGAACAACAGTATTCTGCAAGCAGCGTGGCAGAGTACTTCTCCTACTTGTAATCAAACGGAAAGTCACATCAACTATCCAGTAGAAGTGAGAGATCTGGTTAGAGAAAAACGGAAAGCTCGAAAAATCTGGCAGAGGAATCGAGCACCACAAAGCAAATCACGACTTAATTATTTAAGTAACAAATTAAAAATGCTTATCAAAGAAGGCAAGAGCAAATCTTTTAACGAATACCTGGCTGGCCTTTCTGGCAACAAAGACACTAATTATTCCCTTTGGAAAGCAACTAAAGGTCTTAAAAGGCCTAAAGTACAAATAGCTCCTATCAAGAATGACGATGGAACTTGGGCAAGAAGTGCCAAAGAAAAAGCTGCATTGTTTGCAGACTATCTTGAAAACACATTTCAACCCCTTCCAAGGCAAACAGCTGAAGAAAATATAATTTCAGTAAATAAAGTGGATAACCTAAACATACGACCTGTACCACTACAAGAGCTAAAAGATGAAATTAAAAACAACTTAAGTTCAAAAAAATCCCCTGGTTATGACCTAATCACTGGACTTATAGTTAAAACTCTCCCAGAAAAGGAGTACGAAAATTACTGCAAGTAATCAATGCAGCGTTCAGATTAAAATACGTTCCATACCAGTGGAAAGTGGCAGAGGTGATAATGATTATAAAACCTAACAAGCCGCCAAACAAGAAAACATCGTACAGGCCGATTTCCCTACTTCCTATAATTTCAAGATTATTTGAAAAGTTACTACTCAAGAGGTTAAAACCAGTTTCAGAAGTCAGAAAACTCATTCCTCCTCACCAATTTGGATTTATAGAGAGACACTCTAGCATAGATCAAGTGCATAGAATCACAGATCTAATGGAAGATGCTCTGGAAAATAAAAAAATATGCTCAAGTGTGTTTTTGGACGTATCTCAAGCCTTTGACAAAGTATGGCACCGAGGCCTGGAATATAAACTACACAGAGATCTGCCGAAACAGTTTTACATGATTTTAAAGTCATATCTAGCTGATTGACACTTTCGTGAATCATGAAGAGGAATACTCCGAATTAAAGAAAATATCGGCTGGAGTTCCACAAAGGAGTGTTCTGGGGCCGATACTCTATATACCTGATACGCGAGATGTGCCAAGCACAAAAGGAACAAATATTGCAACATTTGCCGATGATACTGCAATCTTGGCAACTGGAAACAACATAGAGGAGTCAACCAGCAAATTACAAAACGCTGCTATAATTCATTGAGTAATTGGACGAAGAAATGGCGCCTTCAACTCAACGAGACTAAATCTGTACATATAAAATTTATCAACAAAAATGTTAATTGGTTACCTGTTCGACTGAATTCGCAACCTATTCCACATGCAAACACGGTAAAATATTTAGGAATGACTCTTGACGCTAAACTCAACTGGAAAGAGCATGTTAAAAAGAAAAAAGAAGAGTTAAACATCAAATATAGAAAAATGTATTGGCTCATAGGAAGGAACTCTGAGCTAACATTACATAATAAACTGCTATTATATCGGCAGATATTGAAACCTGTATGGACGTATGGTATACAGCTATGGGGCTGTACCAAGAAAACTAACGTAAAAGTAATTCAAACTTTTCAAAATAAAGTCTTGCGTAGTATGGTCAACGCACCATGGTACATAAGGAATGATAACCTTCATAAGGATCTAAAAATGGAGTAGGTCGATGAACAAATTAAGAAATATGCTAGGAAACACGTACAGCGCCTCAATCAATATGAAAATGCGGATTTGCGTCGTATGCTAAACAACCAAAATCCAGTAAGACGGCTTCGAAGAACGAAGCCCTTAGAACTAGGACAGATAAATTAATGAAGTATCCAACCTGGAGCTAACCGATGGGTTATACTCCTCAAACAGTTAACATCATTTAATATAGATAAATTACTAGATGAAATTGTATTCAGTTGTAATATTTGTTAAATAATAATAAAAAAAAAAAAAAAACTTTACAACCTGCTAGTTTTAGGTATAATGTTCACGGTACAAACAAAAATATACCATGCCCCACAAACAAAATAAACCACATCTGGCCAAAACGGTTAGTGATTCTTAACCCTTAAATGACACATGGGGTCCAGTGAACCCCAGACATTTTTCGATCGTTCATATTTAAATATTTCCTCCGGAAATGCATCTCGTGTCCCCCTCCCCCCCCCCCCTTGCTAAAGTTGAGATATTGCACTACCTGTTTACGTACTCAGCGCAAGCCGGTTGACTGCTAGCAGCTGTGTATAAATGCCCAAAATCACGGTGGGGATTCAACGGCCCCCAGTGTGTCATATACGTATATTTGTGTGAAAATCTAAATAATTTTTAGGCATCTCAACTCTAGCAGACCTAGAGCGAGAGAGATGCCTTATATCTCCGCTACTGATATCTGTCTGTAAATAAAGTAATTCAAAAGGAACTTATCCGATTTTCAAGAAACAATAGACCTTGACTAGACAAGAAAAATGTGATATGACTAAGATCTCTAAGTGATCATATTTGATAAAAATTGAATGAAATTATTTGTATTGTATACGAAATAATTTTTCAAAGTTGTTTTTGCCGTTTTTTGTGTTGTTTTATTGTTTTTGGTCGTGGGTAAGACTGCGCTCGTTGTTAAAATTTGTTTAGTTTATCATATTTCATTTGATTTTGACGTATTATTAGATGTCGTAATTTGCAGAGTCGAACCGTCCGAGAAGTGCTAGAACCCATCGACGGCGCATCTTCAGGAGGAGAAGATAACGTGTTTGAGGCTTTTGTATGTAAGAGAGCGTCAAGCGGCTGGCCAGAGCCGTGGTCGTCCATCATCGACGATAAGAATAAATTCAACGTTGATATTGCAAAATAAATACCTTTTTAAATAGTCTAGTCACTTTCCACATGTCCAAATTTTATCAAAAATAATTTTTAAATTGCATTTGCTTACACATCGCGTTTGAAAATATCGCATTGTAAAATATCGCGATTTGAAATATAGCGTTTTGTACCATATCGCGTTTTGAAATATCGCTCTACTCTTATACGTATCGAAATGATAGCAAAAAAAAAAATTTAAAAATTATTAATAAAGATATTCTCAATTAATTTGGGAAACAAAACATCATAAATTATTTTTCTATATAATTAGCCCGAAAAGTTGCATGTAGAGGTAGTATGTAGCCCAATTAATATCAAATTAATTTATTTATAATTTTTAATGCAGTAATAAAATTGTATAATAAATTTAAAATATTAATATTTTTTTATTTAATGGAATTTTTTTAAACCAATTTTTTTGATTTATAATATTTCAAAATTATCTCTCGTAATTTAATTCATGATTTATTTTATTTGGGCGATATCGAACATTGTTGTTTCCACCCGCTTTATACATTATAATACGTGTGCACAGTATTCCATTATTCCCATAGATATTTACATACTTTAATGTAATCATTATTTTTATTTTCCGAGTAAATAATGTTGTATAGTGGATATAGGTGCAGACCAAATTTTTTTTTTGCTTTGGGAATCTAGGAATACATTTCATTAAAAGCATTCATTATCAACACCCTTAATAATATTAATCGAAAATATATAAAAAAAAATATTTCCAATTAACAGCATACGCTCTATAGTCTGGAGGATTGACCACATTATTAGACAGTAATGTTGAATTTGTGAAAAATGCATGCATACATTTTGAATATGGGTACACTTGCGGGGCCATTCTTAACGTAATATTACGTAAACAACTTAATCACCGAAAAGCTTTAACAACATCGTATTTCTTAACAAAAAAAAGAAGAAGAATATAATCTACATAAAAAAAAAGCTCAAATAGATTAACTAAGTCCTACTTGATTGATTGTCTTTTTAGTATTTTTGTATCTTGCCCGTACCCCACAATATATTCAGCCTAATATAATGTACGCTATTTTTATCGGCCCCCCTCATGTATTGTATTTTTTTTTTATTCGCCTTAATATAAAGGTCTTTGTCTCCGTAGTCTGGGGGATAAATGAAACGAAAATCGAAATCTTCAAGAGTATCTTTATTTTTTTTTTTGCGACGCAAACAGATCGTCAAGACGAAAAAGAACAAAAAAATTAATTTAAATTTGTCACTCCGGAAATCTTTATTGGAAATGAGGCGAGATGGATTTTTGTTGTTGTTGTTGGTGTTACCATTGTCGTTTTGATTGTTTGTATCATTATATGACAGAATTTATTGAATACAATTTGTATATAGAAACATTTTTCCGATTTGTTTGGTGAATATATTACGAATTATTTATACATTTTGTCGACCCTTTGAGTGATTCGTTCGACTAAATCATCATCATTATTATTATTATTTATTTATTATTTGTGTAATGACATAACACAGTTTTGTGTCTTTGCTCATAGTTGGGTGTGTGCGTGTGTTTTTTTTTGTTTGCTATTTGTTGTGAAAAATTAATTTATTAGGCAAGCAGAGTGATTTTAAAGATTTACATACTTAAATTAGGTTCTCCGATTGTTCCCATTCAGAATGTGGCTGTATTAAATCTAGCCCGGCCACTCAGTATAGATGTGTGCTGCACTATATTATGTAATTTGTTACGATTTAAAAAAATCTGGTCAATCTGGTCGAAATATTATGCCCAATTATTTTTAAAGGTAGGTAGAGACTATAAAGTTCAGACAAAATATCCAAATTTGGCGGATTTGGGGATCCTTGGTAACCAACAAATTTAACAACTTCCAAAAATCTAGATTGCTGGAAGTTGTAACAAACCGGTTTCCGGTTCGCAATTTAAAAGAAAAATTATAAAACAAATTGTGCTTTACATCGGGATCGCCGCTCAATCTCACCAACAATTAAAAATAATCTAGTTGCACATGCACACAGCACAAAATGTATTTTTTCTCTCAACGTCTTAAAAGCCTCTTGTTTTAATACTGTTTTTGGGTCTTAAAGTTGGCCTTTTTCTTACTATTTTAAAAAATGTGTGTGTTGCTAAGCTACACTTTTAATCCTTGGTGTAAAAGTATAGATACTTTTAATACTAGGAGAAAAATATTATAGTGAAGACCCAATAATATGTATAATGTATATGAAATAAGTTTTTTTTTTTTATTTCGGAAAATAATACAGGTTTAACACAATTTCTGTTGCTGTTTGAACCACATCCGGTGGTAGATTGGATAAATCTTCTGATTCAAACATTTTGTTCGCAAGAAAGGAAATATTGTAATAATAGCTTTGCAGTTTGACGCGTACAATAGTCAAACCAAACAAAAGTCATGATCTCCTTAGTTTCACAAACTACAATATTTCAACAAAATTAGTTTCAATTTTGAAAGTCATGACCTCCTTAGTTTCACAAAATATTTCAACAAAATTAGTTTCAATTTTGAAGTTTTAATTACATAATTTGTACTTACTCGTATAATTAGTAATAAACTAATAAACAACCTACACGACATGAACTCTTCGTTGGACAAAAAATAGTATGTGTTATTCGGATTAAAAGTGACTTTGTTTGACTCGCAATATTTGCTTTTGCTCGGCTACGCTGCGCTTCGCCTCGCATGCAAATATAATTGCTCGTCAAACAAAGTATCACTTTTAATCCTAATGACACAATGTACTATTTCTCTGATCGTAGGAAAAAATATATCTTTCCGTTGTTTTTTCGAAACGAAAAGCTCATGATTCCAGTATGTTGTATTTGTTGCTAAGCAACAAGTAATAATAGTACGAGAATATTTTTTCTGGCCTAGGCCGGGAATATATTCCATACTTTTTTCGAAAATGTCCCGGAAAATGTATCAAACTAACATACATTTTCAACGCTATAATCAGAACAGGTAAAAAATTTCGCAAATTACAATGATTCAAAAACATGGTAAAGATGAAACAAAAGAAAACTCATATCGTCCAATCAGTTTACTACCGACTCTCTCTAAGATATTCGAAAAAATACTCCTCCAAAAACTTAAACCAATTCTGCACGAGAAAAAAATTATTCCTGATCATCAATTCGGATTTAGAGAAGAACGCGGAACCGTAGAACAAGTTCTTAGAGTCGTCTCTGCAGGGTTTTTAGACATTGCGCAAGCTTCCATTAAAGTGTGGTATAAAGGACTTATACACAAAGTTAGAAGAAAGTTATCGAAAAAAATTGTTAACATCATTAAAAATTTTCTGCTTGATTGGAAGTTTTTGGTGAAATATAACAGCGCATCGACCAATTTATACGAAATCCTCGCTGGAGTTCCACAAGGCAGTGTACTAGGTTCACTATTATATTTGATCTATACAGCAGACCTACTAATATCAAAATACGTAAAAGTTTCAACATTCGCGGATGATACAGCAATCATGTCTAGGCATCAAAACCCCAAGATAGCATCAAAAATCTACAAGATCATTTAGACGAAATAGAAAAATGGCTAACTAAATGGTGAATTAAGCCCAACGAGTATAAATCGGCGCACATTACATTCACAATACGCGAATTTGCCAGCCCACCTGTGAGACTAAACAATATCATTCTACCACAACACCCAAACGTTAAATATTTCGGCCTACATTTAGATAGAAGTCTTTGTAACGATGCATTTAAAAAATAAAAATATAAGAAAAAAAGCAAAAATGCATGTTACAAAGCGTACACCTAAATGTTGTTTAATTTTGTTTGCGTCGATTTGCAGTGTATAAATAATCAATAACCATCTACCTTATTTTCGATTCTATATTTTTTTTTGTTACCATCTACATTTAATTTTTTTTTATTAGGTAGTCATACAAGTTTTTATTGTTCGGCGGGAATTTTAGCGCGGGAATTGGTTTTTTTTTTATTGCATTGGAAATCATATAAATAGTCGTAAAGCCATTGAATCGAGAAGTTGAATTTTGGCCATTAAGTGGTACGCGAAAAGCAAAAACAAAAAAAAAAAAATAAAAAAACAAATTGTGAAAATAAATAATATATATTTTTGCCAAGAAGAAGAAAGGAAAAATCATAAAAATTATAACAAAGGTTATAAAATTATTGTTAATTTTTTTTTGTTCCAAAAATTTAAAAATAAAATAAATTGTATACAAGTACATACATATACATAATTTATATAAGTTGTAATTATTATTATGAGTATTTTTTTTGAGTGATAAGTGTGATTAATTTTTTTTTTTGATTCAAAACCGCGTCCACGATACAAACATTTATGAAGAAAAAATCAGAGGGCCAATGTGATATTTGTAATGCAATTTGGTTCTTATTACTTTCGAAACCGTGAATGAGTCTAAGAACATTCACGAATAGTATAAACGGTAAAAAGAAAAAAAGAAGCAACTGTGAATTAACTGTGAAAATTTGAAGAAGTGTTTTTTTAAATATTATGAAGTGTAATTAAACCAAACTGGAGTGAAATATTAACAGTGATTGTGAAATTAGATAAACATTTATACAAGACTGTTTGTCAATTTTTTTTTGTGTGAGTGATACTTCTCGGTGGTCTAGAAAAAACATTAACCTTGATTGATAGACACCGTTAATTGAGATTGCGTGATCTAAGAACATTCACGAATATTTGTAAAATTTTAAGAAGTTTTTTTTTGTTTATCTATCAAATTTTACAAGTTACAATTAAAGTGTGTAAGTTATATAATTAATATAAAGTTAAATAAATACACGAACAAGAGTGTGAAAAAAAAATGAATGAATTGAAATAAATAAAAGGAACAATGTAATGATGATTCGAGATCCACCAATCAACATCTGCAATACAAAATCTCAGCTGAGTGAAATTTTTTTATTATTTTTTATTATTTGTTATATTAATTTCTTATTTCATTAAATTTGTATACTTTTCACTATATTTTCTTTTGTTAGTATTAATTAATTATTAGTTAAGGTAATTATAGTAGGGGTTTAGGGTTAGCTAGTTAGGTGAATTTTGTAAATAATTTCATTTCTTCTTATGTTTTTTTTTTTTTTTTTTTTTGCTCTCTTCTTTTCTCTCATTTTTTTCTTGTAATTTTTTTTTGGAAAATATATATTTGTATTTAAGTTTTTTTTTTTAAATTAAATTTTGGCGTTTTCCGTTTTATAAATAATGAGATAATTTAAGAGAGAGTATTTGAGGATGAGTTAGGGTAAGTCGGATCATGAATATAGGTAAGGTATCGGAGTCAGTCCTTCCCGCGGTTACAATGTGACTCACATAAACTCTAGAAAACCCCACGCCCTTACCCTGATGCTTAGCCAGCAACGACCGCTCTAGAGTCCCTGTGTGGGTCCAAATTCTGATAACACAGAATATGAGTTGGAGGAACTAATTGTTTTCGAATATTCATTTAGATTTTGATAATGTGTTGTCCTCCAGCTCATACCAAGTGTTACAGTGGCGCCCATACAAAATGGCTTCCTATTTTATAATTATTTCCCACCCACCCTCCCTATTCCTAATTTCGTTTCCGGTTTAATTTCTAAATATTTAATTTTTTTTTTCGGTTTTTACTCTGTTTTCTTGCACCACCTTTCGAAATAAATAAGATTATTTAATTTATTTTGTTGATTTTTGGGCTTTGAATACAGTGACATACAGTTTATTCTTTTTTTTCACAATTATTATGTTTCTGGTTTGGTACTACCGAAGGTCAACTATTTCCGCAAATTGTGTTGATTTTTAGTATTGATTTTTGGTTTGCCAAACATGATTCGATTGGCATTCGCTATCCATCTTCAAACAATGTTTCCTCTCTTGCAGAGTTTGATTTTGTAATTTGATGATGGATAGTGTCGAATGGCTAATAAAATAAAATTTTAAAATTGCAAGTCACCAAGTATGTTCGGTATTACAAATACTGTTTGAATTTTGGTTGACTGAGTGGCAATTTTCCGTTAGTATTTTTTTAATTCCTCCCCTATCCTAATTTCCTTTCCCTAAGACTCTGAATACCTGCCGCAATTGAGAAACTGTTGCAGTACAACGTCATTTATCATAGTAACAGTCAAGTTATCATGAGATGCCGCCCTGGCTCATCCTCATCACATTATTTTTATTTTTTTATATACATTAAGTATTTGACTATTTAAACAAATACGTTTAACGAGTTAATGAAATTAAATCATAAGTTTTCGGCTTATTTGTTGATTTCCAAATTAGTTTATGTTTTTTTTTTTAGTTTTTCCATTTTGTTATTCTAATATTTTATACTAGTGTTTATTTTTGATTCCGTTAATTGAAAATAAGGTGTTGGGTATTCGCATACTGCATTCGGCAACCATATATTAAGTAATATTTTTTTTTTTTTCCTCCTCTTATAATAATTTGAAATTGAAATTAAGTAATTGGTGATCATTTTTGTCATATTTCTCACTATTTTCATTAATTTTTTTTTTTGTATTTTATTGTTATATAATTAAAATTTATTATAATGAACGTATTTCATTTAAACCAAGACGAATTCGCCATAGAATGCGAATTGCGCATTGTGTCAGTTGGTGACCAGATTGCTGCTCAAATCTTGCAAAATCTGGTAACTGCTGAAGATACTGGAACTAGTGAGAGGCCGAAGAAAATGCACACCAACGCGGCGAAACGTCCCGATCTTGAAATTGATTCGTGTCGTGCCAAGATCCAAGAATTAAAAATTGACATTGGTTTGCTCTCAAATTTAGCAGGTGAAGAGCAGCTAGAATCCGCTCAAAAAATAGAATCCCGTCTCTTACACGTTGCCTCTAGACTTGGACGAGCCACTGCTTCTAAAACATATGGTGCTACAGCCAGAAGCCCACTCGAGTCGTGTGAATTGCTTCTGACTAGTATTCAGATGTATTTACAAGACAGTGGTAAATTAAACGAGTCGTTAGAATCTGCTAGCGCAGTGCATATCGAGAACGCTAAAGAACCTCAATCGTGCAGTTCGCAGGAGGTAACGAATACAG
This sequence comes from Tipula helvola, assembly GCA_963556165.1. NCBI lineage: Eukaryota > Metazoa > Arthropoda > Insecta > Diptera > Tipulidae > Tipula > Tipula helvola. Next base: position 178,481,569 of record OY744483.1, on the reverse strand, counting down.
ACCAAATGTACGTCATGTCGAATATGATGGAACAGGTTAGACTGTTATCGCAACAAAATACAGAACTAACTAGGCGATGTAATGAGAAGCAGCTAAACATAAAACCAGATCAAACTGAGGTTCAACCTGCTGCAAATAAGTCTGCCAGTTTACCGCAAAATCAATTGTACACCGTGAATCAGTCGCATGCCGTGTTACCACCCTCTAATTATCGGTCACAACCACAATTGATTACCACAAACATAAACGTGCCCCAGCCGGTAGCATCACACATGGAAATTCCGCAAAGTATACAGCATCCATTGTCAGCACTCAATTTTCTAGCAACATCAATGGGTACTCACGTACAAAATCCGCAATCGGTTCCAACAAAGAGCCAAATACCAGGTATGCCGTTTTCAAATCTCACAACCGCTCCGTTTACAGCTTCTGGTCAATATGTTCCGAATTACGGTCACCCTATACCGCCTCCAGTTAAATATATGCCTGAGCACCGCGGTTTATCGCGAAGTGGTCTTTCGTTTGATGGTTCCCCAACTGGAATACCAATTAATTTATTTTTATTTCAGTTGGAAACTTTAGCGGATTCTATGAATCTCGGTACTGACCAGCTATTAACAGAGATCAGTTTTGTTTTGAAAGGTATAGCATCCCACTGGTACTGGACGTACCGACAACAGAATCCCACGACCAATTGGTACGAACTACGCAGTCAGATGATTGAAAGATTTAAAAACCGACGTCCAGATTCAGATATCGAGAACAAAATTGAATCTCGGAAACAACTTCCAAATGAACCATTTTTGGATTTTTACCAACAAATCTGGAGTCTGACGGTTCAGTTAAGTACACCGTATTCCGATCAACAACTCATTAAAATTTTAATGAAAAATATGAGACCAGGTCTGCGATATCAGTTAACTGACAGGCATTTCTGAAATATCGGTGACCTGATCAGTAGTTGCACCAGTTGGGAAAACACTTGGGCTGATTTAAAAATTGATCCGGATACCTTTGTGCCCCATAGGCGAGAAACAAATGCACACGACTATGGTAAATTCACGACACCTAGGCGTGTAGTAAATGCTTTAGATCAGGGTATGAATTATCAGAATATAACATACGCGGAACCAATTCCATACAATATTCCACACTATTCAGTACCCCAAGTCGCGGCAATACAACGTCAAAACAATACACCAAATAGGCCTTATTATTCAGAAGGTACACCGATGACAGCAACATACGCGGATCCAATTCCATATAATGTTCCACACTATCCAGTACCCCAAGTCGCAGCAATACAGCGTCCAAATAATACGGTCAATAGGTCATATTATTCGGAAGGAACCCCGTTGAACCGAAATACCACATCTAATGTCAATCACACATATGTGATTTGTTATAATTGTGACGATATTGGTCATACCTTTAAGGAATGTTTGTTACAACCAACCGGTTGTTTTTGTTATAAATGTGGATTGAAAGGCACTATTACTCCGAAATGCCCCAAATGTACGGAAAACGGTTCGAGGGGTCAGTGGAAATTTGGGAACCACAGCACCCCGAAAACTTCTCAGCCCAATGCCCAACAAAATGTTGCGACCCATCCGCAACATATTCTGCCCAAGAATGGAACGACCCACAATTTGAAATAGATACTATTTCGTCTACTGATTCTTTCTTTTCAGCAGAATCTTCATCCAATATCCAGCACGTAATTTCAAATAAAACTGAAAATCCAATTAACCAACATATTCTAAAATCTATCAATACTTTCAGTTCCCCGTCTGTACCAATAAATCATAAACGACGTTACAATTTGAAGCATCGCTTGAGAACTCGTTCATATTGGAAGTCAAGACGAAACCTGAAATATGATATATTATCGTCAATAATTGAAGCTAGTTCTACAGACAAACGACCCTATGCACAAATCACCATTAATGGAACCAATTACAATGGTCTCTTGGATAGTGGAGCCACTATAAGTGTATTGGGTGCTGGATCAGACAAATATTTGTGCGATCCATTAACAAAATTTCATAGTTTTTCTACGTACCTAAACACAGCTAGTGGTCAACCTCAAAGAGTATTTGGTTACATTGATGCACTCGTTGATTTTAATGGACAAGCACATAGAATAAAACTATATATAGTCCCATCACTAGAACAGCCCCTTTATTTGGGAATAGATTTTTGGAATTTATTCGGAATTACTCCAAAATTATCGGCATTGAATCTCATTCCCACCGCTAGTTCCAACAGTGATGATTCAAATGTTCACGATCTGTCACCTGAAGACCAGGCCAAGTTACAAAATATCGTCAAAATGCTTCCATCCTATACACGACTAGGCCTGGGAAAAACTAATCTTGTGACACACGTAAACGATGTTGGCTCAGCGAAACCAGTTAAACAGCGTTTTTACGCAGTATCACCCGTGAAACAGAAACTCATGTACGAGGAGTTAGACCGAATGCTTTCCTTGGGTGTTTTAGAAGAAAGCCAGAGTTCTTGGTGTTCCCCGGTTACTTTGGTGCAGAAGGCAAATGGTAAGGTTCGTCTGTGTTTGGATGCTCGTGAGCTGAATAAAGTTACCGTCAAGGATGCTTATCCGTTACCGCTTATCGATGGATTGCTGGGTCGATTGGATCAAACACGTTTCATATCGACAATTGATCTCAAAGATGCCTTTTGGCAGATCCCGCTCGATCCATAATCCAGAGATAAGACGGCCTTCACAGTACCTGGACGGCCTTTATATCAGTTCACGGTCATGCCGTTCGGATTGTGCAATGCACCACAGACGATGTGCCGCCTCATACACCGGGTGATCCCAGACCAATTTCACGATAGAATATTTGTCTATCTAGATGATCTACTCGTTACTTCTGCCACCCTGGATGAGCATTTCGGTCTACTAAACGAGGTTGCTAGATTACTGGGGAAAGCTGGTTTAACGATTAACGTGGAAAAGAGTCGATTTTTGCTAAAGGAAGTAAAGTATTTGGGTTACTTGGTTGGTGACGGATGTTTGCGAACTGATCCAGAGAAAATCCGGGCAATTAAGGAGTCCCCTATACCCAAAGCCACGAAACAAGTTAGGAGATTTATGGGATTGTGTGGTTGGTATAGGCGCTTTATTGGTAAGTTCGCAACGATTGCGGCTCCTTTGACAGACCTTACAAAGAAAGGGATAAAAATGAAATGGACTAAGTCTGCAGATGAATCATTTAATGCTCTTAAGGAAGCATTATCCACAGCACCCGTCCTGGCAAATCCTGATTTTGAAAAACCCTTCTATATACAGTGTGACGCCAGTACCAATGGAGTAGGAAGCGTATTATTTCAGCTTGGTGCTGCCGGAAATGAACGCCCCATAGCGTTCATTTCCCAAAAATTAAACGCAGCTCAGAAGAACTATTCCATTACGGAATTGGAATGTTATGCCGCGGTACTGAGTGTCAAAAAGTTCCGAGCATATATAGAAGGGTACAATTTCACGATATACACTGATCATGCCAGCCTTCCTTGGCTTATGTCGCAAAAGGATTTGTCAGGGAGGCTTGCCAGATGGAGTTTAAAATTGCAGGCCTTTGATTTTGAAATTGGGTATAGGAAAGGGTCCATCAATGTTGTACCAGATGCGTTATCTCGGGTATTTTCTGAGGAGCCAGCTATAGTGTCTGCTCTCGTTGGCGAGGATGAAAAATCCAACAAGAAGTCCGCGTTAGATAATTCCAATATCATGGAGCCCCTTCATATTAACCTAGATTCAGAGGCTTTTAATGATCCCGAATACCAGGACCAAATGGTAAAAATTCGAGAATTAGGAGCAGATTGTCATAATTTCTGCGTGAAGGATAATAAGATACTTTTTACGACTTCATTTGGTGCACAATATGATGAAACGAATTTGCCTTGTGGAGATTGGTCGTACCTAAGAAGCTTACTCGTTCCTTGATTGAACAGGCCCATTTACTACCATCATCAGCACATATGGGTACTGCAAAGACCATCGAGAGACTTCGCAGACAATTCTTTTGGCAGCGAATAGCTCAAGATGTCAAGGAATATGTTGCCAATTGCGTCAGCTGTAAAATAAACAAGCCCGTTAATTACACTACCAAGCCAGAAATGGGACATCAATTTATATCCGAGCGACCATTCCAAAGGTTATATATTGATCTTTTGGGGCCATATCCTCGGTCAAAGCGTGGCAACGCCTACATCTTTATCATTTTAGACCATTATTCGAGATTTGTGATTCTCAAACCTCTGCGAGAAGCGACGGCAACTTTGATATGTAAGTCTCTTGAAAATGACGTATTTCTTCTATTTTCGGTACCGGAATTTATTACTAGTGATAATGGTAAACAATTTATTTCCAAATTGTTTCAAGACCTATTACATAAATACGGGATCAAACACATTCGTACTCCATTATACTCACTGTGTCAACAGAACAGTTTTATTTTTATTTATTTATTTATTTTACAAATTTGTATAAGCAAGTCCACTCTATTTTGAGCATAAGCTCATTACAACAGAGCGGGCAGCCACAGGTGGTTTATATAACCAAACAAACATAATATTATATAATACTTCGAGACAATTACGAGACATCACATTCATAATGCAGCATACCATCCAGAAAAGTTGCATGCCTTTTATTTTTTTCCCCAAGGGTTGTTTCTATATATACCATGATATAATATACTCCTCATATTAATCGGCTCGCCAACACCGATCATTGGATTCAAGTATGTCCCGTGGTTGTAACATTTCGCCAGTTTAGTTAAAAAAAAAATTAAAAAGTTTCAGAAAAATTATAAAAAAATATATAACCGACTGACTCGAAAGTCAAAGCCAAAGTTTTAGCTGCCATTCGCTCTTATCTCAGTGACAATCAACACAATGAATGGGACTTACATATCCAGGAGATTGCTGCAGCTCTTCGTAATGTTATACATTCATCTACAAAATTCTCGCCCCACTACCTAGTATTTGGCCAGCATATGACGTTGCATGGATCTGATTATGAATTACGGAGATTATTGTGTAATCCGGATGAGAACGAAGTTGGCGTCTTATCTAAACCAGACCGATTAAATTTGATCCGTCACCAAATCAAACAACATCTCAAAATCGCTTATGATCGATCGGCCCAACGTTATAATTTGCGCAGTCGGAACCGGGAGCTTGCAATTATCGATGCGAAAGTGGGAAACGTAGCTTACAAAATTCGGGATTTAAAAGGCCAACTAATAGGCACGTTTCATCTAAAAGACATTCGAACTTGAAAAATTCGATTTAGGTTTTATTCCAGTTGGCCTGGCATGGGACATCTTCAGGGTGTGGGACGTCCCCACGATTTGTAACGATGCATTTAAAAAATAAAAATATAAGAAAAAAAGCAAAAATGCATGTTACAAAGCGTACCCCTAAATGTTGTTTAATTTTGTTTGCGTCAATTTAAATTTTTAATTAAAATGACATATTTAACTACAAAGTTACCGAAGAGTTTTTCAGGTGAATTTCCAGAATGCTAGGGTGTTTTTCTTGATTGTTCCATATGACGAAACAGCTTGTCTGAATTCCTGAAACTTTTATTTCGATTAAGTATTGGCACAACGCCGCGCCATGAAAATGATCCCAAGCCACAATATTCCCACTTTCGTGCTCAATGGTCTTAATAATGAATTTGGGATCCAGTTCTACATTTTCGGGCGTCTCACATACATCTTGCCTTCTGACTCAAACAAAGTAACCTCCAAAACTTTTCCGACGCTCCAAAACTTTTCCCAAATCACCAATGTTTTGTGCAGGTGTTGTTTTTCAAAATGTATCATTCGTTTTAAATTGTGTTTGCAAACGATTCGCTTTTTGTATATAATGCACCCATGCAACACAGATTTAATACGCCAACGTCTAATTGCCCCGTTCGACTAACTCTGTACAATTTGAAGTGATATGGCTCCATTTATTTTCCTGGCGGCCAAAAAAGAGTCACTCTTAATCATATCATCCATTTTCTTTATTTTTGGAGCTGTTCTATTCTGGGTCCATTTTGGAAATCCCCAATACTATTAAAATTTTTAATCGCACCATGAACTATCTTCTTTGAATCTGCTGCAATTGTTCGAATTGTTGCATTTCATTTGCAAAATTTTCATACAATCAGCTTCCTCATTTCTGGTTTACAGCTCTAATTTTTGCCCATTTTTGCAACTAAGTATATACCCGTGAACTATTAAAATCGACATTCATTTATAAAAATGTCTTACTGATAAATTTAAAAAAATTAAGTTTTATCTATTACGCTATTTAGATAGTTTTTTTAGCAATTGCCAACCAGTCAACTTTTAATATTTCTCGTTCAACAAAAACTAGCAATGCAATATTGAAAACAAAATAACGTAAATTAAACGCCTATTGACTTATTGAGGTTAAAATTCAGTTGAAAAATATCCAGTATTCTATTTTATCATTTTTCTAATTTTATGGCCATCTTTATTGCCCTTTTTGCCTTATGAAGTAAAACAATTATGTTCTATTCACCTCAAGTGCCGCAAAAGTCAGTCTTCATACAACCCAAAGGGGTTAAATATTTATTTCTAATCTAAAATGCAAAGAAACTTGTTTTATTGCCTGTATGCGATCGGGACTTCCTGTATTGAGGATTCTCGAAACTTTAAAGTAGTTGTTAAAAGTAGTTTCTCGAGAAATATTATTTCATTAAGGGAACATAGCCCCTACACATTTTTTAAAAATCGATTTTTTTTTGTTTTTATAGAATTTGTTAGAATTTACCTTTAAGAACATGGTTTTAATAATATAAAAGTGAAATTCATTAAAAAAAACAAATAATGATCATATATAGCAAGGCGCGTCAAGATCGTTTTTTCAATGAATTTCGTTCAGTTCGCTACTACATCGACTTTCTCACACTGACATCTACTTTATTGTTCTCTTACAGAACAGATGTAAAAGTAGAGGGGGACATTTTAACATTTTATTTTTATACATTTATATTTTATACGTTTTAAAAAAAAATGTTGCATTTTAACGATAACGCGATTTTCTCAAAACAACGTTTTTCAAGTTGGTGGGCAAGATTAAAAAAAAAATATTTATCCGATCGTTCCGAAATTTTAACACGTTAATTTACACATGTTAAGTTCAGAATGAAATACGGATGAAAAAATCGGCGTACAATTTTTTAAGTTTCAGCAGGTTTTCGGGGGCAAAAAACATCGATTTTAGAAAAAAAAAAAAAAAACGCCGCCATTTTGTTATTTTTCAACCAAATTGTTTCCTTTTAGTTCATTCTATAGCGGCTTTGATGCTGTTTAAAACCCCATATTTTTGTTCCAAACTTTTCTGAAACCAGAAATCCTGCCCACCGCGATATTTTGGTGTTTTTTTGAAAAAATTCTAGCAGACGACGCGGGGCCAAAAAATATTAAAACAAAATTTTTTTTGTATAGTTAAATACTAATAAAACATATGTGCAAAGTTTAATTAAGACATGTCTTCGTTTTCATTTAAAAATTTACATTAAAAAAAAACAAAAAATTGAAATTTGATGGTGCTATGTCCCCTTCATTAATTTCGAGAATTTTTGTTTCTCGAAGAAAAGTTTTTATCTTGGAAATTTTAAAAACATTAATTTTATTTTAAATTTCATTAAAATATTTAAACTTTACACCCCGTATAATATTCTATCCACACTGATTGAGTAAGGGAAAGGGGTTATATAAAACAACATTCTAAGTTAAAAATAATTATGCGGTTTTTTGAATTTCCGCATCATTACGCCTATAGTAACAAAATCTCATTTTAGTTTTTATCATTATCTAAACAAATAAAAATTGATTAAATTATGGACTCCATTGAATTAAGAAATCATTTTTCTTTTAAATTCATATTTACTCGTTACTAAATTTGACCAAAAAACTTAAATTATTCAAATCAAAGTCGAAATAATGAAAAAATGAAATTGATTTACGTGCTGATTTTTTCACAAACCCTACATAGAGTACAAGACGGGCCTTCTTCATCAAGAGGTCTAGGTGCAGATAGTTGAATTTTTTGGGGTTTTTATCAATGATAAAACAAATGTAATCATTCATTTTGATACCAATTGAAAAGACATTTCAGTGAATTCATAAAACTGATTCGTGTACTGGTAATTGAAGTTTTTCCAATTTCCAACGCGTATCAAAAACTAAAATATTAAATTACTACCTCAGTAAAAATCTCTCCGTTGGTTTTAATTATTGGCGATGCCATATTGCTTAATAGAAACATGAAATAAATCAATGCTCATGAAAGTAGAGATACTCGAGAAAAAATTTCAAAACCCCGAATTCTCGAAAAACGAAATTCGTCAGGAAACAAAATACTCGATTTCTTATAGGAAACAACATTTCTAGGGAAATCGAAATCTGTAACCGTAAATGTTAGCATTATTGATAAATTATGTTCATTACATTATAATTTAATAGCCATAACCTAAAATTTAAATTGTTTTATGCGTAAGGCCATCGCTAGGTTTTAACCCGTGCGCATCCTGAAACCTATTATTTTTATGCCGATTTTTACATAGGTGCCGGACACTAGGTTTGTTTAAGTTAAGATTTGTTTATTTTAATATTTGAACTCATTTTTTCTATCACCTGATACCCGTGTACTAAATAGGAGCCAAACACTTGATGTAATATTTAAAATAACTAATTTTAAAAAACATTTATTATAAAATTTAAAAATATTTATATATAGGTATGTACATAATTTGTTTGTTAGGGTTCGATACTGATGATTACTTCTTTAAATATTTTTAAATTATGTAATAAATGATTTATTTAAACAAGTTTTTTAATTGTTATTTATTGAAAAATCGGAGAAAAAGCCTACTTTCCACACATTTTTGTAGGAGAACGAAACTTTACATCCGGAAACAAAAGCTTGCCTAGAGCCCGGATTTTCCTTAATCCGTAACTGCTTAGCTGGGGCGCTAAAAACCAAAGGGCCGGCCCTGGATCTACACATCGAAACAGTAGCAGACACAATCAAGCAGTACAGTAAGAAGTACCAGTTGGTTGAGATTCCAGATACCGGCGTCTTAAAAAAAAGATCCTTAAATCTAGCTATCTAATTTAAAGTAATTACTAAGTTCAAGTTAATATTAAGAACAAACAATAGGTTAAGCCCTAATCAAAAATTTTTATTAGTTTGTAAGATTTGATTACATCTTGTGAGTTTTCTATTTTGGAAAGATTCAAGACTAAAGCCTTAGGCAGTTAAAAAAAAAATCATAGGTATATTTGAAGTTTTCAATTTATCCCCATACTACAATTATTTTTTTGTGTTTCATTGCCATGATTATAGGTTTATCGCTTCTGTCCCCCGACATATAGTATCCTATCTTCTTAGCCGTCTCAACATAGTTAAATAAGCAGTTATTATGCGTTAATAGCTTCTGTACGTACCATGTATAGTTGGTTAAGAGAAATAGTACACATGATAATCTGTAGGTTGGTGGGATAGGAAGGCGGCTTAGTAGGATTGGGGCAGATATAAATGCTGATCTAGATGATCTAGTAGAAGCTTGGCGTTTTTATAGCCTACATTGCACAAGGTGATTCTTCGGTAGTCTGCTACAGTTTTTGGTTTTTTCACCTTTGTATTGATCCATTCAGGTGGAATTTGATTGGTGATCTAGCTTTATTCAATTAAGGTATGATGGGATTGGATTATGTTATTCGGATCGTATTTGAATAGCTCAATGGGAACTCCGTCTTTCCCAGGTCGGTCTATATGGAGTAATGTGTGTTCCTGTTCGGTGGATACAATTTAGCCATATAAGGCGGTGATCACTTATGTTGGGCCAAAAAATATCAGTTTTGGTGAACTTCACGTAGATATATGGAATCTTCATTCTGGTTAGTATATGATCTACTTGAGAGTGATTACGCGCATCGGTTCATGTAGTGATTATTCGGTGGCCTTTGGCGGTGTGTACTGTTAGATGGGCAAAACTGGCGAGTTGGCCCAATGATGAACCGTTTCAATTGGTTTCACGGCGAAATATATTGCGTCCGATGTATTTTTTGCCCCAGGTATCTTGGCTTCCAATATGGGCGTTAAAAACACCGAGGATGACTACATCATGGGATTTGGGGCATCGGTCAATAATTGAGGACAGTGTCGTGAATATTTTGGAGGATAATCGTAGATTGAGGTGCGTGGCGGGACATACACAGTGATGAAGAGGATCTACCTTTTATTAGATAAATGGCCATTATGTTTGAATTTTTTCTCACGAGAAGTCCTACACCTTTACGGGGACTCTTCGGGTCTTTGGTGAGATACCAAGTGTAGTTTGCGGTGGAACATACACCCGAGCTCATGTTAGTTTCCTGGAGGCTGCAGATATTGATATTGTGGGATTGTAAGATATCATCGATTGTGTTGCGTTTTGGTCGCTGTAGATCTCGTGTATTCCTTGTGCCAAAATAGTATGAGTGTGTTATAGGGATGACGGTGTGGCATCAATAATTTTGTAAGGATTATCTAACGAACGAAGAACGCGTTATACGTTGTCAGCAAAACTATGATCGTAAGAAGTTTGTAAGGTGGCATAAGATTGAAATTAAATCATCTGAAGCTTGGAAAGATATCTGGAAAAGGTTTTGTTTATGTATTAGTACAATTAGGCTTAAATATTTGTTAATATTGGGGTTGGGTTAGTATGTTATGTCATATGATGTAGAGTGATATTTGGAGGATGAATCATTTTGCGAGATGATAGTTATAAAGCGTTGTGTCAGCGTTGTTTTCTGTTTGCAATTAGGTTTGAATATACCTGCATACTGATATGATTAGATACCTATATAGATATAGGTAGGTTATTGAAGTTGGAATCATTTTTGAATAGGTTAAATCCCATGATCAATATTGCTTAATCCAAAATGGTAGTTTGAGCTGGGCGGTGATTTTGGGTTGGGTCAGTGTCAGTGGCCAGTATGGCGGAGGTAATACAGATGGGTGTACGATTCTAGTTATATTTATTGAGCTAGGTCGTTTCTGGCGTACTGTTTTGCTTGTTTCAAGTGAAATTTGGGGTGGCAGTATTGGTGATGCTGGGAGGTGAGCTGAGGTCCGAGCTGGCTAATTAATGGGTGCTTTTCAAAATACAGGTATCATCCTAAGAATCTATAAATTAGATTTGGATAGTTAATATTTAGATCTAGATAGTTTGTAAGCATAACATCAAATTTTACAAGAACAAGTTCTGGAACCTTAAGTAGTCAAGACAAACAGAGTACTGGTATAGCATTAAATTTTGGTAGCACTTAAGAATTTTTCATAACTTGGTAATGGAAATAAGATTAATTTTGAACTAAAACTAAATTAATTAAAATATTTTCCCTTACCCTTGATTTTGATATATTAATCTTGGGGTGTAATTGTAGATATCTATAAAGTTTATAAAATTGCAAAATACGTGATTAAAATGAAAAATTTGTGATCAAATTTTAAAAAGAAAGCCAAAAATAGAACTTATCGTAAGAAGATTTCAATTCACCAATTAAAAAAAAAGTATCTACAAGATTTTGGCTATAAAGTGGGACAAACCAACTCCACTGTATTATAAAGGGCTGGAGATGTGGCCAAAAAATGGTTCCAAATCTCCAAACATTTAAAAGTTTGGACACGGAAGCGGTTCCTACCTATAAACTGCACCGTGAGGGTTGATGCGATTCACGTTATTAAAATAGGGTTGAATTGTATTTTCTATATGTTTTTATAGATCAAAGTACTCTTGTTTGATTCATTTACATTTTAAAGGAATCCTTCAAATACATTTTGAATACTTTGACCTAATCAGATAAATGTCTCACTGGATGAGAATTATTTCATTTTTCATAAAGGTATATAGTCTAAGAATTGATGAATATTCTATTAAAATAATTTTATACCAGCTCAAAATTTATGAAAAGATAGTTTTTGACCCTAACATGGTATCGACAACCTTTCTAACTCACGGCCTGAACCGCCCCAGGAATATTTAAAATTGGTTTAAGACATATGCAGTTCAAAATGAAGTATACGGCTGGAATTTTTTAAACATGTATTTTAGCCCTATTTATACGATCCAGGTCGATCTATCTGGGGCTGGCTTTAATTTTTATTTGTTTCAATAGCATAGGAAATATACTGTAAAAATGAGAGGCGATATAAAATATTTTAAATGTAACATGACAGGTTAGGACAAGTCAAATCGTCTGTAAATTTGTTTTATCACTTAAGTAGGTCTAAAATATATATTGTAAAATATTCTAATTAGGTATATATATATCCCTTTGCACCGCGCGTATGTTTTAATACAACTCTCAACAATTCTGAGGCTGCTCAGAGGGGCTATTTATGAATTCGATTCGAACGTATTCTAGTCTTCGAAAAATTGGATTCTTATTTGAATTTAAACAGATTGGTTCGCTTCTTATTTAAATCAAATACGAATCTTACAATCCGAAGAGTCGAATACGGTCGTATCGAATTCACAAATAGCCCCCCTGGACCTCCAGCCAGATTGTCGATACCATTTTTAACGATAAAAACTATATTTTCATAAATTATCAGCCAGTATAAACTCTTTGAATAAAACGTTCACTAGCCCTCCTGCTGGTGGGTCAACGAAAAAGACAACATCACCAAATTTGTATTTCTAGAAGAATTCCGGATCATTAAAGAATGTACAGTAAACTTAAATAGTTAGTTTTAATTCTACGTTTGGTTTGTTCTTAATTTATTAATCTAACTTAACTATAGGGGGGCTATTTGTGAATTCGATTCGAACGTATTCGACTCTTCGAATTATAAGATTCGTATTTAATTTATATAAGAAGCAAACGAATCTATTTCAATTCAATTAAGAATCCAATTTTTTTTCGAATTAACAAATAGCCCCCCAGTTTAGACAAAAGTAAAATATTTTTAGTATCTAAAAAAAATATTTTTTGGCTTAAATGTCTTTGCTATATAGGGTTCATTCGCCTTTATTTGTTCTAAATCGAACAAATATCCAACAAATTTTTGATTCGGAGCCAAAAAAATTGTTTTCCCCTAAGAATCCCAAGCTTAGTAATAACTTTAATGAAATCTTTTGGATATCAACTTATAGGTTTTACTCCTTGGTGCGAGTCTGAAAATGGATGGTCCGCGACATCAGTATCAAGAAAATAATCTGTATATGTATCTTCTTTCTATAGAATTGATTTTTATTTATTTATTTTTATCTAAATTGGATATGAGGTTCAAAATATTAATAATAATTTAATTGTAGTACCTAAAGAGTAATTTATTTATGTTAAGAATAGGAAGAAGTTCTGGAATCTAAAGTAGTCTATAGAATCCGATTACTGATTTCACATTAAAATTTTGATAGTACTTGAGAACTTTTCATAACTTGGTTATGGAAATTAAATTATTTCTGAACAAAAATTTAATTAAGTAAAGTTAGTTTTGTTATGTAATTATTAATGCTGATTTGAATTTTAGGAATCATTTTAATAAACCCCTGATTCAACTTTACGGGAGTTTAAGAAGAAATGGAACTTGTAGTTATAATCATGGTTGGGCGAGTAAATTTCACTATCTAATTTACACAGTTTTTCACACGTAAAAAATGTGTAATTTACATAAGGCCTGTGATTTACATAACTGTGAAAAGTGCGTATTGTATGTCAAACTTATTATTAGTATTTTAATGAAGAAATGTAATCAAAACTTTAATTTTTGTTGTAATATGAACCTATATTTTCAAGGAATTTTTTTTTTTTACAAATCTAAGAAAATGATATATCGAATTGTGATATGAGATATCGAATTCTGACATCGTAAGTTCAAATTCGGATATGATTTATCTAATGACGTATCGAACATATTCTGTCATAAAAATACAAATTCTGGAAAACATCGAATTCAGACACGATATATGGAATTTTGACATCAATAACTCAAATTCTGATATCACCAAATTATTTTCTGCCACGACTTGTCGAATTTTAATATGTTTTATCGAATACTGGTATGGTTATCGAATACCGGCATGATATTTCGAATGTTGACATCCATACTCAAGCTCTTACATGAATTATTGAATGCTAACAATATAAAGTCAATCGCGGAAGAAATTTATCGAATTTTGATATAAGATATGAGATATCACAACTTCAGAATTCGATATGTTCGAGTTGTTATGTCAGAATATGATATGATGAATCCAATTCTGATGTGACATCTCGAATTTTGAGATGATGTGTCGAATTCTGAAGTCATGAGATGATATAACAAAATTCTGATATTTAAATAACTCAAATACTGGCTTGACATATCGAATTCTGTCATTATTTATCTAATTTTGACATAATACCTTCGACAAAATCGCGTTCTGAAAACGAAATATTCCTGTTTTTGTGAAAATCGTGTAATGACAGATAGGCAGAAATCCTTTAATAATCTAGAATTAGCGATTATTCATTTTGTGTCTGCCTACGGTATAAGATATACAATGTCATAACGAATTTTAACGTCGTATGTAGAATTCTGATGTATAAAATTCTGACACCAAAAATTCAATTCTAATTTCAGACATATTGAATTTATACAGCATTAACTCTAATTTTGACAGAACAAGTCGAATTCTGGCTTGAAATATCGAATTCTGAAATTACATACATAAGTGCGAATTCTGATGTGACATATTGAATTCTAAAATTATTTAGTGAGTTCTCCCTTGGTATGTCAAATTCTGACATGATATCGTGACTACAAACTACATTAGAACATTGCATATCGAATTCTGATATAATTTACCAAGTTTTGGCATGATATATCGAACTCTGGCATAATACATTCAAATCCCGACTTGACATATTGAACTGTGCCATGATTGACACATTTCATACATAAATTCCGACAAAAAAAATATAAATTGACATGATGTATCAACTTCAGACGCGATACCTATATCAATTCTGACATCATATATTCAAATTCTGATACGACATATCGAATTCTGGCTTGATATCATGATATATCGAATTTTGATATCTGATTCTTAATTTATGACATGGCGTATCGAATTCTGACATGAAGTAGCCAATGGTACAATTTATCGAATTTTGGCATAATATCTCGAATATATATCATGTCGAATTCTGGCATCATAAATACAAAATTTGATATTGCAAATCTAATTCTGACATAAAGTATAGAATTCTGCATGATAACTCGAATTCTGGCATCAAAAATTCAAATTATGATATGAGATATCGAATTTTGGCATCAAAGATTTAAATTTTAGCATCAAAAATTCAAATGTTGACGTGTTATATTTAATTTTGACATTATATTTGAATTTCTACAGGGATTAATTTCATTATTATAGGGATTAAAATTAATCCTGAGTTTCAGAATAGAAATTTTAGCTTGAGGCAATCCTCCAGGAGCAATAAGTAGTGAATAAGTAGTTTAAAAACTGTGTTGTCTTGTGCTAACTATTTTACTATATAACCACTAACAATTTTACTAACTATCGATTGCTTAGGTGTCTGTAATCGGGTCGAGTCTGTCCCAACTAATGTTCCTATCATATCCTTCGGTTTTGTTATACGTAATGGTATGTGCCCGGGAGTCTGGGGGTTACGGCTATATTGCTTGGCCGTGCACCCTAATCAATCAATCAATCAATCAATATGTAGATGGTTAAGAGAAATAATAAATAAATACAGATATATTTTCAATACGTAAGCTCACCCCTGCATTTCCCTTCAATAGATATAAGCTCACGATTTTCAGAGACTCAAAGAAAATCAAACTTTAAATCAAATCGATTTGTTTGTATTTTCTTGTACAATATCCAAATTAAATCTCAGGAATTTTCATTTCAATAGACATAATAAATATTGATTTCGTAAAAAATAAATTGAACAAAACAATAAAAAAAATTGTATTTCAAGTAAAATTATTTTTTAATTAACAATTTATCACTGGGATTAAAATTTATTTATATTCTTTTCGGGAGAGCAAAACAGAAAAAAAAATGGAAAAATTATTTTGTTTTTGTTTTCTGCGAGACACAAAGAAAAATCGAATTATAACAACCAAAATGGAAATTAAAATGTGTTCTTCCTTATTTCGGTTGCGCCTTTTTCAAAGTTTATATTTATTGTTGTTGTTGTTTAAATTGAAAATTGTATATTCTTTTTAACTGGTAAATCGTCTTTAACGCACACAACAAGAACAACAACAAAAATAAAAATAAATAAATACTCGGTATAGATAAACAAAAAAGATTGATTTTTCTATTGTACAATTTAATTTTCATTCCGATTTTTTTTTTCGAAGAATTTCTACTTGTGTTGTTGTTGGAAAATATTACATTTTTAGAGCTGTTGCCAGATGTCTGTAAAAGTTTTACTTGCGCTGTTTTTTTTCCCCCCGGTTTATGTTTTAAACTTTTTTTGTTATGATTTTCTTTTTGCTAAATTAGATAGATTTGGATAATGGTGCGGTGCAAGAGAATGTTGCGCAAATGTTTTTGGTTTTAGTATGCGGTTGCGGGGCGTAATTATGCTTATTAATTAGTTTATGGTAATTAAATTATTAGTGATTGTAGTGGCCAATTATTTTCATCCAACATTTT
Organism: Tipula helvola; assembly: GCA_963556165.1. Taxonomy (NCBI): domain Eukaryota; kingdom Metazoa; phylum Arthropoda; class Insecta; order Diptera; family Tipulidae; genus Tipula; species Tipula helvola. The sequence continues at coordinate 178,464,849 of OY744483.1, read as the reverse complement.
AGGATCGTAATTGATTTAGAATTTCTTACCTATACAGAGTTGGAAGTTAAATGCTGTTTTACTTTAGTTTCAGGGTGGTCTTAACGATTTTGTGGGCTTTTTACACAATTTTACAATCTCACAAATTCTGTAAAATTTCAGTTAAATTTTTTGTTTTTTTAGGGTTTTTCAAACTACATACATGTATAAACTATAAAATTTAAGATTTGCTTCAAATTCAGTCTTCATTTATCATTGAATAAACATCTAACCATAATAAAACAAAATAAAATAATTTTACTGTTGCATATTAAATATTGTGATTATCTTCTAACTACATAAGCTCATTTCTAAAATATTTGTTTTATTTACTAACATACAGTAGTGATCAGTGTTAATAATTATAAACTTAAAATGTCGTAAACTCTGCAAAAAACAGGCATGTGAAGTTTATCCTAAAAATTTCTTAAAACAAGAAAAACAATTATTTAGGAATATTTTAAGAAAAAATGCACATGCTTATATACAGATGTAAAGTTTATACTATAATTTTCCTGAAACAACAACAACGTTATATTTGTTGAATGTATTTGTGCAATGTACACATTCAGGCGGTTTAAACAAAATTCACGTCGATTATAGAATTCGCGGCAGCGAATCAATCGCGAATCGTAAACTACTTATAAAAAAAATTTTGTTTATCATAGTTTCATTGAAATCCCTTAGGATATTTTTACAATCCATCAAAAAAAAAATTGTTTTAGATCCGCAATAAAAATATTCCGTTTGTACGGGAAATCAAAAAATGTAAATCAATAGAAGTTTTCCAAGATACTTTGATTCACACCAATTGTTTCCTATTTTTTTTTATATGCAGTTTTCGATCCGCGATTGATCCGCTCCCGCGGATTTTATAATCGACGTGTATCAAAATGCTTGATATATTATGCAGAATACAATATTTTTTATTTATCAAAATAAATAATCATAACAAGTTTTTTTGCAGAATTTTATCATGGATTTACTTCGGTCTAAAAAGACCAAAGTATTGAAATCCTGTCAAAAATGACATAAAATTTGGTTGGTCCAAAATCACTTTTCTCGACGTTTTGAAAGTCTCTGAATCTCAAAAAGCAAAAAAAAAAAAATTGTCCGTCCATCTGTCTAGACATCTGGATGTCATTTCTGGATATCTGTAGCTCGAGAACGGCTTGTCCAATTTGGAATTTTTTTTCGCCAATCTGTATCTATGGTCAAGGCGGAAATTTGAAAAGCTTTTGGAGACTGTATACTTCAAGAGGGTGGGGTACCCGCCCCGCCATACGAAAATAGTTACCATTTTTTATACACTCCCGAGCAACTGAATCGAATAGACCATCAAAACGCATATTTTTTTTAAAATGGCTGGATCGATTTTCGAAAAACAACCTTCTTTTGACAGCCTAGTATTTTATCTTTTCAAGGATACCTTTATCATTAAAATCCATACAGTACTTTTCAAATTAAAGCAGTCTTAGCAAAATGCGATGTTTCGGTGAAAACAATTGGCGTGATGCAATCTCCTGTATAATGCCACGTTGACCGATATTTGTCGTCACTTATGAGTCAGACGTTGACCTGAACAAATCTCTACCAGTTTAATTCATTGTTTCCTTAAAATCATGGATACCACTCCAGAAAAATCCGCACAAGTTGTCGCTTTATTGCAAGAAGGACGCAATCAACAAGAAGTCGCTCGTCAGCTTAACATGAGCCAATCTGCTGTCTCAAGAGTATTCAGAAGGTTTCAGGAAACTGATACCTTCAATCGAAGACCACAACCCAGCCGGTTTCGGTGTACATCAGAGAGGGACGATCGATTTATCGTCCTAACTTCACTGCGAAATCGCCATCTTACGGGCGTCGATGTGGAGCAGGAGCTAAGATAAGTTCGAGATGTAGCTGTTAGTCAATGGACAGTATAAGAAGACGCTTAAAGGAATCCAACCTCAGTCGAAGACGGCCCGCTAGACGCCCAAAATTGACAACACGCCACCGCAAACAGCGACTCGAATTTGCTCGCGAACACATCAATTGGAACATCGAGCAATGGACGTCCGTTCTATTTACTGACGAGTGCAGAATATGTCTCCATGGTAGTGATATGAGAGACCGGGTCTACCGGCGTCCAGAAGAGCGATTTTCGCAGTGCTGTTTTGTTGAAACAGTCTCATTGCGGCGGTTCGTGTATGGTGTGGGCTGGCATATCGTTTGAGAGAAAAACAGATCTTGTTTTCGTACCTGGTGGAGGCCGTGAAGGAGGTCTGACCGCTGAACGATATATCTAGGGCATTCTCTTGGATCATGTAGTGCCCTATGCAGGATATATAGGGAAAGATTTCATATTGATGCATGACAATGCCCGGTGTCATACAGCTCGAATCACTCGACAGTTCTTGGATGAGGTCGGACTCGAGACGATGAGGTGGCCAGCACTCAGTCCAGACATGAATCCAATTGAGCATTTATGGGACGAACTAAAACGGAGGGTCCGAGCTAGAAATCCGGTACCATCTAACATCAGTGACCTGAAGATTGCGTTAGAGAAGGAGTGGGGTGCGATCCCCCAAGTATTTGTCAAAACCTTAATAAGGTCAATGGGGAACCGCATGCGAACCGTTGTAGACGCAAGGGGAACCCATACTTATTATTTACCAATAAAATTATTTTTGTTTTGCTTGAGTTTTCTGTTGTAATTTAATTTTAAACACCCCCAATATTTTTTGCTTAATCATCAATTTTGGTTGCGTTTTCATTCAAAATTCATTACAAAAAAAAGTACTAAACCAATTTTCATAAAAATAGTGTCATTTTAAAGCAAAAATATCAGGATTTCAAAAAAATAATGTCTCATGAAAATCGGTTTGACCGTTCTAACAAAAATCGCCCTTATGTGAGCGTTTAAGGTTTTAGTCGATTCAGTTGCTCGGGAGTGTATATGCTGGTTTGATTATTGAATTGGGCATTAAATTTGGAGTTGATTTGAAGATTAAGTTAGGGGCCAATTTTCCGGTTGAGTTCAAGTTGAGTTGGAGTTGAGTTGAGTTGGATTAGGGTGTAACCAGTTTTTTATATATTTTGGTTTGAGGATTGAGTTTGGCGTAGAGTTTGCGGTTGAGTTGCGGGTTGAGATCCGTTCCGTTTGCGGGTTGAGTTAGAGCTGGGTTGGGGTTGGAATAGGGGTTAGTGAGCAGTTAAACTGAGGATTTGTGATTTTTTTTATAAAAATTTTATTGGGATTTTATATCTTATCCGATTTTGATGAAATTCATATTTCCAATGGAAATGGGATTCTCAAATTATTTTTAGATGCAGTTCTGGAATGGGTGATGATGTAATGGGTTTCTAATATGATTTTTGGATGAAGTTCTGGAATATTAGCTAATAGAGGTGGAAGTTGGCTACTTCTTAACCGGTATTAGTGAAATATGACGTCCACGATGAAAATGGGATTCTAAACAAATTTTCGGATAAAGTTCTGGAATATGGCTAAGTGGCTATTCCTTTACTGAAAAAAAAATTTGATATATGCCTTGGAAATGGGATTTTAAAATGATTTTTAGATACTTAGATACAATTCTCGAATATGGCTAAGTACACCCAGAAAAATATTCCTTTAAATTTAAGAATTTACCAATTAAAACTAAGATATTTTCCCTATATTTTTTGCTCAAAGGAATTTAGGTTTTATTTTTAAGGATTTAAAATCTTTGGTTTTAAGTTTTGAAAATTATTCAATTTCAAAGAAAATAAATTTAAACTTAAGAAACTAAAACCTTAAATTTAGAGTAAACAAATATTCGCATTAGTTTTTCTCTTTACTACCACCCCCCTCCATCTCCAGTTGTAACTACAAGATCTGAATTAATTATTTGTGTCTCCACTATTTTTCCAATACCGGAGGGGCGAGATTTCGTTCTATCATCAATCTCATGTTCCCAAGCGGTCACCTAAATTTGTACTAACCATAGCTAATGTTGAGGCAGCAAAAACGTCAATTTTAATTGCCTAACGATCAAGATTATCTTCGAAATAATATTCAAGTTCACACTTCTTATACTTTCTGCCGTAGGCACTTGGCGAAACACACTTAATACACACATTTTTAAAATTTTTTTAAAAACACTTGTTAAATATTTCGCAAAATTACAAAAGGTTTAAAAAATGTGAGTGATTTTTTAAAAATGTGAGTGATTTTTTAAACCTTTTGTAATTTTGCGAAATATTTAACAAGTGTTTTTAAAAAAATTTTAAAAATGTGTGTATTCAAGTTCACCTAGAAACTTAAATCGCCAATCCTTCGCTTGAAACATTGGGGTATGTTTCGTGAGCATTTACTGTCAGAGCTGTAAGTTTGGCCATGCTTAAAAAAATGAAGTGTGTGGCGGACACGCGCTGAAGAATTAAAACGACTAACGGTAGTCTAGAGTCTCGGAATTAGCACTATCATTTTAGAATCACATTTCTATCGCAAATATAGAATTTTATCATAATAGATTAAGAAATAGCCAAATTTTATCCTAATTGGCCATATTCCAGAACTTCATCCAAAGACCATTTTAGAATTCCATTTCCAACGCACATGCCAAATATAATAATAATCGGTTGGGAAATAGGCAAGTTCCATCCCACTTGGCCAAGCTAAGTTTAACAAAAAATCATTTTAGGATCCCATATCTATCGCGAATTTCAAATTTCACTAAAATCCGTTATGAAATAGATAAGTTTTATCCTAATTGGCCATTGAAAACCCTGTATATGCGCAAGATATTTAAACAAATCCACACACCTTGACCAATTTGAAACAGATTTTACACGAATATAGTTTTTGGAGGTTGAGCTGAAAACTGACTTAAGAGATTCAGTTTGGTATTGATTTGGAAGTAGACTTAATTTTAAAGACCGAAGTCCTGATCCTCATAGGTTTCATCCCTTATATTTTGGATATTGAAATCAATTTATTTGCAAAACCACCATATCCGGTAGGGTTGTCGAACTTGACGTAATACTAAACAGGGTTATAGGTCGTTCTAATCGGTTTCCCTAACAGGGTAATAAGATGCATACATAAGCCAACTTATCAGCGTTTTATAGAATTTTATCATGGATTTTGCATATAGAATTACCCATTTTTGTGTAAAAATTTTATATTTGGTAGGGGTAACACACATAAGAGGTTTTTACGCAAAAATGCTTATTTCTATATGCAAAATCCATGATAAAATTCTACAAATTGCTGATAATTTGGCTTATGCATGCATCTTCTTACCCTGTTAGGAAAACCGATGAGAACGACCCATAACCCTGTTTAGTATTACGTCATGTTCGACACCCACTAACAAATAAGAGGTTTTTACGCAAAAATGCTTATTTCTATATGCAAAATCCATGATAAAATTCTACAAATTGCTGATAATTTGGCTTATGCATGCATCTTCTTACCCTGTTAGGAAAACCGATGAGAACGACCCATAACCCTGTTTAGTATTACGTCATGTTTGACACCCCCTAACAAATAAGAGGTTTTTACGCAAAAATGCTTATTTCTATATGCAAAATCCATGATAAAATTCTAGAAATTGCTGATAAGTTGGCTTATGCATGCATCTTATTACCCTGTTAGGAAAACCGATGAGAACGACCCATAACCCTGTTTAGTATTACGTCATGTTCGACACCCACTAACAAATAAGAGGTTTTTACGCAAAAATGCTTATTTCTATTTGCAAAATCCATGATAAAATTCTACAAATTGCTGATAATTTGGCTTATGCATGCATCTTCTTACCCTGTTAGGAAAACCGATGAGAACGACCCATAACCCTGTTTAGTATTACGTCATGTTCGACACCCACTAACAAATAAGAGGTTTTTACGCAAAAATGCTTATTTCTATATGCAAAATCCATGATAAAATTCTACAAATTGCTGATAATTTGGCTTATGCATGCATCTTCTTACCCTGTTAGGAAAACCGATGAGAACGACCCATAACCCTGTTTAGTATTACGTCATGTTTGACACCCCCTAACAAATAAGAGGTTTTTACGCAAAAATGCTTATTTCTATATGCAAAATCCATGATAAAATTCTAGAAATTGCTGATAAGTTGGCTTATGCATGCATCTTATTACCCTGTTAGGAAAACCGATGAGAACGACCCATAACCCTGTTTAGTATTACGTCATGTTCGACACCCACTAACAAATAAGAGGTTTTTACGCAAAAATGCTTATTTCTATTTGCAAAATCCATGATAAAATTCTACAAATTGCTGATAATTTGGCTTATGCATGCATCTTATTACCCTGTTAGGAAAACCGATGAGAACGACCCATAACCCTGTTTAGTATTACGTCATGTTCGACACCCACTAACAAATAAGAGGTTTTTACGCAAAAATGCTTATTTCTATATGCAAAATCCATGATAAAATTCTACAAATTGCTGATAATTTGGCTTATGCATGCATCTTCTTACCCTGTTAGGAAAACCGATGAGAACGACCCATAACCCTGTTTAGTATTACGTCATGTTTGACACCCCCTAACAAATAAGAGGTTTTTACGCAAAAATGCTTATTTCTATATGCAAAATCCATGATAAAATTCTAGAAATTGCTGATAAGTTGGCTTATGCATGCATCTTATTACCCTGTTAGGAAAACCGATGAGAACGACCCATAACCCTGTTTAGTATTACGTCATGTTCGACACCCACTAACAAATAAGAGGTTTTTACGCAAAAATGCTTATTTCTATATGCAAAATCCATGATAAAATTCTAGAAATTGCTGATAAGTTGGCTTATGCATGCATCTTCTTACCCTGTTAGGAAAACCGATGAGAACGACCCATAACCCTGTTTAGTATTACGTCATGTTTGACACCCCCTAACAAATAAGAGGTTTTTACGCAAAAATGCTTATTTCTATATGCAAAATCCATGATAAAATTCTACAAATTGCTGATAATTTGGCTTATGCATGCATCTTCTTACCCTGTTAGGAAAACCGATGAGAACGACCCATAACCCTGTTTAGTATTACGTCATGTTCGACACCCACTAACAAATAAGAGGTTTTTACGCAAAAATGCTTATTTCTATATGCAAAATCCATGATAAAATTCTACAAATTGCTGATAATTTGGCTTATGCATGCATCTTCTTACCCTGTTAGGAAAACCGATGAGAACGACCCATAACCCTGTTTAGTATTACGTCATGTTTGACACCCCCTAACAAATAAGAGGTTTTTACGCAAAAATGCTTATTTCTATATGCAAAATCCATGATAAAATTCTAGAAATTGCTGATAAGTTGGCTTATGCATGCATCTTATTACCCTGTTAGGAAAACCGATGAGAACGACCCATAACCCTGTTTAGTATTACGTCATGTTCGACACCCACTAACAAATAAGAGGTTTTTACGCAAAAATGCTTATTTCTATTTGCAAAATCCATGATAAAATTCTACAAATTGCTGATAATTTGGCTTATGCATGCATCTTATTACCCTGTTAGGAAAACCGATGAGAACGACCCATAACCCTGTTTAGTATTACGTCATGTTCGACACCCACTAACAAATAAGAGGTTTTTACGCAAAAATGCTTATTTCTATATGCAAAATCCATGATAAAATTCTACAAATTGCTGATAATTTGGCTTATGCATGCATCTTCTTACCCTGTTAGGAAAACCGATGAGAACGACCCATAACCCTGTTTAGTATTACGTCATGTTTGACACCCCCTAACAAGTAAGAGGTTTTTACGCAAAAATGCTTATTTCTATATGCAAAATCCATGATAAAATTCTAGAAATTGCTGATAAGTTGGCTTATGCATGCATCTTATTACCCTGTTAGGAAAACCGATGAGAACGACCCATAACCCTGTTTAGTATTACGTCATGTTTGACACCCCCTAACAAATAAGAGGTTTTTACGCAAAAATGCTTATTTCTATTTGCAAAATCCATGATAAAATTCTACAAATTGCTGATAATTTGGCTTATGCATGCATCTTATTACCCTGTTAGGAAAACCGATGAGAACGACCCATAACCCTGTTTAGTATTACGTCATGTTTGACACCCCCTAACAAGTAAGAGGTTTTTACGCAAAAATGCTTATTTCTATATGCAAAATCCATGATAAAATTCTAGAAATTGCTGATAAGTTGGCTTATGCATGCATCTTATTACCCTGTTAGGAAAACCGATGAGAACGACCCATAACCCTGTTTAGTATTACGTCATGTTCGACACCCACTAACAAATAAGAGGTTTTTACGCAAAAATGCTTATTTCTATATGCAAAATCCATGATAAAATTCTAGAAATTGCTGATAAGTTGGCTTATGCATGCATCTTATTACCCTGTTAGGAAAACCGATGAGAACGACCCATAACCCTGTTTAGTATTACGTCATGTTCGACACCCACTAACAAATAAGAGGTTTTTACGCAAAAATGCTTATTTCTATTTGCAAAATCCATGATAAAATTCTACAAATTGCTGATAATTTGGCTTATGCATGCATCTTATTACCCTGTTAGGAAAACCGATGAGAACGACCCATAACCCTGTTTAGTATTACGTCATGTTCGACACCCACTAACAAATAAGAGGTTTTTACGCAAAAATGCTTATTTCTATATGCAAAATCCATGATAAAATTCTACAAATTGCTGATAATTTGGCTTATGCATGCATCTTCTTACCCTGTTAGGAAAACCGATGAGAACGACCCATAACCCTGTTTAGTATTACGTCATGTTTGACACCCCCTAACAAGTAAGAGGTTTTTACGCAAAAATGCTTATTTCTATATGCAAAATCCATGATAAAATTCTAGAAATTGCTGATAAGTTGGCTTATGCATGCATCTTATTACCCTGTTAGGAAAACCGATGAGAACGACCCATAACCCTGTTTAGTATTACGTCATGTTTGACACCCCCTAACAAATAAGAGGTTTTTACGCAAAAATGCTTATTTCTATTTGCAAAATCCATGATAAAATTCTACAAATTGCTGATAATTTGGCTTATGCATGCATCTTATTACCCTGTTAGGAAAACCGATGAGAACGACCCATAACCCTGTTTAGTATTACGTCATGTTTGACACCCCCTAACAAGTAAGAGGTTTTTACGCAAAAATGCTTATTTCTATATGCAAAATCCATGATAAAATTCTAGAAATTGCTGATAAGTTGGCTTATGCATGCATCTTATTACCCTGTTAGGAAAACCGATGAGAACGACCCATAACCCTGTTTAGTATTACGTCATGTTCGACACCCACTAACAAATAAGAGGTTTTTACGCAAAAATGCTTATTTCTATATGCAAAATCCATGATAAAATTCTAGAAATTGCTGATAAGTTGGCTTATGCATGCATCTTATTACCCTGTTAGGAAAACCGATGAGAACGACCCATAACCCTGTTTAGTATTACGTCATGTTCGACACCCACTAACAAATAAGAGGTTTTTACGCAAAAATGCTTATTTCTATTTGCAAAATCCATGATAAAATTCTACAAATTGCTGATAATTTGGCTTATGCATGCATCTTATTACCCTGTTAGGAAAACCGATGAGAACGACCCATAACCCTGTTTAGTATTACGTCATGTTTGACACCCCCTAACAAGTAAGAGGTTTTTACGCAAAAATGCTTATTTCTATATGCAAAATCCATGATAAAATTCTAGAAATTGCTGATAAGTTGGCTTATGCATGCATCTTATTACCCTGTTAGGAAAACCGATGAGAACGACCCATAACCCTGTTTAGTATTACGTCATGTTCGACACCCACTAACAAATAAGAGGTTTTTACGCAAAAATGCTTATTTCTATATGCAAAATCCATGATAAAATTCTACAAATTGCTGATAATTTCAATTATGTATGCATCTTATTACCCTGTTAGGAAAACCGATGAGAACGACCTATAACCCTGTTTAGTATTACGTCATGTTCGACACCCCTACCAAATATGGTGTTACACATAAAATCCTATTTCGAAATTTTATGTTATACTTTGGTTAGTAATTTTTTATTGAAATTTTTATATCAATGACATATTTATTCCTTAATTATAAAGTATTTAATAATTTACTTTTATTAGTGCAAACATTATTCAAAATTACTTATAATTTAAATTCTTTGTGCAATCGCTTAAATGTATGCATTTTACTAATACTATCAAGATTTTATTTGGTGTTGTTGTTTTATGAAAACTTTAGGATAAACTTCACATCGGTCAAAAAACAATTTTAAGAAGTGACAAAACATTAACTGTCATCGTTATCATGAAACTGTGCATCAAAACTGTGCTGATATTGAACATGATATTTTGTGTAAAATTTGGAGTAGTTGTCTTCAATGGAATTGTGAATCATGTAGGGATTTCAATACCGGTAAACTAGTTTACCGGTCAATCAAATCAAAATGTATAATTTTATTACCGGTAATTATATCGATCATTACCGGTAAATTCGGTAAAAAATTATTATAAAAACCCAAGAAACAACACTCATCCACAATATTGCGTATTTCATTTAAAAATTAAGATTTTTTTCAGTCATGGATAAAAATTCCCCTTGGAATTATTTTATATGGGTACAAAATGGAAGTGCAGATCAATGTTTATGCCTTAAAGAAAATAATAAACCCATTTTGGTGCCGAAAGCCAGGTTATATTTAAAGGTTGGTTATATTTAAATACTATCAACATATTATACCGTCAACCTAGTTTACTTGGTGATCTTTCTATTTTTCGATTATCGTTTTAATATTTAGTTGATAAACGGTGATAATTTCTAATATCGTTTAAAATGGCTAACGTAGCTAATTTAATAAAGAAACGTGGTTCGATAAAAGCCACAGTTGCAAATATTAAAAAATTCACAGACAGGGTTGCTGATGATCAAGAAGCCGGCCAAGCTGTCAACAAAGAGAAAATTGAAACTCGATTAAACAAATTAAGAGAAGCTTGGATTGAGTTTCATGAGATCGAAAATTTAGTTTCATTACACCGTGGACAAATTTTAGAATCAGAAGATTTTGAAGACAAACAGCATGTTAAATAGTCGATGTCCGAGTACAGCATCTCAGGCATTTACTTCCAATAATATTCCCGTTAGCAGAGGTGGAGACAGGTCTGCATACCGAGGCGCGGATATATGGCTCCGAAAGTCCCAAGGGTTGCAATAGAACCATTCTATGGAGATTATTCCAAATGGCAGTCGTTTCAACACCAATTTACTACATAAATTGATGCAAACGAATCATCATCCAGCATTCACAAATTTCAGTGCTTGAAAGTTTTACTTAAATTACTTGGAAGCATGAAACAAACTTGTGAAATGGTATGTTAGAAAGAAACGTACAGTAAAAGAATTGATTGATCTACATATTTTTAAATCACCCATCCGATATGTCTGGCCCAGTTAAAGTGATACGATCAATATGTGACGTTTCAGATGAAGTACTTAGAGGGCTTAAAGCACTTGGTAGGAATGGGAGACTCGTGAACCATAACTAATTCATTTGGTGCTTAAAAAGGTGGATACCAAGACCCAGCAGTTATGGGCACAGCATTCCAATAATATTGATTGTCCAAGTGTCACCGAATTCTTAGAGTTTCTTACAAACCATTGTGATGCACTTCAATCATCTGCTCTAACTAAACGCGCTACTCAGGCACGTCAAATTCCAATTGCTAAAATATTTACATCAACCACTGCAGAAAGCACCTCTAATTGTCCAATGTGTAACAAGCGACACCCGCTATTTCGCTGCTTTCAAAAATTAAAAGCTATGAAAAAATTTTGTTCACCAGAAACAGCTATGTCAAAGATGTATGAGTTCAAATCACAGTATTAAGACATGCGGAATAAAGCTAATATATTACTAAGCTATATGCTCCTCCATATCAAACAAGACAACTGCTTCAACAATCAACACCAACAATATTTCTTCAATCAACAGTGAAAATAATCAGGCTGGAAAAAACCCAAAACACGAACAAAGTTCAGAAATTTCGAATTCGTACTCAAATTTCATTGCTACAAACCCACGTCGTCCTCCAACGCGGGTACCACGTTTCGTCTTGGTTAAAGTGTCAGCTACCAACGGTTTGAGCATTATTGGATAGTGGATCACAATCATCGATAAAATCTGAAAGCTGTGTTCATAGAATTGGTCTTAAAAGAGTACGAGCTTCTGTAATTGTGAATGGTCTTGGTGCAAGCGAGTGGGTCATACAAAAGGTGCTGTTGAATTAAACATATATTCCAGATATGAAGATACAAATTCCACTAGGGTAAATACTTTTATTCTTCCAAAGATAACAGCATGCCTTCCGTTTGTTAGTATTGACAAAAGCAAATGACCTATTCCAGACACAATCAACTTAGTAGCTCAATTTTTTTAATATTCTTGAATAAATCGACATAATTTTAGAGAACGACGATATCCTGATGAGAAAATATAATCGAATCTCACTTGTTTGCAAAAAACACCAGATTTGGTTGGATTATTGGAGGGCAATTTAAAAACCAAAAACCAGATGTTTGGGGAAAAATATGAAGATTTTATGGAAGAATATTCTTATCTTGGCCATATGGAACTCATTCCAACTTATAAATTAATTGTTTGTTAGTGGGTCGAACAATTCAACAGGAAATTTTGTCAATTTTACTCCGCTTTCGTAGGCACAACGTTGTGCTATCCTGCTGACATTGAAAAATGTACCGTCAGGTCAAATTGCATTCCGATGATTGTGACTTCCAGAGGATACTATGGAGAAGTAAATTAATTAAAACTGTGCTACACTATCGGTGAAGTATAATGACTTATGGTACTTCAAGTGCAGCTTTTCTAGCAATCAGAACGTTACACCAATAAGCGGACAAAGACAAATATCCTGAAGCGGTGGCAATACTAAAAAGAGATTGTTATGTAGATGATATGCTGACTGGATGCCAAGATGTGTAGCATTGCATAACGATTTCAACGACATGTCAAAGTTCTCGCTGAAGGAGCGTTTAAGATAGAATTACTTGATATGAGAAATCTAACATTGGACGATACTGCCAGTGTAGAGACATTGTTCCGATCTAGATACTAAATGCACAAAAAGGTCATTGCTATCAGAAGCGTCGCCAATATTTGACCCTCTTGGATGGATCTCTCCAACAACGGTTTCAATTAAGTTATTATTTCAACAATTATGACTTCGAAAAATTGACCGGGATGACGAACTCCCAAAAGATATGCAGGAAAAATGGATCAAACTTCGAAAGTATTTACCAGAGCTTGAGCAGATTTCAATTCAAAACCCGTTGCAGGCAGCAAATAATATAAATGCTCAAATCAGATGCATCAGAATTGGCGTATTGCACTGTTGCTTATATCTGCACACTGAAAAATGGAAATCTTTACTACTCCATTAATTGCTGTCCAATTCCTATGATGTTTCGCCTCGACGGATTTTCGGATACTATACTAGCTTGGCTATCAGATCATCCAAGAAAATGAAAATGTTTTGTGGCTAACCGGGTTTCTGAAATAATAGAGACAATTTCCAGAAAACATTGGATATATGTGCCATCGAGGGAAAATCCAGCTGACCTGTAGGATCCTGTGGAGTAGTTCCTTCTAATTTAATACAAATTGAACTATGGTGTAATGGTCCCAACTGGTTAGCAGAAAATAATGAGCAACGGCCAAATGATTCCGGACAATCGGAGAAACTAGGCATCGACGAGCGGAAGACAATTTTCGAATACTTTAATGTTCTTGCTCAAATTGATATTTTTGCTGCGTTATTTGAAAATGTTTCATTATTGCAGAAAATTTATGGTATAATTAGTTATGTATATAAATATATTTCTTTAATTGAAGTAAGAATACGAAAACAAGCTGGAGAAAATAAACAATCATTCCCATATCCAGAAACATCCATAACACTTGACGAATTAATTCTTGCCGAAAATTTGTGTACTCGATGAGCACAAGAAGAATCGAGACGAGATAGCAAGTCTGAAAAAATCGGCAACTACCAGCTCGGAGCAATCTGTTAAGCTTAACACCGTTTATAGACGAGAACGGAATTTTAAGAGTTGGTGGTAGAATTCTACAAGCAAGCTGCAGTTTTGATACGAAACGTCCAATAGTACTACCAAGGAATCACATATTGAGCCGCTACATCATCATGTATAATCACATGAAGCATTTTCACTCAGGAGCCACACTACTAAGCACTCTAATCAAACAAAAACTTTGGATAATAGGATGTCGAAGCATGACTAGATTTGCAGTAGCAAAATGCGTGATGTGCTTCAAATGCGAACAACATTTCATCGACAACTAACGGGCAATCTACCAAAGGCTCGGGTTTCATCGTGTCGACCATTTTTAAGCACTGGTGTTGATTACGCAGGCCCAATATAAAAGAAAGAACTGGCTGAGGTCCTTGTAAAACTAAAAAAGAATATATTGCCTTATTTGTTTGTATGCCTGTTAAAGCGGTACACATCGAGATCGTGAGCAATTCGACCAGCGAGACGTTCATAGCTGCATTACAATTATTGTTTCCCGAAGAGGGTTGCCTGTTGAAGTTTTTTGTAATAACAGCAGTAATTTTGCTGGCTCGGAAATATGTTTTTGGAACTTTCATTTTGAAAAATACATCAAAGTTGGCTGCGACGAATTAATAGTTATTTACGTCACAAAAATATAATAAATTTTAAAGTAAAAACATGAGTTTGAAATTTAGAGAAAATCAATCCAAATGATTTTCAAATAATCAAGTTACCCTAGTTATTTTTTTTTGTTTGGTTTTACAGACTACTCTACTGTAATAGCTCGTTTTCCGGACACTTTTGTTCTCTGACGTAATGATTCATTTCCCGGACTGAAATCAATCACGTAAACATTGATTTTCGGTATAGTATGAAATAAAATAATACTTGCTAAATTTATCTTTATTTAGTTTTACTAGTGTACGTCAGATGTCTAAGATGCTTACAGGAAAATACAAAAAAAAAATTATTTAATCAAAAAATGATCACATGTTCTTAATATTTTGTGAATTTGTTTTGCTTTTCCTACAATTTTTGATCTTGAAATTTTCCCAGGTAGTAATTTTTGGTACGATTATTATCTCAATTTAACCAGAATGCTGTTGTTATGACTTTTTTTAAATTTTGGTTTAAGAAATCAATTATGACAAGAAAATGAGAGCGATTTACTTAAACGATATTCATATGTATGTTGAAATACAAACATTTATGAAAATATTTCAGAAATCATAATTGCTAACATTTTCATTTAAAAATTGGTCTTAGGAAAAAAAAATAATTTCCCATATTTTTATGTGTTTTACTATGAAAAGTTTGGTTTTTTCCTGGTTTCTAATTCACTTATAAAAGCTACGTTTTTAGACTATGGCTTTGTATAATCAGAGCCTACTGTATAAATAAGAGCCTCCAGTATCGACTGTATTTTTTACTAAGCTTAAAATAAGATACAAACAATTTTTTCTTTACTATGAAACTATATGGAAAAACGGTTATTTTCATTTACAGATTTAGTTTATTAGAAATGTGAGCTTTTGTTTTGCTTTTATATGAAAATGTTCATGAAACATGTAATATTATTTGATTGAAAAATCGAGTCTTGAAACTGTTTATTTCTTAGTGAAAATCGTCATGAAAAATAAGGTAGTTTTGAAATTTTAAATATTGTTGTTTTTGTAATACACGTCATAAACATAACTCTAAATTTATAAACAATACAATAATCATCTCTTTCATTACCTCCATCCAAATTTGAATTCGAATATGTTTCTATAGTTATTTTGAATTTGCAAAGCATGCTAGATTGTTTTGATTTTTTGTTTACTTCGCACTCATTTTATTGATTTATTTTTTTCTGTTTGCTCTTTCTGATTTATTTTAGTTTAATTGTTGAGCGGAGGCGTATTGTCTTTTTTGTTACCATTGGTTTTAGATGTGGATATATGGTGACGTCATTAAACAGAATTGTCTCTTTTTAATACAAATTGTTGTTGTTGTAGAATGTTTTTTAATTTAATATCCCTTATTTTCTTTTGATTATTGCTGGAAAATTGGCAAATTTGAGAATCTGTGTTTCAAATGAGTAAGACATTGAGTTGTTTGTTAGCGATTTCATAAAAACATATTTAACTGGGTTTAACTTTTAATTCATGTTTTATCTTCAATCGGAATCGCGTTTTTTCATACAAACACTATGAAAATAAATGAATTTTTAGTGTTTCCATATCCCTTATTTTAAGTTCATTTTCCTTATTTTATGGTTCTGGTATAATCAAGGTTGCTTTGATAACATACGCGAGCCATTTACTTTGATATTAGTCGTATTTCCATGAGAATTTTACAACAACAATTGCTCGCGATACGAATTAAATAATTCAAACCAAAAGTTTGAATTATTTAATTCATTCCTAATTTTAGTTATACCACCCGACACCAGACGCCAATTTGGTCTTTCTACTTGTTGTTTTATTTCAATGGGGCATGCTTATAGTAACAATATTCGCCGCTGTTTTAGAATGCAGCACCCTCGGTAAAGGTTAGCATGCCAAATGTCATTAGTGTTTTGTATCGAAAATGTATGGTGAATTTAATAACACAAAAGAATTTGTAAATTTTAAAATGTTTATAAGTCGTTTATCGACGCGTTATTACTTCGTAGCCATAAAATTAAACGTCAAACTTTATTGTAACCTTTATCACGACGGTAATGACATCTGATGTGCGGAAACAAAAACAAACTCTTTTTGCATGCCCCATTCGAAAAAATAATTCGTGACTTGTTTCCATGAGAAAAAATAATTCAAAAATAATTTGAATTCATTTTTCTCATGGAATTACGACTATTGATACATCCGAAACTAATGCGGTTCTAAATTCACCATTAATTATACTTCAGACTCAGCAAATTAATATGTTTAAAACCTACACAAATCTTGAAATATTTTCTTCCAAGTTTTGTACATTCAAAGATATTGTTAAGGAAAAGCTCTTCAATTTGGATTCTCTTAAATAGTATTATAAACTGTAAATCATTTTTTTTTGTTTTTTAATGGATTTATTTGGTAATTAATTAAAAAGAATATTTACTAAATTATTATTGTCTTAAAAAATGTAAAATTAATTTCTGTCATTATTATTGGAGTGATTTGTATGTTAGTGTATTTGTGAATAAATAAATAAATTTGTGAAATCGATATTTAGTATCAGACTATACTGTTAAATCAGATGTTTGGTATCGCAGTGAAGTAGGCAGAACCAGCTTTATATTTGGAGGGTAACAGTTTGCAAATCATTTACAATGATAGCTATTCGTCAGTTAAAAGTGGTGCTGGGCCTTGAAGAATTTAGTTTCTGGTATAGGTATAATTCTCATCTGAATTAATCCTCAATGGCTTCGAAATAGAAACGTAAAATCATGTTCGTGACCTGTGGGGTATCATTTTTTTAGAAGATAAGAGAAACAAGCCATAACCGACTCATGATCAGTCTGATCCTTGGTACGATGGAAATGAAGGAATTACCAAATTTTTAATTTTTATTATTCCACAAATTTTACAATTCTGAAATATTGTTTAAATGTCCTAGCTTCATCAAGCGGTTTAACGTGCTGGTCAGCTCCATAAGGTAACAGAAGAACGGCAGGGGATAATAGGCGGTTTTTTAAAACAAATGAGAACATTCAACCAGGCCCAGGGGCTTTGTTAGGATTAAGGCCTTAACAAGTTTGGAAGCAACCTAAAGTTAAATGACTTCCGTGTTGGGACGTATTGGAGAAGTTTGCAAATACATGGTTAGGAAACGCAATAACAAAAGTATAAAACAAATATTGTATGGTGTTAATCAAACGGCATTACCCTATGTCGTCTGCCGTACAGTAATTGCCTTTACGAAGAAATCGACAGGATGTTACACCTTGGTGTAATTGAATTAAGCCAATCAATTTAGGAAACCGAACGGAAAAACCAGACTATGTTTAGACGCAAGAAAGCTTAGCTCAGTGACAGAAAAAGACGCATGTCCCCTCCCCATAATTGACGGACTTCTTGGTAGACTCTCAGATACGAAATACATAACAGGACTTGAACATTTTAGCATTTCAGCAGATTCTGCATGCAGAATCCTCACACGACGAGAGGACAGTTACTGTAAGGGGGCCTATCTATTCAGAGTGATGCTACAGAGTGTATTTGGGCTGTGTAATGCAGCTAGGGCATCCAATTTTTGGGACAAATGTGATTCCCGAATTTTCGGATTTGAATGCTCTTGATTCCGGAATTCCGGAATCAATTCCGGAATTGATATTTTTTAAAATAATCTTTGATTAAAAATTAAATTTTAAATTTTACAAGAAACAACCAATTTCTTTTATTTAATTATTTAATAATTAACTGATTGAAATTTGTTTTCCTGTTTTTCTCATTAAACCTAACGCACCGAGGGTTGTGTCATTTAGACAGGCTACAGTATTAGTGGCATATTTCCTGCTGCTAAATACGCTCTTTCAGGCTCGATGCTGATTGATGGAACATTTTCATAAATATTGTGATGAATAGGGCCTCGAGGACACCTCAATCGCTTCAAAATTAAAGTCGTTTTCGAAACGTAGGGAAAATCGTTGTTACGTACGGCTAGTTCACGAGTCACATTGCAAAAGCGTGTACCTACGTTTTTAATATTATTCAGGAAGCCTGAAAAACGAGCGAATTTGCTATAGCAGAAACACTAAAATGAACTAATAACATTGAATATTTTTTCACTTTTACACTTTTGGTGTCACAAATTTAATCCAAAAAACTAGCAAACACTAATTTTCTTAGCGGTAAATCAATAAAAAATGTTAAGGAATTTTGTAGATACACTTTTGCGATATGTTTATTTTTCGTTTTTGAAGAACTAATCAAATCATATATTTTGTGTTGAAACATCGTTCCCGCAATGATTCCCGCAATCAGCATTCTGGACCAAGGAGTATAATTATTGAATTATTCAGTTAAATCATTGCCGTCCGAGCTTGAATTGCTTTCATCAAATTTTTACCGGAATTGTAAGGACGAGAAACTTTCTGAATTTGTTTGTTTAAGTCCGAATTGTATTATATGTATACATACGGCGCTGCATAGTTATCATATTACGTACAAATTACCTTTTGGCGGTTTTGAAAACTAAGAAACAATACAACACGTATTTTAGGGACGGATAAAATGCACTTTTTATAGACGTGCATTTATTGTTTTGTAATCCGTTTATTAGGCGTCATATCCTAGTGAATGTAAAAGAAAACACAGTAATACTTTCAAAAGTGACCAATTTTGAACATCTCTCTAACTGACCACTTTTTGTCAGTCCCTGGAATATTATCTATAATATTTGTTACAAAATAATTTGTTGGCAACACTTTTAATTTTCAAATTATTGGACTGTTATTCCTTAAACTGACCACCTCCATAAAGTGACCAAAATTTCTGTGATTCTTGAGTGGTCACTTTAGAGAAGTTTCACTATTTTATAGTACACAAAATACTATAATTACATAAAATTAAGTTGAAACTACTTAAATTAGTGTCAGAAATAGAAATCCGATAATTCCGGAATTAATGTTTTCAATTCCGGAATAATTGAAACTAAAATATGGGCCGGTATTCCGGAATTGGATGGCCTAAATGCAGCTCAATCAATGTATCGGCTGATGCAACAAGTAATACAACATGAATTATACGACAGAGTTTTTGTCTATCTTGACGGTTTGCTGGTCATCACCGCCACATTGAGGGAGCACTTTGAGTTGTTAGAGTTATTCGCAGACTTGTTACGGACGGCGGGATTGATTACTAACGTACAGGAGAGCAATTTTGTAATGAGGAAAATATTGTACCTATAGTAGACGAAGACGCCTTAAGACCAGATCAATAAAAAATTTACACTAACTTAAATCTACCTCAACCTGAAAATGTTAAGCAAACCAGAAGACTACTCGGTATGGATGGATGGTATCGTAGGTTTATCCCCAATTTTGCCGCAATCACGACCCCCATAGCAGATTGCTTGAAAACAGGAAAATTCAATTATTGGACTCAAGATGCACAAGAAAGTAACTTCAAATCACTCTTTACCACAGCTCTAGTATTGGCTAATCCTTGTTATGGCAAACTTACTTAAGCGTACTAAACCACTAAACATCTTGTCCACCAAAAGGTACGTTTATTATGCAGCGACAATCCGATAAACAAAAAAATGTTTATTTCATATCACCAAAATCCAATTTTGTATTAAGCTTCGACGAAATTGCAATTGTGGATGATTATCGCATTAGGTACATATTTACATATTAACAAAAAAACATTTTGTAGTTTTGATAACAAACTGCGCGCAACAAAAAAATCGGGAAAATTATTTTTTGTTGTTAAATGTTATTTTTGGTTTCCCTCAAAATGAGGAGTGGTATCCACATATGAAATGAGGTAGATTTTTATTACGTTGAAAATTTGTTGGTTTTACCTTTACACTCGAACATACGAGTACACGAGTATACTAAACAAACGAACCGGATAATAATATATTGTTCTCATTGCACTATGTAACAATTACAAAATATTTTGTTGCTGATATTATTTTAGTTAATTTGTAATAAAAATTAAAATAAATAATCAGGAATTTTATCCTGCTTCGCAGGAATTTATAATTAATTAATTTGAATTTATGTGTATGTGCCTATGTACATACATATAGCGTTTCGGATTATATGCGCGATACATTTTGTTATTGAAAATTGGATATTAATAAAGCGCGCGCGAATCGCGATATATATTTATTATTGTTATTGTTTTTTAATTTCATATTGTAATTAATTTAAATTTTTAATTTATTATTATTTATTTGTTTATTTATGCACTATCTACATATATATAGTTCTAATTTGTTTTTTTAGGTAGCGAGGATATTTATGTATATAGGAATAAATAATAGCAGTACCTAATTGATTTATTATTATGTTGCCTCGTTTAATTAGTTGATTTAATTAATTTTAAATACAGAATATATCGCAATGGTTCATTTCATTGTTGTACCAATTTAAAATATTTAGGCAGCATTATTCTTAATCAATTCTTGGTTCCTAATACCCTCGACACATTTCGATTTAACCAAACGAGTTTAACTAAATTCGATGCTATGTAGCTCGCTAGAAAATTAAAGTTGATATAAAAGCCTGTAAAAGCAATATTTTTTCATTTTCTGTTACAAGGTCAAAAATGTTCTAAAACTTCAGCGATAAACTTGTTACGTTTCCTCTTAATTTATATAAATGCATTTACGGCATTTACGGTAAGTATTTTTTGTAACATTCTTAGTTGTTTGACAATAAAAATTAATACATAACAAATTTAACGTTGCAAGTAGCGAACGAAGCGTTTACGAATGGATCGAGAATTGTAACGGAGGGGTCCCATTTGAAATGCAATATTTTAAAACGCGATTTGACAAAACGCGATATTTCAAAACACGATCAAAACGGGATATGGAACAAAACGCGATATTTCAGAACGCGATATTTCAAAACGCGATATGGTACAAAACGCGATATTTCAAAACGCGATATAGTACAAAACGCGATATGGTACAAATCGCGATATTTCAAAATGCGATTTCCTAGTTCTGATCATACATGTTCAATTTCATCATTTAAAACTGGGATGTTTGTTGAATTTGAAATCACATTTTTTGCACTCACTTGTACTATATTTATTTACCTAGCCAAAGAGTCCTTTTGGTTTTGGGAATTTTAGGCGATGTCAGGTTGCGCTATAAGCGAGTACCGTAATCTTTTTGTTTGGGTTATGGGTTTGTGGGCTATTAAGGTGTTGGGTTTATAGGGTTAATGGGCTTAATACTATGGGTTAACAGCTTCAATCACAGGGTTATTTGGGTTTAATAGGGCCTGCTTATTGTGTTTTATGAGGTTATGGCACAAACCTGATGTGCTTCAGCGATTCCAAAAACATAGAGTAAATATGGCCTGCCTCCCAGACCAGAAAAATATTTTTTTGTGTGGCTGTGTTATCTATATATCTCTTGTTTTTCGAGCTAAGAGCCAAGAGGTTGGAAAACTTAATTCGATTCGAAAAACGCGTTTTTGCTACTTTTTATTTGCTTAAGCCTTTAGTACGAATATTGTTACTGATTTTTTTAATTAACAAACAATTGAATATAGACCTAGATTAGTTCTAGGCGAGTCCCGTAAGCTGGGGCGTAAAAATTAATTTTTAGCAGTAGAGTTGTGTTGAGATGGGTATTAACTATTTTAAAAAGTAAAAACTAATCAAGTAGGAGTTAAATTTATCACAGCGAGTTCCGTAGGCCATACAATTATTCGATGGCACAAACTTCGAACATAAAAACCTAGTTAATCTTTTCTGAACACTTTCGAGTCTATTGCTATATATTATGAATAGAAAGGAGTCCATACTTGTGATAAATATTCTAAGTTAGTTCGAATCAGATTAAAGAATAATTGTAAGAAAGTTGACGGATTTTTAAAAATTTTACCTCGTCTAAATATAAATCCTAAAGTTTTGAAAGACTTTCGGTATATAACATCAACGTGTAAGTTAATGCGTACATTTGAATCCAATGTCACACCTAAATCTTTAATACTATCCACTATGGTATAGCAAAACCCAATTTGGTTCATTTTTATGGAAAATTTAGCGGTAATTTGTTGTCAACAGACCAGACCATTTAGTATCGAAATACGATTTAAATCCGTTTGTAGTAAATAAGTGTCATCTACTGAATTTATAACCATAAATATTTTTAAAACATCAGCGTATAACAAATGTTGCAGTTTAAACACCTGTGAAATATCATTAATAAACAATGTAAACAATAAAGGTTTAGGTTCAAACTCACCCCTGATATCATCCCATTAACTTTGATGAATTGAGTTCTAACAGTTAGGTATGAGTGAACCTATTTTTGCATGATTTTTCGGAAAGTCTGTATAAATACAATCAAGTTGCCCGTTTCTCTCTATGAAGTCACAAAATTAAGCTAAATTAGATAACGTTGATAACGTAATCTCATTTCTAAACTGATTGAACAGAATATTGAAAACCAATTTTTCAAAAATTTTGGCAAATGCATTTAAAAAGGATATGGGTCTATAGTTTTCAATGTTCGTCAAGTCTCCATTTTTGTGAATGAGCACCAAAAACGATGATTTCCATTTAGACGGGAAAATGAAATAACTAATTGAAAAATTGAGTAACAATGTTATAGGAACCACAAGAACATGGCTCAAATGTTTTAAAAATAAATTAGGTAATTGATCTGGACCAACCCCTTTATTAACATCCAACGATTCTAATATCTAACAAAGGGTTTTTTCTATTGAGGTACAACAATCAAATGTATGAGAGATCGAATCTTGTCCATACACTGATTTGAAGTGATCTGCAAAAAGCTCACAAATTTCGGACTATTTTTGGGATGACTTACTTTGCAAAAACATCTTGCTAGGATAGGTTGGTTTAGTGCAAAGTGACTTCTGATAGTTCCAAAATAATTTAGGGTTGATTCTTAAATCACTCTCGATACTCGCAACATACGAGTTCCAGCATTTTTTAATTTCACATTTGACTCTCCTTTTATACTCTGAGAATATAGAATAATCGACCCGATTATTGTACGACCTAAAACGCCTTAGAGCTATTTCTTTACGTCTAATTAGAAACACGAGTTAGTTCGAATACAAATTAGGAAACTTTTTCCTTTTTTCAACAACTTTATCAGAATTCTCTATCAAAGAAAATAAAGTATTTGTAGAACATGTCGGTTGCATCAGTTTCCCAATCAACACATGCCAACTTTTCCCCAATTCAAGGGGTTCCATCAAATTTTAATGAAATAGATGCAGAAAACGGTGGATGATGACCATCAACTTTTGTAAGTAAATAATCATTTTTCTTTAATGAAACGCTTTTTGAAACGGTCCAAACCTAATAATGTTACAGCATGTAGATCCTTATTAACAGCAATGAATTTATGACATGTAAGGTCACGATCCCTCCTAAAAACATTGAATCTTGGATCGAATAACTCAGAGGAATTGATTGAACTATTCATCTATGTCTCAGTCAAGCAAATTAAATCAAAACTGCTAGCTTCAACCGCATTATTAAAAGAATGGAGCTTTGTTTTCAATCCTCTGGTGGTCTTGCAGTAAAGCTCAATAGACTTCATTCTACAAACTTATCAAAGCTGGTTGAAATGAAAAGAATTTATAAAGTATTATCGATTTAAGTTCATCAAATCTGCTTGAGATGAGATAGTTATTAACTTATCCTTATCGAATTTTTTACAATATATCCTACCATGTACCGCCCAGACATATTTAAACGGATCAGCCTTTTCGATTTGCAAAAGTTTCTTAGCATCATACAGCAATTGTTTTTTGGTCGGGGTTAGATCTTTCACTATGAATATCATAGAAGCTCCAGTAAATCCGACATCAGATACATCACATTTTTTCTTAAGTTTAGCACATTTTAGTACAAAATCTATTTGCAAATATTGAGACAAATTCAACAGTAGTAGGCTTTACGTCCGATTTAGATATCGTTCTATGAGCATACTTGACATCAGTGATTACCAGATCTTACGCACCAACATGTCGAAATCATTTAAATTTTCTTTTTTTATTTCAGAAACACCAAAAATTTGAAGGTTAGATCCATAACAGTAACTTTCCAACCGCTCTGAATTATTAATTACTGTCTGTAAATCCCTTCTCAGCTGATTATTTTCGACTGCTAAATGATCAATCATTTTGTTGATATCCTTCTGATTGCATAACATTTATTCGACGCTCGTTTTCTCTAACTTTATTCTCAATTTTGATGAGTTCGACAAGGTTCGAATTTATATTAGGTTATGCATTTTGTTGACTAATAAATTTAATGTGTTTTAATTTGAATGCATCCAAGTCAGCTTTCATAGTTAAAAGTGTAGAATTGATCCCCAAATCAACTCACAACAGTGCTCACATTTCCAAATATATCTATTTGCAAGTACATATTCCTTCAGGACAGCTGCTGATAAATTGACACAACTGATATGATAGTAACCGTTGCACTGACTACACCGTATATTATCACTTACTTCGGTCTAAAAAGACGAAAGTATTGAAATCCTGTCAAAAATGACGAAAAATTTGGTTGGTCCAAAACTACCTTTCTCAAGCTTTTGGAAACTATACCTCAATAGAGTGGGGTGCCTGCCATACGAATTGACCCAAAATACCTGATTATATAAATATTTACGATTTTTTTATAAATGCTGATGCTGGTTTGATTATTGAATTGGGCATTGAGTTTGGAGTTGATTTACAGGTTAAGTTAGGGGCCAATTTGCGGGTTGATTTGAAGTTGAGTTGGAGTTGGATTAGGATGTAGTGAGCAGTTAATCAATTTTGAATATATATGCTGGTTTGAGTATTGAGTTTGGCGTAGAGTTGAGGGTTGAGTTGGGTTCCGTTTGCAGGTTGAATTAGGGCTGAGTTGGGGTTGAGTTGGAGTTGGATTGGGGTTAAGTGAACGGTTAAACTGATGATTTGTGATGTTTTTATAAAAATTTTATTTTGATGAAATTCAGTATTTCCAATGAAAATGGGATTCTCAAATGAATTTTAGATGAAGTAGGATAAGAGGCCAAGTAGGATATAACTTGGTTATTTGTTAACGGATTTTTGTGAAATTTGACATCTGCGATGGACATTGGGTTTTAAATGATTTTTGGATAAAGATCTGGAATATTACCAAGTAAGATGGAACTTGGCTACTTCTTAACCGATCATGAAGAAATTTGACATGTGCGTTGAAAATGAAATGATTTTTGGATAAATTTCTTGTTAACCGATTATGACGGAACTTGGCTATTCCTTAACCAATTATGATCAAATTTGGCTTGTGTGTTGGAAATGAAAATCTAAAATAATTTTTGGATAAAGCTCTGGAATATGGCCAAGCAGGATGAAACTTGATTATTTGTTAACCGATTATGATGAAATTTGATATGTGTATGGAAATGGGAATATTGGATATATGTGGAATATGGCCAAGTAGAATGGAACTTGGCTATTTCTTAACCGATTATGATCAAATTACGTGTGTGTTGGAAATGGAATTCTAAAATCATTTTTGGATAAAGCTCTGGAATATGGCCAAGTAGTATGGAACTTGGTTATTCCTTACCCGATTATGATGAAATTTGACATGTGCGTTGTAAATGGGATTGTAAAATGAAGTTTGGATAAAGTTCTGGAATATGGCCAGTTACACGGTTCGAAATATCAGTATAATTTGTTATACTACTTTCGGTGTAAAGTTCTAGAAAATGATTTTTCGTGTTAATTGAATGTCTGTACCCATGTTACTGAAGCTTTTGACCTGTTTGGCTGTTGTTGTATAAGTAAACAAATGTTGGTTAAAATAGAAATCAATACTGTCAAAATTGTCTCATCAACTTTATGACCCAGATGAATGCTATTCCCATTGAAGACACCAAAGACCAAAGTTCTGATCACCTCGTGAGGTTTCAGCCCTGTATATTTTTCTTATTACCCTTCTTACCCTTTCGTTACACAACTTCAAAGTAGACATTTTGAAGCAGAACACACAAGGATGAGACACCAACAACTCAAGTCAGATTATATATATTCAATTATTCATATAACTGTTGTTCCACCACCAACAGTAAATTAAAATTATGGTGCACTTGATTTATTTATTTTATATTAACTTCTCGATTTGAACGCATATATTTAATTAATTGACACAGCTCCTTTCGAAAAGAACCTCCTAGATATAAAAACAGATTACAGAACTTTTCTAAATCTTAGCCACAATGTTATACACAAACAAATCAAAAATTGTTCATTAATCCGTGGCGCTTACAAACTGTTATGTTATGTTGAGATTTTGATATTTTATGTGATTTTTGAGGTTTTATTCGATGTTTATTTGACACTGATGCTCTTCCTTCTTATATGAAATTGCGATTTGTTTCTTAATTCAAAATCCATGCTAACTGATCCTAACCCAAGATGGGTGAACGAACGAGTCAGGTAAACAACTTTAAGTAAGAATACGATATACTACAGAAAGTACATGTTACTGAAATGTCAGAATATATCAAAATTTGCACGGCACGCTTTTCTTAAAAATTAAAAATTTTCCTATTGACATTACAATTTTAATACTGTATTTGTCAGTTATTATGGATTCCGTGGCTGATATGTCAAATATTCTATAAGGAAATATTTTCGTCAAATTCTGTAAGCATTTTTAATGATTCGCTGGTTACCCCTTTACATGAGCATTTTAAAGAGAGAATTAAATATTTACTTGAGCGATGTCGAAAAGTTAAATATTTAATTCTATACCCTACTAAGGCCGTGAGTGAATATGTTAAAAATATTTTAGTTAAAAATTTGGTTAAAATCAAATTATCGTGTTAAATATTTTTAACAACCAAATTAGAATTTGCTGTGTGAATTGGTTAAAATTTGGACAGTTGAAATTCATTCAAAATACATCTCTTTTAATCATTATAGCGTTTATATACATACATAATAAAATTATAACTACATAATGCCTATACTTTTTTCCCAAACAGTTACAGTAAAATTCATCATACATAAAATGTTGCACTATCTTACACATCATATGCGGTGATGCGCGCAAAAAAACACGTTTTGAGAAAAACTCGATTAAAGTTTTCATTCTTGAAGAGAACGCATCACTGCGCATCACTTCGGTGACTTCCTAGGGACCTTTAGGACTTTCTGTTGAGCTTGAAACTTTGGAAATATATTCTTCAGATACTAAATGAATTTTTAAAGCAAAAAAAAATAATGCAAAAAAATTAATATCTGGAGGCGATGCCCCCTTAAGGGGTTAATATGGTATTATATTGCGCATGTATAAGGCTATCTCTTTCTGACATTTTTACGTCACGTGTATGGTGATGTATTGTGATTATGATGTATTGTAGTTTTGTTTTATTCGTATGGAATTGTTTGTCAAACGCGGTAGTGAAAAAGGGTTTTATACAAAAAAAATTTAAAATTAATTTAAAATGGTTATTTGTGATGTATTTAATTGCAATAGCAGTAACGATAAACGATTAAAACGAAATGCTAATTCTAATAATTTAGAAAATATTTCGGACCAAAAGCTTATCGATTATTATTAAAAAAGAAATATCCATTTCCTGCTGTATCAACGTTGAGACGTTGGGCCTCAAAAATTGATATAAATCCTGGATACCTAAGTGTTGTTTTCAAACTAATGGAAAATGTGGATCTTTCACCTCAACAAAAGGTTGGCGTTTTGATGACGGATGAGATGAAGATTCAAAAATCTTATGAATATGACCAGAAATCAGATATATTACTTCGTCCGGCTAATTATGTCCAAGTTGTAATGGTAAGAGGTCTGTTTGAGAATTGGAAACAACCGGTGTTTGTATTATGATGCAAAACTTACTAAAATTATACTAGAAACTATAATTGTGAAGTTAAATAAAATTAAATATGATGTTGTGGCTGTTGTAACCGATTTAGGAGGGGGTAACGGAGGACTTTGGAATCAGTATGAGATATTTATTTATTTATTACCAGCACTAACAAATAGCATATAGGTTACAATACTAATAGAGTAATAGAATATGTATATAAAAAAAAAGTGTTACAAATTATCATTATTTCGAATACGATTCTTAAAAAGATCCTTGAAATGTTAAAATCAAAAAATTCTGAATATTTGTTAAACTATTTCTTGGTGCACGCGACCCGTACATCAACTCCATAATTCGTACGATGAAAATCAATACTCAACATTAACTGTCGTGGACCAAGACTTCTCGTAGAAACGTAAAATAAATATAAGTCAAGCACTTGCCCGGACAATCAATCTTATCACAAATTACGGCACGAGCAAACACTGCATGAATCACCTCCCTTCTGAATTCAAGACTACGAAGGTTCAAAAGCGTACATCGACCAACATAAGGAGGTAAACTAAATCCGGCATTTGAACTCGGGAAGTCTTCGGAGGGCAAATAATAAGAACTTTTTTTGAATCCGTTCAATACGACCGCTAAAGATTTTATAACTTGAACTTCAGGTAACTACAGCATATTCTAAAATAGGCCTAACAAAAGAAATATATAATGTCTTGAGAGTGTATGGATCAGAATATTGACGAGCATGTCTGTAAACAAAACACCTAAATCAATAAACTGAGTAATTCTATCAATTTCCACATTTTGTAAACTATACGGAGCTATAATTAAATTCTTGATTTTTGCAAATGACATAATGTAGTTTTTCATTTGGGGATATTGAGATCTAAACGATTTTCGATAGTCCAATCACTAAACCGATTAAGGTATTTTGTTAATCCTTGTGATGTTCGGAAGAAAGTATATGTAATTTGTCACACCCCTCACATGATCAAACTTTTAAGAAATCATTTTTTGAATTCTGGAATTTTACTCAATAACAATTTATTGACAAAAGAACCACTCTATGAACTACTCGAAAATCAATCCAAAAGTGATTTGAAAATCAAAAGCCGATTAACTTCAACTCATCTGACAGTGAAAGGTCGACACAGACAAAAGGTACAATTTGCAACCCAGTTATTTTCGCACACTAATTCTTGTGCTCACCGCCCCGGTGGCACAGTTGTTAGCATGCTTGCTTTAAGCTCCGGAGGTCCCGGGTTCGATTCCCGGCGGGTGATGAAAAAATCACGGCTGGTTAATGTAAGGATCAATTTCACTCATTATCTTTTGAAAAAATGATTACGAAACTTCACTATGAAGCGGCCAAGTCCCTCTATGGGATGTAGCGCCAGCGATAAAAAAAAAAATCTTGTGCTCTAATTAGAATGGGTAGTTTGGGTATTATAAAATCCAAACACTGGCATGAACTGGCAAATTTGCTTAAATAGGTAAATTAAATTTATTAAATACTTTATTATTTTTATTTTATTAATTATGGTTTTTATATATATTAGGTTAACGATTGGTTTGATACATTTAACTCCAGGGTTCCCAAAATTGACGAATTACCCTCCTAATCAATACGGACAATAAACACGGACAACAAAGCGCAAATATTACCTATGGTTCTAAAATCGGGTACCACGCGATATGGTATTTCCAGAATTACAGATATAAAAACAAGCTTCCTTCTATTTTTCAACGAAACATACTACCAAAAATAATCGAGATGTCAAACAAAGAAGGTAAGGCAATCTTTAGTGTTGAATGGATAATTATATCAGAATTTTTGGCGTATATTGGTTTGTTACTGCTCGCTAGTGTTTATAGATATCGCAACGAATCCACCGAAAGCTTGTAGAGTTCTGCTACAGGTTGCCCTATATCCAACGCAACTATATCGCTGGAAAGGTTCCATGCTATTTCAATAGGCTATTGACTATGTAATTGAATAAGGAACTAATTCTTTAAAGGTATTTTATTGTTTCATATGTTGTATTGTACCCGAACAATTATAAATCCACAAAGTGCTATTAAATTTAGGCTTGGTATAACTTTTTTCTGAGTGGATTTAAGTAGAGGCATTGGTTCATAAAAATGAAAGCCGACGTAATTCCCATCAAAATGGTTAAAAGTATTTTTGACAAACGTTGGCTGAGGTACAGTCGTTCAAAGTTACCTACTACATACATACCACCTTTATACCAAGTTTTTTTTTAATTTTTACACGTAACAATTATTTGTATTGAAAACAATAATAATTTTCGGTTCATTAATGATAATGGTAAAGGTATTTCATTGACAAACCGAAAATAATTTTTGTATTGAATAAAAATAATTTTTGCGTGTAAAAATTAAAAATAACATGGTATAAAGGTGGTAGGTAGTAGTTAACTTTGAACGACTGTACCTCAGCCAATGTTTATCAAAAATACTTTTAACGGTCACCATTTTGACGGGAATTACGTCAGCTTTCTTCTTGTAAACCAATTGCTTTTCAACTACGCAGTTGAAGTTGCCTTCAATAATATGAAATACGGAGTACTTATTAAAATATAAGCAGAACAGCAAATTGCCTACACCATTCGGAATGGCAACATCTTAGATGTAATCTTGGCTGAACCTATGTATTTTTGTTAACAAAATTAAGTTGTCTATCTCTTGAGTTTATACACTATTATAAATGAGCTTCCACGCTCAAAATAGCATGTTTATGATGAAGTGACAATTCTAAATTCAAGTTACTTAATAAATAAATAAAATAAAATAAATAAATAAATAAATAAAAAAAAAAAAAAAAAAAAAAAAAAAAAAAATTGCCTATACCAAAATCCACTCAGAAAAAAAGTTAAACACAAAAACTTAAACAAAAAATTGAAATTTTTCGGTTTTTTGACTTATTTTGTTAAAAAAAAACGTTTTTTGGACTTTTTAAAGTGCCATTTCGAAAGGGAATTTTATTCTCTACAAAAAATCGTGGTATGTGTATCTACTAAAAATGCATAATTTTTGAGTTATAGTTAAAAAAGTTAAAAGTGGATAAATTTACCCAAATCTACTCCGTTCCCAAAAGTCCAAGCCTAAATTTAATAGTACTTTGTGGATTTATCATTGTTCGGGTACAATTGAACATATGAAACAATAAAATACCTTTAAAGAATTAGTTCCTTTTACTCATGTTTTTTCGACATAGTCAATAGGGTTGTTCGGCTTGACGATAAAGGCAAATGAAATGAACGTCGTCATAGGGACAATCTTGCCACTATCCATGAAATATGGGATAAGTGGGTATATATACTATCAAGTTTATATAATCCTACAGAGAACCTTACAGTAAATGAACAGCTGGTTCCGTTTCGAGGACAGTGTCCTTTCCGTCAGTACATTCCCAGCAAACCTTCAAAATACGGTATAAAAATACGGGCATTATGTGACTCGAGCAATGCTTATTATATGCAAATTTATACTGGAAAACAACTCGGAGAGAAATCAAGGATTGAGGATGGTTCTAGATATTTCGACGGGGCTTTCAAAATGATACAATATTACGTGTGACAATTTGTTCACCTCGTATCAGTTAGCACAAATGTTGTTAAAGGTACTTGACAGTGATAGGCACTGTCAGAAAAATAAACCGGAACCGGATTTTCTGTTCAAAATTTTTATTTACTGATAGTGTAACAGTCGTATCATATGTCCCAAAACAGAATAAAAATGTTACTCTAATGAGCACAATGCTTCCTAGAGATGATAGAAAGCCGAATATGATTATGGACCATAGCAAAACGTCAGACAAAAAGGTGGCCAATGATTGTTTTTTATAATCTTGTGGATATCTTACCTTACAATGGGTTTGTGCTTTGCTCTGAAATTAATCCAGAATAGCAAGCTGGAAAACTTACAAAACCACTAATTAAAAGCCGGCCGCTTATGCCCCAATGTGATAATGCCACTAAAATAATAAAACAATTACAGACAAGTACCATAATATCACAAGAAGGAAGTAATACCAGCGGGAAGCGGAAAAGATGCAAATTTTGTCCGTCGCCTAACGATAACAAAAAAAATATGACCTGTTCCAAGTGCGCAAAATATTTGTGCAAAACACATGTTAATTAGTTTTGCCCAAAATTCAGAAATTAAAAATTGATTTTATGTAAAATTTTTTTTTTTTTTTTTTTTTAATATATTTTATTACGACTGGGACTGCGCTCATCTAGCAATTTTTCTTTCAAATACAAATTTTTATATATCTAGTAAAATTCACGTTTGTTGGGGTGTAACCCACTGGTTAGCCCCATAATCAATTAAACCTATTTACTAATTTTAGTTTGGTAAGTTCACTAGGTCAAGTGGCCTCGTTCTTTGGAGTCTTCTTTCAACGACAGGGTTATCTATCATATGGCGAATATAGGGGTTTACATGTTCCTGGAGCCTTATTTCGTGTTTTCGGCATGCATTTTTATTTCCTCTTTGATGTATTCCATCCGTAGGTCCCTGTGAAGGTCTTCATTTCTTGCGTACCACGGAG
The DNA here is from genome assembly GCA_963556165.1 of Tipula helvola. Lineage (NCBI taxonomy): Eukaryota > Metazoa > Arthropoda > Insecta > Diptera > Tipulidae > Tipula > Tipula helvola. Next base: position 178,431,634 of record OY744483.1, on the reverse strand, counting down.
CATTGACGATGCTACGAAGAACCTTGTTTTGAAACGTCTGTATCATTTTGGCGTTTGTTTCCTTGGTACATCCCCAGAGTTGTATACCGTAGGTCCATATCGGCTTCAAAATTTGCCGATATAGCAGCAGCTTGTTGTGAATTGTAAGCTCAGAGCCTCTACCTAGGAGCCAATACATTTTTCTGAACTTTATGTTAAGTTCTTCTTTTTTCTTTTTGACATGCTCTCTCCACTTAAGCTTGTCATCGAGGGTCATGCCAAGGTATTATTATTTGTGAACTAAAGTTTTAATTAATTATTATTCATATGACCCGAAGGACCAAATGTGTAACAATAATTCAAGGATAATAAGAGGGAACTACTGCTTTTAGTATAATATTCGAGCTTTAGCGATGTCAGTTTCATATTTTTCAAATTAATTAAGATTCTCTCGTTTTTTCACGATTATTCTAGTATTTCAAATTTATTCGAGTTTTTTAAGATTATTCTACCATTTCGAGATTATTCGGGTTTCTCGAAATTTCGAGAAATATTTATCTTGTTACAGAATTAGGGATTTATCGAGACTTTATTTGTTTTTGAGCTTATCAAAATTTATATAACATCTAGTTACCTATAGATAAGTTTGGTGGATATTGAGGTGAAATTGATAGAAGACATTTTAGTACGGTATTTCAAATTTTCCAGGATTTCTTGGTATCAAGACGATATCATACGAGATTTGCGAGAAATCGGGCCGATTTTAACATTACTAACTACCCTATCCAGTCCTTCGGTTTTTTTGTATGTAAAATGGTGTATGACGGAACCGGCCTCCTATTACGGAATTACTTGCTTAATCGCACACTTAAATCAATCAATCAATAAAGAATTCTGATAATAATAAAAACATCTATAAATAATTAAAATTTGTAATATTTAGACACATTTCACTCGCTAATATTGCAATGAAACAGTAAACTGAAAAAAATTTGAGGAATTTAGAAAAATGAAACAAGTTAAACTAGGCCACCGATTACAAAGTGTATTTCGATGAAATTCCCATCTCGCATTCGAGTTGGAAACTACAAAACTTTTTCATTTTTGCTACATTTACGTACATATCTCAATTTATTGTTGTTGTCTACAAATTTGATTCATTATCATAAATTACAACCATGTAAAATATCGTCTAATTAAAATCAGTGAACAAACTTTTGAGCATCCAGTTCCAGCAAATACATAACAAAAACGGAAAAGTAAACATTGTACGGTGGAAAATCATTTTCCACTAAAGTGTAGCAACAAATTTATTTTTTGTTAATTTGTAGTCAACAGAAACTAATATTATTGTAACCATACAACGTTATACGAGTTACGACACATACATATATATTATAGCCACTAGAGTAACATGAATACATATAACACAAATTATAACCGCAATTTTAACAAATTTAATTTTTGTGTAACAATTGAAAGCACTTAATCATGTAGTTGAAATTTAATTCTTGCAAAAAAAAAATTCGTCGAGGAAAATATAGGAAAAAAGTTTTGCTGTCTGACTTTTTTTTTTCTTTTTTTGTATTATTCCTGTACAGTGGTTTTTGGTAGGGTGTTTTTATATTTTAGTCTCCCTAATTTTGGAAAACTATCATACTTTACTATATGTAATACTGATTTACATAGTAGCGGATTGTATACTATTACAAATTTATAATTTTGTGTTCGAACAAAAGTTTTCAAAGTTGATGCGGTTTGTGTGCTTCGTAATTAAGTAGCGTGAATCATATGTGAACATTTTACTGTACATCAACCATATCAAATTAGAGAAAATTATTTAATGTACATATGTATATACGAAAATATTTCAGAAGATCCTAAAAGCAATTTTTGTATCCATTTGTTAAAATTAAAATCGAAAATATTAAATGTAATGCTGTAAGAAAGAAGTAGAAAACGAAGACGAAAAAAAAAAGTTTTGTAATCGATATCTTTCAAATTTTATTATATTTCTTGTTATTTTCAAGAAATCAAACCCAAAATCCTAAAATACAAATAAAATACGAGATAAAATTGATCCCATCATGATGAATTGCTATCATTCATTCAATTTTCATATTATTGTTCCGTTCCTAACCATATACGTACCATATATACATATACACCAACATAAGAAACATGTTTTTCCATTTTCCATCAAAAAAAAAAAACTAAAAATTGTATCTCCTATCTACACAAACTATTTGATGTACAAAAAAACTAAACACAATCGTATTATATACGTATATGTACATTCATCTGTATATCCACATTATGCTGGGATTTTGATCAATTGATTGAAATCGAAAAACTTTATTTTTTTTTTTGGAGCTTTATAATAAAATTGGGTTTCAATCGAATTTCGATGATTTGGTGAATTTTATAGTTATGTATAGTATATCCTTATTTTCCCTTCTCAAGTTTCTTATTTTATTTGCGGTAATTAATAACTCAAAACCACTTTGCATGTTGGTTCATTTATTAGAAATGTGTGTGTGTATGTGTGTGTGTGTATTCATATACATAGATTGAGCCTTAACACATTTTTTTTATCCTTTTTTTATCCCAGACTTTATAAACAAAATTCGAACGAAACATGTCGTTTTTTTTGTTTGCTTTTATGTATTTGGGTTACGGTAACGAGAACACTACAAACACTATCTTTGAATATTAATTATATGGAAATTCTGAAATCATTTACATATTGCATTCTCAATTATGTATGATGTTCATATTTAGGAGCAAGTTACAGATTTTATAATAAATCTACATGTTCAACATCCCTGTTAAATTCAAATATTTTTTGGGATCAATATCTAAAATCATGCTTGCAAAAATGGGGGACGCAATGAGAACGACAATTTTATTGATTGGGGTCCACTAGAGCCCTGCGCGGATACATTTTTTCGTATCTGCATCCGATTCGCATCCGCTGAAAAAAACAAAAATTTATCCGCATCCGCTGAAAATTCTCATTTCCGCATCCGCAAAATGAAAACAAGTGTGGGAAACTTTTAAAATGTATCTTTAAATTTTTCACTTATGTGTGTGTGTAGAAGGAAAGGATTTGTGTTTTGCAACCGGCGTAATTCTACACAAACTATACATGAGAAATATTAGAATAGTTTTTATGTTTTATTACACCCGCCAAACTAAACTAAATCATTTTATACTATGGTGAGATCCGGTTTTTTGAAGATCAGTTTTTTTAGCCTGAAAGAATTCGACATTACATTAAGAGTGGATTTGCGGATAAAAAATAAATATCCGCATTAGTCCAGAGTTTTAAAAAAAAAGGAAGGTAAATGAAAAACAGTATGGTCGAGTGTGGAACTAACTGTGGAATTTTTATTGAGTAAAAGGAGAATATTTAGAAACGGGTTTTAGTTTAGAAGTGGGATAAAGGACTCTAAATAAAAAAAATCAAATAAAAAACCAACCCACAAGCGGTGAATGAAACATAAATTGGGATGGACACGTGGATATCTGTGGATTTGGGCACGAGAGAGTAATACAGCGATAATTAGAAATAACGGAACATTGGGGTACATCAAAACTGTACAAGGTGACTCCAATTAAGCGGGTATGGATTTTTCAAATCTTTCGGTTGCGAAGTTACGGGTCGAATGCGTAAAACGTGGGTTAAGTAATGACGGGAGGCGTAAAACGTTAGCGGAACGGTTAGAACGTGGAACGTCGCAATTACATGTAATAAAGTTGTTAGAGCGAGAGAAAGTGCTTATTGAGCGTGAGCGTATGCTCAATGAGGAATTAGCAGAATTAACGCGTTACAAAGCAAACGACGAGAAACTAACTACATCGCCGGAGGGAGATACCAACTATCGTACATCTCAAAATCGATTTAACCTTACACCCCGTGATGTGATCGATATACTCCCAGAATTTGATCCTGCAAGGGCAGCACTATTAACGTCGGAACAATTCGTTCAAAAAGTTGAAGCGTTGATGAACATTTATGAAATAAATGAATGAATTGTTATGTTAACAATCGGGAATAAGCTAAAAGGATCGGCCAAATTATGGTTTAATTCAGTACAATGCGTGTTTATCAAGTGGAGGATATTTGCAGATGAATTGATGAGACATTTTAATTCACATATGGGCGAAGCTGACTTACACGACAAGTTACGATCAGCAATTCGCAAACGAGATCAAACGTTGATTGAATATTATTTCGAAATGTGTGCCATCGGCCAACGTAAAGTTTCAGATGAGGCCTTGATAAAGTATATCATTTTGGGGTTGAATGATTATCAGCTAAGTACATCGTTCCGTACACAAATAGTAGCTAATGTTGATGAATTGCGTCAACGTATCGAGTGGTAATCGAGCATGCGACAATTAAGTGCGCAAAGTGCACGTACTATAAATGCTGACCACAATTCGGGACGGCTGAATATACAAAATAATATCAGTATGCCGGGAAAATCAGTAAACAAGGACGCAACCAACGAAACTCGTCCAGCTAGGACATATGAGTGTTATAATAGTTTAAAACCAGGACATTTGTCGATAAATTGTCCTGAATCACCGAGACGAGAACGATGTAGGAGATGTTCGCGTGTGCATCCGCGGGGACAACCAGAATGTTCCACTCCGACTGGCACACAAAAAGCTTGCAATGGTGGAATAACAACTGACGGGGCGTGTTCCTATATCAAAACTGTAATGATGAACGGTAACGTGAACATTTTGGGATTAATTGATTGTGGAAGTCAATGCTCAATGATACGAGAAAGTAACGTGGGGCTTGAAATGGAACGAAGTAAATGTAATGTGGCTGTCAAAGGATTTGCAGGTGGCAGTATGGTTGCCAACGAGAAGATACGAGCCAGGGTTCAAATTGATGAAGTTGCCGATGAGATTGAGTTGCTTATTGTTCCTGACCAATATTTAAATACACAATCTCTAACTGGTCAACATTTTATTGATAAACCAACCGTAAGTATGATCAGAGAACAGAATATGTTAAAATTTCAAAGTATCAACGTAAGCGATACTTTGTTGATTAATCGAACGTTGGATATAGCCGAAAGAAGTCATGTTTCAAGTGCCATTTCTTCAAATGGACAAAGCAGAGGGGTGCATGAAGTCCAGTTAGCCGAACTAAATATGGATGAGTTATTTGAGTTAGTAACAAAATCCGGAAGTTGCTTTGCGCGAAATCTGCAAGAACTTGGGAAAACGGATGTTCAAATGGAAATTAAATTAAATAATGATGAACCAGTAGTCTATCGGCCTTATCGGACTATCTTACCACCAACGCGAAAAAGTAAAAACAATGATAAGTGAATTGTTGGAACATAAAATAATACGTGAATCTGAATCACCTTATGCTAGCCCAGTCGTCCTAGTTAAAAAGAAGGACGGTGATGAACGAATGTGTATTGATTACCGACAATTGAATAATAAGACGAGGCGGGACCAGTATCAGTTACCAATTATGGAATATCAACTATCACGACTCAGTGGTAGTAATTATTTCACTGTACTGGATTTAGCGTCTGGGTATTATCAGATTACAATGTCAGCTGAATCAATTCCTTGTACAGCTTTCGTAACGCCGGATGGGCATTTCGAGTTTTTGGGGATGTCCTTTGGGTTAACAAATGCTCCGGCTGTTTGCCAAAAAATGATGAACGCCATCGCTCGGGAGGTTAACGAGGACGTAATTGTTTATCTGGATGATATTATCATTCCAAGCACGACCATCCAGGAAGGTATGGAAAAGTTGGAACGATTATTGAAAGTATTGCAACAACGAGGGTTAACGTTAAAATTAAAGAAGTGTCAGTTTTTCAAGAAGAAAGTTGAATTCCTTGGCCATGAAATTGATTCTCAGGGTATACGACCGGGATCAAACAAAACTAAAGCAATTTTAACATTTCCAAATTCGTTAAGAATTTTTCAGTTATCGCTGAACCGTTAACGCGGCTAACGAAAAACAATGAATCTTTTAACTGGACAAATGAACAAACCACGTCGTTCGAGTTATTAAAAAGCAAGTTGGGAAGTCGCGATATTCTGACGTTGTATAATCCGAGGTTGGAACATGAGGTGTGCACCGATGCCAGTGCCAAAGGTCTCGTCGGTATACTGTTCCAACGAGACGAAAAAGGGGAGACGAAACCAGTGTCATATTTTAGTCGCCGAACCACGGACAACGAATGCAAATATCATTCATATGAATTGGAGGCTTTGGCAGTCGTTAAATCGCTTCACAGATTTCGCATTTATTTAATCGGAAAGCCATTTACTTTGGTCACAGATTGTGCGGCGTTGACAACTTACGCTACGAAAAAGGATTTAATTCCAAGAATAGGAAGGTGGTGGTTGCGATTGGCTGAATATAGCTTTAATACTGTTCATCGAAGTGGGCAGAAGATGCAACATGTCGACGCACTTAGTCGGAACACAACTGACGAAGGAATGGATCTGAAACCAGCAACGATTGATGTGTTCTTAGTATCACAGCAAGATGATTGGCTGATCGGCATGCAACGCTTAGATGACGATATTCAAAAAATCATCGAAGTTATAAGCCGGAAACCAAATACTCCGGATGAACGGCAGATGCAGACAGATTATACGGTATATCGAGAACAATTGTACCGAATGGTGCATGATAAACGAATGTGGGTTGTGCCCCGAACATTAAAGTGGCGTATCGCTAAAATGAATCACGACGATTATTGGCAGAAATTTTTGGTTCTCTCGAATAAGAGACTATGTGAGGAAATATATTTCGTCGTGTCTGGAATGTGGGTATACAAAATCAAAAGGGGGGACAAAGGAAGGTGAAATGTATCCTATTGATAAGACGCCAATACCATTTCACACCATACACGCGGACCATTTGGGTCCTTTCCCGAAAACGTCCGAAGGTAATACTCATTTGATAGTTATATAGACGCGTTTTCAAAATACGTAGTTCTCAGAGCAGCAAAATCAACGAATACAAATGATCAGATAATTCGGGTTCCATTCAAAATTTAATTATCGATCATGCGGTGCAATAACTTTAATCAATAGGTTCGAAAATGGTGTATATCAAAAACTATTTGGTTTAACTTCGTTATAAATTTATTTCAGCTTAACAATTTGATCTGGTTGACAAAATGGTTGGTGAAGAAGTGATGATAAGCAAAAATTGAACACTACAAGCAAGTTAGTATGAATCACTAATTTATACTACAAAACAATGTTTACATGCATTAATATACTAATTGTAATTTGTGTGATGCAGTTAATATACTAATTATACTTAATTCTACTGTGCGCATCCAAATTTATACTTAAGCACTCAAAGTTTAACAATCTTTGGAATAGCTGATCGAACGTCATCATTATACGTATATAAATAAAATGTCAAATGTAAGTAATAATAACAATAATAAATAAACTTTAAAATAAATTTACTAATTTTAATTAATTTCAGGATTCAATTACGTGTAATAAAATATTCCAAGTGCAAGTGAATTAAGATAAGTTAATTAACAAATTTTCATTGCATTTAAATTAATAAGATTGTGTATTTTTTTCAGATTATGAAAATATTTGACCAAACAACGTCATCGTATTCAGCTATTTTGGATTACCAGTTTGGTGTATATTGTTAGCAAGTAAGTAACTATATAAATTTAAATATTAATTAAACTATAATAAGAATTTTGTGTTGTTTCAGGTAACTTCAGCATATGGTTGTTAACAACAGCTCCAGTTATATCGGTCATGGATGATTGGACTACTCATTTCGGAGTTCCAACGAGATTAATTAGTGATCGTGGCACTACATTTACAGCAAGGTCATTCGAAACATATTGTTCGGAAAACAATATCGAACATATTTTGAATGCCACCGCAACGCCAAGAGCTAACGGCCAATGTGAAAGGTACAACCGAACGATCTTGGGAATGTGATAGGAAATGGGACACAAAAATTCGAAGAAGACGATAGGAAATGGGACACAAAAATTCGAAATATACAGTGGGCGTTAAATACAATGATCAATGACACCACAAAACTATCACCTCAACGGCTAATCTTAACCTACGAACCGCGAAGTACATATATTAAAAAATAAATTGTTGCTGTCAATGGAGAATACAAAATTTACCGATGACGAGGTCGAGACTATTAACAAGCTAGTTTATGAGAGAACTAACGCAGCTGGCATACGCCAGAAACAACGTTTCGATAAAGTACACTACGCCCCGCATAAATACAACGAAGGCAATATGGTATTTGTCAAGTGGGAAGGCGCGGCGGTGCTTCAAGTGGTACGTCAAGAAAACTAATTCCAAAATATCGGGGACCGAATGTAATTGGCAAAGCGCTTGGACACGATAGATATCACATCGTCGCCGTTCCAGGTGCCGAACAAAACCAGCGAGAATTTGACGGGGTATGCAGTTCTGACCGATTAAAACCTTGGTGCACGCTAGAAGACCTGGAGGAAGTAGGAAATATCGACAACAGCGATGAGGCCATTTCTGGTGGCAGGATGGACGACTGAAACGGTAACACCCGGTACATGAAAGAACACTCAACGATAAACGAAAAAGGATATACAACGATAAAAATAACAAGGTAGTCTAGAGTTTTAAAAAAAAGGAAGGTAAATGAACAACAGTATGGTCGAGTGTGGATGTTTTTTTCAATAAAGAAAAAATAGATTTGTGTTTTATGAACTAACTGTGGAATTTTTATTGAGTAAAAGGAGACTATTTAGAATCGGGTTTTAATATAATGAATATTTGATACCAAAATGAACGAAAATTCATATTTCAACGTGCTTTTTTAAACAAGATGGCATAGTTAAAAGAGTGATGTTAAACAAATACATGAACACGGAGTTTCTTCAATTTCACGACGCTTTGTTATCAGGTAAGAGAAATTAATTTTAAAAATTTCTTTGCATGTACAGTAAAAACAGTTAGTATTACGAAATCCAACCTCATGAAATCAAGAACAAAGCGAATAGAACATTTTCAAGGTTAATATGTAAAACGATAAACACAATAATGCCGTCGTGGGTTCACTTTTGGAAATTGACAATGTTGGTAGTTGTGCTGTGGTAGATGTGCTGCTTTTTATATACATACCCTTTATGACAAAACCTACCCGCATAAATGCGAATCGTGCGATCGTTTCTTTAAACTATATCACTTCTCGCAAAGCAATTATAATGGCTGCGGGTAGCTAAAGTTGTTCCGAAATTGACATGTGCGATTTAAATGGGATTTTATTTTCAAATATCCAGTGATTTGGCAATTCAAGCTTTGAACAGATTCGTTCATATTGCATCTTAAAATATTTAGATATGATATTATTTAGATTTATTCGTATTTCCTTCTATATATGCTAAATTCCCCACACCAGACCACGATACACACTCCAAACCGTTGCACTTCTTCCGCCGTGTAAAATTTCCAATACTTGTGTAATCTAAATTTTATACAGTGGGGGAAATGAAATGGTTTGGGGTGTAAGTGGTGGTATGGTGTGAGGGATTTAGCCTTCATACCTGGAAATCTGGATAAAAATAAATATCTTACATTTTAAAATGCAATCATAATGGGTCTATTCAAAACCTTGAGTTGCCAAATTACTGGATAGTGGATATTCCAGCAAGATAACCCCAAAGATATGCTCGAATTGTTCTGAAATGGTTGTTTTATTGTATAATACCCAACACCAATTGCATTCTCTAGAGGCAACCATAGAATCGAAGTACGAATAGTAAAATTGTAAATGTTGAAAATTTTGTTTATTTTTATTAGAATGGAAACAAAAACAAAATGGGTATACTTTAGATCCTCTATTTACCTGGTAAGTCTGATTTTAATTGCAAGCGTAATTTTCGAGATAGGTTAGTTTTACCGACCGTTACAGTATGATAAATGTTGTCGCCTTGTATATTGTTTTAATATTTTTAATCGACAAAGATTCCTAATAAAATAATTATTGAATATACTATTAATTAGGATTTTAAAGAGTACATACAACGAAATCGAGGACATTATTTAATTGAAGAAATTACCAACTCAAAAACTCTTCGGGAAAAATCAAGAAAGGCGGTCATCGATTATCTAGGGTCATACACTGATGTGAATTTTGGGCTTTACCCCACACGTGATGAAAAACGTGTAGTTTGTCACGCATGCATCCAATTATTCCTATTACTGCGAACCAGCAGCGATTATTTAGAAAATATTGTAAGTCAAATTTATTCGAAGTGCACAGGGCTGGATAGCCTGTATAAAAAAAAAGAAACAAAAAAGTCAAACTTATTACTTTAAATTATATTAAAAGTTTTAATTAAATTTTTTTTATTGTTTTCTAAGACCTTCTTTTCGATATAAAATCTGAAGCAGAGTATTTAATTAATAAACTAAAAAATTTATGGAAAGTACATACAATTCATACATCGGGAGAAAAGAAACCACACAGAAATCTGCTGTTTCAATATCCAACTGCTATAACGATGAAATAAACTTTTCAAGTAACGCTAAATTGCCGGAGCAAATCGAAGCAGTGAAAGAGAAATTGTTAATTACGTTTGATACCAGAAGAGCCACCATTCAAACGAAAGGCAGCAATATAAATCTGTTCGCCGATTTTCCTTATTTTTTGCTGCTCTCCAGCTAGTAAATTGTATAAATTTAATATTATGAAATGTTTTATAAAGTATTTTAATTATGGTTCATATTTTTCAAACAGATTTCGTTCGAATTTGAAAAAATAATAAAGAAAAAATCTTCATTAATTGAAAACTTCAATAAAATCAAAAATAAAATTGAAGAAGTTGTTATTGAATTAGGCAAAGAACTTGTCAAAACGGAATCAGAGGAAAGCTGCGAGTGGGCCAAAATAACTCTTCCATTTTTAAATTTAATTCGTTTAAACCCACCACAACCACTTGGCAGAAAGAATAAATCACGAGACACGGACATAAAAGCATTCAGGAGATTTATTGTACATAAAAATGTAAGCGATTTATTTGGATGAAATTATTATATTTTGGTAATGTTACTATTCTTTAGATTGGTCTCACGGAAGCTGAATATAAAAATGAATCGTCAATATCGTCATGCGCTCCAATTTTGTACGCTTTGGGACCTAACAAATGTGCAATTCACCAATTCTTGATTGTTGTGGATGGACAATTAATACCACTAGACAGTAAAATCAATATAGTTGAGGCAGTTGAAACGTTAGTCCAACTATATTATATATTTAATTTAGAGTACGATAACAATTTAAAGTTTTTTACTCATCGCTATCGCTCAGGCTGCAAATTTCACTTTCGTATTGCAATGACTCGTTTTCTTCACTTGTTATACAATATACCATTTTAGGTTTAATTTGTTCAAAATTTTTTTCGCTATGTAGCGGAATAGATATAGAATAGGATTGCAAATTTCTGAGTTCGCTTCCACTATGGCTATATATTGATTTTCCAAAATTTTCCTGCTAGTCCTGAAAAGTGCGCATTCTAACAGAAACTGTAGGCCTGTTATAAGTTACTGTAGGCCTACTGTAAAGGAAAACCATACATATTTTCCGAAATCGAGGAGACCAGCAGTGGCGTAACTAGGTACACGCAGCACCCGCAGTCGCGGGGGGCCTGCGGCTAAAAGGGCCCACGAGAGTTATCAAGCGTTCGAATATTAGTTCAAAGTCAAGATCAGATATGGTAGTTCAAATTAAGCTTAAAGTAGATCTCCCTTTCAAATTTGCAAAACGGGAATTTTCTAGGAAATTTTTATGAAAAGACCGTGGCCCAGTTTTTAGAGAAAGAAAACATCGTTCCCTGTTGCTATTAAATATTTTCTTAAAAGAAGCCCAAAAATTTCTTCTCTGTTGCAGAAGGTGAATGCATGAGTAATTACACGTAATCTGACTCCATAGAAATTAAAATGGCTTTGGGTTCTAACAGATATTTAGATTTAGGAGAAAATTTGCCAAAATTGTTTGAAACCAAAGCTTTTGACATCAAACGATAATGATTTTAGTGTTTGCTGGGTTTATTTATTTGTAAAACACGTTTTGCACTCCAAATTTACCTCTTTTGCACTTCAAATTCAACCTTTTACAAATCAAGTTTTGATTAGAAAAGATTGAATTGATTTGCAAAAGATTGAATGGAATTGATATAGTTTCGTGTTTGCCGAACCTTTTTTATTACCGGTAAACGGTAAATAAACACTTAATTTACCGGTTAACCCGGGTAATTAGAAATTCTCCTGGTTCATATACCCTTATCTCGGATTTCATCTTTTGATCACTTTTTAAAATTTCACTAGACTTCTGGAGCACAGTATGGAAATGGGATGCGTGGTTGGTGCGAGGCTTAGCCTTATCTTGCCCTATCTTAGTATAGCATTTTGCTTAGTATGTATTAGTAATATTAAATTACTTGACAAATAATTCGATGTTTACACGAATTTTTGGATTTTTTTCGAAATTTGCGTGGGTTTCTAGATTTTTCGGTATTATTGAAATTGTTCGAGATCAATCGAGGTAACATAGAGATTAATCGAATTTTTCTGGGGTAATCGAGATTGTTCCGCGGTTTATTGTAGATTTTTAAAGTTTTCCGACTTGTAGGATTATTCGAGATTTTCAAAGATTTTTCAATTTATTCGAATTTTGTATGGCTGCGCTTAGAGTTGTGGGAACTTGCAGAGTTACACATATAAATCTAAATCATGATATTTAACTGATTTTCCGATATTTCGATATTTCTCTAATTTCGTAGGACCTAAAAGTCAAGAATATCCAGGTTATTTACACTTTGCATGGCGGTGATTAGGGCGTATAGGATTTCCTTTGGTTTTACATACTTACGGATAATTCGATATTTAAGAACCGTTTAGAATATTCAAGATACTTTGATTCAACAATTTTGATATTTTTCAAATTATACTCGAAATTTGTGATGCTCTATCGATATATAAAGAAATCGTTGTAGTATTGAGTTGATTCCAAGAAATTTCGATTCGTTTGAGATCATTAAACTGAATCACGTGCTGTATCGGACCCTCGAAATCAGATACTTTTAATTAATGCGAGGTTGGACTATAGGAAAAAATAATTTCTATTTGTTCCTAGGTACAAGAACATTTTTAGGGGCCCAAGAAAAATGTGTGCGAGTGGGCCCGAAATTTGTAGTTACGCCACTGGAGACCAGGTAGTTAGGATTGAACATATCTTAATTCGTTTCCATTTTGATTGTTAATCGAATTTTTCCGAAATTATCCTACTATTCCTGTAAAGCGTGCATTCTAACGGAAACCTACAGCCTTGGCCAAAAATATAAACCACCCCCCAACTATTAGCGTTATATTTTATTATTATATCTTTTTAAACAATGGTTGTTAACGAACCACTCACCCACCGAATGTGACCCTTAATTATTGAAAATCACCCATTTTTGTTGTGTTTTAGGTTTTTAACACAAAGTTGTACGGTCGTAAAATATTTTTTTTTATTTTGGTATTTGATTATGTGCAGTGAAGACGATAAAGTGTTTTAAATTAAAAAGAGTTCTAGTGGATTTTTGAGAAAAAAAGTGTGTTTGTGATAATTATCAACAAATTTTATTGAATTTACCAGCTACACCATTAAAGCATAAGCAAGTTGATGTGATGTATACTGACATTGCGAAACGAAAGCCTTTGACTCCATCACTCATTGTAAAACGTTGGAACAGTTATAAAGATTCGGTTTTTCTAAACAGTTTGTTGAGTGGTTTAAATCATATTTGAGTAATCGCATTCAGGATATTGCGCTTAGTAATAGAAGGTCAGAATTAATGCAGGCTACTTCAGGAGTACCACAAGGCTCTCCTTGGATCTTCATAATTTTCATCAATAACGATACTGAAGTAATACAACATTCTAAGGTATTAATGTTTGCAGATGATCTCAAGATGTTTAAAACAGTAGAAAACATCGGCGATACCCATAAGCTACAAGAAGACATCAACAAGTGTACGAGTTTATCGTTCAATCGGAAAATTAACCCTGTTATACAATATTATCAAATTCATGGCATACTTTTACTAAAAGTATTCGTAACGAAATACCTAGGGCTTTACTAAACACATTGATCAATGCGTCGCTAGAGCTAATTCCATGCTTGGTTTTATTAAGCGTTGGATGAGAGATATTAATGACCTCGAGACAATTAAAATCCTGTATTATGCGTACGTCAGATCTCAACTTGAATATGCTGTCCATGTCTGGCATGGGCGGATTCAGCTATTAAGTTGGGGGGGGGGGGGGGGGTTATTTGTAGTAAAAACCAATGGTGCCATCGTAAACTACGTTTTAAGTGTCTAAATATCTTTATCTATTACCGAGATATCGTAAATCAAAGTATTAGACTTTTGTATTAACTTATTGCAATTTATTAGTACGCGCTTTATTTGATTCACGATATCACGGTAATATATAAAAATATTTAGACGTTTAAAATTGGAAATGAGTGGAGATGACTGGTACTTTAAGAGGAAACTATTGGATTATACTGCTGAAACTCCCAGTCAAATATTGAAACCCCAAAACAACAGCCTTTTTGAACTTTTAGGATAGGATATCCCAAAGAGTCGTGGAAGAGTATAATCCTGATTGTATAGTGCCTATCGTAAAGCATGGAGGGGGTAAACTGATGATGTGGGGTTGTATGGCATTATCAGGGGTGGGAAAACTGTTTTTTGTGAGAGTCTGTTGAACAGTACCAACTATGTTACCGTCCTCGAAGCTGCATTGAATGACTCAATTCGGCAAATCTTTTGGGAAACGGATAGTTTTTCGATAAGTTATTAACAGGATAATGCCCCTGCCATACTTCCCGCGCTACGATGAGTTGGTTTCGAAAAAAGCAAATTCGAGTCATGGACTGGCTCGCCCAGTCACCAGACCTAATAAATCCCATTGAAAATTTGTGGTCAATTTAAAAAAAAAAAGAATCAAGGACCCCAGAGTAATGGGAAATATATCGAAAAATACCTGCGAAAAATTAGTACGGTCGGTGAATAAAAGGGTCGTGGCTGTCATCAAAGCCAAAGGTGGACCTACAAAATACTAAAATTAATTTCCTTAAAATATTAAGTTTTAATTTTAGTCTTCATTCGTTTTGAAGATACTGCAATTTGGGAGGGGTCTTTATAATTTTGGCCAAGGCTGTATATTAAGTTACAAACTGCAGACCCTCTCTAAAGGAAAAGTATACAGAGTTTTCGTAGTCTAGTGAAACAGGTAGTTATAGTATGATAGAAAATTTCTAAATTCATTTCTATGGTTGCATATCGATACTTCCAAAATATTCCTGCTTTTTCTGAAAAGCGCGCATTCTAACGGAAACCTACTATGAGTTACTGTAGACCTACTATAAAGGAAAACCATACACGTTTTCCGAAATCTAAGGGAACAGGTAATTAAAATTGAATATTACTATATTTGCTTTCACTTTGGCATCAACTATATTTGGTGTAAGGAACAGCCGGAAACAGTTGTAACCCTCAATCCATGAAGGTATTTTAGGCACCTTAATTCCGTGAACCAGGATCGTTTTCGTTTTTGCGCTATAAAATCATCAATTATCAATAAAAAATTCTTAAATAATTCACGGATTATCTTTAGGCATCCTTACAAATATTTTTTTTTTAATTCCGTATGGAGCAATTTTCGGAAAATTTTTTACCAAAAGTAGTTTGGGCCAGGACGAAAATGACCCTGATTCATGGATTGAGGGTTAATTTTAAAATAATTAATTTTACCTAATAATTTTATTAAGATAGTTAAATAAGTTTTATTAGTTTTAAATAAAATTGTATTGGCGTCTATATTTTAAGGAGATACAATTTTGGTTTGGTTAAAAGTAATTTTTTTTTAAATTTACTCGTAATATCAATTTTTCGGTAATAAGTAGTTTTTTAGGGCGGTGTTTTTACACATACATTCAAATGATTTGTTTTTTAGGAAACTTAAGAAAAATTTCCCAATCGTAATTTCAGGCATCTTTGTCCAAATCATAAAAGAGGATCGTGTGGTCCACATTTTTCAATTTCAAAGGCATTAAAGTGAATATCTTTCATAGTTCAGATCTTCCTTTCAAAATATTTCTGTTTTATAATTATTCTGATTTTCCATTGCAGCCTGTATCACACTCCCCGTCACCATGGAATCTTGTTGAATAATAAAATTAAACCAATATTCCAAGAAGGACTTTAAAAGAAATTCTTATTTATCTTTTGCGTGATATCCTGTCACAAACGTATACATATTATGTATGTTGTGAAGGGAAAGAAATTGTAATATTTTTTTTTTTTTTTGACAGTTGATACATTTTTCAAAAATGACGATTTGTCTTGCGTTGGTGAGATGCTGATTTGTTTCGATATACTTGTAAGCTATTCACCAAATTTATCAAAATTATTTGCATCATTGAACTTTAACTCATATCGACAGCAAACTAATGAACCAATCAATCGATCCGGAATTTCCGTCTCACTTTGAATTTGTTTTATCTATCATATTTAAATTTTGTGTGTCATAATTCAATATAACAACTGAAATTAAATATTAAATATTAATATTACAATTAAAATTAATTTCCTTTTACCATTAAAAATTTAAATTGTTTGGATTTAATGTAATAAAAAATAAAATCGATCAAATATCCTCTCAACCAACTTATTTTTTTTTCTGTTCCTCTGTTTCATTTTCCTTTTTACTCGTGTGAATCTTATTTGATCAATAAAATTTTAGCATTCAAAAGGAAATCATTTTGTGAATGTGTCTGGGTGGAAATATTTATTTATTGTATAGGTTTGAATGAAAAATGATATTGTTTGTTGTTGTGATTTTTCTGGTGGGGATGTTTCAAAAACCGTTGAAGCGTCAACAAACTTATACGAGTCCTTGAAAGCTTCCAATAATAACAATAGCAAGTTGACTCGTAACGTATCTTCAATTTAGCACCATCTGTTTCATTTCGAGAGACTGCTCAACATTTAGACAATTACCAAAGGGGATCAGCCCGCAGAACGTGATCAAACAAGGGAGTTCCAAGGCAGTTGTTCTAGATTTGAAAATTTTATATTATAGACATAAATTTGGAAGGATTTGAGGAAGAATGAACAGTTATAAAATTTGTTATCTATGTATAATCACAAATTTACGTAGACTATTGGGAGGTCTTAAATCAACTTTGGTCTACTACAATTTTTAACAAATGTGGTACGGACTAAATTTCTGGTGACGAGTAGAGTATGCAAATTACTCAAGTTTCAAAATACCCGGGTAGTTGAGTATTATTTATTTTAGTACTCGAGTTACCCGGGAAATCCTCGGAAGTCATCTAAAATAAAATTTTAGAGCATACTATTATATCGCAACTGACAAAATTTAAAATCTCTAAACTAACACTTTCAATGGTTTATATGGGAAAATTGCATTTCGTTCAATATCATAGCCGTGAATATCGAGAGCTGGGTGTGCTGGACCAGAACCGCCAAGAAAGTCCAATATTGATTTTCAACCCAAGCAGAATTCCGTAAACAATGAAACTTTTGTTTCATTATTTACGGAATTCTACTTGGGTTGAAAACTGCCCTTTTAGGCAATATTTAAATAATCATTATAGTAATAATCCAAATTTTGTAAAATCTAATGTTTCTAATTTTAGGAATAATGAACCCAATGTAAACAAACCGGTATATTACAATTATAAGAGATGTTCTTTTTGCAATAAACAGAATCCGCCGCTCATATGGGAAGACATGTGCAAATTGTGGACTTTTGAATCACTTTGCAGTAAGACGTAATTTAAAACAGGTACGCGGAATTGAAATCGTTAATGGGGAAGAGCACGCTACTTTTTACTTAGATTTATTGACAAGTAGTGCATTAACTGGTGAATGTCAAGCTAGTATTAAAAATAATGAAAGATAGTGGTTTGAAGGTATTAAGGCCGAGGATAAAATAATTCATTTTAAAATAGGCGCAGAATTCAACATATTACCGTATAGATTTTAGAGTAGATTCCGAAATGAGAATCAACTTCTGATGAGAATTCGTTTGATGAAATATAAATTATAACTTAGTTACAAACCTGGTAAATTTTTGTTTTTAGCAGATTATCTAATTAGACATTGTTGGGATAAAACAGACATTGTGTGCTCCATTAATGTAAGAAATGAGAAAATGTGTGAAATTCAAAATGAAACAGAATCAGATGCAACTGTGAAAAAACAAAAAACTATATCTGTAATGGGTGGCCAACAAATAAAAGACAAGTTTCAGAAGATGAAAGATTTTTTTGGAAGTTTAAAAATTATATAAAATTAGAAACCGGAATATTATTCTTTAATGGGAAAGTAATCCCAATGGAAAAGTGTTCCCATGAAAACAACATCCCAAATATTCCATTTTTTAAGACAGCAATAGATCTAATACAATTTGAAAATAAAAAGTTGTTGGTCATTGTAGACTATTGTTTAAAATTCATAGATGCTACCTCTATGGAAAAAATGACCGCACAGGCTTTTATTACCAAACTTAAAAATCTATTTAAAATTCACGGTATTCCAAGATCAATCGTAGCAGACAATATGCCGTTTAATTCCTTTGAATTTAAAAGATTTTGTTCTAGTTATGATATAAGCCTTACAACAAGTAATCCATATTATCCGAAATTAAATCGTCTTGCGGAAAATGCAGTTCAGCAGATAAAATGAATGTTAAATGAAATATATAGTCCTCAAAACATCCCAAATATGAAAATGAATTTCAAACAAAGAAATGCTTCTTATAAGAAATACTATGACCGAAGAGCAAAACAATAATCAGTATTTCAACCCAATGAAGAGGTATGGTATTATAATAAAAAGATTTGGGAAAAAACATTAACAGTAGATAAACATAACACTCTGAGATGCTTTTGGATGGTAAAAGTTTAAGACGTAATAGTAGCGTTCTTAGACCATGTAAACAATGAGTCTCTAATCGTTAATTGTAAACTATTATTAATATATATATTTAGCTAGCGAGGCTGTAGAACCACAAACTAATATATCCAGACGAATTATTGGGAGAGAATGTTTGGTCGAATACAGTGGCTCCATTTTTCATATTAGTTTATTTTTTGTAATCTAATCGAGGAACCCAATATATTTCAAAAACATTTTCATTACTGCCATCTATTTATGCAAAGCAGAAACACCGTCAAAAAAACTTGCATAAACCAACAGAAATAAAATACATACATAACCAAATTACAAAATAATACAAATATGTTTTATATGTAGTAGGTTCCAAGTTTATTCGTTTCAAATTTCCATAAATTTCAATAAAGGAAAGTTACTGGCGAATGGTTTTCACATTTGTTTGTGTTTCCAAATACATACATATATACAGGGTATTTGGCACATGGCCCGACACAATTTTTTGGGAGATTGGGTGGTGTATCCTCCTATCTCTCCTAATTGTCAGTAATTAAGATATGATTTTTTTTCGTTTTTTATTTAAATAACCTGAAATCTCGCTTTTAAATCGTCATATTTTTTTTTGTGATTGTTATAGCACGAAATAACTTTTATTGTATTCTGCAATGTATTTTTATTCTAAATAAGTCGTTATTTGGTGCAATTGGCTTAAAGAAAATGAATTATATGAGCTTCGAAAGTCATGAAAATGTGTAAATGTATCAAAAATTTGTACTTCTAAATTTAATATTTAAAAAAATAAACATTATTTTGAACTTAGGTTTATTTTAAAAAGTTGTCTAGTTTATACCCTTCCAACGGTATGCCGCCCCGGTGGCATAGTTGTTAGCATGCTTGCTTTAAGCTCCGGAGGTCCCGGGTTCGATTCCTGACGGGTGATGAAAAAATCACGGCTGGCTAATGTAAGGATCAATGAATTAATCACTCATTATCCATTGAAAAAATGATTACGAAACTTCACCATGAAGCGGCCAAATCCCTCTATGGGATGTAGCGCCAGCGAAAAAAAAAAAAAACGGTATGCTACATATTGGAGGAATCATTTATAATGTGGTCAAAATAAATGATAATTGTTAGGGTCAAGAAAATTATTTTTATGTTTATTATGTTTTTATTCAACATGAGGTATAATATTTGTTCAAACTGTTCTCCTCTACTCCGTATGTATGCACGACACCTTTCCCTTATCTCGACTGTTGTTGTCCGAATTCGCATTTCTGTTTTCGTTGTTTCAAATGCAGCTGTAATTTGTTCCATTAAAATTTCTCGTGTGGATAGCTCTCCTGCATAAACTAATTCCTTTGCACGTCGCTAGACGTAGAAATCGAGGGGTCAGGTTTATGGACCGTGCGGGCCAAGAAATTTCTGTTGGCAAAATTCTTGTTGCTCCTTGCTTTATCAGTATTTAGGTTTTTTTTTTTAAATGATTAAGTACCTATATAATGTAGCTTTAGCCACTTCAAAGATTTTACTGGCTGTGTGAACAATCTACCCATACTGCACAGCGCCTAGAACATTGTTCAACTTAAAAATACACTCGTGCATAAAATCTCCATTAAGTACAAAAACGATTCCTATAGGAGTACCTAATTTGGATCGCGTGGTCCGCATTTGAGACATGAATGCAATTTTCAAATCATGCAATTCTTCATTTAATTTAGTTAATAAAAATAATCTACAAAGTAATTCTAATTAAAAATACACACAGAAATAAGTTGCCCTAAATTTGATCTACACTTTTTCAAAAAACAGAAAAATTATTTAAAAAGACCTAGATTCGAATTAGCTCATCTTAAAATAACTTATGTCGTTTTTAATTTGCAAATAAATTTGGTCCTTTTAATGAAATAATTAATATGAATTTTAAAATTTGACTTTGTGAACATAAAATGGATCGCACGATCCGCAATTGGAAAAGTTTGAAAATATAATGTACATAATGCGGATCTTTTTAAATAATGATAAACTGTCATTTTTTGTTAAAAATTATAGTTTTTTTGTTAATTAAGATGTAATTTCTTACCATTAAACATTAAATAATCATTGGGAAGTAAATTGTAACAGTTTAAAACCTTATTTTAGTAGTATACTTCCCTTAATAATATTTTAACGAAAAATCAGTTACGTACTTGATATTCTAATACTGTGATGCAGTGAACAACTAAACGATACAATTAGTATTTGCACTTCAATTATTCCGCTAAAAAACTAATACAAGCAACATAACGTATGGTTTTAAATTTATAGATACTCAATACATTTATAAATTAAATATTTTTCTTATTTCAACCAAAATTCAGTTAGACGATCCACAATTGGTACAACGATCCACATTATGATCGTTTACCTTAAGACAAAAATTTTATTTTTCTCTAAAGTACATCATCTGTATCTGCTAACAAATTTGAACTGGAAATAATTATTTATGTTTTGAGTAGGTAGTAGTTAGAACCAACTCTGATAAATACCCAAATACCAGCCAGCCGTATGGTGCTTTTTTCACAATCGTCCAACTTTCATTTTGCTCCATATACAATTATCATTTTATTGAACATTATCTTGGCTATCGCCTAAGAACTTTACGGGCCAGAAATAATTCTTTATGTTTTGAGTAGGCAGTATTAAGGAGCATCTCTGATAAATACCTCTTTACTAAATAAAGTAATCAATGTTAATTAACAATTCAGTCGCTGATGAGATTGACTGGAAAATAATTAAATTTTTCGTGTTTCTCATTCAGATCGAAACTGAAATTGTAATTCTTAATAATTTCGCTCTTCGTTAAAAATTATCTGGTTATTTACCAGAAGAACTTTAAATTTAAAACTAATTTTTTGAGTTCTGAATTGCCTATCTCGTGAGAACATCCCCAAGTAGCACGAGTGGGTTGGGATAACGTTGTACCATAGTTGGGTAAATGACTACTGGTCGGCTAGCCGACGTTGTGATAATGGTGAGAAAACTAATTTACAACGTTATTGGGGAATAAATCTTGGGTTGTAACAACGTTGTAATAACTGTTATCCGTTTTGTCAATTGGCCATAGATTACAAGTCAGGAAATAGATATATTGACAACTATTTTGTTTGTAAAACAATTTTTTCTGTCTGGCATTACGGTTAAATTTTAGCAGAGCGGACAACGATTTTTTATAAAATATATAAATAATCATGTTGTCTTCTTTTATCCTATAAATACAATAATTATGTGTCTAATTTCTTTAACATCTATTTCATTATTTACGACTTAATGAAAATATACTTCATATTAATTGTAAATGTAATATTCACATTCCCTGTAATAATGGTAATTTGCAACACAAAAATCTGGCAAGATACGGCATATTTTTACAAACAAAGCAAGTTTTATCGTGAATGTGGACCTATCAGTGAACTAAAAACTCACGCGCCTTATAAATTCCCTATTTTTTTAAAATATATTTCGGTCCTTTCAAAAATATTTTTATTTTAGTTTGAATAAAATTGTCTAAAATCAATTTAAGTCGTTTTGAAATAATCTCTACCATTGAAATAATGTAATTACAATAATATGTAGTCATGAGGAGTTTGAAAATCATAATTTTATTTTCAAAAAATACAAAATTTTGTATTAATATATAATTAAAAATGGCGAATTTCATAATATGTATTCAAAGATATTTAAATCACTAAAAAATTAAATTAAGAACCAATTTATTACAAATTCGACTAAAAAATTACAAATTTGCTATTTTATTTCCAAAAAAGTTGTTATCGCGACGATTTAGTCATTCTCCCGACGATTTATCTATTTTTATTACCAAATTTTCAAGAATTCGACTGTAAAGATATTTACACAACAAATAAGTCTGTTGTGACACTCTTCTTAACTTACTAGTACTTAACTCTTCTTTCTCATTGAAATTGTATTGAATTAAAAATATAGTAAAGTCATTTACTACCACATCGCTTTGCTTTGTTTGATTGGCCCAATTTGTTTTTGTAATTAAAATGGTACATTCAATACATGCCATATTTTGAAGTGTAGTCAAGATATTGAATTATTTTAGATTTCTGTGAGTGAACGTTTGGGGTAAATTTAATGAATATAAACTATTTAATATGCTCGTATAAATACTAATTCAAATTAAATTGTGTGATTATAAATTCATAATTTTAATGAATTAAACCAGGTTGTTAGATTTTTGTCTGAAGGATAGATAGTCAGTGGATCACACACTCTTATTGATAAATGGAATATTCTTAAAAAAAAATTATTTTATACCGAGATAATAAATACTTTGGTCCTGATATGTTCTTTAATGTACAATCCTAACTCTTCAAGCCAGTATGACCAACGAAAATTGATAACAGTACTTTAAGCAAAATAGACATCACTTTCTTATTCGTAAGATCTTGTTAAGTGTCCCAAATTCACACTTATTTCTATTAGTCCTTCCTTTTGCACTGGTTTTGATTTTTACTCTACTCATTTCTGTATCTAATTTTCAATTTATTTGATGTGCAAATAATTTAGTGTATATTTTAATAAAATAGGACGAAAGCAAAGTGAAACGTCAGTAGAATTAAGAAAATTAGTATAGTTTCTCGTCGGAAAGCAGAAAAAACTAAAAGAAATTAGCCAAATTGTTTAAAGAAGTATTTCTACAGTACTGTATATTATATGTAAACCTGAAAACTTGAACATCACGTAGAGCATTTACCGAGAAGCACCAACCTCAAAAAAGCTTGCGGACGCAGAGAATGGTATATCGTATGAGAAATTAAAAACGATTCTCGATTAAGTGATCCAAAGCTAACTACACAAATCAATGCTTTATTCAATAAAGGTGTGCATTCCGAAACTGCCCGACATATACTGAAAAAGCTTTAGATTGTTTATTAATTTAGTGTATATTTTAATAAAATAGAACGAAATCAATGTGAATTGTCAGTTGAATTAAGAAAATCAGTAGTTTTTCATCGGGAAGCAGGGAAACTTTAATAGAAATGAGCTAAATGATTAGATGCTTATTAGAGGTATACAAAAACGGAAAATCTACTACATATATTTTTTTTAAGTTCAAGTTTTTGTAATTACGAATATGAAAGTGATTTGAACTTGTGACTACGTTCAATTCATTTTGTTTTTGTTAAATGTGTAATTTATAAACCTATAGTTCTTAAAAAATTAGACAACTGTTATTATCATGTATATAAAAATAAAAGAATTAATTTTGTTTACACATTAAGGTTTTATATACATTTTGAGTTATTAAAACTGCAATTACAAATACGAGGGTGGCCCACTTTATGGAAACAATAAGTGCTGTGTGGTATGCCCGTATTCCAAAATGAATAATTGATTGATCTGACTTGAAGTCGAAAGAAGACAAAAAAACTAATTCTTTAGAATTTCTTAAAACATTTCATAATAATTGTTTTTTTAATGCTAAAATTTACCGTTAAAATCTTGAAATAAGAAAAAAAGATAAAAAAATTGAAAAAATGGCTTATCTTTGTCACTAATGGATTAGTTTTTTTTTTGTCCTTTTTCGACTTCAAATCAGCTCTCCCAATAATACATATAGAGTGGAATACGGGCACTAAACGTGACTCCACTTACAGTGGATCTTACTCGTATTCGTATTGTTTCAGTCTTAAAAACTAAAAAAGAATAGAAAACCCTAATGTTTAATAGCAAATTAATTATTTTTGAGGGGTTCAAATGCAAAATGATTATATCTGTACAGTTGGATTATATCGGTTCTTGCATTTATAGTAGACCCCTCAAATAATAATTATAGTTGTCTATTTTTTTATGAAAAACTATAGGTTTATAAATTACACATTAAAACAAAACTAAAATTAATTAACACAGTCAACAGTTCAAATCAATTTCATATTTGTAATTGCAAACATAGTTGATTATAAAACAACAGTTATTTTGCAATTATTACATTTTGATTACAATCAAAAAATGATCAATTTGCTTTCGTTCAGAATAAAAATTCGTTTCCAGAACTCGATTATTTCATTTGCATGACATTTTGCAAAATTTCTACATTTATATCCGGCATTTTTAGTAAACGGCGGTCAGTTTCTTGATGAGACTTTTTTCAATTTCACGTATGACATACCGTTCCTCCACCTCGATACGTTTTTTGAGGTTGGCGTTTGAAGCTATTTAATATGGGTTTCCTGAAATAGATCCGGAATCATTTCAGGCTAACTTTCGATCATCAAACTTATCCATCTATTTACGAACGAATGAAATAACTTCAAGCTAATTTAGACGTTGTTGTGTTATTATTTTTTATTGTTGAATAATTGGCTGTTAATACAACTAAAATTAAATAGTATATACCATAATTAGGATCAATGTACCTACATAAATATATTTTAGAAAACTTATTTTGTATTTCTGTGAACTCGTATCTCTCAAAATGCATTTTCGAAATTTACTTTCATATTAAAATGTATTCTTAACTTTTTGCCTGAAGTTATAAAGATTCTTTTGCGAAAATACCTAATATGCGATATTTTAATTTATAATTAAACCATTAATTTTTTGTTAACCCAAATTTATTTGTTGTTGCTGTCAAAATATAAAATTAGTATAAGAAATAAATTCGGATAATTTTACAGACTTATTGAAGATTTCGGCTAATATGTCAATAAGTATGGTATAAGTATAACTTTCGGAAAGCGCCTAAATATAAATTTATATTTTTTTCCAGAATAATACCGTTATCAAATTTCGTTGGTTATACTGTCCTGAAGAGTTAAGATAGTAGTTACATTCAAAAACATGTAAAGAAAAATTATGCATTTATTGAAAAATTAAAATTTTCGGTTAGTTCATTTACGAATATAAGTGTAATCCACTGTAAAAAAAATTGCTAAGAAAATTCTCGGTAGACTAGTTCATCAAGGACAACTTATTGAATGTGCCAATTTTAAAAACAAGTCGGCTTATTCACTTTTTGTTTACCATTATGTTTCGCAAAACATTTGTTTCTAACAACAAAAAACGTGCCTGGAGAATCGCAAATAATTTACTGTTACATAGTTTGGTTAATCGAAAAATAACAATATAAAATAATTAAAATTGTAAAAACTATACAGATATACGAGAATATTCATACGCATTTTGGCTTATTGTAACTTTTTATTAAAGAAATTTTACACTTTAAAACACTATGTGACACTCAAAATTCGCAGAAATCAATTTTTTGTACGATAATTATATTATAAAATATAATAATGATTTACCAAAATTAACAAAAAACATTTACGGTACCGGCAAAAAAATAAAGATCTGAAAAAAAATTGCATTCCTGAAACGAACGAATGATCGACTTTATTATTTTTCTTTAATTATTGGTAGTCGACTAAAACTAAAACTTAACAAATAAAGCAACTACAAAACAAATAATAATAAAAACACCAATACTAACAAAATTAACAAAAGAGGGCATTTTTGTTCGTTAGAGAAACGAAACAAGTATGGAAAAATCGAAAAGCGTTGTGCATTTAACAAAAAGTTTCTTAACGACAAAACTAATAGAAGTGAAACGAGTGAGATAGTTAATTTAAAATTTCATGAAAAAGACAAAGGCGATATTATGCACATAATTTGCATGCAATCGATCATACAAATGTATTTGGATTTTTTATTATACATGCATTTCCGATCATACACAAAAGGAGTTGATGTCAGAAAAACAAGAACAAAATTTTCGTATTAATTAATAAAATAAAAGTTCTATTTTATCAGTTCCATTCTAAATTCCTGAAAACGTATTTAAAAACAAACAGAGAGTATGTCCTTTTCAATTATACAAACTATTGAAAATGGTAAGTACTTAATTTCAAGTGTACCACATAAATGGGTGAGCAATAACACATTGTATTGGCCCACTAATAAATCTACTTTGGCTAAGTTACAAAAAAATGGACACAGTGTGCCGGAGATTTCGTGGACAACATATCCTTGTATTGTCAAAAAAACTGGCCTTGCTTCTTATGACCAAGCTACTCAATTTGAAAAGGAAATGTTGGATTGGTCCTATTCAGAATCTGAACCACAAATATCAGAAACGTTCGTCGAAAATAAAAAGAAAAGGGCATATCTTGCTGACACATCTCAAAAATTGTCTTTATCTCAAATGACAAACTTTAATGACCTATTTGAAATCAAGAATATGGATCCAGTAGTTCCCAGCTCTCCTGTGGTACCTTTACACCAGGCGTGAATGCCCAGTAATTACCAGTGAAACCGCAGTTATTGAACGATCAAAAATTGTAGAAACAACAAATTTAGTTGATTTAACACAGCCGAAAGATGATGCTGACCAACCAGCTTCTCACAATAACAATCTACCAACAAGCAATATTATTGAAACAGAAGACAACAATGCAGTAATATCTTGTGATATATCAAATTTAAACGAACTCTTGAGTTTCGATTTCGCAAACTGTAAGTACCTAAGCATAAATTTATGTAATAGGAATAAGTAATAATTCTTATATGAATTCTTAAAATATTTTTTATTTTTTAGTTGAACAACGTTTAACAAAACTTGAAGTTGGTAACTCTCAAGTGAACGCAAAGCTGGATAAGATTCTCGAAATCCTTAAAAATGGACACCAAAATCAAAATATTTGTATATCTGCACCCGACATACTCACATCATTTCCATTTCCCTTAACTAAAGTTGAGCAGGTAGAGAAGTTGGAATCAAAGCTTTTGGAAGATGACTTCAAAAAAAAAATTGTAAGGGCGATACTTTATTATACACCAGGCATTTTTTTAACTTTAAATAATTATATAATTATAATATAGATAAGTGAGCTTAAACGAATGAATGGATCATCAGGAAATTTAGATGGAAAGAAAATTTCCTATAAGTTAATCGATTGGCTTTTTGACAGGAAATTATTAACCGAATATACATGGACGGGATCTTCCAAAAATAAGACCAAAAATGCGTTTTTAGCTTTAAGACAAATTCTGGACATGATATTTCAGATTGTTAACGGTGCTGACGCTAAATTTAGCATTCATATGGTTGAAGAATTTTTGAAAATAAATATTTTAAAGTACAGCGAAAGTCGTTTTCAGCAAATAGATCAGCCACATGAACGTCAAAACAAACGGAAAACTAAGTTAAATATACACAAAAATTTGCCAAATTTCGAACGTGTGAACAAGGAAACTTTAAACAATGAATCGAGTCTTTGGTACAAGTATTTTTATTATTCATATACAATACAAATTATAACAGTTATTATATATTTTAGTGATGAAGGATCTTCAACGTCTATGCAAAGCTAGATTATGTTAATTATTATTAATTATTTTATTTATTATTTTTATTATTAATTTGACTAAATTAATAAACTGAATATATATTTTACTTTAATTTTTATGTAATAAAAAATGTAATATTTTTATATTATCTTACATAATAAACTGTTTTGTTTAAATTAATTTAATAATCGATATCCAGGGTACGAATTATTGGGGTAAAAACAATTGACTTTTCACGTGGAAGAGCAAATAATTTGCATTTTATTTCTTTTATAGAATAAAGTTTTGGTGAGTTTGTTTCACCTGATGATTCGAAAATGTTTATTCTTGAAGAATTGAAACGTCGTTCAAAAAAGCAATATTTGTCTTTAATATCCGTTCCATAAATATACAAATTTTTTCCGACATATGTTACATTTATCATTGCTACATTTCTTGGTCATAAACCATTTGTCGTTATTTTCGTTTGTCAGAATAAATCCATCATTTAGGTGCAATTCACGAAATATTCGATCACACATTGGGAGATCATGATAATCCGTTTTAGATTCTTTTTTAGTAAGTGGCCATCCATTATTAGTCCTTCTTTTTAAATTTATATGAGCGAATTCATTTAAACGTTTTGCAACTTGGGCTAATGGCCGGTTTCCTGATCTAAGCATATTCTTTATCTTATATAGAAGACTTTCAAAAGGGTATGCGCTTATGGATGGCAGATGGCCTAAATTTTTGACGTCTTCTATGCACATTGCTGCTGACCGAGCCAATACCGTAAAAAATAATGAAGTTCTCGATGTAATCTTCGAGAATCCCTTCGGCAACATTTAAGAAAGGCAAATATGCATTACAAGAACAAATTGTAATAGCACACGACAGGCTTAAAAAATGATGATACACATCTGTAGGTAGAAAGTCTTTGAGTACAACAGGTCCTACGTATAATAAAAATGTACGAAATTCAAGACCTTTCCAGAACCGCAGACAATCAAGTTTCCTAATAGCTCGGTGAAGTTCTCGGGGTTTAAATGCATTGTAGCTCTCTAATAAGCCAGATATTTCTTCTATTTGTCTTGCAGACCATTTGGTGCGAAAATTAAAACTGCCATGTGTCCAACCTACGAGACATCTTTTTGTAATTCCGAGATCGACTAAATGTAATGAATCGGCAACTGGGAAATCTTTTATAAAATCTATGGGCAATTCTTCTAGAGGTGAAGTTTCCTTGTGATGATCTGCATCAATTCTTCCTCGAAAAGACACATCTGTTCGCACAGGCAAATGAATTCGGGGAAACTCATGTGCCGTCCATCATTGTAGTATTCTCCAATCGCAACGCACTTGGTGCACCCATGATAGTGGTTACTAGAAACGGTACCTATGATCAGAGGTTTAATTAATAAGAAATAAAATAATTATATATTTTAGTTAAATTTCTCTTTACCTTTCACAAAAGACCGGGCTGGTGTGTCACAAATAAAGCATTTGATTTTAATATCAACGAGTAGATCACCAACTTTTATTCCACTTTGAAGTAAAGCTTTTAATTCACTTACAAATGGAGTCAAGAATATTTTAGCATTTTCTGGTTTGCTTGGTCCACAATAAACACCAACTATCATTGGTTGAAGGTCCGGTATATTATCAATTAAACACAAAATAGGCCACAGTTCACATTTGGAGCTACGATACACTGGTAATCCATCCATATTGAAAGTCAAAGAGACACAATCGGGTAAAATATCAATTTGCTCCAGTATATTTAACAAACAAGACTTTAATCCATTATGCCAGTATTCACCTTTGCCCATTTGGTTAATGCTTACTTCTCTGGGTGTTTTTAAGAGAGTCTGCTGTCCTTCGGAAGATTTTTGATCACCATGATATGTCAACAGCTGCAAGACTTCATTGATTGCACAATTGTAATACTGTGTTTCAGTGCCCAATTTCTGAAATTTTCAACAAAGTGACAGTGAGATTCATCGTCCGAATTTTCATTCGACTTAGATTCAAATTCTTCGGACGAATCTACACAGTTTCAAAAAACACATTTGGTTGTTTCTCTTGTGTAAAATTAACTCAAATTGTTCAGAAGACACCTTATTACTTCCTAAACATGGTATGTTCTGTTCGTTCACAGAAGAAATAAAATTGTTTGAAAGAGGATGTTGTTCATGCTGTAAAGAGTTCACAGTTCCAATATCATACAAGCTGGAACAATTACAAAAAAAATAAAACAAAAAAATAAATTCGAAACTGATTTGCTTTAATAATCTTTGTTACCTTTTATATTAGTAGCAGCTTCTAAAGGTTTTGTTTAAATAAATTTTACTTTCCGATAGAACGATGTCGAATGCTTAAATGGCTTTTTCTTACTCTAAAACATTTATCCATTTTTAATTATTTATATAAAAATTGACATTGACGTGACACAAGGTTGTTTGCGGATGATGTAATAATGTCGGTCGCAAAATATCTTTTTTGTCCATTATTTGACCAGATGGTGGTGCGTATGTAAATAATATCATCTTGTGGTCGTGCAAATAACAACAAAATATTTAGGTTGGATATTGGTTTTTATACGACAAAAATGTCGTTAGGTAGTTATTAAATATCACTGATTACGACCACTAATTAAATAATCGGTACACGGTTATATAAAATACATATTAGTCGGTCAATAGTTGAAAATAGTAAAAAAGGTTGTCCAATAGATATAAAATAATGCTCTAGCGACTGGTAACATATACGCCGGTTAGTGGTCGTGCCGACGAAAAGATAAAAATTGTTAGTTCAATGTCAAACAAGTGAAATTCTAGAAATTTATAGCGTTGTACCGACGTCGTTAATGGGTTAGGGAACTATAAAGTTATTTGGTGCTACTTGGGTCTTATGCTAGCTTGTTATGTTTTAATAAAATAAAGTAACTCTGCTTACAAATACAATTATAATTCCAATTCCTATTGAGCCCGGTTCTAAAATAATGACAAAACATTTGTATTTAATTTTCCGTTGATTTTTTGAGGGCCCTTATTTGATTTTAGTTGTGTTAATAACGCCTGCCACAAAACTGAAATCAATTAACCGGACTCAAGAAACCAACGGAAAGTTAAAAAAATAATTCATAGACATGTTTATAAATGAATAAATATTTCGTAAATTACTACTTTAAGGGAATTAATATTATCACTCTATTTAGACATACGAAAGAGTAATAGAATATTCTTATAAACCTAATTGTTTCGTAACGTTTTTATAAAACTGTTGAAAGTTATTTTAATAACAATTTTGTAAATTGTTACAACAATTCTAGAGTGTCATTTACAAACATACATATTAGTAATTTGTTGAAAATAATAAATTGTATTCAATTTATAATATATAAAGTGTTAATCTTGAGACAGAGTATAGTACAGTGATTTAATTAATCAAACATTTAAAACATTTTAAAGTGAACTGGGTGTGGCTTTAAAGATTGTTTGTTTTTAACAGATATTAAATTAAAAGTTAAAAAATGCCTTTCAAACGGTTTGTCCTGGACAAATCACAAATTGATAAAATCCAACATGTTGTGATTAAAAATATTAGTGATTTGAACAATACGGACTTGAACAATTTGTTCAATCTACAATTATTTTACCTTTTAAGTAAAAATACTGAAAGTTTAAAAAATAAAGGCCAATGTCGACGGAAACTCCAAAAATTTTTTAAATCGAAGCATTTCATTGAAAGTCTAAAGGGGAAAATTGCTAAAATTGGTTCTACAACTAATAAAGCAACTTTTAACGAATTTTCGGATGATTTATTCAATGAGCAATTTAATGAAAATGTTACAGCTCATCTAATCAAAATTCCTCCGTCATATCAGCAGTTATGTCTGACGATGATGTTTTTGAAACCATCCGACCTAAAAATGTTCAAGCGGCGGTCAGTTACAGCAATGTCTTCAAATATTTCTTTGATTGCCTCAACTCGAAAACAAAATATGAAAAAAAATCCATTTAGAAGTGCCTTTATTATGAATAATCAATTTGATACATTTCTGGAATTCATGGTAAATATATTTCAAATACCGCGTTAGTAAATAAACAAATTGTTTTAAGGGTTTAATTCAGAGCATACGAGCCATTCAAACAGTTTCTAAAAATTTATTGTCGGAAAATATTGGAGTTGACTACATTTTAACGTCAAGATATAATTAAGATCTAGTCCAGAATTTATTTGCCCAAATCAGAGCCGCTAAAGAAATAATCGCAACCCGTCCATACATGAATTTAATTATAATATTGCAAAAATTACAACGGTTAAAATTTTATCACCATTTTCAAATATATCAATTGCAAGAATGACACAGACGAACTGCTTGAAACGATGAAGAAGACAGTATAAATTCATTGGAATTGACCAAGTTGACATATCAGATATATCCGAAAAAATTTTTAATCTTCAAATGCGCGGTATTTTGTGGGCTACGTAGCATGCAAAATTTAGAATTTTATCAAAACTGATGAAATTTTTGGAGGGCTCCCATCGGAATATTTGATCAGTAACAAAAATTATGGTTGTGAAAATAACTTCTGCAAACTTAAGGCATCGACTGATTATTATTTCAAAATTTCCAAAGAACAAATTTATTTATTTTCCAGAATGTTTTCAGAGCGCGCAAAAATGAAAGATTTGAAGAAGAATATTGTCCAACTTTGTATTGTTAATACCAGCGTTACCTGCAAAAAATATATATGTCGAAACAAAATCCATGTCGTGAGCATAATAAGGCAGCTTTAAATTTCATGATTTTAGAATTAATCAGGAAACATTGTACATGGTTAGCTGAAAACACACATACAAAAAAATTATAAAAACGTGCGAAATCCGAATTGGCGAATACTATTGCAAGGCAAATTATAAACGTGTAATAAAATTATTTCTCGAACTTCAGTTTCTTTGAATATACCGTAAGTAAGGTTTTTTAAAATCTGTTTGAATTTGAATTTTATCTTTTAAATTAATTTGTTTTGAAACTCTATAATTATAAAACTTGAAAAGTTAATTGTACAAAACATCAAAATTAGACGACTATCGTAAAATACAAATTAAATACACAACCCAACGGTATTTTGAATTTGATTTTAAAACGAACTTCATCAATAAATAACATAATCCTATTATTAGTGCAACTTTGTTTGGATTTGTGTCGATATTTTTTTTATTTTCTAAGTATGTAGGTATTTGATCAAAACCACAAAAATGTTTATACAAGCCGTGCCAAGCAAACACTTAAGCTATAAAAATTGTACCCTATGGCTTAGTATTAGTAATGTATAAAATAAATCAGAAAATATCTATACACAAAACTAACACAAATGCCTAAAATATTGTTACATTTTTGTTGGTTTTATGACATACCAATATCAACTCATAGTCGTAGAGCACAATTTCTGAGGGAGGATCGGTGTAAAGAGCGAATGGCACGGCTTGTATAAACATTTTTGTTGGTTTTGATTTGATGCGTTTTCCTTTTTTGTCTACTTACGTAATTATACAGTACACACATCACACTTTGTTAAAGAAATTTCATGTTTTCGACGACATTGATAATAATGCCATCTACTAGTAAGGGGCTGTTCACAAATTACGTAACGGCCTTAGGGGAGGGGGGGTATTGAAAATTTTGTTACGATTTGTTACGATGGGGGAGCGGGGGTGGTTTTCAAAATGTTACGTAACCAAACAATTTCTTCTTTTTTACCAAAAAATTACATAATTTTTCTGGATATCAAATTTTTATTAATTTGATAAATTAACCTAAAGAGATCCATTCAATGAAGCATCATAATAATTAACTGTAACTGATTTTTCTTTCCACAGTACACGCTAGGTCTAGTGATTAAATAAACTTTACTGTTCTCGAGATAACTTCTACTTTAAGTACGCAAAAAATAAACATTTTCAATTATTTCTTTACTAAATAAGTTATCAAAAGCATCTCTAGGACTTAAATATTGGCCAATGTTTAGTCTGATCCCTACATTTTCGCTTTCAACTGGAAAATCGGGTAGTTATTTATTATTTTCCTTTTTTATTTTAAAGTTATAATGAATTTTGTTTTTTTTTTATTTGAATAAAAAATTTATTTAAAAAATATTTAAAAATTGTTTTAACTTTTGTTACGTTATTCTTCTGGAGGAGGGGGGTTCCTCGCAATTTGTTACGATCTGTTACGAGAGGGAGGGAGGGGGTTAAAAAATGGGAAAAATTGCGTTACGTAATTTGTGAACAGCCCCTAAGTAGAAGTCAAATATATCGAAATATAGCTAATTGGGTTCCTCGATTGAAGTATACATTTTCCTCACTACAATTGGCGCAATTATCAGTCAATTTGATGAAAACCACGGCTTCCTTCGTCAATAATTCATCTGGATATATTAGTTTGTGGTAGAACGCTTTGAAAAAATAAAACAATTTAACAATGTCTTCGGTTCGATCCTCATCTAATTTTATTTTTTTTAATTTTTATTATTTTTGTTTTAGTATTCATGTAATGACCAAATATTTTACTTTAAATTAATCATTCCGCTTTTTAGTTATTACAGTAATTACTAATTACACAAGAAAATACGTGGTCCGCGTTTATGATTAAACACTACAACAAATTATTTAAAAACTTTTATATTATAAGTTGTAGTAAGCCATGAGAATTTTTCGGTAAAAATTTTTTTTTCTGTCATAAACTTCAAAGCATGCTATGTTCGAAACAATATAAGAATGAAAATTAAATAAATTTCCTTAGGTTGATATGGCTTAGTAGAAATGTTTTGGTTGGACTAGAGAGGCTAAAGTCCAGGGTTCGATTGTGGTCAAGGCATTTTTGATTTGTTGTTCAATTTATATTTTTTTGACGTGATAACATCTTACACCGCATGTTCAGAAAATTGACAAGAAATGTTTCCATTGGTTGTGGGCAATTACTAATCAACTGTAAGCATTACCTTTAATTTAAATGTATGATTTCTTAGGTGGGTCCTTAGGCTTTATGCCTCACACATAATTGATCCGAGCACTTCTGAAGTCAATTTTTGCGTAAAGAAACAATGGTGGTTAATTTCTTTAAATTAAAATGATTAATCTACACATTAATTTTAATTTTAATTGAATCTACAAAATAGCGATTTACAGGGATTGACCACACTATAGCGAGAGAATGCCCCATCTGACTTGAGTAATTCTGATGCTAATTTGTACATAAAAAAATATAGCAGATAATTTAGTTTAAATTCAAATAATTAATCTCAACATGTTGTAAATGCTATCACGCAAAACACCTACGGCCGTGTTGATGACACAGCCCACCCCGATTTTCTTATTTTTATTCTGTTTGTAAGGTTTTTTGTTTGATGCCCCAACGCATGTAAAATCGTCCTTAAAAGCCCTTACTCTTTTGGTTAAGGTCTATTTAAAGTACAATAATCCTTAAAAGCCTTTAGTCTCGCGTTATTTCTACTTGGCTAAAAAATAACGGTTAAAAAAATATCAAATGGTCAAATGGTGATGGTGGCAGTGGCCGCTTGACATCAACATTATATATAAATTGTATCCGTCCTAGGACGGGCTGTACCCCCTAGTATTTATAATAATCAAGTAAATCTCGAAATGAAGCAATCATGTCGAGGTTTGGTTAATTACAATAAAAAGAGCCCTAAACCAATATTTTAAAAAATTGTTTTAATTTTAAATCATTGGCTCAATACAATAAAATTAATTATAAATCTCCTGGTTGAAAAATGGAGACAATTACCGAAAATCAAAATCAAAGTTTATTCATGAACGAGAATTTTCATCTGGCAAAGCTGATAATAG
This sequence comes from Tipula helvola, assembly GCA_963556165.1. Classification (NCBI taxonomy): domain Eukaryota; kingdom Metazoa; phylum Arthropoda; class Insecta; order Diptera; family Tipulidae; genus Tipula; species Tipula helvola. The sequence goes on along the minus strand of OY744483.1, from coordinate 178,395,428 downwards.
TGATAAACAAGACACATTTCCTGCTACAGTGTAGAAGAGAAAAAGTTTTTCCCAAAACTAGGAAATTACATAATAATTGGAATATAAAGAAGGATGTTTTCCAACGTTTAGAAAAAACATTTATATTCGGTGTAATAAACGAAGAAATCACCGATACTATAAAATCAATAAAAACAAAAAAAACCGTTTGGATTTACTTAACCGGTTTATTGAAACCTTACCCGGCTACATTTATGAAGAGTTTTCTGAACGAGCGTCGGTTACATACAAGATACAACTATCATTTGAACAAAATTAAGGTGAGACAAAGAAATAAATTTAATCAAATCATACAGGACGGTTTTAATAATATTACTTTGTTGGTTTAGTTTATACTTGCGACAAATGGCTGATACATTTTTCTAACATCGATCTTCCGTTTCACGTCAAATTCGTTTTAAGTTTAGGAAATAAATTTGGTCCACCAACTATTGGTACTGCAATACCATTTTTCAAAATTATCTCAGAAAGGAAAGTGCAATTTTCAGTTTAATGCGATCATTAGCATTAATATTCGGAACAATTTCAAAAACAGTACAAAATCACAAAATTTAACACCATTTGAGAAAAGTATTTTAAATTACGTAAACCCAACCCAAATATTATGGTGACAAGAGCGGACAAAGGGAGTACTACGATTTAAACATTACGAACAGATTATACGGATAAAATGTATCATTTATTAAGTGGCACGACAAAACATACGTACAAGTACCAAAAGATAATTCAACACTAATCCAAACAAAAATAAATTCTATAGTAAAGGAATGGGAACAATTTGGCAAGATAGATTTAGAGACAAAGAAAAAACTCACGAGTTATACTCTAGTGATTCCAAAATTATACGGCCTACCCAAAATCCATTAACCAAATTTACCATATAGGCCAATTGTAAGTTCCATAGCAAGTCCCACATATTCTTTATCATCATTTTTAGGCAATATTCTGAAACTTAGTGTAGGGACAATAAATTATTTTATTCAAAATTCTAAAGATTTCAAAAAAAAATCAGTAATGTAACTATCCTTCCAAATTTTCTGTTAATCTCTTTAGATGTCACTTCCTTATTTACTAATGTCGACAACTAAATTGTAAAAGATAATATTATTCAAAATTGGAGAAATATAACAAGAAATTCGAAATCAAAATTAACAAAAATACAATTTTTTACAGCGTTGGATATCGTTTTAAATAATTCAGAATTTTCTTTTGATAACCAAATTTACAAACAAATTTTTGGCTCACCTATGGGTTTCCCAATAAGTCCCATCATTGCAAATTTACCAATGGCAATTTAGAAATTGCAATTTTAAACACTTTAGATTTTGAACCATTATTTTACTACAGATATGCTGATGATATAATCACAGGCGTACATTCAGAGCCTTCTAGAGTATAGAGCCATAATCATTATGACGTATTTTTTAGAAGCTTTTTTAGTGGTATAACTTTTCACTAATTTCCATAGGAATCCATAGTAAAAATGGTGTTTTTTAGCTTCAAGTTTTTTATTGAAAAAAGCAAAAATGTTACAAAATTTTTATACAAAAGTGTTCTACATATCTTTAGCAACAATATACAGGAATGGTTTATTGGTATTAAGTAAATATTAATTGCAGGAATATTAAAATTATATTATGCCTAAAATATATTTTTCGAACTTTCATTTTGAAAAATACATCAAAGTTGGCTCTGACGAATTAAAATAATACTTGCTACATTTATCTTTAGTTTTACTAGTGTACGTTAGATGTCTCAGATTTATACAGAAAAATACGAAAAAAATTGTTTAATCACAAAATTATGACACGTTCTTAATATTTTGAGAATTTGTTTTGCTTTTCCTACAATTTTTGAACTTAAATTTCCCCAAGTGGCGATTTTTGGTACGGTTTTTCAAAATGTTTACTGCCCACTGCCATCTATGTATATTGGCTTAATGCACACGATTTGTAGTAAGCTTTTCTTTTTAATTTGACCAGAATGCTGTTGTTATGAACTTTTTTTTATATTTTGGTTAAATAAACCAATTATTACAAGAAAATGAGAACGATTTACTTAAACGAGATTTATATATGTTGAAATTCAAACATTTATGAAAATATTTCAGAAATCATAATTGAGAATTTGCAACGTTTTCATTTACAAATTTGTCTTCGGAGAAAAAGTGATTTCCCATATGTTTTGTGTGTTTTACTATGAAAAGTTTGGTTTTTTCCGCGTTTCTAATTCCCTTATAAAAGCTTCGTTTTTTAGATTATGGCTTGTATAATCAAGGTTGCTTTGGTACATTTCATACAAGCTTTTAATTCCATAAACAACAGAATAAAATTCACTTTAGAAAGAGACAAAATTTCTTTTTTGGACATTCTTTTAATTCATGAATCAAACGGCAAAATTTCTTGTGATTGTTACCATAAAACCACTTGGTCTGGTAGACATTTAAATTTTCATTCTTGGCTTGCCATTATTTAAATTTGCTTGAATTTCATATTGCGGTACGCAGTTTAGCTAGCGAAATGGGAGTTTGCGTATTCGAATACAGGATGTCTCTATATTATCTCTACACATTTTTCACATCATTTTTATCTTCCCGGATGATAAATGTGAAGATACATTTTGACAATTTCATTTGTTTTTGCGTTTTAAGGATAATCAAGAATCAACTTTTGAAGTAAATTTTTTTGTATAAAATATATTGTCAGAGACAACATGAAGTTATATGCACTAAAATATTTACGAAACTTGTCAAATTAAATTTTCACGTCAGATTTATCTTCCTATTTTTGGAGTCCAGTGAAAATTTCATTTCATTTGAACAGCTTACTAGGTTTAAAGCAGTAATTAAGTTTTTTTTAAAATAAAAATAGCCATAAACCAATATTTTAAAAATTTGTTTAAATAATAACGTGATCAGTTGGTTGTAATCATAAGAGTAGGCAAGATCTTTCATTAAAAATAACACAGAAATAATGTGCAAGCCAGCATAAAAAGCAAACAAATCACAGGGCAGGAGCTTAGAACAAAAAGAACCAGGAAGTTTAAACGAAATAAATATCCCAGAGACACCTGCTATATAATCTTTGTCGAAATTCTGTTTTTCGAGATATTTTCTTTCGTGATCCCCACAAAGTATTGTAGAAAAGCTAAATGCTGGGAATAATTAATAATTCAATTTTTATTTATATTACATATTTTGACTAATGATTGTTTAAAAAACTTAAAATAGTAAATGGTTATTTCTAATTTAGTCAATACCGTAATCCCGTAAAAAATTCAAACTGCTGGATTTTATAATACGGGATTTTGTAATACTTATTTTCGTTTACCGGATTTTAAAATATAGGATTTTTAAAAACTGTATTTTTACGACTTATGGGTTTTTGTGCATAATGGATTTTGGTATACGAGCATACATATGTACGTACCGACTCCCTTTTTAAAGCTTTAAAAAGCAACCAAATTGAATATTTAAGAAAAAAGATTTTCACTTTTTTAAAAAAATAGTCGGCGCTACAGTGAGCGCTCGTTCCAATGAAAGACATTGGGAAGGACAGGAATTAGGAAGCGTTTAGGTGATTGAAAAGCTTAGCGTTCTCAAAATAAGTATTGAATGCCTTTACACTGATTAACATAATTACAATAATTAAAAGTATAAATGGAAGCAATAGTTTTTAGAATTTTAAATCTGACAATTGAGGGCTTGTATAGCACATGTAAAGCCAAAACATACAATTTGTGTAGGCAATGTACCTCACTCACAGAAATGATATCCGTAAATAGCATTATTGCAAAACGGTAACTTTATCAACTGCCATCAATAAACTGAAAAACCAGAAGAAACTAGAAAATTTAATAATTCCATGAAAGCAGACTTGATTGGTGCATGCTTTTCAATGTAATCCGTATCGTAGAACCATTGTAATTAACACGCATGAAAACTCTTTTGGTAATCTTTATTAAATCATCCTATACGTCGTGAGCAATTACTTTTCGGTCTAAAAAGACCAAAGTATTGAAATCCTGTCAAAAATAACGAATATGACGAATTTGGTTGGTCCAAAACTACTTTTCTCGGCGTTTTGAAAGTCCGAGTCTGAAAAAGAAAAAAAAAATGTCTGTCTGTCTGGACGTCTGTACCCGGAAATGTCTGTCTGTCTGGACGTCTGAACGGTTTGCCCGATTTCGAATTTTTTTACGCCAATCTGTTTCTTCAAGGCGGAAATTTGAAAAGCTTTTGGAGACTGTACGTCAAGAGGGTGTGGTACCTGCCAGTCTGCCACATGAATTGAGCCAAAATACCTGATTTTATAAATATTTACGATTTTTTTATATATGCTGGTTTGATTATTGAATTGGGCATTAAAGTTGGAGTTGATTTGAAGATCAAGTTAGGGAGCAATTTGCGGGTTGAGTTGAAGTTGATTTGGAGTTGAGTTGGGGTTGGATTAGGATGTAGAGAGCAGTTAACCAATTGTTTATATATGCTGGTCTGAGGATTGTGTTTGGTGTAGAGTTTGCGGTTGAGTTGAGGGTTGAGCTGGGTTCCGTTTGCTGGCTGAATTAGGGCTGAGTTGGGGTTGGATTAAGGTTGATGAGCAGTTAAACTTGATTTGTGATTTTTTTATAAAAATTTTATTGCAATTCTATATCTTATCCGATTTTGATGAAATTCAGTATTTCCAATGGAAATGGAATTCTCAAATTAGTTTTAGGAGAAGTTCTGGAATATGCCCAAGTAGTATGGAACTTGGTATTTCTTAACCGATTATGATGAAATTCGACATTTGTGTTGTAAATGGGATTCTAAAATGATTTTTGGACAAAGTTCTGGAATATGGCCAAGTAGGATGTAACTTGGTTATTGCTTAATGGATTTTAGTGAAATTTGAGAGCTGCGATGGACATGAGATTCTAAAATAATTTTTAGATAAAGCCCTGTAATATGGCCAAATAAGATGGAACTTCGCTATTTCCTAACCAATTATGATGAAATTTGACGTTTGTTTTATAAATGGGATTCTAAATTGATTTATATAGGTGAAGTTCTGAGTATGTCCAATTAAGACGGTAATTGGCTATTTCTTAACGGATTTAAATGAAATTTGACAGCTGGGATGGAAATCTTATTCTAAAGTAATATTTGTATAAAGTTCTGGAATATAGCCAAGTATAATGGAACTGGCAAATTTGACATGTGCGTTGTTAATGGGATTCTAAAATGATTTTTAGATAAAATTCTAGAATATGTTTAATTAGGACAGAACTTTTCAATATTTCTTAACTGATTTGAGTAAAATTAAACATCTGCGATGAAAATGGGTTTTTAAAATGATTTTTGGATCTAGTTCTTCAATATGGCTAAGTAAAATGGAACTTGGCTATTTCTTCTTAATTTGACAAGTGCTTTGAAAATGGGATCCTAAAATGATTTGTGAATAAAGTTCTGGATTATGGCCAAGTAGGGTGGAACTTGGCTATTCCTTAACCAATATGAAATTTGACATGTTGGGTGAGGTTCCGTTTGCCGGTTGAATCAGGGTTGATTTGGGGTTGGATTAGCGGTTAGTGAGTACTTGAGCGATCAATATAGGGAAACCTCACTACAATGGAAATCGACGGGACCAAAAAAGTTGTCTGTTGTAGTGAGTTGTCGGTTAGCTAAGGATTTGTAATTTTTTTTTTTTATAAAAATTTTATTTTGATTCGAAAATTTGACATCTGTGATGGACATGGGATTCTAAAATGATTTTTAGATGAAGTTTTGGAATATAGCCAATTAGGACCGAACTTGGTTATTTCTTAACGAATTTTAGTGAAATTTGACATCTGCTATGGACATTGAATTCTAAAATGATTTTTGGATAAAGATCTGAAATATGATGGTATGATTACATAACGGTATGATGGTGCGATGGTATAATGGTACCATGGATGATGGTGTGATGGTATGACGGTATGGTAGATTGCTGGTCAAATATACTTCATGGTGTGATAGTTCGACTTTTCTATGGTACGATGGTATGGATGTATGGTGGTTTAATGGTATAGTCTCATGATGGTGTGATATCATGTAATAATGATATGGTTAAGTGTGTTGTTCGGTTGAGGGATTATTTAAGGTTTGATTTAGAGTTAGGTTAAGGGATGATTTGAAAGTTGATTTGGGGTTGGTTTGGTGATTGCGTGCGTTGTGTTGCAATTGAGATGGAGGTTGAGTTGTAAATTGAGTTGGAAGTTGAGTTGAAGATTAACTTAAGAGACTTAAATTCCGGGATAGATCTGGGAGTTGAAGTATTCTAGACTGAAGTTCTGATCACCTCATGAGGTTTCAGCCCTTTATATTTTTTCCAAAGGTTCTACTAAAGTCATTATTAAATTTCCATGTTCTGCTCATGAACAAATAGCGACTAAAAGAATGTCCCTGCTTGATCTAAGAGTTTTCGCTGGACCGATGAAAAATTATCGTTTGGTTTTTAACTCGAGTAGTTCCAAAGAGTTTATTGTTTATTCTAATTCGGACCTTTTATGTGAAGTTGTAAACGAATCTTGGCAGTTAAATATTCTACTATGAAAGATCCTGCAGGATTTTTAAGATAAATATGGTACTTTTAGATAATCATCAAGTATCAAGGGTTTTGTTTTACTTAACCAAAATTATAAATTAAGTTTAATCCAAATTTAAAAATACCAAAAAAATAATTTATGTAAGTGGGCGCAACCCTAGGATTATCTTCATTCAGTACTGTCCAACATACTTATGCATATACCACAACACCCCTTCTTCTAGTTGAGTTTTTCTGCTAAAAAGTCACCCAGATTCTTACCTGGGAAATTTCGAACGAACTCTAAAACTCGCACTCCATTGAGAATCACAAAATCACAATTTTCTCTAAAAGCTTAAATACAACTTTAACTTATAAAACATCCACCTTAATAATTCCCTACACAAAATTTTCGGTTATTTTTCCCTCATGTGCGATTGTGAAAGTTTTTTATTTAAAACAAATTTTTCGTTTTGCCACTGTATATATTCGTCTATATATACATTCTCGCAGAACTATCAAATAATTTGCATAACAATTTTAGTTCGTTTTGCAGTTTTATTTCAGTTTTTTTTTTGTGCTTGCTATTTTGGTTGTACGAAAAATAAAAAAGCTCATACATCAAGTTTTTGCTAAATAAAAAGCTAGAAAGCAAAAATTGATTTATACATCTGCCATAAAGCAACAAAACAACTTTTTTTTTATTTTTTTAAAAAGCTAACTTTAAATTCATTTCTGTCTGTTATAAACGGTTGAAGTAACAACAAAAAAAAAAAAATATTTTTTTTTCCCTGTAACGAGAACAAACGGCTGCAGCTGTTCGAGAAAATATATACGGGAGCTTTGGTATAATATATATAAAAAAAGGTTAGAATTTTATTTTATTGCATTAAAGCCTATACTCGTATAGTTTTTTTTTGTGCTACTCCCCGCGCCGTCCATTTTACTATACAATACAACAATAACGTAAACTTTTCACAGTATTGTTTTAAATGTTGTAAATTTCTGCTAATTTTCATAAACGAATTATTTATGAGGAACAAGAAACTGAACGACGAAAAATAAAAAAAATGAAAAAGTTTTTCTTGAAGCTAAAAAATAAAAAAATAACAAAACTTCAGGTGAATTAATAAACTTTGAAATTGTTTTTGGTATTAAATTTTTTTTTTATGTTGTAACGAGATAAATTAAATTTTCATTTTTTATTTTTTTCTAATAAATTTTTGATGTGGATGTTGTTGCTTATGAATGATGTCTTATGAATTTATTAGAAAGTTATTTTGTTGTTGCAGAAAACAACAACAACAACGAGGTGAAAAAAAAAGTCGAATAAAATATTATAAAGCTTGAGGTGTGAAGTAATTTGGGTTAACCGGGAACGTTTTGGTGTTGTACTGTTGCTTTTTATGGAACAACATATTTTGTAGAAGAATATTTGGGTAGGAGGGTACTTTTCGAAGGTTATTGCTGCGTAATGTTTTCGCCAATATTATAAGCAACTAAAGTTCATAATTTGTTTACTTTAATTTTAAATTATTATATTTACCTGTGGTTTGGTCATTATTTGATTAAGCGATTCACATAAATTAGTTAACAATTATTAATTTTCACCCACCTGAAATTAAAAAAAAAAAATAAATATTAATAATAAGTTTAGTAAGTAATAAAATTAATTTTTTGTTTTGTTATATACGTAAATAAATTTTATTAGTTGTGTAATATTGGCTGTATGTTGTCACTTTACCGCTAGCTAAGCTAACAACGGGTGGCAAACTTTAAAAGGTTAACATGTTCGTCATATGAATTGAGCTTTGAGGTTCGCCAAGAGATTAGTTGAATATTGACCTCTCAGGCTACTTTGCTCGATTATGTTTAGTTCTTCGTGAGATTTGAAGCTTTACCTTAACCACGGATTTACTTTTTCAAAGAATCGCCAGTTAATAATACCCCCAAAATTATCAAGATTTTCTTGTTAAACTATTAGCTGAAAAAAATATTCCTGATCCGCACAAAAGTTAGTTTTGACGAAAGGCATTCAAGACGGTTGTTTCACTTAGACAAGACTTCCGAATGATCACTTCTGGCTGGATTTTAAATAGGGTTTCTTATATCTGATGTTTTTCCTTTGTACCTTCATCCCAAACAGGGCTTTTTATTTATTTATTCGAATGAATTTCATTATCGGGACCACCACTTATTACCCTTTTTTGCTGAAATAGTAGGTAATTTTTTTTTTTGATTTCCAATTATTAAGAAAATATCGCTACCTGCTTGTAGTCTAGTATCAATTAATGTTATTTTGGTTTTAAGCAAGTGTATTGCTTTTTAAATGTCAGAAAATTCAAGAAATTCTACTGCGCAGTATTGATTGAAATTAAAAGATCCATAAATGAAAAAAAACATATCGATCATAGTCTTTCAACATAACAGTGGCTATATATATATATATACAAAATTGGATTGAAGGAGACCCATTTCGACTTATCAACTCCGACGTTTGACCTCCTGATGTATTAATCCGGCCATTTACAAATTATCCATCCATAGCAAAAAACTGGGACTGGGATCACTTTTCAACATCTAAAGTAACTTTTTCGGCACCCAACACTCCATGAGTGAAGCAATTCTATAGCCAGTATCATTTTTAAATATCTACTACCACAATTCAAATATTATCCGAGCCAAATCAAAATCTCTGTATATGCCAATTTTAGAAGAAGATTATGATGTCATTTGCATCGATGAGTCGTGGTTAACAGTCCATTCAATACGGAGGAGTATTTTTCGTCGCCTTATGCTTTTTTTCGGAGGGATAGATAATAGATATCTGAAAATGGACATTTATAACAAAGGTAGTATTGTAGTTGCAGTTTCTAATAAATATCCATCCAGTCGGATAGCGTTAGGTTATTGCGATGACGAAATTGTTGCTGTTCGTGTACGATTCCATTCATATTCGCTGATCATCTGTGTCTAGCACATGTTTGTGGACACTGTGAAATCTAATATGGTTCCAGTGCTTCAGCCGGGAGATCGTCTTTTTATTTTCAGATATTGTATGGGAGATTGTTGATCACAATTTGACTCCTATTAACATGAACGACAAGATGGAAAACTTCATCTCTGAAATATTTTTAGTGGGTTTAAAACAATGTAACAATATTAAGAATAATAGTCGCAAACGTATTAGATCTTATGTTTGTACCGTTTGATCATGAGGTGACAGTTTCTGTGTGTGAGGATTTAACTGGATTGTCTAGTATTTTCCACGCTCGGTTGAATATTTCAGTTTTAATTGAATGCTGCGAGTGGGTCGAAGAAAATGTGAACTCATGGAGTTTTAACTTTAAAATGGGCGATTACAGTTTCTTAAATGCATTTCTGGATGTGTATGATTGGTTGTTTTTTATGCTTGTGATAATATCGAATTTGCTTGTGATAACATGTTGAGCGAATTCTACAGAATCATTAACCTAGGTAGTATTGAGAGATGTATTCCTTTGATGAAAGCTTCATGTGCAAAGAAGGAGCCGTGGTATAATAAAGAGTTGTTAAATTTAAAAAATAAAAAATACAAGGCTCACAAAAAATATAAATTACATCCTAATGTTGTTAATTACAACTCGCTCGTTGTGTTGCGTAAGAAGTATACACCGATTTCTTTATAGCAGTTATATTCTGGAACTTGAATCAACTATTAAATCAAGGCCAAAGCAATTTTGGTAGTTTGTTAATTTCAAAAGAAAATTGAATAATGTTGTAAGTAGGTCAACATTTTCAATGTTTCGTCTGGAAGTAGATACTATTTTATCCGAATTGTCACATCTTGATATTAATCAAAGTGCTGGATTCCATTCTATTCCACCAATTTACCTTAAATTAACGGATAATGCTATGGAAACGCTGTCTTATTAAGCCGATTTTCAAATCTGGGTCTCGTAGCGATTTTTCCCTGGTAGGTCGACCGTTACTAACTTAGTTTTATTTACAAACTGTATTTCAAGTGCACTATTAAATGGTAATATCCTACAGGTCGTTTACACTGATTTCTGCAAGGCCTTTGACAAGATCGATCATGAACTGATGCTGCGGAAATTTGGCTCTTGGGATTGTAACTTTTTGCCAATTGATTGGATTAGGTCTTTTCTGGAATTTAGAACTCAAATTGTTAAAATTGATAGTTTCACTTCAAGAGTGATTGATGTTCCTTCAGGAGTACCTCAGGGTAGTCATTTGGACACCATGCGCTTTATTCTTTTTGCAAATGATGAGGTAAATTCTCTGAATCATACCGACATTTTAATTTATGCGGATGACATCAAAATTTCAAAAATATGTATTGTGCCAATGACGCAAGTAACTTGCAATCTGATCTGACAAACTTAAAGCTTGGTGTACATCGCATAATTTAATGCTCAGCATCTCTAAAACAATGGGTTTTACGTGATTACGTTTACCCGCTAGTTATGTTAATTTTTTTGACGGTTGTATTATTGAAAGTTTCAATACGTTTAAGGATTTAGATATAACTTTTACTCTGAATCTATCGTTTCGTATTAGCCTCAATTTTAATAATCATGAAAACACGTTTTGATCATTATCTCTCTAATAACAAAATGTTACTTGGATCACTTCTGTTCTTAACTGGCCATATATTTTTTGTAAAACGCTTCAAATTTTATTCATATTTTGTAGAAGCTTTTTCGTAAAATTTACTACAAGTTTTTTTATGTCACGGACTTAAAAATCTGAAAGTTTCAATTTTTTTGGTTTTGTTTTTTATTTGTTTATAAAGATAAATTGTATTGCAAACATTTAAAAACGCTTTTGAAAATGGACTCGAAGTGAGTCCGGAAGCTCAAATTATTTTAAAAAATGAAAAATTTATAGAGCCCAAAACCATTAAAAAAGATTTTAGTTATGGAAAAAAATTTTAAAAGTAGGGTGGACCTACTTTAAGCAAATTACTATATATTTAGCAGTTATTCAACTAGAAAAAGCTTTAATTGAATTCTTAATATAAGTTATTAGCAGAGCCATAATCATTATGGCGTATTTTTTAGAAGCTTTTTTAGTGGTACAACTTTTCGCTGATTTTCATAGGAATCCATAGTAAAAATGGTGTTTTTAGCTTCAAGTTTTTCAATGAAAAAAGCATATTATCTACATATCTTTAACAACATTATACAAAAGGAGTATATATTGGTATTAAATAAATGTTAACCGCAGAAATATTAAAATTAAATTATTTCAAAAATATGCTTTTCGAACTTTCATTTTGAAAAATATGTACATCAGAGTTGGCTCTGCCGAATTAAAATAACACTTGCCAAATTTATCTTTAGTTTTACTAGTGTACGTTAGATGTCTAAGATTTATACAGAAAAATACGAAAACAAAATTATTTAATCACACAGTTCTGACACGTTCTTAATATTTTATGAACTTTTTTTTGCTTTTCCTACAATTTTTGAATTTGAAATTTCTCCAGGTGGCAGTTTTTGGACCATTTTACCAAATTTTTACTGTCATTACTGCCATCTATGTAATGTATATTGACTTAATAACCACACGAGTTTTAGTAAGGTTTTATTTTAATTTTACCAGAATGCTGTTGTTATGAACTTTTTTTTATATTTTGGTTTAAATAAATCAATTATTACAAGAAAATGAAAAATGAAAATTCAAACATTTGTGAAAATATTTCAGAAATCATAATTAAGAATTTGTAATATTTTCATTGTTTATGTTTTGTGTATTTTACTAAACATTTGATTTTGCTCTCGTTTCTAATCTCCTTATAAAAGCTTCGTTTTTTAGATTATGGCTTTGTATAATCAAGGTTGCTTTGATATTAGTCATTGAATGAATCTGATACCTGTTCATTGATGTTCAAAAGGTTTTTGACATGTTTGGTCGTACCCTTTCACTGCATAATCCATATAGAATTGGTTTCAGAGTTAACATCCACAATTGGTTTGAATCATATCTAGTCGATCGTTATCATTTAGTGATGGGTTATGGTTCTATGAGCAAACCTTACGGTTTAAATATTGGTGTTTCTCAAGGTTCAGTTTTAGGGTGCTGTTATTTTTATTTGTAATACATATACATTTGTAAAGTCTATATTTAGAGCCAATTTGTTACGAAGTATAGTAGCTTTTGCTAACAATATGGATCTGTGTTACCGGGATCCTTCCATATTGGTAGTAAGTCTTCAGATTTGTAATGAATTTGTAGAGCTTAGTAAGTGGTTTGATTAACATTCATTAGATTTAGTTAATTTCTATACTTAAGATAATAATTGTTCTAATGGTGTTTTTGACATGTATACAGTCAGAAACATTCAGATGTATACGGCTCATATTTAGAGGGAAATTTAAAGATAAAGTTAAAAACCAAACAGAAGATATCATATTTAAAATTTTATTTTTTATCAATAATGTTATCACATACATATACATATTTACTTCATATTTATGTATTTTTAAAATAAAAAAAGTAAGAAAAAAAAAAAAAGTGCTTCGTTGATTTTAATTTGCCGTATACATCTGAATGTTTCTGACTGTACGTCTTTAAATTTGCTTTCATAGTGGGAGGCATTTCAGAAAACTGATGATAACAAAATCGGGGGATACAGTTTGATGCAGCAGCTATATATCTATCATCTACATCCAAAATTTAATTACACCACTCGATAGCTAAAGGATCAAAGAATTCGTTATGTTGAGTGAGGACTGTGACGCATCGCTTGCGGTGGACGAGGAAGCACCGCCATTTGTACAACTATTTTCTTTATAGTATTACCGAGTTAACCGAGTATAATACTCTACAAAATATTTTTCATATAGCTACGTACATAGCTGGCTTTTGTGTTTTATAATTTTATTTTTTTTTAATTTTTTTTATGACAAACAAAATATAACAGTGCCGTATACATTTTTTTGTTTGATTTTCATACAATTTTGTTGTCGCGTTGCAATTTCCTGAATTTATTAACCTAATGCATTTCTGTTCATAATACGAAGAATTTTATAATTTTTTGAGGTTCTTTCGCCGCGTCACATAATGTCCGTTTAGTATAAATTTTGCCTCGGACACGCTAGAACGTTCCTTTGCATTTCAATCGTTAGCTCTCGTCAAGATCGTTAGATTGCGTATATAAAACATTAATCTGAAATAGTTATAGTGAATGGTGTTAAAGTAACCAATTAAAATAAATAATGCAATGTCGGCCTATACTGGTCGAAAAACCAAATCAAAATATAGAGAACGTTAGGATTGAGAATGGTTAACACCGGACTTTATATACATCGATCGTGTGCGATCACCAATTATGAAGACACATTGGGCATGTTTCACTATTACGCTTGTGTGATCGTTTATGTTTCTGCGGTTATTGAATCCACCAAAGGAAAAACACTTACCGCTGCTTAGTAATACTTTCCCAGCAGTGGCTGACTTTAAACTGTGCGGTATGTGTAGGAAATCACTGGACTCGAACAAAGTGCCCACGTTGTAACGTTCGAACGGATTTGTGTATCCACCTAAGCAACATGGGTTGCCCGCATTAGATCCGATCAGTGCACGTCTAGTATTACCGCGCCTGCCATTCATGCAGATACGTCGGTTGCGTTACGACGGCAGCTACGGCATCATCGGACAAGTCATTAATATACCCGTCGATATCGACACAATGGTGCAACTGCTACCGCGTCAATTGGGCGATGACCAGGCGTTCAATGTCAACATCAAAAACGTGGATGGAAGATTTCAAGCCAGTGCAGGTCCCTGGTTTTGATCTGAGATCATATCGTAACACCGCTAAGCGCAGAAAAATTGCACATCATCGGCGGCGGTATCATCATCATAAAGTCACATAGCCGGTGGAGCCACCATATATCGCAACATCAATAGCTTCACTGATTGTAACTTCTTCAACAACGCTAGATAATACATTGATTGATTTAACGTTTACCAGAAATCTCGATGTATCCTGTATGCCATTTGTGTCGTATTTTTCGTATCCCAGACCTATCACTAATAAAGTTATAACACAGTAATTATTTGTTTACTTGATTTCTTTCTTGGACCCGACGAAAGGAAAATGTTGTCATCACACATAGAAATCTTAAGGACTTCTTATAGTGTTTAAAAATGATTATGACATTTATGTACATACAATACGATCAAAGAAAATGTTACTCGTAACGTACACATATTCACGTAAAACACACGGCTGTGTCTACAACACAGCCACACCATTTTTTTTTCAAACTGTGACAGTTTTAAGTATTTGCGGATTATTCTTGACCGTCACGTCAATTGGAAATTTCATATCGCTAAACTTAAAAAATCTTTCAATAATGTGTTAAGCATGTTATATTTGATGAGAAGAGTAGCTCCACGCTCTGTCCTAATTAAGTTCTATTATGCTTGTATCAATTCTATTTAAGCGAAAGAAGCGTACATGTACGAAATGCTACCCGCCTATTAGTTTATTATGTACCTTGGGAAAATTGTTAGAATATGTCATGAAGACAAGATAAAAATACAACTTTTGAAGACACTAATATTTAAAAAAATGAGTATTTTGAGTTTAGACCCCTACAGTCCACTAAATCCATCGTATTGCGCACAATCGATAAAAATAAACAGATCCAATCAAAAATACACTGTAAGGGTTATTTTACAGATTTAGAAAGCTTTCGACACCGTTATGGATCACAACAGCCTGCTACACAAAATGTTTAAATATAACTTTCCTATTTACTTAATAAAAGTGGCAAAATCGTTTCTCACACAGCGTAATTTTTTAAGGAATTCCTGCCGGAGTACCGCAAGGTGGAATTCTCAGTTCACTCTTATTTACATACTTTAAACGACATACTCAAATCAAATGAGTGCGAAATTGCGCTTTTTGCTGACGATACAGCATTATTTACTAGTAACATTTTAGCAGAACCCATTATTAACTCCCTTAACAACTACGTAATTATTTGATCAAATTATTTAGACATGGAATCTTAAATTAAACGTAAATAATCACATGGTGTAGGTCTTCTGTAAAAATTCCCCAAAACCATATCTATATACATATATATGTCCTCTCCAATGGGAATCATTAGTAAAATATCTCGGTATACATCGATATGAGAGGCTTAGCTTGAAAGAGCATATATAAATAAAATAGTTGCAAAATGTGATATTCTATTCAAAATATGTATATTACCCCGTTCGTAATCGAAATAGTAAACTTACAAATAAATCGCTCTGTGCAAAATGTGCAAAAACGAACAAATATACAAATTGCAAGTCGTTTAGAGCAGTGCTTCTCAAACTGTGGGCAGCGGCCCCCTTAGGGATCCGTGGAGATGTAGCCAGGAAGCCTAAAAACCTCGCCTCAATATCTCTGATAAACCGCACACTTTCCTCGCACACAAATGTCTGAATCTGCCTATTATCAATGACCGCTACGATTTTCTGTGCTATTAATGGTTTTTGAAAGATATATGATGTGTATATTCAATTCTACAATCACGAGGATTTTGATAGGTAAGGTCTTATTCTACAATGAACATGAACAGAAATTTCAGATCACAAACCTTGATCTGCGGGACGAAAAAATTATGGTTAAAATTGGGGCCTTTTTGAAGTAACAACATTTTTAAATCAGAGGTCGATATCCGAAGTAAATTCTCGGAAGCTACATTTAAACTAAAAACTATAGGAACTTATGCCCAACTTAGATTTATGAAAATTTGCGAAATTGGATATTGAAAATGTATTTAGTATTTAACTAATTAAAACCCGTCAAAAATGACGGAATGGTATTTTTTGTAAAAAAAGTATGCCATGCCGTTACGCTTAGACAAATATACAAACAATAGTAATTATTAGTGAATTTTAAAAAGTAATGGATGTATTCCATGGGAAAAATTGACTGACAGTCAAAAAAACGAAAAGAGAAAAATAATTTGACGACCCATATAAGAGACATACAATTGTTTTGCTATAAAATAAAAAAAAGCGTTGTCTTTGTCTTTTATATGAAGTATCAGATTATTTTTCTCTTTTCGATTTTTATGGCTGTCAGTCAATTTTTCCCATGGAATACAGGCATTACTCGCACAGTACACATAATAAACACTCTAAGAAATTTGAGTAAATCTAAACCTATATTCAACATAATTTGCTTTAATTATTGCAGAATTTTGTTTACATTAAATGTTGTATTGCTTTTTTGCTATTAATATATAACTTTTTGTTGAAATTTAGTAAGTTTTTGCTAATAAATAAATATAAAAATGTTCAGAATTGAACAGTTACCTAAAAACCAACAAAAAATTTCAACTCAGATTTAATGTTCAACAACGTTCACATTAAAAATAATTTTGTGATTAATTACCAACAACAATTGCTGAAAATTCAACAAAACTCTGATATTTAACAGTTATAACAGTTATCTTTACTAAAATTTCGTCGTAAATTCAAGCATTTTTTCATATTTTCTTGTGCAGTAGTCCTTTATCACGCAGTGATACATAAAATATAAAAATAAATTTAGGTGTTGAAATTGTATTTTAATACTTGAATAATTATTATAAAACGTAAGTATTCGTATATTTTTATTATTATTTATTAAAAATAGTGAAAAATAGTACATATTATTCTTGGTTAATATTAAACAAACCGCAATTTGTTGATATTTAGTCATTTTTACATTCATTTGTAATTGCATTCCTCTTCGTTTCTGAAAAATAGTAGAAATGTTTTTTGTTTGTTGGATTTGTCAAAACAAAACTAAATCATTAGTGTTATACAATAAACATGTGTATGTGCACCGAGGAATGAAAAATGTGCAATTTAACTGTTTGTGGCCATATTGTTTAAAACGTTTTTCAAATTATGTTTCGTACAAAGTTCATTGGCATAGAATGCATTCCACTTTAATAAGCAAAAAAAGGAATGTTGACTCTAGAAAAATAAGTTCGCAATTAAACCAGCAGTGCAATTTTAAGTGTAATTTATGTGAAATTGAAATAAATAAATTTACTCACATCACACACCACATGAGAAATCATTTAAGAGCAAAAGAAGTTATACAATGCCCAGCCCACAACTGCAATATGTATTTTAAAAACTCGATAAATTTTCGGGTACATTGATTGCTTTAGATATCATAAAGTGGAAAACAACAAAACACAAGCCCTCAACGAAATTCAAACTATTCAGGAAAGTTTTAGTGAGACTAACAATGATTTTAATTTTATTAACGAGACAACAGAAAGAATTCTTGAAGAAACGTGTTCTGAGAATAATAGCTTTTACTTATTATTTAATAATCTTAAATTCAAATATAAAGTGTCAATCGCAGGATTAAATTTTTTATATAACGAATTATTCACTATTTCTGAAAAATATTCTGAAAATTTATATAGACAAATCGAATCTATTACAGTAGATACAAACGGTTTTACTAAACTCGAAAAAGTTCTGTCTGTTTTTAGAAATTCATCTAAAACAAATGAACTTAGATTATTCAAAAATAATTTTTCCCGCGTTAAGTATACCGAAAGTAGAACTGAATATGTGCCACCTAAAAAAATTGATTTGGGAAGAAATAACTATCACAATGCATGCCATTTTTATTATATTTCAATATTAAGTACTTTAAAGGTGTTGATGAAAGATAATAAATTTAATCAGCTTTTCAATGAAAAGAAACCTGAGGATAGCAAAGCATTCTTGGATTACAATAATGGTTCAGCTTATAAAAGAAATCTTTTTTTTTTTCCAACGGTGAAACGAAAATTGAACTAATTTTGTTCCAAGATGCATTTGAGATTTGTAATCCGTTAGGCTCATCGAAGAACAAGAATAAAATGGTTGGAGTATACATGTCTGTTGGCAATATAAATAAAAAGCATAGGAGTCAAATCAATAATATTCAATTAGTATTATTGTGTAAAGAAATTCATGTAAAATATTTTGGCTTTGGAAAAATATTAGATCGTCTTATAAAGGATTTGAAAATTTTGGAAAACAAAGGAATTGAAGTAAATAATCTTAAAGAGAAAGATACAACTCGTACATTATTTTGTTCCATTATCGCGATGGTTGGAGATAATCTTGGCAGCCACCAAATAGGTGGACTGATAGAAAATTTTAGTACATCGGAATATTTTTGTAGATATTGTATTTATGACAGAACTTCGTTGCAAAACTTTAACATGAGCATTCCAGAACTAAGAACGCCTGAAAACTTTAATAGAATAATTGAAAACTTATTAACTTCGGATGCTGCAGCTATAAATGGTGTAAAACAAAATTCTGTACTAAACGAGTTGCGCCTTTACCATACATGTGCCCCTGGATTACCACCATGCATTGGGCATGACTTATTTGAAGGTATTATTCCCTACGACTTAATGGAAATCATAAAATATTTTCACAATCGTGATATAGTTCGTATTGATTATATAAATTGGTATTTGGCTGCACTGAGGAAAATATTTAAATTGTCACTTTCTTTTCCTAAAATTGATTTACAAAAAAACAAAATAACTGGAAAAGTTTATGAAATATGGAATATTTTAATCCTAATGCCGCATATAATGTTAGGTCAGATAGAAAATTTTGAAAACAATGAGTGGAAATTTTTCTGTTCAATGGTTGAAATGTGTCGAATAATTTGTGCTTCAGAAATTTCCGTAAGTCAAATATCATTGTTAACTTATTATGTTGACAGTTATTTCGAACACCGAATGGTGTCGTTTGCTCTATTAAAAGTGCGTCCAAAACATCATTACATTACAAACTATCCTGATTTAATTCGAAAACTTGGACCGCTTAGAGGACTATGGACCATGGCGTTCGAGCAAAAACATCAATATTTTAAACAAATTTCAAAAAGAACTAAAAATTTCATAAATATAACTTATTCGCTGGCAAAAAATCATCAAGAATTTCACAGCACCATCGCTGGAGATCGTTTTAAATCTATTATAGTGGCAGACGACGTTACGAGATTTTCAAAAAATGCTTTTAATGTGAAAATACCGAACGAGCACATTTTTGTGACAAAACAAATTTCAATTTTCAATGCAACATATAAGGAACATGATAGCGTGCTTACAATGCAGAATGAACAAGGCGAAATAGAAATTTTAAATATTGAAGCTATTTTTATAAATTCTTCATACGAAGCTGCAGTCCTATATGGGTCTGTAAAAATTTTCTGGTATAATCAATATACGACATTATATGAAAACAGTAACTCCAAATTGAGCTATAAAAGTTTCCATTTAGATCAGCTGTTATTAAAAAAGCCAGTGGATTTGTTAATGAAAGATAATAAATACTATTTTTCACCTTATAACACTTTTATTGAAAAATGTTAACGAAAATTTGGAATGATTTAACAATCGAACCTTATAGTCTTTCATGTAATTTACGTTTATTTATTTTATGTAGTTTTATATTTAAAAAATGTCCAAATTGGCGTTCGAAGTATGCTGTGGTGACCGGACTATAAAAAAAACCTTTCTGTCATATCCATCAATTACAGATGTTATAAATAAAGGTAATTATTTTTAATAATGCTATTTAAAATGACTAATATAAATATATTTTATAATTTTAGCAAATTCTTAGGTTTGCAAGGAACCAACCTAGTTCTGGAAAAAACAGGTTCTGAAATAGCGGAAGATGATATTTTAGAATACTACGTGAGCCAAAAGGATATGCTTTTCATACTACTAAAATTTGACGAAAAATGGATGCAACAAACTCCTATTTTGAATGTTAATACAAACTTCAGTAGCTCTGGTGGTAATACCTCTGAAGATTGGATAGAATTGTGCGAGATGTACGGTGAAAATGAACCATTTCTTATTATCCCATAAATAAATAGTACATTAAATGCAGAACGTGCCTACGAACATATACAATTACAATCATCGTCTCCCAGTGATTCTGATATATCGGTAGCTACTACGTTAAGTGTTAGTAGTACAGTACTATCATCATCATCTTCGACAAACCATAGTGAAGCCACAAAACTTTTTAAAAACTTCAAAGTTCCCTGGAACAAAATGCCAAAAGACATTGTGCAAGCAATTGAAAAAAAGCAAAAACTAGGCAATAGATTAAGCGTGTTCATTAATTATGTTGTAGATGATCTTCGTCAATTTTCGTATTACATCCCCCTTAAAATTTTACGCTCCGTCGCGGAAAGTATAATACAAACATATCCTGATACGTTTGAACAACGAAACAGCGAAGGTGTTGTGACATCATCGTTCTCTGAAGTCATTGTAACAATGCTCAGAAATCGAAATAATTATTTAAATAATATTTCCAGAAAGCGAGGAAGTGACTTGATGAGGATGCATATAAAAAAACGGAAAGAAGCAAATGCCTTGATGGAAGCGGTCACAAATTGGCAACCGACTATTGTTGAGGCAACTGTGGGTCTCTCAGGTTTCCAAAAAAAGGAATACTTATTAAACTTATATATATCCTTCAAATAAAGACATGGAAAATAATCATCAAACTGTGGTGGGTTATATGATCGATACGTTCGCTTTGCAAAGGCAATTTTTTAGTGGATCAGGAGAATATCCATCAATAAATTCCATCAAAGAAAATTGGCCCTATATTTTCAACAAAACTTGCCTCCATAATCATTTTATGGAGTTGACCGGGGTAAAGGAATCCAGACTACAAAATAACAACGAAAATGAAAAATACAAAATAGCTCAATTTTTTAAGTCGTCTAAAATGGAATTTGTAAAAACAATTTTATCTGTTGTTAACGAAGTAACTTTAATTCGGGTCATAGCTGCTTACTTCAAGGAGGACACGGGGTACCTATTTAGATATTACCAGGTAAATGATAATTATTATTTCTTTTGGCAGATTAAACTTTTATTTAACAACGTGACTTTTATTTTATTTTATAGTTGGGTTCAACAATGGACACAATCGTACAATCAATTCCGACAGCTGGTCCTTGGATTACAATAACTGGTAAGATTTTTCATATTTTTATACCATTTTGTGCTCATATCTGATTTTTTTTTTTTTTCTAGATTCAACTTTGGATTCTCAAATCGCTTTCATATTCATCGAAAATATACAAATAAGTTGTACTAACAATTTTACATTATTTGGATTAATATTAGAGGTTTTGTGTTATTATTTTATTTTTAACATACAGTATCCAAAGTGTATGTCGCAAACATTGGATTTTTTAGTCCGTTATTTATTAAAATATTACCCGCCTAAACCTCGAGGACCAAAAAAGACTTTGTACAATATGTCTAAAATTTGTAATTTAGTTCGCAAACTAGACGAACTTCCAGACAAACACTAAAACTAAATATTAAATCAGAATTTATACTTTTTATTTAATTTTTGTTAATGAAATATTATTAAGAAACAGTTATATTGTTTAGAAATTTAATTTGCCTCTAATTAATATTTGGTATTTTAATATTAATAATTTAAATTTTATTTTTACTATATTGTCATTTTAAAATTTATAATTTATTATTTAAAATGAATTTTATAAAATAAATATGAATTATTTTAAAACCAAACAAATTTTTGTACTTAATTTATGTGTTCGACACCGAAGGCGCTCTTTTCTAGTTGAAAAGTAAACCAGAATTCAGCAAATGTTTACGTAAATTTCAACTACCTAGTAATTAAAATTAAATAAATTGTTGAAAATTACTATTAACAGTATTAAACAGTTTATTAAAATTCAGCAGAAATTAAGCATAAAAAAGTTTAATATTAATATGCTTCGTGTTAAAAATCGTATTAATATTGTTTAAATTTTAACTAAACTAAAATTCAACTTGTTTAAATATCCTACAGTTATTGAAGGTAACCTGTTACAATCAATTATTGAAGTAAAATTAAACGAATATTTCTTAGAGTGAAGGTAATATACTACGATGTTTCATTTTCGTTCTTTCTTGTGCATCTATGTCAAAAATATTTTAATATGGCCGACATTGTGACCAAACAAATCGTGTTTGTTAGTTTTGCGTAATAATTTTGAGTGTTGAATGAATATATCCGCCATTGTTAAGGAATTTTATTACCTGTAAATCGGATGAAGCTGTAAGAATATTTTGGGTTGGTAGAACATTTTTTTATTTTTTTAAATTAGCGGGCCACGGATATGAGACATCTGAAATCCTTAAACAAGAATGCCGAAAATGCTTAACTGTAAATTTATTATTATTGAATAAAATTTTTGGGAGCCCTGGATTTTATCTTTTCGATTTCGTGAGCCGCGGTATTAAAAAGTTTAGAAGCACTGGTTTAGAGCATTAAGACTGCACACACTAATCAATGTGGAATTATTAGAATGTGCGACTCTTGAGCCATAATAAAATGATCCATTATAGTGACAATCCATTAATAAACTCACTGAATTCTTAACTAGATTTGAAATGGCTGAGTATTCCAAAAACATCTGAATATCTTTGATTCAAATAGATTATTCGACTTAGAAAATGCAGCGTCGAAACCTAATATGCCACATCTTATCCTATTTAGCAGAACACTATAATATATGGTAAACCTTAAAAATTTGAAATATCCGGAAGAATAGAAATCGTTCAAAATCGGATGAATTCTAACAACTATATACAAGCGAGGTGTAAATTTTTTTCAATAACATAATAACGAGTTCTATTGCCGAAAAGTTGTCGAATAGCGTAGGTAAATTTGTGGCTAAATCTCACGTTATATTTTATTTGCGTTATAAACATTGGAAAATCAATACTTCATAAAATTTCAGCGGCATTTACTGACTGCAATATTGCAAACACAACATTCGCAACACTGAGATGATATGAAATCCATCATCACGTGACAGACATGAAAGGAAGGATACAAAAGTTGAAAAACTAAATGAAAGAATGCGAATCCCTTTAGGAAAAGCGTTGTTTGCATTCCAATAAAATACTGGTAAGGCGAGTGTTTGCACTGTGACATCGTCATACCACCAATAATGCATTTGATTAATCCCAGTTGCTTATTCGAATATATGTATAATTGTTAAGGTATCGTTGTGTATATAATAATACGAAAACATTACTCTTTTCACTCTACAAGTGGAATCTATACCTGTTACCTGCTTAAAGAAAATATACGTTTACACATTATTTTGACAGAATTATTATTGTTATTCATATTATAATTTTCATATTTGAGGCAAACAATAATAATAATAACAATAATGATATTAATAACAATGATAATACTGTATACCTAATAATAAGACGTTTCATAAATATTTTCATCTCATTTCAAAATTTTTCCATGTCATCATTGTTGTTTGTCTTTTCTTTACTACTATATAAAGTGACTGAATTGTTGTGCTAGTAACATGTACCGGAATAATAATAATATTAGAGATAATGATAAACATAGTCTTCAAAAAATAATAATACCAACAATGTTGTTGGTTGGTAATAAAGGTAAAATGGTATTAAATTAACTTAAACCTTGTTTGTTATATTAACTATATACTATATGATATGTATACGTATGTAAATGTGTGTCTTTAAAACTGGATGGGGATGTAATAAACTACAAAGATTGATGAAGATTTTGTGATACGTTATCCTTATTTTGATGGATTAGCGAAATTTAATAAAAATAAAATTATTTTTCGACTACATTGTACATATAGTACATGGTATACTATATACATGGCCAAATAGATACAATGAAATGATATTGCGCCATCCGTTACATTTTTTGTATAATAACAATAATCATAAAAAACTGTTTCCTCATTTTCATCCTTTCTGAGTTTCATACAAATCACATACAAACCAAGGAAAGCAAAACACAGACACACACACAAAATCCGAAAGATACTGTCCGATTTGAAATTGGTACAATATAGAGCGCAGAGCGCACAAATAAAAACGGTTAAAATTAAAATTTCCATCCGTTACGACAAACAACAACAAAAAATGGGGGAAAATCTATTTTTTCATTCATTTGAAACAATTAAATATCCGTCAGTTTTTCCGTCAAACAAAGTACAAAAAAAAATGTTAAATGGAAAATGGGATTTTCACATTTTATTATTTTTCAACAACACAAAATTGTATTTCATTTCCTTGGGAAAATTTTTGCTGTGTGAAAAGTATTTTAACTCGACTCAGCATTTGTAATATAACGGTTTAATGGGTTGGTTATAAATATGTATAAAAGGAATACAGATATAATATGCGAGGGGGGAAATGTTGTAAAGTGTCGCTCAAATATTTTATGGTTTTTTGTATATACATAATATGGGGATTGTGTCAGCCTCTCCGATGTACTGCTCGTGTTCTTGATTGAATAATTAATGGAATTTACAGTTGTTGTTGTTCTCCACTTTTAATTAATATTGAAATGAAAATTACTTAATTTATGTATGCGTACATGGAAATATGTTTGGTGAATTATGGAAGGGTCATATATTGTATGGGTATATTATGATAAAATAAAATTATTCGCATAATTTGACTTAGATTTGAAATTGGTGAACATTTAAACATTAGGTATTTGAATTTTTTATCAGCTCTATTATCTGTTTTGTTACCTCTTAGTCATAATATGTTATTCTTATATAATTTATTGATCAGAATTAGAAATTTTCGAACGAGTAACGCACGGTTGTTGATCCTCATTTGAAAGTGACTCAAGTGCTTGGTAGTAATATACATAACAGCATTTGATAGAAGTATCGATTGACGGGAAAATCTAAAAATGGGCCCAAAACGAAACTTCTTTCGTCGTTACTATGAGCACCAAATATCTCGGTACTGAATGTCGATACCTGACTAATAATTTGTTTAATGTGTTGTGCGTTCTGGCTCGTTTTGTAAAACTATTAGACTGAGCAATGCCAAATTCGAAGCTAAAATTGTACCCTTTCGGAGCCAAATTTCACCAATTGATGCACTTTTTGAGAAAGTTCGCGTAAAGATTTTTTGTCTGTTTGACATTTTTATCTCTAAATAAGACGGTATTTAAAGAAAAACAAAGTGGTAAAGACGGAAATGTCTATTGCATTTGTAGAAAAAAAACGAAAAATCTCGTAAAAGACGGAATTGGATTTAAATTGGAAATTTCAAACAAATAAGAGGGGGCCATTTTCATCAAATATCCGCTATAAAACACGAATAAATTCATAAAAACTTGAATGACATGGGATTGACTAGAAACTGCAAATTGGGCCAAATAAAACACGAAAATGGTTACTTAAACAAAAAATTAAAAATAAAGACGGAATTGTCTAAAAGTGGGAAATTAGGGAATATAAATAAGACACGAAATCGGCTGAATCAGAATTGACCTAAAATTTACCATTGAAGAACAAGTAAAAAAAGGATTGTCTGTAAGCTTATAAATTAGAGGCAAATAAGAGAAAAAGGCGACTGTCATTGCACGTTTATGAGGTATTTACGGCATTTCCGATTTGAAAACTATAACCAAGTTTCCATTAATTAATTATAATTTGTGTTTAAAGTGTATCGAACGCAAAACATGGATAACACAGTATTACCACCCCTTACATAGTGTTTTTACCCCTTATATTGAGGTAGCACTAATAAAAAAAATACGTGACTCCATACTACAAGCTACACTCAAACAATAATGAAAATTTCGAATAATATCGAATTCTAAATTTTTTTTAGAAAATATCAAAAATCTCGTAAATTTCGAGCAAAAGTGAGAAACTCGTATAGATTCGAATAATTTCAAATAGCTCGAATAATCTTAGAGTTTTAGAATATTTTCGAAAATTTCGAATAAACATATATTCCTAAAGTAATCTTAAAAAATCTCAATATTAGTGCAATTCAAAAGCAAAAACCAGTTTCTCGCAAAAACTAACTACCTATTCCAAAAATGATAACGTCAACATTTATTTTAATCCAAATTAAACTGAAACAATCTCGAATAATATCTAAATACATAACACTCCGCTAGTGTTGTGCCAAATAATCCTCGATTAAGCCTAAAAACATCGGAAAATCACATTAAATCTTGAAAATTTCGATGTACATATGTACTTGTAAGTCGGTAATTTCACTTATACGCTTATCACTAATTGTCTCCCTGAATGACTCGGGAACGCTTTAGTTATATTTTCAAATTATATGCTCAAATTTTATAACTGAGCAGCCTGAGTGATATAGGTGTTGACCTGGGGCCGTATTCTTGAAATTCACCGGAAAAGTCGCCAGTGACTTTGGAATAAAACAATTTAAATTTTCGACTGAAATTACTTATTTTACTAGAAAATCATGGCCGAGTTTTATCGGTGAATTTCAAGAATACGGCCCCAGGTCAACACCTATATCACTCAGGCTGCTCAGTTATAAAATTACGGGCCCTGTTAACAACAAATTTCGAGACTTCAAAGCGCAAAGAGTCATCTTTCAAGAAAGAAATGAGGAAGAAGCATTAATGCGAGCACAAACAGGTTCAACTAAACTACAATCATGGTTCAAGCTCAATGAAAGTGATATGAATGCAAGACAATATGTGTATAAAGAAATTCCTCATCACTACGTATTTTCAAAGGGAAACTGGCAAGTATAAGAAAGCGAGGCAGTGATAAGATTGTCGCTAGAATGTATAGAGTTGCAGTGAAGGATTTTATTTGAGAATTTTGCTTTTACATGTACATGGTACAACAAGTTTTGAATCGTTGCGAACAGTAGATAACATCGTTCACCTTTCTTTCAAAAGTTAGCCATTTATTTAAGGCCTAAACAGTTAAAGTTGTCATCCTTCTCGACCACTCATGTTATGGTAAAATAACATCGCTGATTTCATATTGGATTACTTGAAAAATGATCCAGAAAATGTCGCGATCAACAAAGCTCTTCATGACATCAGCTCAATTCTTAAGCAACACGGATTATCATGTGGAACTCTTGGCTTGCCAATACCAACAGGACACGCTTATATCGACGATGCTCAAAGCATTGACATTTTGGTAGAGGGCCGCCATGCTGATGCAAGGTTAGCAAAACTCAATGTGAAACAATTTGATACATTTAATCGAATCATCAGAGCAATTCACGAACCAAATTTAAGAACTCGATTTTTTTATCTCGACGGTCTCGACTGGTGGCTCTGGAAAAATGTATCTCTACAAAACAATTTTAGCATTGATTCAAGGTCGAGGAGAAATTGCATTAGCATTTGCCTCAGCGTGAATTGCATCAACAGTAATCAAGGGTGGAAGGACAGTCCACAGTTTTAAACTTTCAGTTCACTCTTATCTATGCGACTTAATTCACCTGAAGCAGATAATTTACGAAACGCTTGCATCGATAACCTTTTAAAAAGAAATTATGAACAGCGATGCGAGTTTTGGCGGCAAAACAATAGTAATACTGCATTAAATCAAGTCTACTTTGGAATGATTTTAAACAGCTAACTCTTTCAACAAATATGTGGAGTGAGGGCCAAAACGAGCACAATGATTGGCTTCTCAAAATAGAATCAGCAGAATTGCCTCGGGTAGCAGGAATATTGTTGAAATACCCACAGAAATGATATGAACTGGAAACTTGATTGAGATAATTTTTGGCGATTTGCAACAAATGCCAATGCAAGAACTTTCAAATCGAATCATTGTCGCGCCTACAAAAGGGCCAACATTGGATATGAATAGAAAAAGAATTGATTTGATCGATGGTGATTCTCAAATCTATTATAGCGCCGATTTTGTTGTCAGTGAAGATCCAAATGACTCTCTCAATTTTCATGTTGAATTTCTCAATGAGCAAACTCCATCCGGCATGCCACCTAATGTGTTGCTGCTTAAGAAACGTGTCATCATCATGTTACTGAGAAACTTGAACCTAAAAAAGGACTTTGCAACGGTCTCGATTGATTGTGGAAGAGCCAGGACGAAATTTGATAAAAGCAAGAGTTACATCAACATGTAATCACAATGATATAGTTCTCATTCCCAGAATTGATCTCGCTCCAACCGACAAAGCATTACCTTTCATATTAAAACGCCGCCAATTTCCGATAATTCCTGCATACGCTATTGTAATAAACAAGGCTTAAGACGTGTCATTTGATCACGTTGGCATTAATTTGGAGACCGCAGTATTTTCACATGGCCAATTGTATGTGGTTTTGTCACGATCAAGAGTTGGAAGTCAAGTGAAGCTTTTTACTGAATCAAATCCAAAGCAAGGTAGATTATTGAATAACCAGAAGCAATTCACACACGAAATGTAGTTTTTCAAGAGGTTCTTCATTAAAAACAGATTTTGTTTGTCAAATATTTTACTTTCATTCCATACTTATCTTACTAATATATATTTACGCTCATCAGTACCCTGAGTAAAAAAATATGGATGCACTTTTGGCGGTCCTTAAGAGGAATTATATATAAGAACTATATCCGTCCTAGGACAGGCTATACCCAGTTCTTATATAGTATTTCAACGCAACATAAAAATCGAAAAATTCAAATAATCCCTATTCAGACAATTATATTGAATGCAATTTAAATTATTTAAATCGAAACGTAAAGCCACCCAAATCCGAAAATGGAGATGCCTGGGTGTCGATTATGTAATATACGAATTTCGAGAATTTTTTCTGAAATTCGTTTTATTGTATTCGTAAAAATTTACGTCAGAAGCCATCATTGTTAAAAAATTCTGAATTTTACAATTTGCTTGGAGACATTTTGCTTAACAGCTCCTGAAAAGACATTTCATTATTCAAATTTAAATAAAGTTACTCATATGTCATACAGTTGTTTTCGTAACGTGCGATTCGTAACGATTTGGTTACCATAATACATACATATAGTAACGACTATGTCTGAAAAAACAAATCTTCTACGCATTGTACACAAGTCAGGTTGATCTTGCAGTTGCTCCTTCAGGTATTGCTTCTAATTTTCTAGTATCCAAGATTTTTGAGTTTATTAGAGATGAGTTGCTTAGCATTACACAGGCTAGATAATCCGGATTATTCGAGATTTTCTTAGATCAAGATCAGTCTACAATTCTAAGATTGTTCGATATTTTTGAGAAAATCCCTTATTTTGGGATTATCTAAATTAATCGAGGTCATTCATCATTCTAGAATAGTAAAATTATTCGAGATTATTAACAGAAGTCCATTGGACTTTCTTCATCTTATGATGATGTATATGTTTATGAGCTTCATCGTGATATTCAAATTATTGCTAAAAAAAATTTGGGGTAGGCTGTGTCTTCTACACGGTCGTAGGTGTTTTCCGTGACAACGGTTATAAGAAGTGCGAGAAATGGCACGATGTATGAGAAGTATACGATATGAAGCGCAGGGTCTCAGCTGAGATGTGCCTGATGAATGTGAGTTCCAGACAAGTGCCTCCCAAAGTCGCCGAAGCTAGTGTGGTGGACACGCAGTCTAGGTCAAATATATATCAGAGTCCACACTGACATACGACCTAACAGATCAGGCATTCTCCCTTTATAGTGCTCTCTAGCATTGTAAATCGCCACTTTGTAGATCTAAATTTTAATTAAAATTTATGTGAAAATTAATTATTTTAATTTACAATAAATTATCTGCCACAGTTTCTTTACGCACAAATTAGCACTAGAATTGCTCCGATCAGATGAGGCACGATGGGTTCTCTCGCTACAGTGATCTCTAGCATTGTAAACCGCTATTATGTAGTTTGTAATTTTAATTAAAATTTATGTGGAATTAATTATTTTAATTAACAGTAAGTTATCTGTCACAGTTTCTTTACGCACAAATTGACACCAGAATTACTCCGGTCAGATAAGTGATTCTGATGGTTGGTGGTAAATCGCTGTTTTGTACTTTGTAACTTTAATTATAATTAATGTGGAGATTAATTATTTTAATTTAAAATAAATTATCTGCCACAGTATTATTAAGCACAAAATAATAACAATAATAAGGAATATATACAAAACACGACCACGACCGTAAGTTCCTTTGGGAAGCATAAATGCAAGATCTACCAAGCAACCCGGGCAATCAAACCTCGAACACAGATTATCGCTAGCAAATACACAAGGCTATTTCACGTATATGATCCAAAACTTGCAAATTTACCATTAAGAAACAATTTCCGTACGGTTCACGAATATAACCAACACGCAACACAATTGGAAGCTGTTAGATGTCGTAGTTCAAAAATCTTAAATTGCTTTAGTATGGTTTCAATTGGATCAGAATGAACCTGCTAGAATGGAGGTCATATAACTGAAGCAAACTCAAACAAAACTGATATAACGTAAGCAACATTAAGAGATTTCAGTGTTTTACTGTGTCATTTAATTAACCCCGTTTAGAAACCTGTCATCCTAGTCGCGACGCCATTACAGTTCGTGTCAACGTGGCCAATACCTATATCGTCGTCATTGTAGTGTATGCTCTTTATGGATTATTGAACTTGGATTATTTTAAAATGGTAATCAATTTCATCAACTCAGCTGTAATCCCATCAGTGCGTCCTAACGATCAACTTATCAGTATGTGTGTCTTTAATCTGTCCGATATAGCTTGACTTGATGTTGATGGCGTCTTTACATGAAGCGGCGAAATCGACTACTTTGCTAGCACCTCAACCAAGCAGCTAAAGCGTTGTAGCAACCGTCAGAGAAAATACCTGGGCCTGTTATTTTCTAATGATGTCATGCATTCTGAGGTTTCATCATGTTTGGATTTCACCGGAAATCGCGGAAAACCCGACTATGCTCCCTTATCACCGGAAATGCCGACTATGCTTCCTTAAACGAGTTCCTCCTATAAATGATACAGTTTTGAAGTTTAACGACCTTCTCGTAAATGATATTAAAAGATACGTTCTGTTGGTAAAAAAACGGCCTTCGGGAGCCGTGGTACAATAATGAGTTGGTATATCTAGAGAAATGCCGCATTATGTTCCATTCCTTATAGGGGTTCAATTTTAGTCCGATTTTGATAGAGCTCGCAAAGAGTTTAAAAGTTTAAATTGGTTTTTATATCACCAATACATAGTGCAAAACGAGAAGGAATAGACATCTAGTCCAAAGGAGTTCTGGAATTTCATGAATAGTTAGAGAAAAGTGGTTGGGGTTCCGTCGCCTATGTCGTACCAGAGCTCCATCGCTAGTTAGCGCTCCCAAATTTGTGATTAATTTAGGAATAGGAAGAAGGATAGGAATCAGCAACGATGTCCCCAACCGTGTCTTTTAAATTGTAATGGTTCATTTGGGCCTTTGGCTTCCAGAAAATTGTTATCCAATCCTTTAAAAGATCTGTTAAATTAGCGAAAGTAACAATTTAAAAGGTGACGAAATTATTTCTGAAGCTCGAATCAATAGTAGTAACAAAACGGCATCGTATAATAATAGTCGGCTCACTTTGAATGATTTCAAAAATTGCGCGGACAATTTTTATTTAAAATTGAATCAATTAGGCATTCCAGACAAAACTATTACGGAAATACTTACTGAAACCAAAGGAGTTGTTGAGTGTGCTATTAGTATCGTATCTTCTCCAATGTATGTCACAAATATGGCATTTAATAAAACAAGATTCTTTAGTAGGTAACCTTAAAATAATTTGTTCCAAATATAAAAGAGAAATGATTTTCCCTCAAAATGAATTTTACATAGAACCACTACAAATTTCTATCGGATTTCAACGAGTAGCTCGGTTCAATTCCGAAACTTCAATGTACCCTAAAAAACTAGAACACATCTTTTTCAATTTATCCCAGTTCCTAAGTCATTAATATCTATTTTTAAAAATTCTTATTTCTTACAGTTATTTAAACAGTTTAATTGATCACACACATTTGTCAAGAAGAAGTGTATAAATTTACTTGTTGTGGTAGACGTTTTCAGTCAATTAATACCAAGTTTTTAAATAAACTAAAAGTTTTAATCAGTTGTATTACGACGATTTTGAGGTAGCTTGAGTACTAGGTAGCAAATTATACATAAAGTGGGAGCTTTTTATTTTAATATAGTAAACTGTCCACCTTATCTAAATTCTCGTCTTTACAGTATATTTTTAGTAAGCCTATTTTAAGGTAATGACTTAAACATCTCGAAGATGATGGTTTATACATATATATAGATAACCTTGGTTTGACTTTTGGCACTGTTATTATCGTTATCATACGATAATCTTGCGGCGAATGATCTGATTGGATTTACAAAATCGTTTTCAGCTCGAAACACTATGCAGTCAACATCTGAAGATGTCAAGCTTTTAAGGGAAGAGAGATGATACTCTATATTAGACAATCAGCTTTCATTAAAAAAAAAATAACATAATGGGAACTAAGGGTATAAGGAACTAAACATTTTTCATAATATAAAAAATTATAGTGGCTTTTCTCCGTGACGGTTTAGAAGGCTTTTTAGTCTTGGTGATTAAATATCAATTTGAGATTTTATAGAGCAAACGATTTTTCACAAACATGTAAAGAAACTTTAAAAAATTAAAGAATTTAAAGAGAAGAATTTATCTTTTTATATTCCTTAAATTCCGTTTTTTTATTTTTTTAAGTCCTTTAAATTGTTTAAATCCTTTAAATTCTCAACTTTTTTAATATTCTCAAATGCTTTAAATTTTTTAAATTATTTGTTTTCTTTAAATTCTCTAAATTTTGTACAATCTTTAAACTGATTATATTGCGCATAAATGTTTTGCATTTTCTAAATTCATTAAATTTTTCCGATTTCTTTAAAGTCATTAAACTGCTTAGATCAATTTAATTTATTTAAATCCTTTTAATTTATTGTAGAATCGTTAGTTTCCTTAAATTGCGTATTTTAATTAATTTGTTTAAGTTCTGTAAACTCTCTAAATTTGAAGAATTTAAAGAATTCAAAAAATTCGCTAAATTGTTTAATTTTCTAAATTTTTTGATCCTTTGATTATTTAAAATTCTTTGATTTTTCATATTCGCAAACAATTTTAAGAATTCATATTTCAAATTCTTACTGAAAAACTAATATTCAATTGATTCCGAAATTCGGAATATTATATGGAGGTATGACTTGTTAACATTTTGATTTCTTTTCGCATGAAAATGATATTGTTGCGCAAGCGAATTTATTTTCGTTGCAAGCTTTGCAACAAATATCGTAGTAATTTGAATCAAATTTATTTTGATTGCCTACCTTACATCAAAATAAGACTTAAATTGCTTCGAAAACGCCTCGATGAACGTTAATTGCGCAAGCCCATTATTTAGTATCAGCTTTACATTGCATAAGGTAGTACAATTAAACGTTTAAAATAAACGTTTGATGTGTACATCTTACATCAGAATTAGGGCTTGGGCCCTTTGTTGCAAGATTTTCAACAACGTAGATAAACAACCGTAACTCCATTTGAAAATATTTTAGGAAAAACATCAAAAAATTAGTAATCGACTAGGAGATGGTGACAGGTGACGTTCTACCATTTTATTCCGGATGCCTTTATACGGGTTGTAATTAACCCTATAAGATATGAAGATAGAAGGAAAATCGCTTTTCTTTTTGTGAAGAATTTTTGTGTTTTTCCATGATATTATACTGCCTGCCTTTGTAACATAAGGTAGTACAAACAAATTGAAGCTCTAATAATTGAAGACATGCAATCTGCAGCGGCTGGAAGGGCTCAAAGGGTTACGTAAAAATCAGAAAAATTGCAGGAGATTTCCGAGTTTTCAAATTGCATGCCGATGTAAAGAATTAAAGTTTTAATCACAAAAACACTCTGAGATAATTCCCATGCGCTCCTCGTATGACCAAGAGTGGAAAGTTTAAAATCACGGAAAACCTTTACTGAATGTTTACAGAGTTTTCCCGATATTTTTCACTCTTGGGCATACGAGGAGCGCATACCAATTTTCCCAGCGTGTTTAACTTTAATTCTTTACATTGGCATGCAATTTGAAAACACGGAAATAGCTTCTTATTTTTACGTAACCCTTTGAGCCTTTTCGGCCGCTGCGGATTGCATGCCTTCAATTATTAGAGCTTCAATTTGTTTGTACTACCTTATGTTACTAAGACAGGCAGTATAATATCTTCTATCTTTCTTATCTTAGGGTTAATTATAAACCCTTAAAAGGCACGCGGGGTAAAATAGGAGAACGAAACCGGTTACCATCTCCTAGTCTATAATGGATGGTAGTGAATTTATTACTTCATAAAAAAGGTTTATTCGATACATTAATAAATATAAATTTTTTGATAACTATTAGCAACATATATAAATTACGGGTAACTTATTTGTTAAATTGTAGTTCAATTTGCATCACAAAATATTACAGTTGATTATATAGGTTGCTTTCTACCTATACAATTCAGAAAAACTTCCGTTTAATTTTGGTAAGAGTGGTATCGAATTGGATAGATGAAATCATCGAATAAATTAGAATCTTACGTCTTACTGCTTTACTTACTGCTTTACTATTAAATTAGATGTTTGTTGTCTTGCTTTTCAACACAATTTACACCAAAAACGCAGTAAAGAAGTTAGGTTTAATTCTGAAGCAGGATGCGTCATTTTTAATTTAAAAACTAGTATCGATTTTTGATGCGGCTGGGTTGGTCATTACTTTCAAGTCCAACGGTTGTGTTTTTTTGTTTTAAATTTTCTTTAAAAATTTATTTTTCAATAAAAATAATAATTTATTGGGAAAGATTCGTTCAAACTTTAGACTCGTTCAAACTATTCGTTCAAGATTTATTGGGAAAGACTCGTTCAAAATTAAAACTCGGCTCCTTCGCCGCCTCGTCCATAAACGTCGAACTCGTACTGTAATAACTCATTTACTGCCCTTGTGACGTAAATAACTATTATTTATTATATGTATTCTTGTTATGCGGAAAAAGTGTACTACACGGTTTCATTATTTACCAAGGTTCAGTTCATTCACCTAATTAAATCAATTAACTATAAAGCAACTTGAATTTGGAACGGCAGTGGTTTTACGTCTATAGCCAAAAAAATCAAAACGACTGGACACGTTTTGTGTTTTGACAAATACCTGAAATTAATGCCATTGGGACAATCGGGAATGATAAAATATGGGATTGGGTGGACACGATTTATTATTTACTGTTTTTACTATCGGTTTTTTCCCATAAATTCAGAAAGTGGACTTTGATTGTACATTTTATAGATTTTGCTGTTGTTGCTAGCTGGATCGAATATAAAGCAGAACTTAAAAAAATTGGAACTAATTCCAAAGATGGAAATGATTTATTAAATTTCCGGTTTGCTTGACTACCGTTAATCAAAGTAGTACTCGCAAAAGAAGAAAGCTACTATCGGCTACCAACGCTACGGTTAAAAATAATCTATCTGCAAAAAAAGCCAAAACGGAAAATTGTCCCATTGATGAAATTCAATTCGATGATATTCGCTGGCTTCCGCTTCGAAGCGATGCAGTCAGCCATTGCAAATAAGAGTGTCCACCTTTGTTTTACGAAGGGAAATAATTGCTTTTATAATTTCCATAGCAAGAATCAACAAAAAATATTATTTTTAATGCGTACATCACACCAGAAATCCCATTTTAGAAAACCCACGTTTTCTATATATAATTCGTACCATTGGGATTGTGCAATTTTGTGCCTGTGGTTAGAAAATTTGTGCATAGCCTACTTTAGGAAACAGGGTAGGGATTTCTCACGTGATTATCACACCAGAAATCCCATATATACCGTTTACGTAATAAAACATATTTTTCGGTTAACAATGATTGTGCAAAATTGTGCGTTACTAAACTTACCTTAAAAAAAGTTTATATTGGCCAGAAACGGCCATAGAACATCCACAATTTATCAAACTTGCGATTTTTCAAAGAGGTTGTATGGGTGATTTTCAGAAATCCCACCTTTTATTACAATTTGAATTAAAACATAGTGTAGCCAATATTCTGGCCAAGATTCACGTTTGTGCATATTATACTTTAGCCAGAATCGGCCATAGAACATCCACAATTTATCAAAATTG
This sequence comes from Tipula helvola, assembly GCA_963556165.1. NCBI lineage: Eukaryota > Metazoa > Arthropoda > Insecta > Diptera > Tipulidae > Tipula > Tipula helvola. The sequence continues at coordinate 178,358,796 of OY744483.1, read as the reverse complement.
CGGGTTTTCAAAGAGGTTGTATGGGTGATTTCCAGAAATCCCACATTTTATTAACATTTGAATTAAAACATAGCATATGTAATATTTTGGCCAAGATTCACGTTTGTGCATATTATACTTTAGCCAGAATCGGCCATAGAACATCCACAATTTATCAAAATCGCAGTTTTCAAAGAGGTTATATGAGTGATTTCCGGAAATCCCACGTTTTATTAGCATTTGAATTAAAACATTGCGTAGCCAACATTCTGGCCAATATTCACGTTTGTGCATACTATACTTTAGCCAGAATCGGCCATAGAACATCCACAATTTATCAAAATTGCGGTTTTTCAAAGAGGTTGTATTCTGGCTAAAGTATAATATGCACAAACGTGAATCTTGGCCAGAATATTGACTATACTATGTTTTAATTCAAATTGTAATAAAACGTGGGATTTCCGGAAATCACCCATACAACCTCTTGGAAAATCGCAATTTTGATAAATTGTGGATGTTCTATGGCCGATTCTGGCTAAAGTATAATATGCACAAACGTGAATCTTGGCCAGAATATTAACTATACTATGTTTTAATTCAAATGTTAATAAAAGGTGGGATTTCTGGAAATCACCCATACAACCTCTTGGAAAAATCGCAATTTTGATAAATTGCCGATGGCCGATTCTGGCTAAAGTATAATATGCACAAACGTGAATATTGGCCAGAATATTAACTATACTATGTTTTAATTCAAATTGTAATAAAAGGTGGGATTTCCAGAAATCACCCATACAAACTCTTTGAAAAACCGCGATTTTGATAAATTGTGGATGTTCTATGGTCGATTCTGGCCAATATAAACTTTTTTTCAGGTAAATTTAGTAACGCACAATTTTGCACAATCATTGTTAATTGAAAAATATGTTTTATTGGGTAAACGGTATATATGGGATTTCTGGTGTGATAATCACGTGAGAAATCCCACCCTGTTTCCTAAAGTAGGCTATGCACAAATTTTCTAATCACAGGCACAAAATTGCACAATCCTAATGGTGCGAGTTATATATAGAATACTTGGGTTTTCCAAAATGGGATTTCTGGCGTGATGTACGCATTTTTAATGTGTATATTAGAAATATTTTTTTATCTACTAATGTTCCGTTCAAAGACTGAATTAAAATTAACAATTTACTGTTTTATTTAAAATTTTACTTATTTTATTTTCATACTGTGAAATTATTTTTAATTAATTTTTATATAACATGAAATAAAAACTTTTTTCAATAGAAAACACTATTTTGTTTGTTTGCTTCCTTTCAATAGATTTGTTCCCATTTGAGTACAAGTTCTAATCCCGACCTAACGAACGAAAACTATTTGTTTTTTAAATTGGGTTTCTTATTTTCACAATAGTCTAAAAAATTACATTAAGAATTTCTTCCACCACTAAAATTAATTCATGACGGAAAGAGTTAATTAAATGTTTTAACGATGGTTTCAGATTTAAAAAAAAAAATAAATATTTAAATTTAAATTTTAAATTTGAAGCAAATAGTTGAATTCGGCTATTAAGGGAGGCGGGGGGCGGCAGGGGGGGAGGATGGGAAAGGGCTGAGGCTGGAGGGGAGGTGGCGGGAGAAGAAAACTTCAAAAAATTTTAATTTAATTTTTAGTTTCTGATTTTAATTCCAAATTTGAAACTAAATAAATTCGATTTTATTTAAGTAAGCAAGGTTTAGACATAACTAATTAAGTAATTAATTACGATTTCGATTTTTAGGAAGTCCCATGTAACCTGTCTCAACCTTCCAGAGTCTTCAAGCATCTAGCGGATTTGTGGTTTTTGGAATTGTGTTTTCTTGAGCTAACCTTTATCTTTATCATATACATAAATATAATATTATATAACATAATACTAACTATTCAATACTTAGGTGTCTGTATTTCGTACAAAATTGAAATTGCGTTGTTTTATTGTTATGCTGCTGGAATACCCATCATACAATTTTATAATCCGTGCAGGTTATTGTTTTAAGGCTTGTCAAATTTAATAATGTAATTTGCTGTCCCGACGATTTAAATGTCTAATTTAATTTATTTTTTAGGAGTTCGCATAGAATAGGACGAACCAGTTGGTTACTAAATATAAAATAATCGATTAAAATCGTCGAAATAAACGTGATAAAATAATCGATTAATTTGTTTTAGTTTAAAAACATGTGAAGAATATGACCGGATTTCCGGAAACATTCCAACGACTCTTGGTAGTTTAGAAATTGAGCTGTTTTTATTTTTGTCTTGTATTGATTTACAGGTACTTCAGCTCGGACTTCATACTTCAGAAACTAATTAACGTCTTATCATTTTGATTTTGGTTATAAGTTTATTTTGTTCGTTCTATTTTGGAATATGTATTACCAAAATGGTTACCTTCTTATCATTGTCTCATCAGATAGAATTGAGAAGGTTCAGCAGATTGTTTTATACGCACTTCCATGTTTACCGACTGTGCGGGCTATTGAATATGTTCTTCTAACTTACCAAGATCATTGTAACCTATTAAACTTACACCGGTTAGATTAACGACGTGTTGTAGCATCAGCAATATTCATTCGTGATATTTTCAGTTCTCGAGTCGACTGTCCCGAGCTAATCGCACGCTTAAATCTGTATGCCTCCAGCTCCTGTTCCTTCCTTGTGCTTTCCTTTCAATCTGTATAAATGCGATAAACCGCTTAGGATTATTATGAATTTCGATCGCAATCCTGCATGGATTCTAAAGTTAATTTTATTATGAAAATCATTCAAATAATTAAACTTCAATACAAATCACGGTATTTATGTTTTTGTCTGCAGAGCGTTTAGAAACCTTAAATACTGTCAATTTGTTATTAGCCATATTCTTCAATCAGCAAATAAACCTAAATAAACCACAACGTAGTTGGTAGTGGTACTAACGAGTTTCTTTGAAATAAAAAATCCAAAACCTGGGGCGTTATTCTTGAACCATTACGAAAATTGTCAGTACCGATAATTTTCGTAATGCTATGGTGAAATCATAAATTAGTGTTCTTGAAACAAAATTACAAAAACGAAGAGAGGAATAAAGAAATAATAAAATTACGAACGAGATGATAAAAAATGTTAGTGTAATTGAGAATATTAAGCGAAGCGAATACTGCCTATAGTAAAATTTTTAAGAACAGTTTTCTGGCATTTAAAATGACAAAACTGTTCAAATGAATTGAATACAATGAACTGATATTCAAAAATTATAACAAATAAATATAAAAGTTAGAAAGTGGACATGCATTAAAAAAATATCCGAAATTTTAAGGGTAAGACAAGTAAATACAACAATTTAAAAGAAAAATCATCTTGATTTAGTTAGATAGTCAGAGAATAAATAAAATGGAATGCTTTTATAATTATGTACATTGTTATCTCGAAATAAATAAGATTTAAAATTTATACTGACAGCCCAAACTATCAAATGCCCACATTTTAAAGAACATAATAAATATAACACAAAATATGTAGGAACCCTTTGGATTTCTTTTTTTTTTGCAATAAAATAAATTCCAAACGATTTCAATGCAAAGAAATGCAATAAGAAACGATACAACTATTACGAAAATTTTAGTAACGTTCCGTTGTGAAAATTCTCGTAATTCGATTTCAAGGATTTTGGGGTTTTCGTAATATTTTGACACTAACTCGCAATACGAAAGTTTTCGTAACAGTTCAATAAAAGCACCCCGGTTTCCAAAACTTTGTAAAACTCCAACACCGCTTCTAAACCATTCGTATTATTGAAAAAATTTGACAAGCAACGTTATCAAGAAAGTTGTTTATATACCCCGCCCAACCTTGTAAAAATCAAATTTCTAATCGCACAGTTGAAAATCTTGCGACAAATTTCGATGCAAGCTTTGCATTGAGGCGTATGCGATTTTATCTTACACCTTATTCTGATATAAAATAGCATATCGGTTGGGATCATCGGAATTCTCGGAATGAGAACTTCCTCACCTTTGAACTTTCCTTTGAGTATCGTCACGTAAATCACATTGCCCACGAGTTTTCTCACCACCAAACGCGCTCCGTTACATAATTTTGGTTGGTTCCTTCAGTTGTAAATTGTGCGGTGGCAAGCCAGGCAGATCCAGTGAGTTTAAAAATTCAGTTGTATAGTTGGTTGCTTCGTCTTCCTTTGTTACACAGTCTTTAGATTTGAATGGATGCAGTGGACCAAAACGATTTGATTTTGAATTGTGAAGTTTAAGTGATTCACATCTTTGTTCTTTGCCGTAAGAATTACTCGTTCACTCAACCAATTATAACTTTTGTGGTTAGCAGTGATGTTCGGGAACACTTTGTTGATGAGCTCGTCCTTCGTTGAGACGAAATTGTGAAAATTCGGCGGAAACGAAACCAATCCGTTCGATTTGTCGACAGGAACATGGCCATTACTGATTGGCAATTTCAACGCTGAATGAGCCGTTCGGCATCATTCTAGCAACGTGGCAGCTATCCCAGAAGAAAAAAACTGCTACATCAATTTCGAACCTCGCACGAACAGTGGCCAAAATCAATGACATGACGAATGACTTCCCAGTTCCATCGGGCGCATCGAGGACTGGTTCCACAGTTCACATGGATTCGATGAGAAGCAGATCGAAATAATGATAAAAAATAATGTGCGTATCTGACTTGGAGATGCAGAAACAATTGCTTTAGCGATTGTCATGTCCCAATGAGTATCGTTTTCAAGCAAATTAAGCTGTTGATGATGCAGCAGAAAATGTTGGGCACGCTACACAATTGACACTTCGAAGTGATTCAAATGATGTCGGCCCACGAACATTCACCAGCAACAACCGCAAGTAGAAGCATTCGTCATTCTTCGGATGAACTGTGTAAATGCGACCTAGAGCATCAGTAGAACGCCCATACGGATGATCAGGAACCGCATCGCCTTGCACTTGCTTCCGACATTAAAATTTCTTCGATGAAGCGTTCCAAGTATAATAACGTGGCATCTCAGAGTAGAGCAACGTTCTTGCATACGGATCACTTTGGCAAATCGAAAAGAAACTGGTCAATGTTGTCGCTTCAAGTGTTTCAGCACGTTGAGCAATATTCGATGCGTTGAAATAAATTCGTTGACCATTCTCCAGATGCACCGCCAAATGTACAATAATGCGGCTGTGTTTCTTGAAGTATCTAACACATACTTGTGTCAAGTAGTTTGATTGGGAGCCCAGTCGTCGCCCTTCGTGGCATTTTATTTTAACATGCGAGTTTTTTTTAACACCAAAATAACAGATGAGTATCGAACGTATTAAAGATTTAAAGAACTCAACAAATTTAAAGGAATTAAAGATTGTTTAAAATTTAAAGAAAATTAAATTTGAAACGATTTAGAAAAATTACAGAATTTAAACAATTTAATAACTTATAAATTTCAAAGAACTTTAAAATAAGTATTAAGTATTTAAAGAATTTAGAAAATTTAGAGATGAGTTTCAAAATTTAAAGAATTTAACAAATTTGGAGATTGAAAAATAAATTATGATGATTTTTAAAATTCAAAGAATTTAAACATTTATAGAATTTATAGAAAAAAGAAAAGAATTCTAAGGATTTCAAAAATAAAAGAATTTAAAGTATTTAATGAAGTTAAAAATTTAAATAATTTAAAAATTTATTTTAAAATTAGAGAAAAATAAAAAGAGTTTAAAGAATTAAAGGTTTTAAAAGTGTTAAAGATTTTCAAGAATTACGAAAATTTAAAAAGTTTAAAGCGAATAATTTAGAAATTTAAAGATTATTTAAATTCTATAAATTAGAAGAATTTTGAAAATTAAAGATTGTCTAAATGCTGTAAATTACATATTTAAATTCATTAAATTGTTCTCTTAAAATTTTTTGATTTCTTTATGATATTTGAGAGTAGAATTTAAAGAGAAGAATCTCAAGAATTTTAAGAATTTAAAAGATTTTAGAATTCAACGAGTAGAATTTAAAGAAATTATGGCGTTTGAACTTTTTCCTTTTTATTATGAAACAACTACATTTATAAATATAAATTTGTTAATGTTCACTACTATTTAATATATTTATTTATAACAGTAATAACTAGATTACTGGTTTACTGGATTTACCGCATAAAACACATTACTGAATTAGCGGTAATTTTTATAGAAATTTTCCAACATTTTCTGTAAACAAAAAAAAAACTATTCCGTCAGATCATGCAATTTATTAATTATACGTGTACTCCACTTTCCTTAGGGAGAGAGAGATAATTTTTAATTATTTCAAAAAAACCGTGGAAACTATTTTGCGACTATGTTTAGGATGTATAGTAAAAGTGTGAGTGAGCTAGTGCCGATTAGAGCCGCTAAACGGCTAACAGAGTAGTACTTTGGTCGCAAATATTTGGAATTGCATAAAGATCTGCTAGGAATAACACTAATAAAAAAACCAGAATAGCTGCCGCGGATTGAAATGTATGTTAATCTGGCGTAAATAGCACTTTTACGCCGTTTTTTTTTCCTCGGCATATTGTTGAATGCAGCTTGCGGTGTCAAGTTTTACTCATCTTCTTTCTTTTTTGTACTTATGCAGGATAATTCGAGTAATTTTGTTACAAATGTAATACAAATTTAAATTTCTCTACAGTACCATGGAGCTAATTCCGGATTTCCAGTCAATCTCATCAGGCTATAGCGACTGAATTGCTAATTACACTTTTGATTACTTTCTTTCTATAGAAAGCAACCATGTAGTTAAGTATTAGCGAATTATACGCAATACATATTAAATTTTTAATAATTTCAATTTTTTAATTATCTGGTTATGTGCCAAAAGAACCTTAATTTCAAACAGAAATCGTGTTTATAATAATTAAATAACATAAAATTGAAATTATTTAAAATTTAATATGTAATACATATAATTCGCTATTACTTAACTACATGGTTGATTTCTATATATAGAAAGTAATCAAAAGTGTAATTAGCCATTCCGTCGCTAAAGCATGATGAGATTGACTGGAAAATAATTAAATGTTTCGTAATTCTTATTCAGATCGAAACTGAACTAGCAAAAATTCTTGAAAATTTCGCTCTTCGCATATTTTTATTTTCAATTAAATTATTTACGATACACAAAGTAACTTAATTTGATGTAATTGCACCTTAATTTAAATCGGTGCTGGTTGCAACACACAAAAATCTAATTCAATAAAATTAAGTTTAATCATAAGTGGCGTACGGTGTAAACAATAATCTAGCTAAATCCAGACAACATTCTCGATTTAAGGTTTAGCAGTTTTGATTTAAAGATAAACTTGTCGTATTGATTGATATTATTCGAGATTTTTTGGGGCATTAGGCCGCCAGATCGTATCAGGATATCTGTATTATACAAGTTTAGTGTGAGATGATTCGAGAATATTTCACATTGTCCGTGATCCTTGAAAATATATACAAAATTTCTGATTTTTGAATTAATCTAAAAAATATAATCATAGTCACAATCCAGTGGTGATTATTAAATGAATAAAAAAACTAACAATTTAAACAATATATAAAACAATAATGCGATAATACATTAAAATTAAACTACACTTGAAAATGCATCAAACCATTCACACTTGAGTCACTAAACACAAATATTTTCAAGCCAGATCAAAATTTATTAAATTTCCGACAATCAACCGGAAGGTTATTAAAGACTTTCAGAGCAAGAATTAAAAAATGAATTTAGAAAATTGGTCGTTATAAATCTCTGAAGACAAATAAACTGAAGATTTCTCAAATTGTAACTAGTTGATTGATTGACATTAATAATGATTTTTTTTTTAACACAAATAAAAGTTTAAAAAGGAAAAATTTCCAAAGACTTAAATAAAGCCTAAAGCAGATAAACGCGGAGCATTAAGTACCACCCGTCCCCACCACACTAATCCATATGACAACTTCGACTCCACAAGAGCAAAATAAATAGTGCTTAAAACGGCTACTGGACACATTTGTCGTAATATGCTAATCACTGATGCCATATAAATATGATGAGTATATCAATGTGGTTTTTCCAATGCATCGAATTATCAACGGTTAGCCCGAGATATTTGAAAGATTGAGCAAATTCAATTTTAAAACAAGCGTCAATACAAGCATCTTTTTGAATTGAATCTTTTGCTGAAACTAATTTTTATTAGCTCCCATTAAAAAGACCCCTTTATCGTAAAAAAAAACCAATGAAAATACCTGTCACAAAAAAATAAAACCAATTTTATTATTTTTAATTAAATGTTTCGAATAATAAAAAATAAATTTAATTGTTTTTTTTTGCCATAAACTTTATTTCCACATTTTTAATATTTATTTTTATTTTTATTATTTTAAAATTTAAATAAACAATTATAATTATTAAAAAAAAAAAAATTTAAATGATAATAATAATAAAATTGAATTAAATTACATCACATTTTATTGGACATTATTTTTTGTGTTATTAATTAACAAGTTGGTCGCGTAAATATCTTAATATTTTATGGATTGGTTGTGGACACCATATGGTGTTCGATGTATTAAAAATTGAATGCGCATTTTAATGGCGCTTAATTTTACGAGCTTGTTAATTATGTGTCATTTATTATTGGGTACGCTATGGTGTGACCATAATATTATGGTAGCCACTTTGTTATTTTTATTTCGATTTGTTTTTTTTTTTGCTGTTTCCAGTCAATTGACACAAAGGTTGTAAAATTTTATTTTTAATTCAATCCAAACCCGGAAAAAGTACCCAAAATAAAAGCAATTTTAAATAATAATTTAGCATTTTTGGTGTATAATGTTATATGCTCAATTTGACGGTTAATTTAATGCGAATTGTTAAATTATTTGTATTAAAGTTTTTTTTTTTATCTTTATAGCAACATATGATGGTTGTCGGTTTTCAAAAATTAATCGAGTTAAATTAAAAAAAAAATATTTGGTTTTGTGGAGGAATGCAATTATTGTACAGGTGGAATATTTTATTTTTGGTATGGCCAAGCGGAGCTAAATTACAGGAATTGAATTCATTTTTCTGAGGTTCGGCTCGATTTTTCAGTTGGAAACTCAGCTTAGGTTCTGATAACAGTTTCAAAATTGTTCCGGAGTTCAAAAAATATAAAATTAAAGAAACTATTTTTTGTATCTATCTATTGAAGTTGAATTTGAGAGATTTCTACGTATTGCTTAGCAGAAATAGGAAAGTTATTCACAGTAAATTGTTTCATTTCGAGATCGAAACTGGAACAGTCTACCATCACAATTTTCATTTTTTTTAATAAATAAATATTACTGAAAATAATTCATCCAGTATTTTATAACCTGACTTTGCCTAGTTCTAAGGGCTTCGTTCGCCGAAGCCGTCTTACTGGTTTTGAGTTGATTACCATACCACGCAAATCCGCATTCTGATGTTGGTCAAGGCGCTGTACGTGTTTCTGAACATAATTCTTAATTTTCCCTGACGTCTTTCATTTTTGGATACTTATGAAGGTTATTATTCCTTATTTACCAAGGTGCGTTCTTAATGCTAAGCAATACTTTATTTTGAAAGGTTTGAATAACTTTTACGATAGTTTTCTTGGTTCACCATAGCTGTGTACCATATATCCATACAGGTTTCAATATCTATCGATACTAAAAGATATCGTTAAACTGAAGCGGCGTGTTGTAATTTACTGGTTGACTCCTTTATGTTGTCTCTTATTGCCAAGATTTCAGTATTATCCATAAATGTTGCAATACTTGTTCCTTTTGTGCTTGGCACGTCTCGCGTATAAAGTAAATAGAGTATTGGCCACAGAACATTTCCTTGTGGAGATACAGCGGATATTTTTATTAGTTTTCGGCTTATTCCTCTTTCTGTTTTCGTCGATCAGCTAAATATGACTTTAAAATCAGGTAACACTGCTTCGGTAGATCTCTATTTAGTTTATATTCCAGGCGCCTGGAAACGGTGCCATACTTTGTCGAAGGCTTAAAATTTGTCCAAGAAGGTACTTGAACATATTTATGGTTTTCAAGAGTATCTTCAATTAAGTCTATTTCTGTGCATTTGATCTATGGTAGAGTGTCTATCTATAAATTCAAATTGGTGAGGAGATGATGCTTATTCAGTTGAGAAGTGGATAGAATGTGTTGATGAGATAGGTGGTTGCGACGTGCAAAAAACGGTATACTCGAAAAGACTTTTGACTGGCACAACCAGGGATAGTTTGAAGGCCATAGATACTCCAACTACTTGGGATGGATTAATTGAATTTTTACACAAATAATATAAAAAGTGTACTAACAGTGAAATTATTCATCGAAAATGGCGATACAAAAAATCGGATGAATCATTTAGGAGTTCCCTAATTTCAATGCGAGAAACCAGCCAGCTCGCTGATATAAAGGATTTAGCCATAAGTTATAACACAATATTGTATAGATGGTATTTCCGACTGTGAATCAAACAAAGTAATATTATATGGTGCAACCGGTATAGAAGACGTCAAAACCAAACTAGACCTTTACATACGAGTAAATAAAAGGTAAAACGAAAGCTAACTCAAGCTCAGCAGTGGAACCAGAAAATGCAAGACAGACGAAGCTAACGTTTTTACCAAAATGTTATCCTTGTAGTATAACGGTCACATTAGCAATAAATGCCCTAATAAAGAAATGGAAAGGAACTGCACGATAGATAGAAAAAAAGCACCTTCAAGTGTTGATTGTGTGACTATTCAAGATAAGAGTAAGGTTTAAGCCAGAGATTTAAAAAAGGGGAAATTAGAGGGGCATGGATTTGTGTGCGATGGTGGATAGTGGAAGCGACATTAATCTGATGGATGTATCAATAAATATCTGGCGGTTAGTGCATCGGGTTTTATTCGCCAAACTACCTAGTTTACCTAGCTGTTCAGTTGGATTGTTCGCAGTAGGTAGGTTTAATATAGAGCTTATGACTTTGAGTAAATCGGAACATGCTAACCCGGTAGTACTAGCTAATAAAATGGGTGGACCGAAACGATTATGTGTTATTTAAAGAAACTAAATGAGGTGTAGTAGAATATAGGCACCCGTTACCACTTATTGAAGACCAGATCGACTTCCTCCAAGGGTCAAAGATTTTCTCAAATAATGATTTCTATCATATGTTCGGGAAACAGTCTCAAATATGCGGAGTTTGTAACACCTTTGGCCATTATGCATTTTTAAGGGCACAATTTAGCTTATGTAATTCGCCGAGGTAGTTTCCGAGAAAAACCTATCTGTGTTTATATGGGCGACTTAGTAATTTTGGCGAAGGATGAGGAAGAAGCATTTTCGAAACTCACTCAAATGGGGGAAATGCCAGTTTTATCTAAGTCTATCCAATATTTAGGTTATGAAGTCGAAGGTAGACATATGAAGCCCTCAAATAGAAGTAAGACTACAACTACAAAATTCGCAGAACCTAAGAATATAACCAAAGTGCAGAATTTTCTAGAACTGACAAGATATTTCAGAAAATTTGTGAGGGATTATGCAGTAATACCAAAAAAAGATTCCAGATTTATTTTTGTGGCTGCACAAAATGAGGCATTCGAACAGTTAAAAAACGGTTTAACCAGCAAATCAGTTTTCAGGATTTATTCTCCCACGGCAGAAACGGAACTGCATACTGATGCATGCAAAATTGGTCTAAAGAGATGAAAATTGGTATCTCATATTCTACTGCAGCAAAAAAAAAAAAAAAGAGAAACAAAATAGCTACGAATTGGGGGTATTATGGCGATTGAAACCGCTTTAAATAAATTTAGGGTGAATCTACAAGAGTTAAATTTTAAAATTGTAACTGATTGCGCCGCGTTTAAAACAACGATGGAGAAAAAAGGGCTGACATCAAGAATTGCAGGATGGGAGCTCCAACTTCAGGAATTCAGTTACATACTTGAACATCGTTCCTCCTGAATGCTTTGAGCCCGGCCCACTTATACTTACTATCGAGAAAGATCTGTCAAATATAGTTAAAGCAGTTCAAAGAGACGACGATAGGTTAAAGCCCATTTTCAAGCTACTGGAATCAGATCAGTTGTTAGTGGTACCAGAGGTGATGCAATCAGATGTAATAAGGAATTACCATAAGCAGAGTCATTTTGCAATTAGAAAGGCTCAAGAACTGATCGAAAGGTAATATTATGTTCCGAATTTATTAGAAATTGAAATACAAAGAAATCTTTATAATGAACACCAGTTTAACGAAATGTTTACTATAACGAAATTTTCATTCGCTAAAATGTAAATTTTGATACGGAACAGTATTATGGCCAACGAAAAGATTTATAAGGAAGTAAACTAAACAAATCTTACATTTTCATAAATTTATTGCAACTAAATTACAATATCGCGAATTAACGTTTCCGGTCCCTTCCGGTCCGAATAAATTCCGCAACTATTCAAACCTAACTCACTGAATTTTTAGGTTTTATAGAATTCATAGAATTTATAAGATTTACAGAATTTATTGAATTTATAAAATTTATAATAATTAAAAAATTTTTAGAAACATTAGAATTTTTTGAATTTATAAAACTGCCAGACTTGAATAATTTATAGAGCCCATAGAATCTATAACATTTAAAGGATTTAAAAATTTATAGAATTTAGAGGTTTTTTTAAAAACATATTAGAAGTCATAATATTTACAGACTTAAAATTTATAAAATTTATTGGACTTTTAAAATTTATAGAATTTATCGAATTTACAGAATTTAAAAGAATTTATAAGATTTCTAGAATGTAAAGAACTTACTGAATTTTAAAACTTTATGCATAGGATTTATAGAATTATTCAAAGAAATTATTAAATTTATAAAATTTATAGAAATTATTGAATTTATAGAATTATTAAAGTTTATAGGATTTATCGAAATTTTTGAATTTATAAAATTTATAGAATTTATAAAAATTATGTAATTTTTAGAATAAGTAAAATTTGGGTGTATAGCATTTTTAGAATTGACAAACTTGAAACAATTCCTAGAACCCATTGAATCTACAAAATTTAAAAATGTATAATGTTTATTTGCGGAGTTTATGTAATTTATAGGATACTTTGAATTTATTTATCAATTTCATAAAATTTATGGAGTTTATAAACATATTAGAATTTATAACATTTTGTAGACTTTGTAGAAATTGTAAGATTTGTATAATTTATCGAATTTACAGAATTTATAAGAAAAAAAGATTTGTAGAATTTAAAGCACTTACTGAATTTTTAAACTTTATGCATAGGATTTATAGAACTTATAAATTTTTAACGAAATTATTGAATTTACAGAATTGTTAAAATATATAGGATTTTTCAAAATTTTCGTACATATAAAACAGACACACATTAAACAATTAATGATCTACAAAATTTAAGGAATTTATATTGTTGATAAATTTTATAGAATGTTTATAAAATTCATAAAATTTAGAAATTTATAGAGTAAATGGACATATTAAAACTTATAAAATTTATTGGATTTATAGAATTTAAGAAACTTATTGGATTTTTAGACTTTATAGAATTCATAGAATTTATAGGATTTACAGAATTTATAGGATCTATAAAATTACTGAATTTATAGAATTCAAAGAATTTATTGAATTTATAAAATTTATAAAAATTAAAAATTTTTTAAAAACATCTACATAGAATGTAAATAAGTGAAATTTGAGTTTGTAGAATTTATAGTACTGACAGACCTGAAAAATATATAGAACCCATAGAATCTATAACATTTAAAGAATTTATAAAATTTATAGAATTTATAGGTTCCAAAAACATATAAGAATTTATAATATTTACAGATTTATCATTTATAGAGTTTATTGGACTTTTAAGATTTATAGAATTTATTGAATTTATAAGAATTGAAGAATTTATGAGATTGGCAGAATGTAAAGACTTACTGAATTTTAAAACTTTATGCATAGGATTTATAGAAATTATTGAATTTACAAAATTGTTAAAGTTTATAGGCATTTTCAAAATGTTCTTATTTATAAAACAAATAAAATTCGAGTTTGTAGAATTTATAAAACAGACACACTTGAAACAATTAATAGAACACAAAGAATCTACAAAATTTAAAGAATTTATATTATTGATTAAAATTATAAACTTCATAGAATTTGTAGATTTTATGAAATTTATAAAATTCATAAAATTTTAAAACTTAAAGAGTTTATAGACATATTAAGACGTTTGAAGAGAGAGAAGAATTTATAGGATTTATAGAATTTAAGAAAATTGTTGGATTTTTAGACTTTATAGAATTTGTAGAATTTACTGAATTTATTGATATAATTTATTGCGTTTAAAGAAATTAAAATTTTCAGAATTTATATACAAGATTACTACAAATTACTTTAAAAATTCTATATTTTTTTTAATTCTAAAAATTGTGTATATCCTAATCGTAACTGAGATTTAGTAGCGTTATAAAAATATTTAATAAATAATCATCAATATCTAAATAAAACAAATTCCGGAATTCCGGAATTGAGAACATTTCGTCGGTTTGCGAGAATAGTGACACATCTCAAATCTGGCCAATTTTGAGATAATAGGAAAAAATCCTTTAAATGTAATAATCTTTAATCTGGCATAGTGTCACTTCTAAACTACCCGTAGTTTTCAATAGATGTGACGTTGAATTTGATGAATTCAACTATTTTATACCAAAAAAAAAAAAATTCAAATCGATTTCCTCAAAAATATGATATTTTGAGATGTGTCACTACTCTCGCAAACCGACGATTTGAATTCGAAAATTCCGGAATTACTTTTGGCCAAAAATTGGATGCCCTAATTGGAATAGATAGTTTTTGGCTGGACATTTTAGTGGAATAGTGTTGTTTTGTTTGTGAAGTTGTAGTGGAATAGATCTAGTATGAATCGTAATCAATATTTCTAAGTCAATTTTATCGGGAATAGAGCCATTTTGCAAAAGTTTAATTATATAGTTAGGTCAATTTCAACAAAAGAAGGCAAAATTAAGTAGTCTACTCATATTTTTTTTAATGGAGTAGATTGTATTTGATTCTAATCTACACTTACGTAACAATGCGGTACAAAGCAAATGGAATTTGGGCAAATTTTATTTTCTAAGGCACTGCAAATTTCACTTTCTGCCAAAAGGCATAGCGTAGCTGTCAATTTGATAATATTTTCGAACAGCGGTCGATCTTCTACGAGGTTTTAACTCGTTCGTGATTTTTTCAAGAATAAATGAATACGCTTCTTTTGTGAGTCTGAAATGTCTTTTGAACCTAAAATTATGTAAAAAAGAGATAGTGTGTATATAAGTTCTTGTATAAAAATACAAATACAAAACATTGAAAAGTGCTATGGCGTACATGGCAAAATTCAGCTGCTATTTAGTTGGCGGATTTTGTAAAATTGATGGTATTTTGTATTTTTGTCGAAAATAGATTTTTTGTAAATGATAAATGTAATTTAAAATAAAATAACTACTCGTAATACTACAATGTATGTAGAATTATTATTATTAATTTATATGAATAATATTAAAAATTCGATAAACCATGTTTCATAATAGGGTAATCTGCCGCGCCTTTATACTGCTGGGTTATGGTTATCATTATCACTGTCTTCATCACTACTAAACCAAATTGCCACACTATAAATTTTGAATTAAATATGGGTAAGACTTTAGTTTTAAGAATATTTATTGACGTTTGACAGCTAAAATAAATTAAAATGAAAATGCGATTGAAAAATCGTGTTTTGATTATGTCAATATAAAATTAAATCCGAAAGCCTTAAGGTGGATTTACATATCCGACGATTTTCCTGCGCCGAACATCACGTGACACATTCAACCAATTAGAAACAACTTCTTCGCCGAATTTTCGGCACGGCGAAGACATGAACAAAATTTATCTTTTCGGCGCGACGACACAGACACATACATACAATAACATTCTTTTTAGCATCCTATGTTTTTTTTTTCGTTTTTCGATTTGTAACTATTGCTACAAGTAGCTTGTGTTTTTATTTCCAAATTATATGTCAAAATATTGTTTATGTGTGAAAAAACTACGCCGTAAATACGTCGAATATGTAAATCATCAATAATACAGCGTTTGCTGAATTTCCTGCGGCAGGCAGTCGCGCCGAAAAATCGTCGGATATCTAAATCTTCCTTTATGCGGTATCAAATAATTTTCGAATCGGATTTAATTTTAGTATATTATTGAGATTCGAATCGGATTATGCGGTAACGGTAACCCTCCTGTTAAAACACATTTTTAAAAACGAAAAAAAATGTAGATTGCACAATTTGAAATTCGGCATAAAATATACAAAAAAAATTTGTAACAATGGATAATGGTGGGGGAAATTCAGTGATTTTTAGAGTACCAAATTTTGAATAGAAAGGGCCGAAAATCACTGAAAATGTACAGAGAGAAAGTGAGTGAAAGTCAGTCAAAATGGATCTGTCAGTCAGGCTGATCGATTAGTCTGACCAATCACTGAAGAAGATAGAAAAACGTATTCCAGAGAAGAGTTAATCATAATCATAAGTATATAGTGTCAAAATAAATAAAAAATATTTTTTTTCTTTATTCTTCGGAATATGAATGAGTATAAACACAAAAAATCAACTAGTAACACGAACGGCTCAATTAGTGATATGTCGGCCAGAAGTCTCATAAGAGATGGTGAGAGTATTGCGGAAGGCACTAATCCCCTTCTCACTATCATGCACAGTTGAACATTTTTGGGATATGCGATTATATTAGCATCGCATATTGATCCAACTCAAATGTACATCACTTTATGATACAAGCCTTGCTTCGAAATATGTTTAAATATTATTTGCATCGAAAACGGAATTTAGATGCAGTCATTATAACGATAAAAAATTGAATTATTAATTAGATCAAAAAAATGATTTCAGTGCAAGTTTTGCATCAAACAGAATTGCGACACAATTAGTATCGAATATAACGACAATCAGCGCTGTATTTAATTATAGTGTAATTGCATCAAATTGAGTTACTTTGTTTATTACAAATTCATTTAAAAAAATTATGTTTCTTTCAGATACGCTTATTCGGTAAGGAAAAAAGGCACAAAAGCCAAAAATCCGTTAGGGGCTTATTTGGATTCAGCAAACAAATACCTATTTTTCTGGTTGGTTAAAAAGCGACATATCCTTCATAAAATGTCATAAAATCACACTATTTAATGAGATGGTAATACGCTTCTTGGTACCATGTCGAAATCTTCTTCTATAGGTTAACTCCGGTTTCCCACAGAACCGCTGATATAATCAATTTCATTAGTTGATGTGCCAGGAAGGACTCCAGCTAAGTTTTATTAATAAAAATTAATTATGCTGTTTCCATAAGAATTAATCACAATAAATATGTTAAGTCCTTTTCTTTCGTATTTTAACAAAAAGTCAATATAAACGCTTAAAAATTAAAGTAAACTTGTTTGTAGAGTTTTAACGAATGTGAAGGTGGAAAAGAGGTTTTCGAATTATAAATAAGCTTTTTTAGCGATGGGAACAATTGCTTACAATATAAAATGTTAAAAAGTACTAAGCGCCAATATCGATTATTTTCTGATTGAGACTGTTAACGACACATAAAATGCTGTACCACACTGTGTCGCGTCGGACAACAAAATAATTTTTCATTGAACGGATTATAAAAATCTATATATTTTGTTGTTCTGTAAAAATAAAATAAAACTTCACTTGTTATTTCAAACTCAATCCGAAAGGTCGTGTTTTACCAGAGCCTTCTAGAGTATAGAGCCATAATCATTATGACGTATTTTTTAGAAGCTTTTTTAGTGGTATAACTTTTCATTAATTTCCATAGGAATCCATAGTAAAAATGGTGTTTTTTAGCTTCAAGATTTTCATTGAAAAAAGCAAAAATGTTACAAAATTTTTATACAAAAGTGTTCTACAAACCTTTAGCAGCAATATACATGCAGGGTTTATTGGTATTAAGTAAATATTAATTGCAGAAATTTTAAAATTAAATTATTTCTAAAATATATTTTTCAAAGTTTCATTTTGAAAAATACATCAAAGTTGGCTCTGACGAATTAAAATAATACTTGCTACATTTATCTTTAGTTTTACTAGTGTACGTTAGATGTCTCAGATTTATACAGAAAAATACGAAAAAAATTGTTTAATCACAAAATTATGACACGTTCTTAATATTTTGAGAATTTCTTTTGCTTTTCCTACAATTTTTGAACTTAAAATTTCCCCAGGTGGCAGTTTTTGGTACGATTTTTAAAAAATTTGTACTACCATCACTGCCATCTATGTAATGTATATTGACTTAATGCACACGATTTGTAGTAAGCTTTTCGTTTTAATTTGACCAGAATGCTGTTGTTATGAACTTTTTTTATATTTTGGTTTAAATAAATCAATTATTACAAGAAAATGAAAACGATTTATTTAAACGATATTTATATATGTTGAAATTCAAACATTTATGAAAATATTTTACAAATCATAAGAGAGAATTGGTAACGTTTTCATTTACAAATTTGTCTTTGGAAAAAAAGTGATTTCCCATATGTTTTATGCGTTTTACCAAAGCAACCTTGATTATACAAGCCATAATCTAAAAAACGAAGCTTTTTTAAGGGAATTAGAAACGACGAAAAAATCAAAATTTCCATAGTAAAACGCATAAAACATATGGGAAATCACTTTTTTTCTTAAGACAAATTTGTCAATGAAAACGTTACAAATTCTTAATTATGATTTCTGAAATATTTTCATAAATGTTTGAATTTCAACATATATAAATCTCGTTTAAGTAAATCGTTTTCATTTTCTTGTAATAATTGATTTATTTAAACCAAAATATAAAAAAAGTTCATAACAACAGCATTCTGGTCAAATAAAAAAGAAAAGCTTACTACAAATTGTGTACATTAAGTCAACGTACATTACATAGATGGCAGTGATGGTAGTACAAATTTTTTAAAAATCGTACCAAAAATTGCCACCTATGGAAATTTTAAGTTCAAAAATTGTAGGAAAAGCAAACCAAATTCTCAAAATATTAAGAACGTGTGATAATTTTGTGGTTAAACAATTTTTTTTCGTATTTTTCTGTATAAATCTGAGACATATAACGTACACTAGTAAAACTAAAGATAAATGTAGCAAGTATTATTTTAATTCGTCAGAGCCAACTTTGATGTATTTTTCAAAATGAAAGTTCCAAAAATATATTTTAGAAATAATTTAATTTTAATATTTCTGTAGTTAATATTTACTTAATACCAATATACCCTTTTTGTATATTGTTGCTAAAGATATGTAAAACACTTTTGTATAAAAATTTGGTAACATTTTTGCTTTTTTCAATGAAAAACTTGAAGCTAAAAAACACCATTTTTACTATGGAATCCTATGGAAATCAGTGAAAAGTTATACCACTAAAAAAGCTTCTAAAAAATACGTCATAATGATTATGGCTCTATACTCTAGAAGGCTCTGGTTTTACTATGGAAATTTTAGTTTTTTCCTCGTTTCTAATTCCCTTATAAAAGCTTCGTTTTTTAGATTATGGCTTGTATAATCAAGGTTGCTTTGGTTTTACTCGTGCTTTCAATTGTGACAATTAAAAATAATAAAGTGCTTCAAAATAAATTGTGAATTCAATTCTACATTTTAAAATAATCGTAAGCGTCAACATTTATGGTGTCAGAAGTGGGATACAAATATCCACCATTTTAAAATCTTTCAGAAAGATTTACTACAAATAAACGGTTGCTGTTTTCCGGCTGGACACGCTTTCTAAAAAAAAATGTCAATCCACGTGAGCTTTCTGACAAAAATTGGGCATCTATTTCACAGATGCACACATTTGTGCATGTATTTTGCAATACTTTGTGTTGGAGATTACTTTGTTGAACGTGTATGTGAAGATTATCTGATACAATGGAAAATCATTGTGCTACAAACTAGTTATAGCGGGAAAGGTTATAACTGAATAACATTTTGTGATTGTTTTGCTGCCAAATACAAATCATGGCTGGTGATCATCGATTAAAAGGTTGAATTGAAATACAGATTAACAACATCAAAGATGTGGTCAAATTTCATAAGAAACAAATAAGTACATCGAACATTCGTCAGTGTTAGTGGCAATTAGAGGATCTCACTGACAGCTACAAGAATTTTGTAAAATTTCAAACGCAGTTCGAGGAGAAAAGTGAATCAAAGGAAATTGATATGACACTAAGGAATGAGATAAAGGCGATGTACATGACTGTTGGCCCGGCCATCGAATAGCGAATTGACGAATTAACGGTGCCGAAAATTAAACCTAACACTCCAGAGTCAGTAAATCCTGCCTTTCCCATTCAAGCACCTAGGCTTCCTGAAATTGTTCTGGATATCTTTTCTGGTGATTTGATGAAATGGTCTCGTACATAATAACAAGAATTTGGCCGACATCACTAAGTTTCAATATTTACATACGTAGTTCGCTATCAGGGACAGCCAAAACAGTCCTAGACAATTTAGACTTTTTTTGTGAAAATTATCCAGTGGCGCGACAATTGCTTTTTGATCAGTTTCAAAACCCGAAAAGAATCACTGAAGAACATATGAAGGCTCTTTTCATATTTAAGCCTTTGGATAAGGCATGCCCAAAGCGGTTGATGGAGCTTGTCAACCATTTTAATTCGCATATTCGATCTCTAGCCCATCTTCAGAGGCATATAGAGCATGGCGACGACTTTTTAGTATATCTAATCGTCTCGAAATTTGATGCAGATATATGGTCAAAATGGATTGACCACTCGCCAACCTCAACTATTGCTTCGTTGATGTCGTCAAAAAATGCATCATTACAAGATGCTGTAAATTGCAGAATCAGCCAGCTATTCATTCTTTGAAACACAATCCATCGCAATCAACACTACAAGAGCCCAGACAACCTCACATGTTCCACTTATTCTTAACGAAAAAGTCGTCACCGACCTGCACATTTTGCAACGCCAATCGCCATTCTATTTTAAAGTGCAACCTATTCAAGGCGCTAGAAGTTCCAAAGAGGCGCGAGGCTGTTGAGCACTCGAAGTTATGTTTTAATTGCCTGCACCATACTATGCTTCATTTAGATGGTGCCATAACTCACAAAACTACCGTTCCTGTTATTTCTGCTGACGCAGTAATGACAACAATGCAGCCTACTTTACAATCGATGGCAGCAGGGACTTCAGTTTCATCAATCGAAACATTGCCATCACAAAGGTCGTCATACATCTTACTTGGTACAGCTCTAGTCATTGTGTATGATAAATTTGAAACTCCATTCATCGCCCGTGCCTTTTTGAACTCTGGGTCACAGTTGAATTTTATGACCACAGCACTAGCTAAACGGCTTGGCTTACGATTAACAAGCACAACCAATATCATCTCCGGAATTGGTGCTACATCAGTACCAGCGAATCACAGCACAACAGCTCTCGTTAAATCTAGAACTAGCAACTTCTCAGCAAACATCAATTGCTTGATTTTGCCTAAAATAACTGATTGTCAACCAAGCGTGCCAATCAGTAGATCTAATATTAACATCCCGGCAAATCTTCAGTTGGCCGATCCGGACTTCGATACTCCACGTAGGTCAAATCAAGTTGGCCAATCATCTTCTTGTCCTTCAAAATACGCAATTTGACTGGGTAATCTCAGGAAACATTCATAGCGCCCCAAGCTCATCTGACAATTTGGAACTTACGGCATTATCGACTAAAGCGATCTACGACCAAATTAAAATGTTTTGGAAAGTAGATGAAATACCAGAAGGTATCAAGGCTATCAACACATTTGATCATCCCGTCGACAAACACTTTGCGGCCACACACACACACAAGAGACATTGAGGGCAGATTTATTGTTCGCTTGCCATTTAAAACAACTCCGATGCCCCTTGGTAACTCATCAAACATGGCAAAATTACGATATTTCAGTACAGATCTATCACTAAATTGCGAGTAGTTTTCGATGGGTGGGCAAAATCATCAAATAGCAATTCGCTCAACAATTTACTATCCGTAGGACCTGTAGTGCAAACCGATTTATTTTTTATTCTTTGTCATTTCAGGTCTCACGCCTACGCTATCAGTGCCGACATTGTCAAATTCTATAGACAAGTTGGCGTGCAAGATGATAACTGCTGCTATCAATATATCTAATGGCGTGACGACCCAACTCAGAGACTGGAAACATACAAATTGAATCGTGTAACATATGGTACTTCATCCGGTGTCTTCCTTGCACCAAGATGCCTACTTCAACTGGCATTGGAAAATTCAACTCGCGCACCAGCAGCCAGCTCTGTACAATGAGAATGAGATCCGAAATAGCAGCGATTCTTCACTCAGGCGCCATGACTCTTCTAAAATGGTGCTGAAACTCAAAGGCGGTACTATATGACATTCCAGAATCAGAATGTGAAAAGGTATTTAATGGCGATGACAATTCCTTCGTCAGAACCTTGGGATTATTATGGAAACCTGAGAAGGATTACTATAAATTTAATGTCCAAATTTCTTCAGATGAACGTACAACAAAACGTACTGTGCTTTCGAAAGTAGCACGCATATTCGATCCAATCGGTCTACTGTCTCCGGTAGTTCTCCTTGGAAAACTATTCATTCAACAATTGTGGCAACTAAAGGAAGATTGGGATCAAGCTTTACCGATGCACCTCCATACCGAATGGCAAATATTTCGTTCTGAGCTGCAACATTTACGGGAATTAGCCGTTCCTCGACACATTTTTGATGGCATCGAGGAACCAAAACACGTACAACTGCACGGATTCGCTGATGCTAGCGAAAGTGCGTATGGTGCGGCAATTTATACACGTTGTTCTTTAGACAACGGCACCTATGCTGTGCGTCTCATGTGCAGTAAATTGTTGCTAATCGAGTCAGCGCCATTAAAAATCGATGCGGATCACATCCATGGATACACGTGACATCCAAATTGTTTCCAGGGGCATGAAGGCGGCTCAATTATTAAACTGTGAACTTTGGTTTTTGGGTTTATCATTTCTACACGCACCTGAGTACGAGTGGTGGGTTAAATTTTCGTCGAGTGCGAACATTAACGATTCTCCTGAAGCGATTATCAAAAGGTGGTTGCTACGATGTCGTATGTCAGTCGTAAGCTTAATATCTCTATTGCTCATTATCAAGCTGGCATCATTCGTGTTGGAGGTCGATTACAGTTTTCATCACTATGCGTATACAGCGAAGCATCCCATTCTGCTCCCGCCTAGCCATTTTATACCAGAATCACTACTCACCATAGAAAACATCTGCATGTGGGACCTCAGGTATTACTGTCAATTGGACGTGACCAGTTTTGGGTTACATGATATACAGCTAGCGAAGAAAATTTGAGGGCAATGCGTACGATGCGCCATAATTGGACCACGAACTGTTTCGCAAGTGATGGGAGATTTGCCTTCTGAGCGTGTAAAAATTGCACCGGAATTCTATAATACAGCAATTGATTTTTGTGGTCCCGATTTCGATCATCATAGGGTTCGGGGTAAACCGCCAATCAATACATATATCTGCATATTCGTTTGTCTAGCCACCAAGGTGGTCCACATGGAGCTCGTTGTAGACCTCTCATCAAGTGCATTTCTCAACGCTTTCTCGAGATTTACAAGCACCAAGGGACTTTGCAAACACGTTTTGATCGATAGAGGTACAAACTTTGTTGGAGCCAACTCTGAGTTGAACAGAATATACAAGATGTTACAGTCAGATGAAATTGAACAGGAGATTAAAGCAATGTGATAACCATATCAACTGGCATTTTTATCCTCCAAGTGCTCCTCATTTTGGCGGACTGCATGAAGCTGCAGTCAAATCGGCTAAATTTCATCTTCGCAGAGTGATGGCAACCGCTAGTTTAACGTATGAGGAATTGAACACCCTCGTAAAACAGGTCGAGGCGGTGCTCAATTCACTTCCTCTGTATGCAAAACAAACATCCAACGCTGATGAAATATTCATACTCACAACAGGTCATTTTTTAATTGGTCGTCCACTCATGAGCATTCCTAAGGAAGAAGAAGGTGCCTCTAAAACAACGATGGGAAATGCTTGTTCAATTAAAGCAGTAATTTTGGGTTAGATAGTCAAATAGTCTTTGCAATCACTCCAGCATAGATGAAAATGGACAACAAAATCGCGAAACATTGCGGTTGGCGAAATCGTAATCATTCGTGATGACAATATACCGTCTCTATAGAAAAAGGGTCGGGTCTCTGAGGTACATCCAGGATCTGACGGACTAGTAAGAGTGGTGACTCTTAAGACTGCCACTAGACTTTTGAAACGTCCAATCGCCAAAATCTGTCCATTGCCAATCAAGACATCAGAGATTGAACCATCCGTTCAAGAGGGGGGGGGGGGGGCGGAATGTTAACGACACATAAAATGCTATACCACCCTTTGTCGCGTCGGACAACAAAATAATTTTACTACACATTGAACGGATTATAAAAATCTATATATTTTGTTATTTTGTTGTTCTGTAAAAATAAAAAAACTTCACTTCGTTATTTCAAACTCAATCGGAAAGGTCGTGTTTTACCAAAGCAACCTTGATTATACAAGCCATAATCTAAAAAACGAAGCTTTTATAAGGGAATTAGAAACGAGGAAAAAACCAAAATTTCCATAGTAAAACACATAAAACATATGGGAAATCACTTTTTTTCCTAAGACAAATTTGTAAATGAAAACGTTGCAAATTCTTAATTATGGTTTCTAAAATATTTTCATAAATGTTTGAATTTCAACATATATAAATCTCGTTTAAGTAAATCGTTTTTATTTTCTTGTAATAATTGATTTATTTAAACCAAAATATAAAAAAAAGTTCATAACAATAGCTTTCTGGTCAATTTAAAAAGAAAAGCTTACTACAAGTCGTGTGCATTAAGTCAATATACATAGATGGCAGTGGGTAGTAAACATTTTGAAAAATCATAGCAAAAATTGCCACCTGGGGAAATTTGAGTTCAAAAATTGTAGGAAAAGCAAAACAAATTCAGAAAATATTAAGAACGAGTCATAATTGTTTGATTAAAAATTTTTTTTTCGTATTTCTCGGCCAACAATTATAGACATCTAACGTACACTTATAAAACTAAAGATAAATTTAGCAAGTATTATTTTAATTTGTCAGAGCCAACTTTGATGTATTTTTCAAAATGAAAGTTCGAAAAATATATTTTAGAAATAATTTAATTTTAAAATTTCTGCAATTAATATTTACTTAATACCAATATACCCTTCTTGTATATTGCTGCTAAAGATATGTAGAACACTTTTGTATAAACATTTTGTAACATTTTTGCTGTTTTCATTGAAAAACTTGAAGCTAAAAAACATCGTTTTTACTATGGATTCCTATGGAAATCAGTGAAAAGTTATACCACTAAAAACGCTTCTAAAAAATACGTCATAATGATTATGGCTCTATACTCTAGAAGGCTCTGGTTTTACTCGTGCTTTCAATTGTGAAAATAAAAAATAATAAAGTACTTCAAAATAAATTGTGAATTCAATTCTACATTTTGAATTACACATACGTCAACAGAGACAAATTAAAAATTTACAGAAATTATGGAATCCACAGAGTTCAAAGAATTTGTACTGTTAAAATTTATAGAATTTATCAAATTTAAAAAATTTGCAGAATTCAAAGAATTTATAAAATTTCTAGTATTTATAGAAATTAGATAATTTTTAGGAGAAAAACAGTTGGAAAACAATTTGAGTTTGTATAGTTTATAGAACTCTGTCAGTTAAAACAATTTATAGAACTTAGAATCTTCAAAATTTAAAGTATTTATAAAATTTATATAATTTATAAAGTTTTTAGAATTTGTGAGATTTATAGAATTTAAAAAATTTATAGAATTAACAGAATTTAAAGAGTTTGAAGACTTATTAAAATTTATCGAATTTGTCCTGTTTACAGAATTTTTAGGATTTATAGAATTTAAAGAACTTACTGATTTTATAGGCTTTTTAAAATTCATAAAATTAATAGAATTTATGAAATTTACCGAATTTATTGAATTTATACAAATTAGGTTAGTATTAGTGTTGTAGGGCCATGTGTGCATTTAGCTACCTCGCACTGCGACCTAAAAGATCTTTTGTGCTGCAAGCCCTGCTTAATTATCCATACAGTCAATATTTAGGCTCTTAATGAACCTGATAATACTGCCGGCCGGTAAGTGATACATACTATCTGGGCTCATTGCTCTCCCTCCTAGAGTTCAGGAGGGTTAAAACACTGACACTAACATTTACGACACACAATATTTGCCCAATATTTAAGGATTCATGGAAATATTTTGCCTTTCTATTTTGATACACTTCAACTTAAAGTTAAAATCCAATATGACTTAACGCGGCTGAAAACAATTTTTGTAAGTTGAGCTGAAGAAACTCAGTTCAACTGTTACACAACTTTTAACCTTAAAGAAATACGAAATTCTTAGGATTTTAATTTATCATTTTTCGGCTCAGTGATACTTTCGACCCAAAAAACAGCATTATAAAACATATAAGCTTATTTCCTTATTTTTTCATGTTGCTGGAGTAACACGCTTGACAAGTTAAAAAAAAAAATCTTGTAAAACACAAGAATTCTTAGAATCAATACAAACCACCCAAAATAAAAACAAACAAAAATTAGCATATTGTATTTTCTTACATGAATTCCTTTAAATTATCAAACAGAAATATCAAAAACCCAAAATATATTTCAATGTTCCACCAACTGTGCTTTTCAAATTTCAACCCCTCATCAATAATATTCACAATTTTCAAACAGATCGCATATAAGTACATTGTTTTACACGAATCGAAAATAATTTTGCCTCGTTGTGTTTGTAAGTTTGTCAATATTGTACATTTATGTACAATCACTGATTTCGTATACATACATATGTATATGCGTGCCTGTATACGAACCATAAAATAAAAACTGTACGATTCCGCAAAAAATGTTTGGTTCCTATAGCTATGCGAATGGGGTATGGGGGTGGAACGGATACAAAAAAACAGAAAACATTGATACTTTTGTATTTTTATCTTTTTCGTCGTCTTACATCCCTTATACATACATCTACTATATATATGTACATACGTACGTATTTATTTAAGGATTGGAAAAATTGGAAAATTTTGTGTTTGGTGCGGTTGATTTTAACAAACGAATAAGATTATTGTTGCTCGATTGATTATATTACAATAAATTTTCAGTGTTCGGTTGGGTGTTGTTTTTGTCTTTTATATACCATGTAAGCGCGCTATTCTTCTCAAGGATTATGTTCGTTATTAATGATATTTGATGTTGTGTTCGTACAAAGTATTTTTTTTGTATATGTAGATAGGTACAAGAAAATTGAAAAAACACCTTGCAAACAAAAAATTTCGATTTTTTTTTTTGTATTTGTTTGTGGAAAAACGATTTTATTATGATATCCTTTGTGTGTATGTGTATATGTTGATTAAATTTCTCGAAGATCTTTAACAATAGAATTAAATAACCATAAAACCGTACGAAAAAGCTCACAAACTTTAACTTAATTTCAAAACGATTAATTCAATAGAATAAATTCAATTCGAATAGTAAAAAAAAGCTGTAAAAATTCGATTTTTTTTTTTGTATTTACAGATAACAATAGAATCATCATTGGATCCAGTTACTTACATACAAAATATTATGTATTTTACTATGCTGGCAATGAAAGGCATTTTTTCAGTGTTAATTTGGGATTATTTATGGAAATTGTAGAAAAAACAGTTTGTAGTTTCAAAAATTCATGGAAATCAAAAGAATTTTGAAACTTAGTAGACACAATTGTTTGAATGGGTGATAATAATCATCTGTATGCTAATCGCCTTCGGGTAATTCAATGTAATTCCAATAAAAAGTAAAAATCATATACAATTTATATTTAGGGTTTAAGTTCTCATCTGTTCATCAGTATAGTAAGTAGGGTTTACAAAATTTTATCAAAACTCAAATATATCGAGTAATAATTTTATTAATTTATCGAAAAAGTTATGTATATTGGTATTGTAATAAAATAAAAACTGTAAAAATAAATAATAAATAAGGGATCAATCAAAAGTTTTCGTTTCCAAATATAGTATATCTGAATGGACCGTAACGTTGTCCGCAGCTGGTGTTTCATATTAAACGACGCCGTAATATGGATAGAAACAATTTTTTTCTTGGATTGTGTAGTGTGAAAGGAACGCCGCACATATTTTATTTTGAGCTGTGATATCTCGAGCTAAAAGTCAGAAAACTACTTAGGGGCCCAGTGAATTAAGGAAAATATGGGCCTTAGGCAAGCTCGCGCTCCGGGACCACGAAATAATAGGAGAATCTGAGCCTTACCCACCTTATTTTAACACAACACTACTTCTTTGTATGATAGGATTGGATTTGCACCGCTATTTGCGCAAACAAATATAAAGTTAGGTAGAATTTCGTAAAGGGAATATTTACCGATGTAATTTAAAGGCAGATCAATTTAAAACATAACATTTGTAACGATCCGATGGTAGGCGAGTGGGTCACCAAAAATATAATGTACTTTGATGCCACGTTTTGCCCATATCGTTATCAAAAAAGGCTGTTTGTTTAGGGGTAACTAGAGACTTCAAAAGGCAGACTATTTTAGCTTGAATAAAGCTCGTCGGATGGGAACCGTCGCATAAGCAAATAGCAATAAGGGGGAGGGGAAGGATCCAGCACACACAGATACCCATGCTCACCTATCTCATAACAACACCTTTAAAGCCCATTTCAATTCATTTTGAAAACTAGCCAACCATTCAAAATAATTCTTTTTATGAAAAAATATCTGTAGTGGCCGCTATTATTAAGCACAATTCGACTGACATTTAAATAAATCAACAGAAATTACTTCGGTCTAAAATGACCAAAGTATTGAAATCCTGTCAAAAGTGACGAACAATTTGGTTGGTCCAAAACCACTATTCTCGACGTTTTGAAAGTCCCCGAATCTGAAAAAGGGGGGGGGGGATGTCCGTCCGCATGTCTGGACGTCTTGGTGTCTGGATGTCTGTACCCATGGTATCTCGAGAACTAATTGGCTATTGTAAAACCTGTATATGTGCAAGATACTTAAACAAATTCACACGCCTTGGCCAATTTGAACCAAACTTTACACAAATATTGTTTTTGGAGGTTGTGCTGAAGACTGACTTAAGAGATTCAGTTTGGAGTTGATTTTGGAGTAGGCTTAATTTTGAAGACCGAAGTTCTGATCACTTAATGAGGTTTCAGCTCTTTATATTTTTCCGCTTGGATTGCTCGAACTTTAAAGCTGGGAGCTTACCAAATTAGTCAAAACGTTTAGTTGCCTTACTTTTTACGTAAAGCAAGGTATTCTAAAAGTTATACAGCCCTACTAAATTTTCTTAAACCCATGTCATTTAGTAAAACTATTCAAATAACTGTATACACTTCTTGCTTGTGTTACTAGACTTATAAGCATACTAGGTAACAAATACAAACAAAGGCATGCCCACCAGACTTCCACTTCTAATCTATGCCAAATAATGTCAGATATGCCAAAGAATGTCAGAAAATCGTGATGTTGAAGTCACAAGGCCGAAGTATTTAAGAAATGGCTAAACAAGTGTAATGTTCAAAAAGTATCGTTGGATTAACAATAAATCGGTACTAAGAGATGAATACGTTTATAATTCATCCAAAAAGTGGCAGGAAAAAATTACTAACTAGACCGATTATTGGAGAGGAATTGCTTGAAAAATCGGAAGAAAACATCTTGCGAACTGGCTGCGGAACTAGAGATGTAAACCGAAAAAAAAATTCTGTGCGAACAGTAAGGATCTAAGACGTTGGATTCAAAGAGCGGAAAACCAAAAACAATCATTTGCTCATTGAGAAAAATTAGAAGGCATGCTTCGAATGAGTGAAAAATAGTCGAAACTGGACGTACGAGAATTGGAAAAATATTCTATGGTCTGCTGAAACAAATATTGAGGGTTACACCATCAAGGAAGGTTTTTTTTATAATAAGTTTTCCTCGTTTAGTTAATTCATAAAAAGATACTCTAATATTGGAAAAAAAGTCTCCAAATTGGTTGTAAAAATAGATTTTTGGAACGATAGATGTGCGAGGAAAGTGGATGAAGGATATAGGCCCGAATGCATTGTTTTTATAGTCAAGTTTGGTGGCGTGAGTATTATGCTCTGGGGCTGTATAGCATCATTAGGCATTGCAAAATGTGTTATTTGTGAAGGAAAAATGAATTCCGCGTTTCCGCCACTTACACTTCGATGATGTCGTCCACTCTGTCGCCCTCTATCGACAAATTGTTTGGAAACCAGAGACGGAAGACTATCTTCTTCCAACAGGACAACGGCCCCTGTAATACAGTCCGGGTATCACTACGCTGGTTTAGTGAAAATGGGATTTAGGTGCTACCATTTCCATCACAGAGTCCCGATTTAAACCCTATTGAAAATTTGTGAACGTTGCTAAAAAACATGGTAAAGAAACAAAATGCAGCATCCAGGGAGGAATTAAAAAGAATTGCTGCAGAATAATAGAAAAAAAATTGAGGTGTGGCCAACACACGACTTTCTTTTACGAACAGCGAATTTTAAGAAACTTTTATAATGGAAATTTCTTGCAAAATTAATTAAGATTTTTGATATTATTGATTTGTTGGAGCCGAAAGAGTCTTTCGATAATGACCCCTGAGCCCCCATGAGCCCTGTCCTTGCTCATATATTCAATTTTTCTTTTGAACAGGGAGTGGAATCTAAGAGACTTAAATATGCTACCATTCCTTTAATTTAATTTTTAAAAGTGGTGACCATAGTGATAAGGGTAACTATAGACACATTGCACTCCAGCCAGCCATCCTTAAAGTTCTGGAAAAAAAGTTAAAAACAGAGTTACCATATTCCTTGATCAACGTAATACACTAAGCGTTCATCAACATGGGTTTCGCAAAGCTGTGAGTACTGAATCGGCTATGTTGGACTTTTTAGATATTATTCATAATGGTGGATCATGAACTTTTATTATCTATTCTGTTTGATGTTGGGTTTAGAGGTGTTTCTAAAAAATGGTTTGCTGCCTACCTAGATGATAGGACTGCGTTAGAGTCATAGTTAATGACCCTTTTATTGATCTTAAAACTGTGAATGTTAGAGTGCCGCAAGGATCAGTGCTTGGTCCTTTGCTGTTTCTAATTTATACGAATTCTATTTTTAAACTTAATTTTAATGGTCGCAGTACTGGATATGCTGATGATTTAGCTTTAGCTTATTCTGCGGAATCTGCCAACGACGTTCTGACCTAATTCTGACATTAAATTCATACATAAATGGTTTGATAAGCATACCCTGATACTAAATGGAAAAACTAAGTTCATGTGGCTTAAAATTTCTGGTACTGCTCCTACTCGTTCCCAAGGGCCGAATGTCGAAGGGCCGAATGTCGAAGGGCCGAATGAAGTGCCGAATGGGTCGAAGGGCCGAATGGATCGAAGGGCCGAATGGGTCGAAGGGCCGAATGGGTCAAAGGGCCGAATGGGTCGAAGGGCCGAGTTTTTTTGTTTATTTGTTTTTTGTTTTTAGAAATATAATTTTTTAAATTTCTTGTTTTAAGGAATATTTTGTGAATTTTTTATCAAATATGTATAAATAAACTTCTTAAGAATTTATGTATTTTATTATGTTTAATCTTTGGATAGTCTACCGACAAAAAAGTACTGCGCTTGTATATAATAACAAAAGGAATAATAAGATTGAGATATCTAAGAAAAACAAAATGAATGTATCATGCACCTATCTATATACGCCTATTATCAAAAGGCTGCTATAGCGCCGAATGTCTCAGGTGGCGTATGATAAAATTTTCCTTCACCAAAATGCACCACTGCTGGATACGTGAAACACAAATTATAAACAACCAAAATTAATGCAATAGTTTTGTCGATAGAATATCCAAAGATTAAACATAATAAAATACATAAATTCATAAGAAGTTTATTTATGCATATTTGATTAATTAAAGTTAAACTAGAAAAGAAAATTGTTAAATTTTCTTACACAGGAATAGCGCTGTGTGAATGTGACGAAAAAAATTTGTAAGAGAATTTGGCTGTGTTAGTTTAATTGGCTAATACAACCTGCACAGTTCATTCTGTATATAAGTATGTGGCAATAATACATAGTAGCTTATGTCAACTTAAGATAAAATTAAAATTTCAATATTCAACATTTTCTACCTCTCCTGTAACTCCACCAAATTTGACTTAAGCCATCCCGTATTGTGACTACATCCTTTGGTCATAGAGCTAGCAGACTTAAGTCAAATTTGGTGAAGTTACAGGATAGATATAAAGGAATGGGGACGAAGGGCCGAATTTCAAAGCGCCGAATGTCGAAGGGCCGAATGGGTCGAAGGGCCGAATGGGCCGAAGGGCCGAATGTCGAAGGGCCGAATGGGTCGAAGGGCCGAATGGGTTGAAGGGCCGAATTTTTTTTTGTTTTTAAAAATATATATTTTTAAATTTGTTGTTTTAAGGAATATTTTGTAAATTAGTATCAAATATGCATAAATAAACTTCTTATGAATTTATGTATTTTATTATGTTTAATCTTTGGATATTCTATCGACAAAACTATTGCATTAATTTTGGTTGTTTATAATTTGTGTTTCACGTATCCAGCAGTGGTGCATTTTGGTGAAGGAAAATTTTATCATACGCCACCTGAGACATTCGGCGCTATAGCAGCCTTTTGATAATAGGCGTATATAGATAGGTGCATGGTAGATTCATTTTGTTTTTCTTAGATATCTCAATCTTATTATTCCTTTTGTTATTATATACAAGCGCAGTACTTTTTTGTCGGTAGACTATCCAAAGATTAAACATAATAAAATACATAAATTCATTAGAAGTTTATTTATACATATTTGATAAAAAATTTACAAAATATTCCTTAAAACAAGAAATTTAAAAAATTATATTTCTAAAAACAAAAAACAAATAAACAAAAAAATTCGGCCCTTCGACCCATTGGCCCATTCGGCCCTTCGACCCATTCGGCCCTTCGATCCATTCGGCCCTTCGACCCATTCGGCACTTCATTCGGCCCTTCGACATTCGGCCCTTCGACCCATTCGGCCCTTCGACCCATTCGGCCCATCGACATTCGGCCCTTCGACATTCGGCCTTTCGATATTCGGCTCTTCGACCCATTCGGCCCTTTGAAATTCGGCCATTCGACATTCGGCTCTTCGACATTCGGCCCTTTGATATCATACCGATATAAAATGGTGAATATTGCTACCTCAATTTTTTTTTAAGTTAACATAAGCTACTATGGAAAATGGTACTAGAATAGTCAGTGTATGAAGTCGTGTTTTTCATTCGCTCCTTAATTTTTATCAATTTTATCCTGTTTTTGCTTTAATTTAAGTTTAAAAAGTTGATAATTTGTTGTATTGTTGGATTTTATACCCGTTGCAATAAAAACTTCAAAATGAAGTTAATTGTTTCCATTTTTTTGCAATTTTAATTTTTTGATTTTTTTCTAGCCTAAAAAAATTACACGAGAGAATTGAAAGTAAAGGAAGAAATGATAGATTTTTGTATTTTTATTTTTGAATTGACGGATCGAAAATGTAGTGGTCTAAAACTCTAAAGTGTTATGGCCGAAATTTAAAAAAAAGTACACAAACTTGAATGGATACAACTCAGTCTCACTGTGTGAAGTGTTTTAAATTAAAATTAAAGAAAATTAAAGAATTAAATATGGAAAAATGTAATCCACCGGGATGCATTTATCAGGCAATATCTTTCTGGAATACCTTAAATTTGTAGTGAGGGAAGTGAAATTTCTTGATTTGTTACAAATAATGCATGATTTTAGGTTTATGTGGTTGTTCATAAAATTTTAAAATACAAAGCATCCCATATTTATTTTAAATTGATATTGAATTGAGTCATTTTGACATACGCAGATTTGTTCTGTTCACGCATAGTTTTAATTTTTGTTTTTTATTTTTTACCCATACTCGAATGTTTTGTATTTTAGTTTTATGTATAATCGATAAGTGTCTTTATTGTAGTTTGGTGTGTAATTTTAATATATACATATGTACGTATCTTAGAACTAAAAGCTATAGAGGAGAAATTAACAAACCTTAAGTGTAAGAAGTTCGGTGCGAGGGAGAGAGACAATAAAATAGTTTGGCGCCGTATTTTGATTTTTGTTCAGTGCATTGTAATGGAGTGTGTTGCTTTTGCTTAGAATAAAACAAAAATTAGAAATGTTTATGTTTTGGTTGCAAAGGCAAGGATGCTAAAGAGCATAAGTTGATTTTGTTATATCCTTAATAACTTTTCTAAGGACGCGTCATTGTTTTGCACTTTTGGTGCGTACCTGGTAAAAATAGTGTCGTGTAATTTTTCCGTTCTGTTTGGAATGGTTTCAAACCAAGCTTTCTTGGTGTAGACATTTTCGGAAATTTTGGATATTTTTTGATGTTTTCATTAACTTTTGACGGATAATTGTTCTCGGTTTTATTTTTGAACAGAATTGGCATTTGTTTTGTACAAGTTGCTGTTTTGATTGCCAAAGCGAAACGATCTATATATTTTTTTTTTGGTTCCTAGATTGATAAGTTGAGTTCAACTCGTTTCGGTTTTTTCTTTTGTTTTTGGCTTCTATATTTTCTGCTTTACGAATATTTATACATATTTATAAAATCTCTCCAGTGTTCAACTCCAGTGGAACATTGAAAAAAGAACGGATATTGATCTGGTGATTTCTTTTACTGAATAAAATGGACCGTTTGTTTTTGGAGATTGTGTGGGTCCATAACTTTATGAAACGAGAAAATGAAGGAATTGAGAATTGGGAATCAATAAATGAGATATATGGGACTTTGAAATTTCTTGTTATTGCATAAATTAAAATTAGGGATAAGTTATTTGCCGGTATATCTCTATAGATATCATTGTCAAAGATTTTTGGATGGTTGACTTGCACCACTTCTCGAAGTGAACGGTCTATATAGAGATAGGTTGCATGTTGTTTGAATGTTATTTTTCACTACGTAATAACAGATAAACTTAGTGATAAATAAATTCTAGATGGACTGAATGAATGATAAGAATAACTATATCTCTACTGTGAACTCTTTAACTGACTTAAACAACCATTAGGTCATTTTTTTTCCTTTTGGATAACTGATGGGTATTTCATCTTAGATATGTTATTTTTAATTTTTATTTTTTAAATGTTGTTAAAAGGAGCATTTGTAAATTATGTTAGGTTTTATTGTAATGAATCGTAATCCTTAAAAATGCAAATTTCCCCTTATTCGGCACACTGGGGTGCACGTGATCCCAATCTATTTTAGACGACTGCCAAAATCAGACTTACGGTCCTAGCACCGTGTTACTGGATTGAGGCTATAGTGGCATTCCAAATGGCGCGCTAGATCTACTTTCCCTACATTTAGCTATTTAAAATTTATGATATATATGCGTGGGGTGTATATGATCCCAGTGTACAGATACTAGTGTTAAAATAAGGGGTATAGAAACACTAATTAATTTATTTTCATAGGGTTTGTATGACAAAACGCGATTTCGATTGACAATAAAACATGAATTAGAAGTTAAATCCAGTTAAATAATTTTTTCTGAAATCGCTAATAAACAACTTAGATTTAGATTTATAAGCATATTTTTTATTCTATTATTTATTTTAATTTTATTTATTACCAGTTTAGCAACAATAAAATATAACAATAGATGCCTTAGGGATAATAATCCAGTAGCAGGCATTGCTTGGAGTCTTTTTAACAAGGAGATGATCGATATTATAGTTGAATGTACTAATAAAAAAATCGAAGCTAAATGTGCTTTTCTTGTTGCTGAAGATTGACAAGAGAGTTACCATCATCACACTAATGAACTCGGGATCAAAGCGTACATCGGAGTTTTATATTATACTGGTTTGTGGAAGTCAACGGATGTACATGACGATCGGCTGTGGGATAAAAAAGCGGCATCACGTTCTACAGAGGTGTTTACTTAAGGTTACTTAGGTCACTGAGCCTGTTTACACTACAAATCGATCAGTCACGTGCCGTTACTGGTACACATCAATAACTCTACTTCAACGTATGTTGGAGGAACCGAACAACTTACAAATTACTGTGAAGAAAAATAAACGAGTAATTCCTGCTGAAATGAACGTTGCTAAAGAAAAACCGCCAGCAATAAAGTTTTGCCATACGAAGGATCTGACCCTCCTGTCATATGCTCCAAAAAAGAAAAAATGTCATAAAATTGTTCTAATTGATTCTTCTTTCATGCACACGGTAGAAATTACCGATGGAAAACCCAAAATCGTGAGACATTACAATGTAATGAAAGAAGGAACCGAAAATTTTGATAAACTGTGTCATTCATACACTGTCGCTGGGAGGACAAACAGATGGCCGGCCAGATATTTTTTTGTAATTTTAGATCAATCGATGGTTAATGCTAGGGTTTTGCTTAAATGCAAATTTAAGAATAGTGCTTTTAATAAAAAAACAACAGCGATAGAATGTCTTAAAAACTTACATGTTTACCTCATCACACCCTATTTGGAAAAGAGGTACACAACATCTTCCGTCAGAAAAACATTAGGAACGAGTTCAATTCGATCATCAACAGAGATGTGCATTGTGTCAAAGAAGCACGATAAAAAGTGTAGAAAAGACTGTGAAAGTTGTACTCGACCTGTTTGCGATACACACAACTTAACGATTTGCGTCGAATGTTTCCGTGACATGTGAAATAGGTTGTAATTTTTTTTTATTTTTTCCTACATTTCTCAAAAATATTTAGATATAAAATTTGATTTAAACAATACATTTTATATCATATTTTGGCAATAACCCGGAGTTCTTTTTTTTATAAAATTCCTGTCATCGTTTCTCAGAATAAATAATATTTTTTAAAGGCGCACTTAATTATTTTTTTTTTCTGATAGTGCTTCCTAAATTTTTAGACCTAAATATGTAAAAATAAAAAAAACTATGAATTTTTTGTAAAATCAGCCGTAGTTTAATTTTGTGACTATATAACCAAGTACACTTTCATGAAGCTCCAAAAAAATGTTAAAATATTTAATAGTTTATTTATTATAATGGTTTTTGTCCGTGAGGTGCATATGATCACTGTGTTCAATCACAGATTTAAACATAAATTACGCTTATCATGCAAACCAAATATCACTTCTATAAGTTACAAGAGGACCTGATGTCTATTCTACTACATTGTAGAAAATACAAAGTAGCATACACAGCGTCCATAGAATAAATGTATCGACAAGTAAGAATACGATCAAAAATATCAGAAAATATTATAGAGAACATCATCAGACAAAATGATAAAGTCGTATCAGCTGACAACCGTGACATTTTGAATGGCTTCGGCACCATATTTGGCCATCAAGACACTACAACAGCTAGCGGCCGATGAGGAGAAAAACTACCCAATAGCGGCAAGGATAATTAAGACAGATTTCCATGTAGATGATTTATTATCAGGAAGTAACAATATAGAGGAAGCTCAGACAGCACAAACCGAACTGATAAAATTGCTGCAATCTGGAGGATTTAACCTGAGAAAATGGATCCAACTATTTCCAACTTTTAGAAGGTGTAAATCCGGACTCGAGAGTCTTCGAGCCTATCATATTTGACAACAACGACGAATCAGTGTCAGTAAAAACATTGGGTTTAATTTGGAATCCAAGCACCGATACGTTTGAATTTAAGGTGAATATCAACGTCAAAATTGGAGAAATGACCAAACACAAAATATTATCTGAGTCGTCAAAATTATTTGATCCACTAAGCTTGCTATCTCCAACTACGATAAAAACCAAAGTGTTAATGCAAACGCTATGGATCTCTGGCGTGACTTGGGACCAAAAACTGCCTAGAAACATCGAAAACACATGTCAGCAATATTACAAATCAATCCCAAGGTTGGAGGAGAAAAAAATTTCGAGGTGGATTAAATTCGATCAATGTCCACAAGGAGAACTGCATGAATTTTGAGATGCTTGCGAAGTGGCTTAAGCAGCAGTGGTATACTTCTATGACAGGGCATCAAATAAAGCAACTTTAACATCAAAAACACGGATAGCACCAATAGCAACCAAGCTAACATTACCAAAGCTAGAGTTATGCGGAGCAAGTTTGCTTGCAAATTTAATGAATAGGGTGCAGCAAGACATGCAGTTTGGCCATACAACAACATACTTTTGGAAGCATTCAATGATCGTGTTAGGGTGAGTGAATAATAAGCCCCACAAATTTAAAACAATCGTGGCAAATAAAATATCGGAAATCCAGAATTTAAGTTCTCCGTCTCAGTGGTTTTATGTTAAATCAACCAACAACCCAGCGGATTATGCATCCAGAGGTATCGAAGCAACGGAATTAATAACACATAATTTATGGTAGAACGGGCCTGAGGTTATCTTTGAGAAAGCAATCCAGCTGACGCCAATGATAATAGAGGAAATACCAGATCAATTGGAACTTAAACAACGAGTATTGAGTACAGCTACGGTAACATCAGACAACGTTATCGATCCATTATATCTAAAATACTCCAACTTCAATACCATAAAATGGATTATAGCATATGTTGCGAGATTCATCAACAAATGCCGAAAGAAGGTAATAACTAACCAAGAAGCTCCTACGGCGGAAGAAATACGAAAATCCACGCAACTATTGATCAAAATATCGCAAAGACAACATTTCAAAACTGAAATTCACGACCTTAGGAACCAAAAAGGAATATCAAATAGAAGTAAGGTAAAATCGTTGTCTCCATTCCTAGACCAAGATATATTACGAGTCGGCAGTCGAGTTGAAAATACAACAACTTGGAGCTATGATGAGAAACATCCAGTTCTCATTCCAAAGAACCATCCGATAGCTAAACTACTAATTCAAGAAACCCCTGAACAAACATTGCATGGAGGAACACAAATGACATTAGCTCATCTTCGAACAAAATACTGGATCACACACGGTCGAAATCTAACACGAAATTTAATATTCAAATGTGTGTACTGTCATCGGTTTAATGCTAAATCCGGGACACAGTTAATGGGAAATTTATCAAAAGTATTGTACGTATCACACCCGGAAGACCATTCTTGAGAACCGGTGTCGATTATGCAGGACCACTACTTATTCGTACAACAAAGGAAAGAGGTCATTATGCACACAAGGGTTATTTATCAATCTTTGTTTGCGAGACAACTAAGGCCATACATATTGAGCCAGTCAGTGATTTAACCACTGAAGCATTCGTCGCAGCTTACAAACGATTCACTCCGTTCACACGGAGAGGATTATGCAGTGATTTATATAGCGATAACGGATCTAATTAGATCTAATGATCTAATTTTTCAGCTTGAACGAGAAATGGCTACATTACTTCGTAAGTCATCTAAAGAAATCGCTCAACTATTGATAAACGATGGGACAACATGGCATTTCATGCCACCAACTTCACCACATTTTGGTAGACTTTGGGAAGCTGCTGTAAAGTCAGTTAAAAAACACCTAATTAAGGTCATATGAGAAGCAACACTTACATTTGAAGAACTATCAACGGACACTTCACAAGTAGAGACAAGTGTCTATGACAGCCGATCCCACAGACATAACCTTTTTAACTCCTGGACACTTCTTAATTGGTGCCCCATTGCTATCAGTCCCATACTCCCATATGATGCTATGGCAGATAGAAATATTCATGGAATATTACGATTCGCCTTTCGCCTTTAAAATGGCTGACTGGACTGTGATAGAAGTACATCCAGGCTTAGATCAAAAGATTCAAGTAGTATCACTTCGAGGCCCGGGAGGGGTTCTCATGAAAAGGCCAATCCATAAACTATCTCGTCTACCCATAGAACCCGAGAATAAGAATGACACAACACCAACACAGATGCCAGATAACTAAGTAATGCAACTAACGCTTCCACCACGTGTTCAACCTGACCGAGAAGATAAAAAACGAAGAATACACCACATCAGGACAATATGCAAGAAACTAACAACTATGCAGCTTATTTTATTACTACTCGGAATGTTACAGGTGCTTTTTTCTCGTGTTACATCCGAACCTACAATACAGTCGTTGCCAGCAGATGCTGGTGTATATTTCCACAACACCGGTACAATCAACCTAATGGCATTACGGTGGAAGATTATCATAAACCATAATCTATCAGGATACTGGGAAGACATCGATTCGTTAACATACTACATCAATTATTTAAACGGGACTTGTCAAACGAGGACTGTGTTCAACTTTTGCGATTTCACCTTACACCAACTACATGAACAACTGCAGGAAATAATATCACAAAACACACTACTCATGTCAACCAATAAAGAGCACGTATTACATAAACGTGACATTGGGGATACTATAGGATACATCCTGGGTGATGCCTTTGGAGTTATGACCCAAAGAGATGCCTCTCACATCGAAAACCAACTCGAAAGAACAGCGAACAACGAAAAATATTTATTGGATCTAGTTCTAAACCAGGCCTCAATTATAAATACACAATAAACGTCTTCCAACATGACAGAGAAGTGGCTATTAAACATTTTAAATCAATCGCACAACAAACTCTTTATCTCAATGGAATGATACACAACGTATCCTCCGATCTCGATCACTACCAAATAGTACAAACCATCACAACGTATGCGTTGCACATAATGATGCTTATGAGGCGTATCGCAGAAAAACAACGAGTCATCATTGATGTTATTCTTAATACCCATCATGGCCATCTTCATCCGGCATTATTGACTCCAGCACAATTAAAAGAGGAAATCAACCGAATCGAAGATTATGTTCCGACAACCATGATGATTTCGGATGGAGATGACGGGCACATTTACGAAATGGTATAACAGTGCACACGAGAGTTACAGAAAAGCATATCCTCTTCCTCGTTCAAATGCCTTTGGCATATTCAGAGACGTATCAATTATTCAACATAATTCCAATCCCGAAACCCGATAATGGTCAATTATATATAATAATATGATCCGACCAATCGCTCTGCGAAATGAACTTGCTGAAGCACAAAAACCAGAAAGCGGATGGCTGCATCACGACGACATTAAAGCAACCAAACTATTGGACTCGGTTGAGCATAAACCAGTGGATATTCACTGTTACAACACCAAAAATGATCGATTTGATATGCAATAATCAGGTGACTACGATGACGTTGCAAAATTCTGAAATAATCGAAACCGAGTATTTCCATCTCTCGACAATCGAGGAGAAATCACATGGAATTAATTCCTCGTTTATTGCATCAATAAAACTACAATACGAGGACAAGAGACCCCCTACTTCGGTCAGCAAATGCCAACACCAATGCAGGAGGAAACAAGTAATATAGAAGCCATCAGGTTGACTAAGGAAATAGTTGATCTTGACGGAACCATCGCTCAGCAAAAGATCAATGAAGCAGCCTTGCCAGAATTAATAGATACACCAAGTTTCGGACATCATACCCATCATTATGTATTAATATATATGCTATTGTCTGTCGGAATATTCATAATTGTGCTATACTTCTACCATAGGTGGAAAAAACGACAACCAGCTTTAAGGGATACTATCACGCAACAACAAATTCCACGGCCGAGATATCTAACTCTGTCGGCCCCGCAGGATGTTCAATCACAGATTTAAACATAAATTATGCTTATCATGCAAACCAAATACATTGCACTAATCATGGCACGTTACAACTACAACAACTATCGATGCAATAATTGCCAACTAAGTGTCTTTAAGTAAAATTGTTATTTACAGATATAGAATCCAATTTCTGATTTATACAAATTGTTTCATATAATTTTTGCTATTTCGGCAAATTATTTTTGTATATAAACACTTACATTTTGGGTAATAAATTGAGTTATAATTGAGCAGTCAAACGTTTTGATTCATTCTCAGCTACACTGGTAAGTTCTCTAGCTGCATTAATATTGCAATTTATCGCTTGACCAAATTTACGACTTGGATACTAAAGTAAAAATTGACACCCTATGTGCCGAGTACGTCATTCCACAAAAGTGTGCCGAATAAGGGTTAAGTTCATTTTTCACATGCCGGCTCTATTTACATCAAGATAGTTTAAATCTGCAAACTATTAAAGCTGTTAGTTTGATTTAAGTGTCCAGGTCGGTTCAAAATATGAAACTGCAACCCCGACTCCACAACATGCTTGAAGCATAATTTTAAAATAAAATAATTATTAATTTCTAACCAAATATTTGTTTGTCTCTCCAATTAAAGCTATAAATAAATGAATAATAACAAATTTATTTATTTATTTATAAATAAAATAAAATAAAAATTGTGATTTATTTTTTTGTGATGTTATCAATAAAAATAAATTTTGTACATATAATAGACATATACATTGTAGTATTGAATATTTGTCAAACATTTTATATTTTTAATTGACAATCAAAACAAAATGGCCGGAATCCATTTCGTAAAAGCACAATATTCAAAACCACATCAATTCTGTTACAAATTATTTCGGAATTAATCATCTTCAAAAACGATAACAAAATTTTGTTTTGTTTTTCATTTATTTCTGATAACATCGTAAATAACAAGCTCATCATCTATTTATGTATACAGGAACTGAGATAAATTTGTGGAAATTGTATAATTTATGTTATTTTAATTACCTACTAATCATATTTGTACATTTGTTTTTACAGGTACTACCACACATAACAAACCTGGTGGTTTACATTTTCAACAGAAATAACCTCAAAATATTTTATGTATCAGTATTTTAAAAAAGAAAAATTAAATTTTGAATTTTTCTGTTTAAAACAAAAACAACAAAACATTTAAATGGTTGAATAATTTTGTTGTTTTATTAAAATTAAACAAATAAAATAAAACAAGTAATTGAATTATTTAAAAATAAATAAAATTGATTGAAGATACATAATTTTTGTAAATAAATAAAAAAAAAGTTCTGATTGATTTATGCTCGTACATCGTACACGCACATATATAAATGGATATGTACGCGTATATCGGGGCTGAAACCCCTCCCCACAGATACATAATTTCTACTTTATATCATGTGATATCTCATTTCAAACCTAATTTATGGTTACCCAAATGGAAATATCGAA
Organism: Tipula helvola; assembly: GCA_963556165.1. Taxonomy (NCBI): domain Eukaryota; kingdom Metazoa; phylum Arthropoda; class Insecta; order Diptera; family Tipulidae; genus Tipula; species Tipula helvola. The sequence continues at coordinate 178,315,333 of OY744483.1, read as the reverse complement.
AAAGGATATAATCGAATTTTATCCGTGTATAAAACAACATAAAACATAAAAAAGGGATCAATTAATGTAAAACATAAAAATCATTAAAACAAAACCTATATAATTGTGTATAACAAGAAAACTAAATTGATTTCTGTATTAACAAAACCACCTTCTTTGTCAATTTGATCCGAATTTGACTCTTCCTCCATCAGACGCCGCATATCAACTCCCAGCAAGGACTACAGTGGTAGACATTCGTATAAACGCACTATGTTTTTTGAATATAGTTCTAACAGTAAAGTGTTTTGATTTTTTTCAATTAGTCTAAATTATGTCTATCATCTTAAATCTGTTGATAAGATAGACCATTAGTAAAAATTTTAATGGTTTACTTCAATAAATTGAAAAATCTAAATTTCAGGTGGACATTCGTATAAACGCACTTCTGATAATGTACTAAAATAAAAACCAAAATTAGCAATTTTTCATATAATATTATTTTTAATATTTGGTCTGGCCCCGACCTTTCTGAATAACTTCGAAAATTCGAGAAGGCATTGAATTTGTTAAATTGTTGAGGGCTTTCAGATCAATTGTGGTCCAACATTCAAGTATGGTACTTTTCAAATCTTTAATTGAATTATATTGCTGTTCATTTCCATAAACTTTTCGGGGAAGGCCCTCTAAAGATTTTCGATAGGATTGCAATCAGGACTATTGCCTATCCAAGATCTCAGCTCGCCAGAAAGGTCTAATCCGCAAAGAAGCTATACACGAAACCGTCTATCATGCAGGCCATTGGATCTTCCCGTGACGACCCGACACATTGCACGTATTTTTAATAGTTCACCGAACATAAAATGGACAAAATTTTGGATCAAACCACTTTTAACGGCCATGCATACGAATAATCCGCTCAAATTTGCTCGTAAATGCATGTCGTCGATAAAGGATTGGCAGAGTGTGATTTTTTCTTACGGAAAAAAAATTAATCTTGATTTTCCCGACTGCTACAGTTGCTAATGGCATAATTTTGAGGAACATGGCGTCGTTAGGTCGAAGCGTAATTTTGTGGCGGTGTGTTATGGTATGCGGAGCATTTTCTTATAACGAGGAGCTTCTCATCTGCTTTATAACGACACGAATGAACTTCCGTATGTACGTGAAACTTTTGGAAGACGTTTTGATAAATTATCTGGATAATAACATCAACAAAAATTATAATTTTCAACAAGACAATGCCTCGGTCCATGCTTCGAAGGAGACCACACCATGGTTTCTCGAGAAAAACACTCCCCTTCTTGAATGGCCAGCTTGCAGTCCTGATTGCAATCCTATCGAAAATCTTTAGAGGGCCTTCCTCGAAAAGTTTATGGAAATGAACAGCAATATAATTCAATTAAAGATTTGAAAAGTGCCATACTTGAATGTTGGGCCACAATTGATCTGAAAGCCCTCAACAATTTAACAAATTCAATGCCTTCTCGAATTTTCGAAGTTATTCAGAAAGGTCGGGGCCAGACCAAATATTAAAAATAATATTATATGAAAAATTGCTAATTTTGGTTTTTATTTTAGTACATTATCAGAAGTGCATTTATACGAATGTCCACCTGAAATTTAGATTTTTCAATTTATTGAAGTAAACCATTAAAATTTTTACTAATGGTCTATCTTATCAACAGATTTAAGATGATAGACATAATTTAGACTAATTGAAAAAAATCAAAACACTTTACTGTTAGAACTATATTCAAAAAACATAGTGCGTTTATACGAATGTCTACCACTGTATATACACGAGGCGGATAGAGCATAAAATTAATGAAAATGGATGAATTTTCCATTATCTATTGTATATCTCAACATATACATATATACAGAGATATTTAGTTTTGTGTGTTTGCTTTTGATTGTTGTTGGCTTGGTTGTTGATATCGGTGTGCGGATAGGGACGGGTTTCAGTACTACATAGAATAAAACATAATCTATCATTTTCCCAAGAGAGAGAGCGAGAGAGAGAGAGAGGCAACAAAAATGTTGTTGATTTTTGGATTTTCTTACAAAATTTGTAATTCGTTTTTCTTCTTTTTTTTATCTTAAATTTAAGGAAAATCTAATTTAATTCAATCAAATTTTATTATGCTTTTTATTACGGTTGATTTTTGCTTTTTCTTTTTTTGGAATGTAATATAGGAATGGAAGGAATTTAATTACAGAGTTTGAAAAGAAATTATAAATTTTAGATTAGAGGATTGGGATTGGATTTTTATTTTTGCGCTCGTTAAATAATTTTCCAGGAAATCAAGGACAATTAATAAATTTAGAGAAATGGGATCGAAATTTTATATTTTTCAAATCTATAACGAAATTATATTATAAAATATGTGTGTATTATTGTACCAATGTTTGATATAAAATGTCTATTTGTTACCCCTAAATAAGGGTGTATGTGAATTGGTTAATTTTTGATTGTCACGTGCTGTTCATGAAGTTGAGAAACATATTAATTTGGAATTTTTCAAAATTCGAAGAGTTTTCTAAGTTTGTTTCAAATTAACTTTCTATTATCCGATCGTTGCTAAATATTAATTATTAATTCTGCAACCGTATGAAAAATAATGAAAAAATCAAAAAAAAAAACTTATTGGCGAAAACGCCTGAACGATGATGGAGTATCAATTGAAAAAGATTCATTTCGTATAGAATTTAGATTAACAAAAATGGAGAAATTTGTCTTAAGTAAACTTTGAAGCTTGTCCGTAGTAGGCGACACCTAAAAGTATTCTTTTTTCGTCACACATGCTTATTTGTTGCGACTTCGAAAATTATAATAATTAATCCCTTTGTTGGAGAACCTGTGAGAGCTAGATATTGGCTGTGTATTTGATTATATTTATAGGCATTGTTTTTGGGGAATGGTGTTTGAGGTAAAATAGTTTCGGCTATGTGGAAATCGACAGTCATATGCTCCAAACCAGGCAAGTTATCAGGATAAGGGGAGTGTGGATGGTTGTTGAAACGCGATGGAGTGCTTGGGTTGAAGTAAAAGGTCCAAATGAGTTCCCGACCTAGTTCAGTCGAAAATCAATAAATGTTGAATAATATTGGGGATTTACCGATGTGGGTCAGTTCTGATTTCCGAAATTATAAGTAAAGATAACGTGCATCTACCCTAAAATTGTCTATACTAGAGATTCAAAAAAGATATTTTTAACTGGGCCGTAGAAGCTTTCCTAAGCAATATTACTTTCTAAGCGTTAAGCGTCAATTTCAGTGTAATATTTCATAAATATAAAATCGGCCTTCAAATGGAGATGAAAAATTAAATTTTTAATTGGACCATAGAAACACTTGTAGCGATTCGCTCGCTCATTCATTTTACTCAATCATATTGATTCGTGCCTTCGCTCTCCACAAAACCCTATAGTTTGCCATCAAAATCAATGCAAAAAAGATTAAAACGCACCACTATCATGAAGAATGGAGAACGACTATTTTTTTATACCACGCTTATTTTAACTTCACCTGTTTGTTGGTTTGATGTAGGCAAAATTGTATAATAGATATTTATTCCACTTCCCAATGTCCAATTGAGCTGAAATTTGCGTTTTCTTTTCATGTGAGATTTAGCGAAACTCTTTTGTAAAATTTAAATTTTGATATGCGTATCTTTATGCTTGTTACTTGGGAAAAATATTTGAGAAATTTGATTTGTTATACATTATTCTACTGTTTAAATTCTTTCGTTTGACACCAATGTCTAGAGGGTTGGCACGTCCGCGATCTTGGCACATCTGCCATCTTGGCCCGTACGCCATCTTGGGCATTCGCCATATTGAATTTAAAATGACGTCACGTATTGTGTTTGGCAAATCCTTCCATTCGGTACCCATGACGTGGAGGTAATTAAGGAAATTTAGTTCGCCATCTTGGGATGTCCGCCATTGGAACATTTCTATTATTATTATTACTGTAGGGACATGTGGACGTTCAAGCCACGTCGCACTGCGATTTGAAAAATCTTTTGTGCATGGACCCTGCTCAATTAGCAGGCTCTTAATGAACCTGATAATACTAATGGCTTGTATATGATGCATACTATCTGGGCTCATAATTCTCCCTCCTAGATGTTGCAGTCTTTGGTGGAAAATGGCTGTACAATTACACAGAACATGTTCTGATGATTCTTCTTCCAGGTCGCAGAAGCGGCATCCATCTGTCGTACTTAGGCCCATTATCTTAACCCTTTCAAACGCCATTTAAAATTGACTTTCTTCCAAAAATAAAATACGTAGCACAATTATGCACTGCTATGATATGGGATTGCTCATAAAACTGTAGTGTGAACATAAATACATAAGAGAACGATCGCATAAGAGAAATGAGATAAAAATTAAAAATTACGGTTGGTCGAAGCGATGAAAGTTGATGTACAATATATTGTACAAGGCGTTTGAGAGGGTTAAGGTGATACCTTAAGGAGATGTGATCTGTGAGGAAGCCAGTAAGCAGACTCAACTCAGGTTTCTTAAGTACAAGACACTCTTTAACCCTTACTGACGAAGGTGATATACATTTTTTCCTCTAAGTGACGCCGCAGAAGGCCTCTGGGCCAATGAATGGAGAAGCAGAAGCCTCGCGGGCGAGGCCATCAACTGGCTCATTTCCCACGATTCCAGTATGACATGGCACCCAAAAAAGTCTTACCTTATTGAAGCTTGCCAGATGTTTAATAACCTTCAGACAATCCCATATCAGCCTTGACTTAACGGTAAAAGATCTCAGAGTCTTTAACGCCGATTGGATGTCTGATACAATATAAACCGTTGCAGCGTTTAGGCGTTTTGCTATGCCTATCCAAGCGCAAAGTTCTATAGCATGTACTTCTGCTTGAAAAATGGTAGTTTACCCAAGGACTTCGAGAGGGCACTCCCACTCCCCCCGATAACCCCCTGTTCTCCACAATTCCCAGTTAGGTAACCTAACACAAAATGGCCTTGTGGACACTTTATTGTTTCACCATTATACGAAATCTGTCAAGGTCGGAATTAAATTAATCGACTTTATCCCCATGATATGAAGTTGGGGAGCTCAAAGATGTTTGATATTATCCTACGCCAGCTGACCGCATACACCGCTACTTAGATTTATCTCTTGTAATTGCTGTTTGACACTTTATTGTTTCACCATTATACATGCACGAAATCTGTCATGGTCGGAATTAAATTAATCAACTTTATCCCCATGATATGAAGTTGGGGAACTCAACGATGTTGTATTTACTCTTGGGCTAGCTGGCCATAGAAATAAAACTAAAATGTGAAATAAAAAAATCTTATTGGAATATCCGCCATTTTTTGTTAGAAATTTCACACCTGAAAATTCTTATTGGATTTGTATATGTATGTGTTTATTGTTTTTTGTTAGAAACTTCACAGGCTCAATATTTTTGAAATTTAAAATATTGTTGTTTTTGTAATATACGTCATAAACATAACTCAAAATTAATAAACAATACAATAATCATCTCTTTCATTGCCTTTATTCAAATTTGAATTCGAACATGTTTCTATAGTTATTTTGAATTTGCAAAGCATGCTAGATTGTTTTGATGTTTTGTTTTCTTGGCACTCACTGTATTGATTTAATTTATTCTGTTTGGCTCTTTTTGATTTATTTTATTTTGATTGTTGACCGGAGGCGTGTTGTCTTTTTTCTTACCATTGGTTTTAGATGTGGATATATGATGACGTCATTCATATGAATTTTCTCATTTTAATACATATTGTTACTGTTGAAAATAGGGAAATGTGAGAATCTGTGTTTTAAACGAGTAAGACATTTAATTGTTTGTTAGCGATTTCAGGAACAATTATTTAACTGAGCTTAACTTTTAATCCATGTTGACGATAAAGTCAATCGAAATCGCGTTTTTTCATACAAACTTTATAAAAATAAATGACTCTTAGGTGTTTCTATATCCCTTATTTTAAGTTCATTTTTCACATGCTGGCTCTATTTACATCAAGATGGTTCTGGTAATATAAACCCGATTTTCGAATAGTTGAAAAATCATGAAATTACCTGGGTAACCGGGTACTCGATAGCCGTTTTTGCGAATCCTATGTAATACCTATTTCAGTAATTAAAGATAGAACCCCCAATGCTAAATATATTACACTATTAAGTAGCGAAACTAGAAATTTTGATTATTGCTTTTAATCTAACATTGTCTTGTCAAAATTCAATTTAAGTTTTAAAATCATTATACATAATAATTTCTGTGGCAATATGGCATAAGGGAATAACTCGAGTTATACCCTTTTACATATTATTTCAAATTCGAAATCTCCATATTCGAATTCATATCATACCAATTTCTTGTAATAATCCAGCAACTATAAACAACCGTAATAATCATTTAAAAAAGCAAGAATTCAAAAAACTCATACGATTTTGAGTATCTCTTAATTTTAAAAACGTTTTCCTGAAAAATGCGAATTTTAGAGTTATTCCCTTATGTCATATTGCCACAGATTTATAATATTAAGTTTATGTTATTTTAAATAATATTTATTATTAAAATTTATTTTAAATTAGTTTTGATAACTGTTTAGTTAGTTCGTTAAGGAAAAGCGTAATTTAATTAATCATTTATATTGTATAACTCCTATTCAAAACATTTTTTTAAAACGATAGTTGTCAAAACTGTCCTAATATAACATGTTATGTATAGGTTATGTTGACTATCTTTAATACTATTACGACAAACTTAATACTGTAGAAGATATAGAAGACATCCTACTCTTGTAACATACAAGAATAGGATTTAATTGACTGGAGAATATACGGCTAGGTCCATTCAAAAAAATTATGCGTTTGTTCCAGAAATTTAAATCATTTTTAGAAGAAAATAATTCTTTCAACATTATTTTTCTACGCCAGTGCGATAACGGCTCTGTTTGCTCTAGTTCACAATCCATACACAAACACCAACTATTCTGAAACTTTGTCTGCAGATTGTTTTGTCGACTTGGAGAATTGACATATAAATCTGTAAGTTTTATTTACCTAATGTTTTATGTACATAATAAATAGTTTTATCACAAGGCTTCAATATTAATGATGCAATTTTTTCTCCAAAGGACCGGAATTTGATGGCCGTTCTTCAAGATAATATTAAAGGGGCCAACATGGCTGAAAAGATAGCTAAAAGAGATCTTGGTCATAAAAACCTTAAATTCTTTAACCAAATTGCTGTCGCTGATCTCATTAAAATTTGCGGATAGTAAGTAATTACTTTGGTAAAAGTTATTCCTATTCGGATAGGAATGAAATTTTGCCCAAAGTAAGAGCAATTCTCCTTCAGAATAATTTTTTCTATTACTTTCAACAGTTGGTACCATGCTCTAAAAGTATTGGGTGTGTGAATTAATTCTTAGACTCGACATTTAGATGTCGCTACGTGAGATTGCGTATAGTTTGATAAGCAATTCTAATTGCATTTTGTAGCTGTCACAATTGTCAATCTAATTCAGAGCAGAAAGTGGTATTTTTCATATTACGTCATTTTTTTGTAATCGATTTAAAATGGATCGTGATAAGTTGTTTTTTCGAGGGGTTCTTCTTTTCTTTTTTGATTCTAAGAAAACTGCCGCTGAAGCTCACCGATTGCTGTCTGATACTTATGGTAATCAAGCTCCATCGAGAGCAAGCTGTTTCAATTGGTTTCATTGATTCCAATGTGGTGATTTTAACTTTACAGACAAAGAACGGCCAGGTCAGCCAAAAAAGTTTGAAGATGCCGAATTACAAACATTATTGGATGAAAATGCATGTCAAACCCAAAAACAACTTGCAATGAAGTTAAACATTGACCGATCAACCATTTCTCATCGTTTGCACGCAATGGGAAAGATTCGAAAGCTAGGAAGATGGGTCCCACATCAACTGTCCGAAAATCAATTGAGAGCACGAATTGAAGCATGCAAAATAAATCTTGCTGAGTACAAAAAACATAGTTTTTTGCATCGAATTGTTACTGGCGATGAAAAGTGGGTCTATTACGCAAAGCAGCTTATGTCGATCCAGGCCAAGCAGGACCATCGCAGCCAAAACGAGATATTCATTGCGATAAGGTTAGGCTGAGTATTTGGTGGGACCAGAAAGGTGTGGTGTGTTATGAGCTGTTAAATCCAAATGAAACGGTTACAGGTGATCGCTACCGACGCCAACTGGACAAATTGGCACGTGCATTAGACGAAAAACGGCCAGCAATACCGAACAAAAGCTATAAAGTTTTGTTTCATGATGAGTGATGACAATGCCAGACACATCGTGCAAAAACTGCTCAAAACAAGGTAGAGCAACTCGGTTGGGATCGGCTTGAACAACCTGCGTATTCTCCAGACCTTGCACCTTCCGACTACCATTTGTTTCGATCAATGCAAATATGCCTGGCTGACGTACGCTTTCGAAACGCCGGAGAAATGCGAATCCACAAACTTCCCAGGAGATGGCAGGAAGTCATAGCTAACGATGACGAATATATTGGATGAAATATACTGTATCGTTATCTTTTAATAAACATTTATTTTTTATAAAAAAAGTCTAAAAATTAATTCACACACCCAATAGGCACATCTGTGTTCTTTCATCTTTGAGAAAATAGTTAAATGCAAAATTTTAAAATTTCTAAACAAAACAAGTTTTTTTTCTGATAATCAGTTTGGGTTTAGGGAATCTTTAAGTGCGGAAACTGCGTTAAAGAGGTTAATGAATACTGAACATGGGAAGCTTAACAGTTAGAATCATATTTTGGCGCTGTTCATAGACTTGATGAAATCATTTGACACCGTCCATCATGCAATTTTACTAAGAATTTTAAATACTTTAGGTTTTCATGGTATTGTGGCTGATTGGTTTTCATCTTATTTATCTGATAGACTATACCAAACTAAAATTGAAGACTCACTCAGTTGCTTACAAGTTTATAGTACAGGTGTCCCCCAACGGTCGGTCTTAGGCCCTACACTTTTTTGGTCTATTAGAATTCACTTTTCAAGGTAAATTTCAAAGGTGAATTAGTAGGATTTGCTTATAACTTAGCATTTTTGTATTCTGATAAGAGTTACCAGAATGTTTATGAAAATATCGATTTTGACATAAGCATATTGCAATCCATGTTGAATAGTTATCAAATGATTGTTAGTCGTAAATCTAAAGCAATGGTATTTAAACTTAAAAGTTTGCCTAATAACAATACTGACCATGAAATTAAATTCCGCCATAGTTCCTGCAATAATAATTATTGCTCAGCTAAATGCTTTTCTATTGAAAAAGTATCTAATTACAAATATTTAGGATTATTTTTGGACTCACAGTTGAATTGGAAAGTGCACTGTATTGTAACCGGCTGGTTGATTACTAGATAATAATCCCATCCGGTTAGCAGATCATGAGTCAGCGGTCTGACGCGGTCGTAATAGCCGGCTAGGCTTCAGTGAGGGGTTGTGGTGGACAAATAAAGTCAGACTTGGCAGATGCTTTGAGTAGACCGCTAGGAGTAAGGCCTGGGAACCTACCTACATAATAGACGATTTGGCCGTGATAAACCAATTACAAAGAATAGAATTAGGAAACTTTTGTCAAAAGACGAAGCGAAGTAGGGACGGCCCAGGACGGGGAAGTAAATTACCGAATTAATAAATATACAACATCAAAAAAATTTTTTTTTTGTCTTACCAATAAATAATCGCCGTTCTATCCACACTGGATGGTTCTGGAATGACGGTCATTCTCACTCACGTTCAGCACCTCACCTCCAGACTCCTCGATCTTAGTTCATTTTATTACACCAATTAATTTTATGAAACTTTGCAAGGCCCTGATCTGGGGCAATGGACAAACAATATTTTCACTTTCACTAAAAACTGTTTTATTTGTTTTGATTTAGCACCCGAACGAACTGATACAGTGGCGCCCAAATACGTTACATACTTTTGGTTTTCAAATTTCAATTTCAATTGTAATTTTTGTGTCATTTTAAATTAAGGTACATTTAGAATACGTTTCCAGTTATTACTGTAGGATTTCATTAGCTAGATGTATCAACAAGTTTAGGTTCAAATTATTCTTCCCAATTAGATTTCCGTCATTTGGTGCATTCCGGTAGTAGAGGCCGTTTGAATTCATGCAAATGTTGCTAGGAAACCTGTGTGACTATAAGGTAATACTGATTCTAGTGTGTATGTCGATTTCAGATTGATCTCCAATTTCCTGTATTAATACAGTCCCTTGTGGTATTCCGGTGTTGGTTGCCGTTGGAATTCACGAAAGTTCGTTGATTTTTGGAGAACATTTTGGTTACATGGTAGTATAGATGGATGTAGTTTTAACTCGATTTGCCCAGTATGTCTTGATTTGATTGTCAAGTACACTGGTCGAAGATCAGTTGGGACTATATTATTTATAAAATTATATTGGTTATATTTTTATTTTTATTAATTTTTTTTTATAACATCGTTCTGGTTCGGTAGTCGGTTGTGGGAGGTGACGGTGGCTCTCACTCATGTTTAGCACCCACCCTATTCTGTTTAATATTGTGTCGTTCAGATCTTAATTCGTATTTTTGTTGTATTTTCGTCAGTAATTTGGTTGAGTTTAGGTATCACCCAAATTGAGGTAAATACGCTCAAAAGTGTTGTTAGTATTAGCACAGTCAGTACTAAATAATAAGTTCGCATCATGGATATTGCCATGTTGAAGTCAGATGAGGTAGATGTGGAGTGTGAAGTACGCGGTATTCCCGTGGGAACGCCGGACTCGGTGGAAACACTCTTTTATCAAATCGCCTCAGAAAAATTAGGTACGATAAAAGCCCCTGAGAAAATGCATACCAGGGCATCTAAAAGACCGGATGAGGAAATCGAAGTCTGTAATACAAAATTATTGCGATTACAGCAGGACATCGTGTTGGTAACAGATGGTGGAGCTTAAAACTTTAGGGGTTCGACTTTACAATAGGATACCGAAAAGGATCGGTGAACATTGTACCTGACGCTCTGTCTCGAGCCTTCGATGGTAAACCATCTCCTGGTGGTGGGAATTCCCAAGGTAAGAACCTTGGAGAGTATAAGGAACAGTTAGAAAGCTTAGATGTAACGCCTAAGATGGAATCAGACGCAGAAAATGTTATAATCGCTACTTTGAATACTCCCGGGACAGCGCCAGTGCTTCACTTCTTCATTAACGCAAATGCGTTAAGTGATCCAGAGTATGTAGCGCAAATGAACAAGGTGAAAGAAATGACGAATGGGAAGCATAATTTTAAAGTAGAGAGGGAAAGACTTTTCATCGCGCTAGCATACGGGGACCGATATCTGGACACCGACCTTCTCGCGTTCAAACTGGTGGTGCCTTCTTCGTTGACGTCAGAATTGATTGAGCGTGCCCATATGCCTCCAACGGCCGCACACCTAGGCAGCAGCAAAACTCTTGAATTATTACAACGACAATTCTATTGGCCACAAATGGCAGGTCAAGTAAAGAGGTACGTGGCGAACTGCAATAAGTGTACAATGAACAAAGCCGTGAATTTTTCCACAAGAGCAGTCATGGGAGAACAAGTGTTATCCACGCGCTCGTTTCAGAGGCTGTACGTGGATTTTTTAGGGCCGTATCCGCGCTCGAAGCGTGGAAACTCTTCTATGGTCATCGTTCTGGATCATTACTCGAAATTCGTGTTGGTTAAATGTGTGCGAGAAGCATCGGCCTCCCAGTTATGCACCTTCTTAAAAAATGAGGTATTTCTGACGTTCTCCGTGCCAGAGGTGATCATCTCCGATAACGGAAAACAGTTCACGTCTAATATTTTTAAAGAATTATTGACGAAGTACGGAGTTTCTCAGATTCGCACGCCGATTCATTCTCCGCAGAGCAATGCTTCGGAGAGAGTAAATCGAACGTTGTTATCGGCAATTAGGTCGTATGTTGACGATCAGAGTCATCAGGATTGAGATAAACACGTGCCAGAGGTGGCAGCTGCTTTGCGTAACGCGGTACATGACACCCTGCATTATTCTCCTCACTACCTTGTATTCGAGCAACACATGTCCCTGCACGGGACTGACTACGCACTGCGAAAGATGCTTTGCGAGATAGACGCTAACGAAGTTCAAGCCACATCAAAACCAGATCGTCTCAACCAGATTAAATCTCAGATCGGACATTACCTCCGGGTCGCACACGAGAAAGGAGCGCGGCAATACAATCGTAGAAGTAATCCGCGGAGATTCCAGGTCGGACAACATGTCTTCGTTAGATCATTTGCACCGAGTGACGCTCGTCAGAAGTTTACAGCAAAATTAGGCGCAAAATTTAAACCAGCCATAATCAAATCTCAAGTAGGAAATGTAGCCTTTCAGGTAGAAGACTTGGGGGGAAAACCGTTAGGAACGTACCATATTAAGGACATACGAGGATAAAGCTGCAGTCACGCAGTATTAATAATAGCCTGAGTCTAAAGTAGGCCCGGCTTAGTGAGACCTTTTTTTGGGTGTGGGACGTCCCCACGTTGTAACGACCCTCGGTGTGGATCGTTCCGGTGGAGGCGTTCGATACGCATAACAATAAACACCGAGCCAGTAATACACTGTATCGTACTGAGTGGTGTATAACTAAACCTAGAGTGTTTGAAAATACGAAAGAAAAAGAAACTGAGGAGTAGCCTTGGAACTGTTCACGTCAAGGGTGAAAAAAAGGAGGAGAAAAGAAAAAGGGTGGTGAAAGCTGGGTTAGTGTTGCGACCCAGGAAAATATAGTTTGAGAAAAAAAAATTGTTATCGTGTGTTCATGATCGTTCTGTATTAATTTAAACTGTGTCATAAATAATTAAGAAAAAAAAACAAAAACGATATTGTTGGTGCCTCTAAATAGAGCTCATCGAATTCGGTTCGAAATAGAAAAATAACAACGGTTCCAGTTCGAATCATCGATAGAACGTGCGTGCAGTGTGTGTACCGATAAAAGCGATAATTTTGTGCGCTTGCGAGTCCGCGGTTGGACCGCGAGTTATTGTATTCTGTGGGGAAATTAGGCGACAATCGAAGATCGCATTCCCTCCAGAGATACGAGAGGTTTCCAGCCGAAATTCTTACAATCAGGTGGTTGTAGGCCGGAGTGCATCATTTATTATACCCATTAGTGACCAGTTGCGCGTCCTGTTGGATCGCGAGTTGTTTCATTCTGTGGGAAAATTCCGCGACAATTGAGGATCGCATTCCCCAGATATCAGAGAGTGTTCCAGCGTGGTTCTTCCAACCAGGTGGTTGCAGGCCGGAGTGCTTCAGAAAAAGAAAAAAAAAACAAAAGCCAACGGTATTTTTGACAACAAGGGGAGAAGCAGCCCTCTAATTTGTTTTGGTTGTGGGCTTTGGAGAGCTGTTTTGTTCTTTTGTGTTTTTGTTTTGTTTGTTGTTCATTCTTTTTTTGTCCTTTTTTATTTATATAATTTTATTAATCCCCGAAATGATGTGTACCTAGTACCAAGGGGAAAAAAATATATACATATATATATATATATATATATATATATATATATATATATATATATATATATATATATATATATATATATATATATATACATATATATATATATAAATATACCCACATATATCAATCAACAAGAATTTATATATTTTTTTTTCGTATTTCGTCCCAGTTTTAGGATTTTAAGGTCGAGTGGACTCACGAAGCGCTTTGGAGAGGATCACTCCACCATGTAAGTAAAAAAAAAAACCATTCCAAATTTCATTATTATATAAATTTATAAATATATGTGGTATATTCCATTTATTTCTGTGGTATTGGGAAACACTTGTTCGTGTAAAAAAAAAAAAAAAACTTTAAATTAATTTATTGAATATATTGAATAAATTTTGTCAGGCTTTACAACCAACTAAAAGGTCGTGTCCGGTTATTTTAAATTTTGTAGAGTATTGATTGGTTTCCCCATTAAGTGGGGGTGTTGTTTATTGATTATCAGTTTGTTCGGGTGCTAAATCAAAACAAATAAAACAGTTTTTGGTGAAAGTGAAAATATTGTTTGTCCATTGCCCCAGATCAGGGGCCTTGCAAAGTTTTATAAAATTGTGAAGAGAACGGTCCCCGTCCTGGACCGTCCCTACCTCGCTTCGTCTTTTGACAAAAGTTTCCTAATTCTATCCTTTGTAATTGGTTTATCACGGCCAAATCGTCTATTATGTAGGTAGGTTCCCAGGCCTTACTCCTAGCGGTCTACTCAAGCATCTGCCAAGTCTGACTTTATTTGTCCCCCACGACCCCTCACTGAAGCCTAGCTGGCTATTACGACCACGTCAGACCGCTGGCTCATGATCTGTTAACCGATGGGATTATTATCGAGTAATCACCCAGCCGGATACAGTATCATGCAAAAACAAAAATACTTGTTCATGGTTACTAGTTTAATTTATGTATAAGTTGAGAACTCTGGTTCCTAAAGATGTATTAAACATGATTTATTAAGCTTTAGTGCATTCTAAATTACTATGTTATGGAACAAGTTTCTGGGGTTGTGCATATGATATAACTACAGCTCCTATTGCTAAATTACAAAAACAGATACTTAGGATAATGGAATTTAAGAAACCAAATCAATAATCTTGGCCCATTTTTGTGGCAAAGGGGATTTTACCATTACAACATTTGTTCATATTTAGGGTTTCGAGTCTGTTTTTTTAAATGAGTGGTAATAGGTTAACGAGAGCTGAATCTTCGGAAAAATAATTAATGCGGTATTGAACTGCCTCGCAACATTCATTTTAAATTCTTGTAACTGCTCCTATTTTGTTTAACAATTTGCCATCAATCTAGAGAACTGAAGCTCGTCTGAAACAGTTTTACAAAAACTTAAAAAGTTTTTTAATAAACTGTAAAGATGTTACGTTCTTGTTCAATGTTTTCCACCAGGCTTTAACACATTAAATAGTTTGTTTTACATTAGTAGTTTAATTATATTAATTATATTTAGATCTGTTTGTTAGTTGATTAATTTACGTTTTAACTTAAAGTTCAATGCATTATTATATGTAAATAATAATTATTTTTATTTTATTTAACACCACCACCCTTATCAACTGCTTAAAAACTAAACGGCGAAAAGGGGAACCCATTTTTTCTTTCTTTTTTTACTACATGTCAAAGGAGTAACAGCCTCTGGTCTTGGCCATTTGCTACTGCTACTATCGATTTTCTTAATATTAAATATTAGAATTTGATCTTTAATATTTTTATTTCTGTTTGTAACATAATTATTTTAGAAATATCTATAATATTGTTTTTTTTTAAGAAATCATGATAGAAATAAATAAATAAAAAAAATATTGGAATATCCGTATATTGGCCCATAAGTTAATGACCTAATTAATTTGAGCAGATCTTAATCGTCCTGAGGAACATTAAGTAGTCGAAATAAATTCTTATGGGATCAATCTGTTATATAGTGACATCTGTGGCAACAAATTTAAGACATTCCTTATGCTGTTTGTGATGGGCTTCCTGGGGAGCCGCGAGCCACAGTTTGAGAAGTAATGATTTAGAAAAATGAAATAACTAAACGCAACCATATTTTTAATTCACCACTAAATAAAAAAAAAAGAAACAACAAATTGGCTTGGTAAGTGCTTAAAGGAATCGCTTATTGTGCTTTGGCTCAACGCAGCCTAAAATACTTACACTTCATAACACTTATTTAAATATACAATTATATTCAAAATGCACTTACAAATAAAAAACACTAACAAATCTCGAAATTAAAAGTTCATTGACATCCATTGAGTTAATCTAATTAACTGCTTGCCCTAGTATCTAGACTACAAATTACGTACATAGCAACTCATCCATATATAGACGACGTATTATAGATACATCAATCGTTGTTATTTTTTGTTCTTCCTCATAATCCTGCAAAACGAACATCCATATACACAGTCATTTACTATAAACTCGTTTACAGAGAGATGAAATTTCATTACTCATTTTATTTAAGAGCTTGTCTTGTTTTGTTCCAAACAGACATACATATTATGTATATATGTATATAGCTCTACTCGGTAGCAAAATACCAACAAATACAACATTTTTAAAATAACATTAATCTTTTATCTTTTAAACAAGATATACTCGGTATAACGTAAAATATGGAGACAAGGAGGAAAAGCATAGAACAGAGATTAAATTATCAAATAAAAAAAAATCATAACTGTCCTGTCCATTTGATGAAAAGCAAAATCCATATCTCTCCCATTAAGTTCGTTGTGCTTTTTTTTATGTTTTACGACTTTAAAGCTCAACTATACATTTTTTGTTTTATTTTTGTATTTTATGATTTTTAAACAAACAATAAAATTTATATGTCTCTTGACTACATGTGGAACACACATACATATGTATATAAGTAGACAAAAAATAAAAAATAGAAAATTTTCTAATAATTTTCTAACAACAAAGAGAAACTACCCTAAAACAATAAATTATATCACAAAATATGGTCAGAAAAAAAGTAAAAATTTGGAATAAAGAGGAAAATGTCGAGGAAACAAAAAAAAAAAACGAACCAGAGAAATTCCCTTATTTTTTAACAGACATGGAACCAAAAAAAAAAAAAAAAAAATTACCAGTAGCCTCTCACACCCCCACACACAACTTTGTGTTAAGCACAGTACGAAAAAAAAAAAAAATGTGGAAAATACCATTTAGAGGTAGGTTATTTTTTCCGGCATTTTTTTTTATTGTTCTACAAACAATAATAACAAGAAGAAGAAGAAGTATTTTTTTGTTTTGTTTTGTTTAAATTTTGTTCAAAATCGCAAAACAGTTTTTGTGGGCGATCTGGGGTGGATGGCGGGTGGGGCGAAATCTTTTCTGGTTTTTTTATTTTATTTTATGTTTATTGAGGAAAAGAGGATTACCTATAAATTTTCGGTAAATAAAATTCAAATATTTTATTTTATTGAACGAAAATTAAATTGCTGTGTATTCACCTTTAAATAAATGAATAATTTTGTTTTTTTGTTGTATGATTATTATCAAAAATTGATAAGGTTATTAGGATAATTATCGGCGGAAAGGTGGAGGGTCGGAATGTAAAGATATTTTATCGAAAATTATTTTTCGTGTAATCTTACCTTGACTGCATCAGATTGTATACATATTATTTCGGAAGTTCAATAGGGCTGAAAATATAGAAACAAAAAAAAAATGTTTTAAAAAAGGGTTAAAGGTGATATTTTATGTATAATAGTGTTTCAGGCTGTAAAAAATGTGTATAAATTTTAGTTTTGGTTTGGGAACAAAATGAAATCTATATTATATCCTAAGAAAACAATCGAGAATAATTTTTATAAAAGAACTAAGGGTAAATTCATTCAACCATTACCACCAGATTTTACCCAAAAACACAATATCCATTATCAACTATGTTTATAAGACAAATAGAAAATTTGTATTATCAAATATGAAATATATTTTCCAATTTCTTCGTTACTCACACCCTTTGGCGCACATTTCATGTTTTCCGTTAAATATTTTTTTTTCTTCTGTTTGTTTGTTTGTTATTCTTCAAGGAGTTGTCCTCTTATCACAATCTGACGTCACACATACAATACATCCTTATATATATATATATATATATATATATATATATATATATATATAAGTCTTAGATATAATATACTTTTTCCATTATTATTCAAACAAACAACAAAATATCTTATATCTCTTTATAGACATAAGAGATATCATATTAGACAGCTGGAAAATTTCACATCGTCAAAGGGAAAATGGAAGTTATATGTATAACGTACATTGTATGTACGAATATACGTACGGAATGGAAATAAATTTAAAGATATAAATTAAATGAAAAACATTGAGTTGGAAAATTGATGGAAATTCATCAACAACAACAACGAAAAATGTGCTTTTGTTCGTAAAAAGTTTTTTTTTTTGTACTTGAGTATCGGAAATGAAAAATTTGTGCAAAAGCTTTAACACAGTCAAAAAAAAGTTACAGAATTTTAATGTGTTTTCATTCAAAGAACGTTCAATATTCAAAGTTCACTTTGGCTTAATAAAATATTTTATCATAATTGAAATTTAAAAGCTAAATTTTTAGGAATATTATGGATCTACAACTAAAATCTACAACCAAAATTGCTCAGATGCCAAACTAGCTCGGTCCCAAAACAATAACAGGAGGAATAACAAAGTGAAATGTGTTCACTTTTGTTCGATTTGAGTTATCATTTTTGAATTTAATTTTTGTAACGGTTTTTGTTATTTTTCTTTTGACATTTTAAAATTTGATAAGGATTACTAAAGTTAGAGGTTGAGTTCTTATACCAACTCTGTAAATCATCTTACATGGCATTAGATATTTCGCTGTTCATCTAGCATTTCAATTTGGACACCCAATTATGAACGTTCAAAATGTTAGGAGTTTAATTTGCTAATCAGCTAATAAACTTTACATGCGAAACTGTTTTTAGTATCATAGATTTCTCTCGAACACCTACATATATAAAGTTTCATCTGGCAACATACTCTTAACATTTTGAAGTAAGCTAAGATACGCAAAGTACTCAATGAAATCGATCATGGTTATGAAAAAACTCATAAGGTCTCCTGTTGCATGTTGTATACCCCTGACTTATTAAATATTTAAACATAACTTATATTTATGTTCACCGTATTTTTATGATGTACTATAAGCTTTAAAAAAATCATTAAGTGAAACGAGTACGGATGATATCATTGTTTTTAAAGATAGATTGATACCGCACTCAAAGGAGAATAGATACCACCGATCGGATGGTAATTTCATAAATAATTTTAATATATATTAATGTATGTTCAATAAATAATTAAATAATAAAATTTTAATAAAATAAGTGTTATCTTAAATGTGATAGTGACGATGATGTGTATCAATTATTTAACATATAAAAGATTGGTGGACTAAACCTATAACATGGCGACCGTGAAAATTCAAAATAAGATACATGTGTAATGTACGTGTACCGTACATAATTTAAAATTAAAAGCATAATTTGTTAAATTATTAATCATAAAACCAAAATCGTGATTTCAATACTTAAGTGCCAACCATTATTTGTATAATTTTGCATTGTGATAATATTTTTATAAAACAACGATTCATATATGAAGTACGTATCATGAAATTGACATGCACATGCATCTATTTTTCTACGTTAATTGTATGCAAGTTAGTGTCGTAACGCAAAAAAAAAAAGTTTAAAAAAAATAATAATAAACGAAAAGTAACATTAAACTATTAACTACATATTGAGTTACTATTAACGTTAAAATTTGGCGCATCGTGAAATAATCCCGTCAAGAAGCTGTTCTACTAAAAATGTCCAGTTACCAGAACAAATAGAACCAGAAGGAATTTACTACCACAGTACCACTGTGATTTATGACGTCATATTTTAAAACCAGAAAAGTATACAGCTTATCCATCAATCGTCATCAAACAAGTAAATACAATTGTTTTTAACTGTAAGTGCGTGTACATTTATTATTATATTGAGTTCCATATTCCAAAATTATATTTATTTCAAATTTGCAAAAAAAAAAAAAATAAATGTGCAATATTTAAAGTATGTATGTATGTATTAGGTTTAAATTACAATTATATACAATTAGTTTTAAATTTAAATCTATTTAATAATAATAGTTAGTGATATTAATTATCAAAGTAAATAAGGGTGCTATTCGATGCATATTTCTTAGCAAGTCAAAATCTGTTATTTTTCTGTTCAATGAAAAAAAAAAAATATTATTTTGTATTTATGTTTTACAATTAATCACGTCATTGACTGTAAGCCGTTTGAAATATTTCTTTGTCCACGACTAACGTATAATATGTTCATTATACGTTTGTTTCATCACTTATAATGATATTCATTATTCACTGCTAGTTTATCTAGTAGTCTCTGCTTTCATTATTCAATATTTCCAAGTAAATTATTTGATTTTTGAAATTTTATCTAGTAGTCTCTTGCCATTTTCATTATTATTAAACTGTGACGTCAAAATGTCGTCGAAAATTATTTGAAGAGTATTTAAAGGATTTGATTATAAAACATAATAATATTTGTCAGTCGTGGACAAAGTATCGTATTCTACTCGCATATAATGGCTGTTATTCATTCAGATGATTTACGACACTCGCCTATCGGCTCGTGTCGGCAAACTTCATCTTCGTGAATAACAGCTATCATTATATGCTCGTTGAATAATATACTATTTGACAATTTGTTTTTATCATATAATGTGCAAGTGCAATAAAAATAACAATTCCAATTTTTTCTCGAATGACTACAAGATATGAGCAAATATTAAATAATTATTTTTCTGAAATTACTGTATTGATTGCTAAAATAAAATTAATTCAGCAAAATGATGAAAATAACTACAAATCCATTAAAGTTTTAAGAGAACATTTTGATTTGTATTCGGACTATTTTGAACAAAATATCGAAAAGTTATCTGATAAAAAACAAACCATTTGCAAACGTCAAAAAGGACTACTTGAACTAAAATGTAAAAAATGTGTTGAATCGCTTGGATTCGATTATGATGCCAATTTTATATTTGCTTTAACATTGGATGAGGTTGGAGACAAAGCAAATATTGACACTAAATCACATTCAGCTAATAATTCAGTATTTGATGGTGTAAATAATTTTCAAATTTTAGACTCAAAATATAAAATGGAATCATTTGAATTGAGATTAGCAAACTCATTAATACCAGATTTCGATGGTAGTGCTACAAGTGTAGAGGACTTTATCGATAAATGCGAATTTTACAATGTTAACTAAAGGCGGCTGACAAAGACAAATTTTTAAATTTTCTATTGAAGGTTAAAATTTTACAACAAGTAAAGGCAAAAATCAGTATAGAGGCAAGCCCAAAGTCTTTTGAGGAATTTAAAAATGTTATTAAAAATCGCTTTTCAAGTAAAATCTCAAAACATAAAAAAATGGAGGAATTACAAAGTTTGAATCAACAGAAAAGTTTATCGGATTTCGCTACAAACCTGGAGAGTGTATGTGCTGATTTAATTAAACTAAAAGTGCAAGATAAGGAAGAAGGGGAACTTAAAACAATCAAATCTGAAGTCGAAGAATCAGCACTCCATGTTTTTACTAGAGGATTAAAACGAATTGAAATACGTCAAGCCCTAATCTATAAAGAGCCTAAATCATTATCTGAAGCAATTCAATTTGCTTTAGAAGCTGAGTCAAAGTTAGGAACTTCACATGAAGCAACAATAAATCGTTATTCTAATCGTAACACATATTATAATCGTAATACAAACTTTCATCAAAACCATGGTAATTTTCATCATAATCAAAATCGTTCAATTCCGCGATTGTTTAACTATCAAAATTATCGTCAAGCAAATTTTCAACAAAATTACAATTTTAATCGAAATTTTAGAAATACTAATTCGAATAATCAAAATTTTCGAAATTATAAAAATCAAAAGCAAGGTCATAACAACAATAATTTCAACCAAATTAATCAAGGTTATAATAATCCAAATAGAAATCGTACATTTTATCATCAACAGTCTCATTCCAATAACAATAATTTTCAAAATAATCAAAATTATCATCAAAATCGTTCAAACGTACATATGATTGAAATAGCTAATGAAACGGGAAACGATTTTCGCCCTCAACCGGTAGATCAAGAATCAACTCAGTTGGGGGCTATACCCAAAACACGTTAAAATTGTACACGTTTAACAATTTATCAAGATGTGACTTTATCAAAGTTCAACTTCATGTGTGTTCATCAAATAATATTTTAAATTTACTAATGGTCGATAGTGGCGCTGGTATTTCTATTCTAAAAGAGTTAACAAACGAAAATATGTATGATATTGCTCGCGACAACAAATGCATTATAAAAGGTGTAACTTCTGGTAGTGTTGAAACTTTAGGTAAAATAAATTGTAAAATCATTTTGGAAAACTCATTAATGTTGGAACATGAATTCCAGACCTAATGATCTTCCTATTGAAACGGATGGAATTTTAGGACATGATTTTCTAAAAAAATATAAAGCAAGTATTAATTATTCAACTTATATTTTAGAAATTCCAGTTAGAGATGACACAATTTTAGTACCACTTTATGATCGTATAGATGATTCAATAGTAAAACCACCAGGAAGTGAAGTTATTCGTCGTCTTGAATTTCAAATTGATGAACCTTGTGTAATATTATCGGATGAAATCCAACCAGGAATATTCGTAGCCAATACAATTGTTAACGAGACACCATTTGTAAAAATTTTAAATACAACGTTAGAAGAAAAACAAATTCAACTATTTAAGCCGAATATAATTCCATTACAATTATATAACATCTACTCAATCGCACCAAGAAAAGAAAACTATGGAAATTTTAAGAGCTCACAGGATCGATTTCAAAGCTTAGAAAAACTATTACAATTTCACAGAAATACAGAATATGGTAAAGATACAATATTAAAAATATGCGAACAGTTTTCTGATATATTTTACTTGGATGGTGAACAATTAACAACAAATACGTTTTATAAACAAAACATTTCATTAAATGATACAGAACCAAGTTATGTAAAAAATTATCGAATTCCTCACGCACATGTGCAAGAAATTGAACGACAGGTAAATGAAATGCTTGCAGATGACATCATTGAAAATTCGTATTCCCCATATAATTCACCTCTCCTATTAGTACCCAAGGAAAACTGTAAAGACATTAAGGATTGGAGAGTGGTTGTGGACTTTAGGAAAATCAATAAAAAAGTCATTTCCGATACATTCCCATTACCAAGAATCGACGAAATATTAGATCAACTGGGCCGTGCTAAATTTTTTTCAATTTTGGATTTAAAAGCCGGTTTCCACCAAATCGAAATTGAACCTGGATCACGTGAACTAACTGCATTTTCTACAAATTCAGGTCATTACCATTTCAAACGCTTACCATTTGGTTTAAAAGTGTCACCAAACAGTTTTCAACATATGATGACAATTGCAATGAGCGGATTATCACCAGAAGCTTCATTTTTGTATGTCGATGATTTAGTTGTTTTTGGTTGTTCATTAAGACACCACAATTCGAATTTAATAAAAGTATTTGAACGTTTACGGAATTTTAATCTAAAATTAAATCCCAGAAAATGTAAGTTTCTTCAAACAACAGTAACTTACCTGGGACATGAAATTTCAGACCGTGGGATTTTGATGATCCATCGAAATTCCAAGTTATCAAAAATTACCCAATACCACAAAATGTTGATGAGATTCGACGATTTGTTGCATTTTGCAATTATTATAGGCGATTTGTAGAAAACTTTGCAAGAATTGCGGAACCATTGAATAAATTGCTACGTAAAAAACGTTGAATTTGAATGGACACTAAAATGCCAAGAATCATTTGACATGTTGAAGACAATGTTAATGGAACCCCCTTTATTGCAATATCCTGATTTTGGTCAACCATTTCGTTTAACAACCGATGCATCAGATACCTCATGTGGTGCTGTATTATCACAATTGAAAGATGGTCATGATTTACCCATAGCATATGCATCAAAAACATTTACCAAAGGTGAAAAACATAAACATCCAGCCCTAAAAGAACTGACAGCTATTCATTGGGCAGTTAAATATTTCAGGCCATATTTACTAGGTCGAAAATTTAAAATTTTCACTGATCATCGTTCATTAATTTATTTATATAACATGAAGAATCCATCATCAAAATTAACACGGATGCGACTAGATTTAGAAGAATTTGACTTCGAAGTTGAGTACATCAAAGGAAAGTCAAACGTATGCGCAGATGCATTATCCCGAATTGTTATTGACAGTGATGAACTAAAACAATTTACAGTCAATGCTATCACGAGAAGTATGGCCAGACAAAACCTTAAAATAATCAATGCCTCCAAGAGCCTGATCAACTTGTGGAGTCTGAAAATTTGAAAGTATACTCGGCTTTACTTGCAAGCGAAACTAAAGGTTTTCATAAACTGGAATTTCACATTCAAAAAGATTTTCACAAAACTGTAGCTACACTAGAAAATCAGAAACATAAAAGCATCATAAATTTGAATGTTAAAACATTAGATGAAGTGATCTTCGCACTAGAGCGAGCACTTCCAGAAATTGAAAATTTATTAATTCAAAGTGGGTACTCACATTTAAAACTGAACTATAATGATAATATATTTAAATTTGTAAAAATTAGTAAATTTAAAAAATTTGTAATTGTATTCTTCAAAAATTAAAAATTGCTATTAACCCAATACGTATTGAAATTAATGATGAAAAAGTTATGCAAGAAATCATACAAAATTATTATGAAACTTCAATCGGAGGACATGCAGGAGTTACAAGACTTTATCATAAACTGAGCGGAAATATATTTATCCTAAATTAAAACGAATAATTCAGAATTTCGTATCAAATTGCAAAACATGCAAATTAAATAAGCACCAAAAATATCATAAGGAATTACAACAGATTACAGATACTCCATACAGTAGCTTTGACGTAATATCTATTGATACAGTTGGTCCATTAATTCTGTTAAACCAAGGAAATCGTTACGTATTAACTATTCAAGACGAATTAAGTAAATATGTTGTATTAAGCGTCTTGCCAAATAAAGAAGCTAATACGATTACAAAAGCGTTTATCGAAAATTTAATTTTGGTATTTGGTGCACCACGCAAAATTCGATCAGACATGGGTACGGAGTATCTAAATAAACTTTTTGAAAGTATAATAAAAATTTTGAAAATTGAACACAAACATTCAACACCGTATCATCCACAAACTATAGGAGGATTAGAAAGAAATCATAGGAATCTAAATGAGTTTTTAAGATCATTTGTAAATAATGAGCTTACAGATTGGGACGACTATATAAAATACTACGAATTTTGTTATAATACCACACCGCACAGCGTGCTTGGCTATACACCATTTGAGTTAGTATTCGGTAAAAAAGTTAATTTGCCATCTGACATTTTTCAAGCTGGGATAGAACCATTATATAATATGGATGACTATTGTAAAGAATTTAAACATCGCTTAACATTAGCACATTCGCGAGCACATAACTTATTGTTGAAGGAAAAACAGTCAAGGAAATTACTACTGGATGATAAAACTAGATCAAGTTATATAGATTTTAAGGTCAATGATTTAGTATTGCTAAGAACTATGAATCAAAATAAATTAGATGCAATTAAAAATGACCCATTTAGAATAATATGTGTTAATGATAGTAATGCAGTTATTGAAAATGTACATAAATAGTAAAATAAAAAAAGAAGTACATAAAAATATGCTAACAAAGTATTAAAAATTATATTTAGGAAATTATAAATATTTATATTAATTATTAAAACGATTTATTTGTTTTTTAACTTATTTTTATTTTGTATATGCCCCTACGTTTCGACGGTATATTCCGTCATCTTCAGGGGGAAAATTAATTATAAACAAAATTTTTTCCATTCCGATTTTTTTCAAATTGTACAGTAATGTCTAAAGTGTCTACGTTTATGGCCAAAAATAAATTTTATATAATACAAAGTTTAAATTTAGAAATAAGATTACATGAAAATTCAATTTAAAATAATATTATCATAATAATTTAACAAAAATTTGGAAACTTCTTGTATATTTAATAAATTTTGCGAATTTTGAATTTTTTTTATATGTATACTTTCCAAAATGAGCCTTTTAGTAAGATTCTCCTCCTTATCCAAAATTGTCGCATCCTCTATAGATAAAGAGTGGCCAGTTTGTCGTAAATGATTTGAGATTGCGCTGTGCGATTGGCTAAAGGTTTTTGTGGAATCATAAATATGTTGGTATAACCTCTTTTTTAAATATTGTTTGGTTTGACCAACATATTCTCTTCCACAAGAACCTCTTTTTTAGAAAAGATTTGGCATTAGCCAAATTAATTAATAAAAAAATATTTCTCTTACGGTGCAGAAAATTACACGTTTGTCCGAAAAACAGACAGTTAAAAAATATTTTCCAAATTCCTTATAAGAAATTTAAAATTTTTGAAGATAAATTCATTTTTTCGGTTATCAATAGTGAAATAGTTCAAGTTTTTAAAAACATTAAAAAAATTAATTTGGAACGGGAAAAATTAACGGTCGAAATAAAAAGGATTTTTCCTGAAAACGTGTGTAGAGATTTTTTTGAAAACGCCCAACAAAGGTATTGTGCACTGTTTGAAAAAATAAAACAGACACATATTCAAAAGTTTGCAAATATTATGCGGGCCAAGCGGATTTCACCGTCACCAGCTGAAACAAGTTTACTGCCTGTAGAAGCAGTGATGGCTACGGGAGGTGAAACAGCGACCATCCGAGCGATGGAAAATGGAGATATTGTTTCGGGGAAGGAATGGTGCATAAATTTGACGGGTCAAGGAATTCCTCTAGATGTGGCCAAAATTCTTAGTTTAGGTAATAAATTTTGCTTACCTTTTAGGAAGGATTCTGTTCCTTACAATAAAATTGTTGCGGATATAGAGAGTGGCATCTCAAAATTAGATGAGGAAACTCATAGTAATATTAGAAATAGAGTTATAAATATTCTAACAAATTTTAAGTGCAGTAACATTTCGAACAAAAATTTTTTAGAAATTGAAGAAGCGCAAAAAATTCGGGATTCATTTAGGGCAAAGAGTTTTTTGAAAGAAAACAGCGAAATTTATGTATTGAAAGCTGACAAGGGTAACACAACGGTTCTCATGAACAAAACTGCATATTTGGAGAAAATGAACTTACTCTTGTCAGACAACAATACATATTGTGAAATTAGAAAATTTGGCATTTCTTCAATTCAAAAAAATTTAAATTTAATCATAAGCTGTTGGGAACGTTTAAGGAAAATTGACAGTGTAGTGGCAAAAAACTTAAAAAATTACAATGGTACCAATCCTCGGATGTATGGTTTACCAAAAATCCACAAGGATGGTTGTCCACTGAGACCAATTGTAAGTTATTTAGGATCACCGCTATACAATTTATCTAAATTTTTGTCTAATATTCTAAATTGTTTTGTTGGAAATAATTTTTCATCGATAAAAAACGCGGAAGATTTTAGACATAAAATTCAAAATATAGTTCTACCTCAAAATTATATCTTAATATCTTTGGACGTTGAATCTTTGTTTACCAACGTAGACTCGGTGTTGGTATTAAATTTGGTAAAAACATTTTGGAATGACATAAAATTGAAAAGCAATACTAATTTAGATTTGAATAACTTTTTGGAAGGATTAAAATTTGTTTTGAATCACACAGAATTTAGTTTTAACGGAAGATGTTTTAAACAAGTTTTTGGCTCTCCAATGGGATCACCAGTCAGTCCAACAGTGGCTAACTTGTTGATGGAGTATATTGAGACTGAAGTGTTAAAAACATCTTCCGTTAAACCTATTTTCTTCTTTAGGTATGTGGATGATATTTTTACGGCCATTCCAAATTCAGAGGTTGATTATTTTCTCGAATTATTCAATACTTTTACTCCGCGAATCAAATTTACTTGTGAAATTGAAGATGAAGGTCGTTTAGCCTTTCTTGATGTTTTGGTAATACGTAATGAAGATGGAAGTTTAAAAACGAACTGGTATCATAAGAAAAGTTGGTCGGGTCGATACCTAAATTATGAATCGTGGCTTCCATCTTCATACAAAAACAATACGGTGTTTTTATTGGCGGAAAAAGTTTTGAGATTATCGGATGGAGAATTTCATTCTGAGAATTTCAAAATTTTAACGAACGTATTGGTTTCAAATGGCTACCCAAAGAACGTTATTGCCAGAAATATTAGAAAGGCTATCGATAAAAATACCATTTCGACAAATAACTCACAAAATTCGCACGGAAATCAAAATTTACACGTTGAAAATAATCGTCAACTTTTTATTTCGATCCCTTACATAAAAAATTTATACGAAAAAATTAAATTTTTATTAAATAATTATGATATAAGACTTGTTGGTAGACCGTTTAATAGTTTAGATACATTTTTATTTACAAAATTAAAAGACAAAATTCCCTTAGAGTCGCAATCTAACTTGGTATATAAGTTGAAGTGTTCTTGTGGAAGAGAATATGTTGGTCAAACCAAACAATATTTAAAAAAGAGGTTATACCAACATATTTATGATTCCACAAAAACCTTTAGCCAATCGCACAGCGCAATCTCAAATCATTTACGACAAACTGGCCACTCTTTATCTATAGAGGATGCGACAATTTTGGATAAGGAGGAGAATCTTACTAAAAGGCTCATTTTGGAAAGTATACATATAAAAAAAATTCAAAATTCGCAAAATTTATTAAATATACAAGAAGTTTCCAAATTTTTGTTAAATTATTATGATAATATTATTTTAAATTGAATTTTCATGTAATCTTATTTCTAAATTTAAACTTTGTATTATATAAAATTTATTTTTGGCCATAAACGTAGACACTTTAGACATTACTGTAAAATTTGAAAAAAATCGGAATGGAAAAAATTTTGTTTATAATTAATTTTCCCCCTGAAGATGACGGAATATACCGTCGAAACGTAGGGGCATATACAAAATAAAAATAAGTTAAAAAACAAATAAATCGTTTTAATAATTAAAATAAAAACTTAATAAAAGAAAACAATTTATATTAATAGTTAATAAACTTTAATTTGTAAACATAATATTGCTACAATACAAACTAATTGTTCCAGAGACCTAAATGCCGAGTCGACGCGGCTAAATAACGTCCAACAAAGGGCTTCTAAATTCAAGTCCTTGTTCACTAAATACGAACAAAAGTATACCCTTCTACATATATATGTATGTGTTGTAATATTATGTATTATATATAAAATAAAAATAAAAAAAAAAACAATATTCAAATTACTAGAAGGACTTACCAGTCAAAATTATTTCAAATTTCAAAATAAATTTTAACTACAGACTGATGACTTGCAGACAGTACAGTTAGACAATTTTCCAAATTTCTTAAATAGTGTTCGTCAAAAAATTAAATTCACTTTGGAAATTGAGGAAAACAAAAATATAAATTTTATGGATTTAAACATAGAAAATTCTTAAAATCAACATAAATTTAAAATTTATCGAAAACCTACGCAGACCAGTCATACCATCCATGCAAATTCCAATCATCCATATCCTCACAAAATTACACCTCACAACCATTTAATTCGATTCATTTACCAACAGAATACCAACAGTTCACCAAATTGAATTTCGGCGATGGTAGACAAGATACGAGATCTATATCAGCGTAGAATAAAATCAAAATTCCAGTAAACATTTACAATAAATATTTCAAAGTTATGGCTATAAAATTGCGTTTAAAAATCAAAATTCTTTAGAACACAAAATTCAACTCAAAGACCACACAATTTTCGGTACCGATGATTATAAATTAACATGTTCTATATTGGTCAAACTGGTAGATCGTTCAAACAAAGATTCAAAGAGCATTTAACAGGTATAGGAAAAATCAGAACTGATTCGAATTTCGCACACCACATAAATGAAACACAATACAACTACACAAATTTGGATTCAAGTACGGAAATGTTATTTAGATTGAAAAAAGAGGATGCAAAAACAAAAACAACAATTATTTATTGAATACCTAAATTAACACCACAACGGTTGGTTACCAACAAGTTATACGATTTGATTCTACAAAATTCGTAAATCAATGTAAGCTGTTCAACTAACAATGGATATTCCAAATTTTCTGATAAACATAAACACGAAGTATGAATGTTTTTTCTGTATATCGATGGCTTAGTGAATATCGGCCCTAACCCACATTTCTAACATTTTTCAAGAAATGCAAAAAACGAGATTTTTGGCAGATATTGCCATACGCTAAACGGCCGAACAAAACTGAATGTGGAACGTGTTTTATTGGTTTTTAGGTTAAACCAGTCGCACAGAAAGTCGCGACGTGTTGCTTTCTAGATTTTGGTATCAAAATGTCATTTTTGAAAAAAATGTGGGTTAGGGCTGATATTCACTAAGCTATCGATATAAAGACAGATTAGTTTGTACATATTTATTGACCACAACGGTCTTAGTTTTACTTTCTTTTACATAAGTAAAGTAAAGTTCAAGGACAGTTCTGAACTTAATTTTACTTCATTCCAACAGCCAAACAATCATCAAGCAGGCTCGTCCGGGTAGAATCGGAATTTTAAGCATTTGGGTATAATTAAGTTTTTTGATTTTATCTTACCTAAGTTCTCAAATTCTATTATTATTTATCACTTTATTATTATTTTTATTGTTTTTATTTTTCAAATTTGAACATTGTTTTTGTTTAGTTTCACGCCGTTCTCAATTAGATATTTACCAGTTATTTTCATTTGTTGGTACTTGGATGTGGTGGTATATGAATTTAATTACATGACCAACTTTGGGATAGCTGTTTACAATTTTTTCACAGTCATAGATGGCCATCATTCAATTATACAAAAATTATTATGGTATATTACGTTAATTACTTTATATCACATTACATCTATACACATCACAACATCTGAAATATGTTTATGTATTTGTATTCCCCGAATTTTGGCAATTTGTTTTGAAATACGATTCACGTTACGTGCACTTGCTTTTTGTAATTTAGTTCATTTTCAAACCATACGTAAGTGTTATAATTTTTTTTATTTAACACTTTTAGAGTCTTTTTTTCTGTTCAATCTTTTACAGTTTTGGTTCAGTTCATACTCGTTCCATATTTGAGCCGTTAATTTTGAAAGTGGTGCAAGTCCATTTTTCAAAAAATTTAAGTTAATGATAACAATAGACAAATAAAAGTATAATCTTTCTAACGGTAAACAATTTATAGTCAAAATAAAAAAATAAAAATCCCTACTACTTGTTCAAAAAATAAGAAAATTCAAAATCCTGTATATTTTTGCATTTATTGTTTCTCTATTCCTTCATTTTCTCGTTTCAATAAAATGTGGACTTGCCCCACTTTCAAAATAAACGGCTCATTTAATTATGTTCAAACCTTACGTATGTGTTGCCATGCCAATTTATTTTCGGGTTTAAATTTATTTCAGTTTTTTATTTGTATTTATTTTATTATTAGATATTTTATTTTTAAGAATTGTTTTTTAGTAACTATTTTAATTACTTTTACTTTATTTAACATCATATCGCGATATTTTTTTGTTATTATGTATACAACTTATTTTATGGTTGCGTACATATTATTTTTTGATTTTGCCAATGTCATTATTTTCAAACAATTTTATTTCAATATATTTTTTTTTTTGGATAGTTTATGGTTAACACTTTAATGAATTCAAACAACACCCTCAATTTTTCAGTTGTTCATCACAACATTCGCAGTTTACATGAAAATTTTGATAAATGTATTTCAAATTTATATGGTTTTATTGTTCCATCGATTATATTTTTATCTGAGATTTGGATTTATGATTTTGAATTAAGTTTGTATAATATTCCTAATTATACAAATTTTGTGTGTTGCAATAATAACACTACCCTGCAAAATTTTGCCCCTGGACAATGAATAGTTGTTTCCGAAGTAATTTTTTACGCTGAATCCGAATCTGGGCTCAAAATTGCTCTATCACGTCAGGTTTATGAGATATTCTAACCTAAAAGTGCATATATGTATACCGTAGGTATAAAAGGT
The DNA here is from genome assembly GCA_963556165.1 of Tipula helvola. NCBI lineage: Eukaryota > Metazoa > Arthropoda > Insecta > Diptera > Tipulidae > Tipula > Tipula helvola. The sequence goes on along the minus strand of OY744483.1, from coordinate 178,283,491 downwards.
AGTGTATTATACAGTATACCGACAAATTCACGAACATGCAATTTTAAATATGCGATATCTCGGCGAAAAAAAACATATTTGAGCAAACTCAAAGGCATTTGAAAGCAGAAGACTTGTGCTATAAGATCCCACACATGAACTTTAGAAGAAAAAAAAAATCGCGGTGCTATATAACTTAACCTCAAATACGTCAAAAAACAGTGTTTTTTGCACTTTTAGCTTAGAATATCTCACAAACCTGACGTGATAGAGCAATTCTGAGCCCAGATTCGGATTCAGCGTAAAAAATTACTTCGGAAACAACTATTCATTGTCAAGTGGCACCAAATTTTTAAGATTTTGCAGGGTAGTGGCGGGTGGTGCATGTGTTTTTTATAACAGTAGCCTGAACTGTTCTTGTGAATCGGTTTCTTTAAATTCGGCGGACATAATTAAATTGTCATTATGTATTAACAAAGTGAACTATTTTTTTGTTTGTGTATATCGTTTGCAATTCGTTCCGGTTTCAATTTTTGTTGGTGAATTCTCTGATTTTATTAAGAATGTTAAAAACAAGAATGTTATTATTGTGGGTGATTTTAATATAGATATTCTAAATTTCCCTTCTTCGAGTGATGAATATATTTTAATGTCATCTAATGGCTTTTTATCATTAATTAATAAACCTACTAGGATAACAAATCATTCTTCGACATGTATTGATCATTGTTTTTCCGTTCTGATTATTCTTGTAAGGTCTCTGCGTCTTTATATAATTTATTGCTATCGGATCATCATTTAATCAGTGTATTGTTAGAAGTAAATGGTACTGCTAATGTCTTAAAGAAAAATGCTGTGACCTCTAATGCTCCTAGGCTTGATAATTTTGCGTTTTCCTCTAAGATCTCTACGTTTGATTTTGCTGGTTTACTTGAGGAAAATGATCCGGTTATCATTTTGTCACGTTTCCTTGTTATGGTAAACTCCATAGCTGGTTCATGTATTTCTAATTTCATTCAACATAATTCTAAATATAAACTTAAACCCTGGATCTCGTTCCATTTGATACATTTAATGGCTAAGAAAAAGAAAATTAGTAAAAAGTGTCAGAAGCATCCTGCAAATAAAGGGCTTCAGAAATATTTTCTTAAACTGTGCAAAAAAATTGATGATAAAATACTTTCTGACAAATTCACTTACTATCACAATAAATTCCAACACTGTGGTAAAGATAGTAAGAAGACATGGTCGGTTGTTAATCAAAATTTAGGTGATATTGTTAGTAATCCTATTGATAAAATTTTGTCAAATGATTCAGTGATTATTTCGGATTGTAAATCTATAGCAAATGATTTTGGCTTTTATTTTTCAAATATTGTGCCTCATTTAAGAGCAACCAATGGCTTGTCTAATAATATGGCATGCTCAACTCATAGCGAAGTCATTATCTCAGAAAATTGTTTATTAATCCTGTTGATATTACTGAAATTGTTGGTATAATTAATGGTTTAAAATCCAGTAATAGTAGAGACATTCTCGGTATTAGTCCCAATATGTTAAAATATAATTCAGATATTATATCTCCAATTTTGGTGCAGTTTATCAATCAAAGTTTTTTGAATGGGAGTATTCCGGATTCTTTGATAACTGCAGTTTTAATTCCCTTATTCAAAAAGGGTGATAAACTACTTAAGGACAATTACCGTCCTATTTCTTTACAGCCCAAAATTATGAAAATTTTGGAAAAGGCTTTTAAGTTGCGGGTTGATGCATTCTTTTCTAAATATAATGTTTTAAATAATTGTCAATACGGCTTTAGGTCTGGAAGGAATACTGAGTCAGCTCTAATTGATTTTTTGAATGGGGTTCATATTAATTTAAACGAGAAAAAGTGTGTTGGTGCTGTTTTTATTGATGTTAAGAGGGCATTTGACTTGGTTGACCACAATTTACTTTTACGAAAGCTCTACATGTGTGGTTTTCGAGGTGTACCTTATCAATGGTTTAAATCATATCTTAGCAACAAGTCTTTTAAAGTAAAGATTGATAATTCGTTTAGTATGCCGTTTAAAGCTGATTTTGGAGTTCCGCAAGGTTCGGTCCTCGGTCCTGTGTTATTTCTAGTTTATATTAACTCTATTTTTAACTTAGATTTAAAGGGCAAAATTATTGCTTTTGCTGATGATATGGCATTAACCTACCATGGTTCTAGTGCTTCGGAATTATCCAGCCATATTAATTCTGATCAGTGGCGTAGCCAGAAATTCATCGAGGGGGGTTAAAAAAAAATTTCTATAAGAAAATAATGCATTCGAATTTATTTGAATTCAATTTTTTATTAGATTTTTATAGTTTTATATTGATTCGTCGTGACACTAAGGCCAATTCATCGAGGACACAGTCTACATATTTATATAATCATATCTCTATGAATATTTAATGATGCCAATCCATTTAGTCGCTTCCCACCGATTGTGTTTCTTAGGTAATTCTTAAGGCGCCTGAACGTCTTAGAACTCTTCAATTGGAGAGATTATCCAGGTTAAGAGTACTACTAAAAATCTGACAAATATGTTGTGCTAATTTTGTTATTATAGGTACAAGCGTTCAACCGGTAGATACCTGACCGTCTTTTAACCCTTAGCGGTCACAAGGGGTGAATATGTACCCCAGGCCAAAGCACCTTAATTTAAGTTATCAAAAACTACGAAAATCATACTTGTCGCGCCATATATAGGTTGTCGAGGAATGTAGGTTACTTGTATGGTACATAGAAGGAAGAAACAAGTATTAGTAGCGCTATAAATGATGAATTTCGGAAGGAGAAATGATTTTTCAATAGTAATGATTTTTTTTCTGAAAAACATCATTTTTCCTGACTTATATATAATTTTTTTTTGTCAAATTATCTTGATATTGGCTCTTGCAAACCATATTAGAAATTGAAAAACATGTTTCAGAATGTCCATGAATTTTTTGGAGTCTAAATATTTTAAATTTGTCTTTCTAGACCGATTTTTTTAACTGGGGTGAAAAATCACCCCAGTGTGGCCGCTATGTTACGGGAGCGAAGTGTGGCCGCTAAGGGTTAAACATTTTAATTAAAGTCGCTTATGTAATCTAATTTCAACTTAATCTGGAAAAAAGGCCTACACAGATCTGTAAAAATTACGTCTAGAATCAAAATCAATCGTTTGAAGAATCGAAAATAGGTTACATGCGTATTATAACAGGTAATGAGCCTTATTCGAATTATAAATAATTTTGTGTGGATCAACACATCACCATGTAATGATTTTAGTATAATATATGAAACTCAGGGGGGGGGGGGAGGTTCAACCCCCCGCAACCCCCCTTCGCTACGCCGCTGATTCTGATATGAAAACAGTTAGATCTTGGTTCGATGATCATTCCATGATTTTAAGCGATAAAACAAAAATTATGTTTTTTAGGTTAGCTGGGGATCCATATTCAAGTTTTGTTCCAAATATTATTTGCCATGTGGAGAATTGTAATTTAGTGAACTGTAGTAACTTTTGCATTCCAATCGAACAAGTTTATAATTGTAAGTATCTAGGTTTGCATTTGGATACGAATTTAAATTGGAAAATTCATTTTCAAAAGATCAAAGAGAAATTAAATTTTTCTTTACGTGCCATGTATATGCTGCGCCAGTTATGCCCATTTCCAGTTTTATTAAATTTTTATCATGCATGTTTTGAATCTAGGCTTTCCTACGGATTACCTTGTTGGGGCGGGGTTTATATGAATACATTGGGACCATTATACTTATTACAAAATATATTGTTCGTGTTATGTTTTTTAAAAGTCGTCGTGATCGTTCTTGGCCATTATTCTTGGCTTGTAAAATTTTACCATTGCAACATCTATATGTTTTCAAAGTCTTGAAATTATTTTTCTGTAGAAGTGAGCACCGAATTCTTAGATTAAGTACAGTTTACGACATTCGTAATAACTACAGATACTTCCTTTCAGTCCCGGCTTTTATTAGTGAAGCTTACCGCAAGTACTACTTTGTTTCGGCCCCCACATTTTTTAATCGTTTGCCACTTTTATTACGTGCGCAGTTTAATAGTAAATCAACTATTAATTTGATTAAGGATTGGTTGTTTGATAATCGTGATATTGGCTTTATGTTTATAAAATAAATAATTTATATTTTGTGTTGATGGTTTTATATTTTATTTAAGTTGTATTATTTTTGTAACTTCTATTTTTAAGGTTATTCGCTACTGACTTTTGGCATAGAATAACCTATCTTCATAACCTTGCTTTAATTAGTTTTTTAGTGTTTTTTATAATTTTGTATATATTTTTTAAGGTTGTGAGTAATAAATAAATAAATAAATAAACAAATAAATAAAGTATACAGCAATCATAAAAACTTTGGGCCTTGAGATTTTTGGGGATTTATCTGTTTTGAGGTCTCCTGACTCCAAAAAGTGGGTTTCGAAATGGTGTCTGTCTGTCAATCTATCTGTCTGTCTGTGTCCTTTCTACAGCAGTTTGGAAACTTTCTTGTTAAGTTTTTTCATAAATTGGGAGGTCCCAGAGAATTTTACTTCAAATCGGCCAACGGGAAGTGGCCACCCCTTGAGCCAGAAAATTTATTTTGCAAATATCTTTAAGGGGGGCATCTCCCCCAGACAACTTGGTTTTTCAATAATTTTTTACAAACGTTCAAATGAACTCAATTTTTTTTATTATGAGTGAAAAAAACAAAATGGCGGCGCTAGAGGTGGTCGAACTTGGCTACTAGAGTTTGCGCCGTGGAACGCCCAGGTCCTTGTAGTTAACTAAAATCAACGAAACAAATTTTTTTCATTAAAATAATTCATTCCTCTTTGCATGGACCTAAATGTAGCAAAAAAAAAAAAAAAATTGAAAATTTGAGGACATAAAGAAAAAAACACGTTTTTTTATAAACAATTCATTAAAACCAATATTTATTTAAACAATTTATACGAAATTTTAGGTTTATGCAAGGCCGATAAGCTAAAGAATATGTGTACAAAATATCAAGTTGATTGGTCCATTACTTTTTGAGTTACATTCCATGGCGCGAGTTACGTATTGTCACTCCACACGAACCTAACATCATATTGACCAAGCAACAATGTAACAACAAACCAAGACAAGAAGTTGATACAACATCTGTTGCAACAACATCAATAAAAATGTAACCCACAACATTGTAGCAGCAAACTATCAAAGGAAAACTGCAACGACAATGTAACAACATCATAACATAATTCCTCTACATCATAACATAGAGAAATTACCACCAGTAATTAAATATAGAATAAAAAACAAAAGATATGATTCTACTCATATATTTCCATTCACACATTTATAATGTTACATATAGATAAACCATTTCTTAGAATTATAATCATACAATGTAATAAATAAATAGAGAACAAACAATATGATTATAATTCTAATATTACATTTACATTTTTTTTTACATTATGTTTTATTATAACGATACAATATATAGTATCTCAAAAAATATAGATTTAGAATAATTGTAACTCTGAAATAGAAAGCATCAAAAAAAAAATAAATTTGTTAAAAGAAAATTAAGAGTAAAAGAGTTTTATTAAATAAAACCACCACGACTGCTTGAATCTTTAACTCGCGCAGCCGGGTAGTAGGATATTTTTAAATATCCAAGTTTAGAATCAGTGAATTTTTTTTCGAAAGTATTGTCAAATATTGACACGGTTTTTTGTGAAAACAAAACTCTAACGGTTTATTAGAGTATAGTGATCGTGTTTGTTAGACAATAAGTGAAAATAAAATAAAGTGTGAAGTTTCCAGTGACAGTTATCAACGGGACATCGCATGGCGCTGATTTGTACCTACCAGTTTATTCTATTAATGGTTACATGGTAAGCGATTTTAGTGATTACTTATTAAATTCCTTTACCCAATTCTCACTCCTCACGGTTTATGAGGAACAGGTCCTAGCTTCACGGCTTATGAGTGTTAGGGACATCTTATATAAAAGATTAATTTTAGAAAATAGTTTTTATGGTGAAAAATAATTTGAATTTGAATTTTTAATAAATAAAATAAATCAATCACCACGGTTTATGGATGAATTGATAGATAATATTCATAAAATAAATATAGTAGATTTAGATTCTGATCAAGAAAGTGAAAAATTAGGAAGTTCAGATAAAATAGATAATTTTGAAGTAGAATTAGGAAAAAACGAAACCTTTAAAATGGCAACAATTGAAAATATTAATACATTAATAGATACGTTAAAATTACCTGATTGTATAAAAGACTTACCCAAGTTCACGGGTAACAAACATTCGCTACATGAATTTATTGAAAATGTAGACGAAATAATGGCACAGTGTAATAAAATATTGGGTTGTGGACAAGTACCCACAACATTTTTACGAGCAATCAGAAATAAAATCATCGGAGAAGCCGATGAAGTACTTTTAATGTATGGTACAAACCTTGATTGGAATAATATCAAGGATAATTTAAGAACTCATTATGCGGATAAACGCAATGAAACAAGCCTCATTAGAGACTTGCATACATTATACCAGGGCTCAGACACAGTTGAGAAATATTTCTCAAAAGTTATTGACATTCAGTCAACAATCATTAATCACGTTAATTTACATGAACATAATGTTACAGTAAAATTAACAAAAGAAAATCTATATAAAGAAATGTGCTTATCCACATTTTTAGCCGGTCTTAGGGAACCTTTGGGATCAATGATCAGGGCTAGAGATCCTGATAGTATCGCCGAAGCATTTTCATTATGTGTCAGCGAACAAAACATGCACTATATTAAAAATTGTGTGTTCAATCCAAGTGTATCCAACTTTCAACGTAAACCTTCACCCATACATTATGATAAACCGGTACAACAACCTAATTATCAACAGAGATTTCAATATGCCACCAATAGTTTCGTACCAAGGTACCAAAATAACTCCAAATATAATTACAATTCTCAACCTTTATCGAGAAATGGCCAGCCAGGCCAAGAATTTCAAAATCATCAATTTAAACCAACTTTTCAAACATTTCAAAAACCCCGAAAACCTCCAAGTAAAATAGAACATATGGACACAACATCTAATACAAATAAATTTCAACAATATACTAGTTCCAACAACCAAAGTAATTGGCAAAATCAAAAACCTCAGAACCAATTCAGACAAGAAGAACCTCCACGGTTCGTGTCTGAAGAATTATATAACTTGGAAGAATTAAATACTAACGAGCAAGTATATGCAGAGAACGAGTACCCTCCACAATATATACCAAATCTAGATTCATTTCAAGATCCGAATGAAGAAGAACCACATGAAGAGGTTTTTTCCACCATTAGCCTCAACACACATCAATCAGGCTTATTGCCATATATTCATATAGCAATGAGTAATAAAACAAAACTCAAGATGCTTATTGATACAGGTGCCAACAAATCTTTTATCAACCCAGTCTACTTAAATCCTAAACGGATACAGAAAATTCAACCTATAACGGTGCGAACCCTATTTCAAAATCACGAAATTACAAAAAAAGTTATAATTAAAGGATTGCAAGAATTTCGAACTGAAGAACCCTTAGAATTTTTTAGCTTTAAATTCCACGAATATTTTGATGGCTTAATTGGCCTCGAAATGATCCAAAAATTAGGAATTCGATTAGATTTCCAAAAATCTTTATTAGAAACGGACAAAGTAAGAATCCCACTATTGTTTAAACCCAACTATATCCAAATTCCAGTAGACACTGAAGAAACTGAATTCTACATTAAACCTATTCAAACGCAAAATAATATTATAAAACAGAAGGACATCATTCCGACTACAGAAACCCTAATCAACGAATTCAAAACTCAAATAATTTTGAAAACAGCAATGAATATACAGGACCTTGAAATTAAATTTGAAATTTTATTTAGTTCAAATAAAAGATATATTATCCAAAGTATGTAACAGTTTGCGGCTTTTGAAACCGAAACTGTTAGCAGAAATATCCGTCAAGGGATTTTAGGGTGGTCATTTTAAGCCGACTAAACTCAGGGAAATGGGGTGGGGATTTCCTAAAACCTTGACAGACCTTGCTAGACCACATAGGATTGAAACGAAGAAAGCAGCGATCAACTTACCACACTGATTTAAGGCGGGACTTCCATTCCCAATCTCACTCTATGTTTCCGGAAATTTATCTCATCCTGAAATTAACTTAGATTCACTATTCTGAAAAGACCGAATTTTCCCCTTAACAAAATTTACAATTTATTTTAGAATTAATTTCACTTTAACCATTTAAAAGAATAAATCTATTATTATACAACAAAAAAAAATTACTAAAATTACTAAAAAAAAAAAAATCTTGGTACCAACTTAAACTTTATACCTATCTATCTACCTAAACCCCCAATAATTTGAATTAAAGTATTTATATAAAAATTAAGAAAATATGTTTAATATAGATCAAGTATACAAAAAAAATTAAAACTCATCTGTTTGTTTGTTGTTTGGTCCATAATCTGGTGTTGAGTGAAGATCACTGTTGATTGATGAAATATACACAAATTGTTTTTGTTTTTTTTTTGTTTATTTGTGGTATTATGTATGTATGAATACCATTAATACCATGCCACATTTGATTTGAATTGTTTTTATTTTTATGAATAAAAAAAAACCAACATGGGCACACTATGCACTACGTATCTTTAATTTTTATTTTTAATTGTTATTTAACATAAGTAGTTTTTAATATTATTATCAATCATTTGATAATTTGATTTTATGATTTTAAATAGTTCTTATTAGTTTAGCACACACATTATCAATATTAGATTTGAATTGTTTTTTTTTTTCCACTGAAACGGCATGGTCACACTATATACATACTAAGTATTTATAATTTCGATGTAATTATGGTTTTTTTTTTTTTATAACTTCTACTTTTAGTATTAGTACACATTATCAATCAGTTGATATATTGATTTCGTAATTTAAAAAGTCTTTATTTTATTTTTGCACTCAATTTAAAACACAAAAATTTGTCGGTTTTCCGCTATGGGTTTCCGTTAGTTAACAATCAGTTTGGAATGTTCTTGTGCCACTAGGTAAAAAATGGTAACCTGATCACACCATTGTCTCATTTTATTGAGGAAAAAAAAATAAAAAGAACTGAATCAGTATTCCGCTTTAAACGGTCGATTATTTCACAATCACTTTGAATGTTATATATATTACCAGCTTTGCGGACTGATAATGAGTTATTACCTTGAGTAACTTATATATAAATATATCACTTACAATTCATTAAGTTATTAATAAAAGAAAATTCGGTTTATCCAGAAACATGTATTTATGCTGAGCAAAGTTAACTATTTTTTTGTATTCAAAACTTAATTTCAGACATTTTTGAGACACATTTATTGGAACTCTTCTGTTCACAACAACACTACATTATACCGATATTTCCAACAGTTTTTGCTTATTCCACTATATTCACTTCCGTGGATAAATTTTTTATAGTCAAAATCACAATTGAATTGTGTTTTGTATTAATTAATTAATTAATGAAAAAAAAACCGAAAGCCTTTTGGTTTAGCTTAATTTGGCCAAATTTATCATTATAACAATCACTTTATATTGACTTTTAGTTAAATGTTTCGATATCACAAAACGAAGAGTTCAATACTCTTTTCTAGGTATTTCTCGACTGATTCCAAAATCAAAACCTGCATTCCATCAAATTATCGTATCCCCCACCAAACATGAAACAATTCACAATAGCTAAAATAAAATATTTCGAATTACAAGTTACCATAAAATTTCTCCAAGCCAACACTCTCGGTGACGATGCATCGTTACAAGTACAAAATTTGATGAAAGCAGATTAACTAAAATTCTAAAAGAATATTTAAAACCAAATTCATTGACAAGACATACATTTAGAACCCTCAACTGTGTTATTAAAAAGCATTTCAAGAATTCTAACCTCAAAATAATACAAGCCATATATTTACATTCAGATGTAGAAGAATCATTAGAACAAATAAAAATCATTAAAGAAATCCATGACAAAGATCATCGTGAAATTATTGAAAATGTTCAGCAAGTCAAGAGAAATTACTATTTCCTAAAACTGCGTAATCTCGTACAGAAATATATCAATAAACGTGAAACTTGCCAAACTCAAAAATACGACCGTTTACAAAAACCTATACAATTTAAAATTTACCGAATCCTGTATTCAAAAAATAAAAACAATAGGAAAAAATATAAATCTAGAATAAAAACCCTTTGCAGGTACGTGAGTAGCAGTACCAGCCAAATGATGGAAGTGATAGACTACAATGACAACAGAGGCCTTATTCCTATAAAGCTAGGAGAAGCAAGAATAATCAATGGCCATAGCAAATTATTACACATTATAAATCTTACCCAGTATGACCAAAATATCCTAGATCTTGATCTTAATATTCACCAAATACAGGAAAAAACAAAATTAGACACACATTTAGCTACACTTTATCATAACAAAATAAGTATCCTTACACTACAATTAGATAAACTGGAAGATACCCTTAATTCCTTAAAACCCACTTATAGAAACAAAAGAGGACCAATTAACGGATTAGGCTCGATACTCAAAAGTATTACAGGTAACCTAGATAATGATGACTATGTAGAAATAAATCAGGCAATACAACAATTATACAATAATGAAGGACAGATAACAAAAGAAATTAATGAACAAATCAATTTAAATAACGAAATGATGGAACGATTCAAAGAAATTAAAGAAGTCATTAATAATAGCTCAATAACCCTAAATAAGGAATTAGAAATAACTCGAAATTATAACTACGAATTACAAAGTATAATGCTTATTGATCAATATCTATATCACACCGAGTATAATATAAAATATCTACAAGAACATTTAGATAATATCATTGAAATAATATTACTAGCAAAAATTCAAGTAATTTCACACCATATTCTCGACAAAAATGAAATGCATTATATTCACAATTTTTTCGAAAAACAAAAAATAACTATCCATTCAGATAATGAACTATACAAATTGTTAACACTCAAAGCCTACTATAATCAATCCACTATTATTATGTCTATTCAAATACCTAAATTTCATCCTGACAAATTTCAACAATACCTATTGCAACCTACTACTATAAATAATTCCTTTTCCATTTACATCCCGCATTCCTCAATAATCGCTAATAATCAACATTACCAGTATATCGAACAACCATGTATCATAATAGAAGGAGCAGCTTACTGCGAAGAAGCTAAACTAAAACCCAGCAAACAATATTGTATCACTCAAATTATATACAACTTACCAGCCAGATGCAATATAATCAATGGATCTCTCCCCGAGGAAGTTAAACAATTACAACCAAACTATCTATACGTATATAGCAAAAAACCGATTTCTATCTCATCAAACTGCGAACAAAAACAAAAAGAAATACAGGGAGTAAAAATTATAAAATTTACTGATTGTACACTAGAAATAAACGGAATACAATACGAAAATTATGCAGCTACCTTCTTAGATAAAAAACTTTTGCAACCTTTCAACGATATAATAGTTGAAAAAACCGAACCAGCAATAAATCTACCGATGTTACACGATTGGAACTTAAAAAACCAGGAAAAATTTAATGAACTACACTTTGTAACGAATCAACACGCCATCAGCCACTATACATCGTGGGCACTTTATTGCATCGTAATCTTAATTATATTAATCTATTTTCTTATTTCATATTTTAAGAAAAATAAAACCGGACTACAAAATAATACATCACCTACTTCCAATGACCAAAAGTCTTTCAGATTTTGGCCATCACTTCGGCGGGAGGAGTTACGTATTGTCACTCCACACGAATCTAACATCATATTGACCAAGCAACAATGTAACAACAAACCAAGACAAGAAGTTGATACAACATCTATTGCAACAACATCAATAAAAACGTAACCCACAACATTGTAGCAGCAAACTATCAAAGGAAAACTGCAACGACAATGTAACAACATCATAACATAATTCCTCTACATCATAACATAGAGAAATTACCACCAGTAATTAAATATAGAATAAAAAACAAAAGATATGATTCTACTCATATATTTCCATTCACACATTTATAATGTTACATATAGATAAACCATTTCTTAGAATTATAATCATACAATGTAATAAATAAATAGAGAACAAACAATATGATTATAATTCTAATATTACATTTACATTTTTTTTTACATTATGTTTTATTATAACGATACAATATATACATAGTATCTCAAAAAATATAGATTTAGAATAATTGTAACTCTGAAATAGAAAGCATCAAAAAAAAAATAAATTTGTTAAAAGAAAATTAAGAGTAAAAGAGTTTTATTAAATAAAACCACCACGACTGCTTGAATCTTTAACTCGCGCAAAAAAACACGTTTCGAGAAAAACTCGATTGAAGTTTTCTTTCTTGAAGAGAACGCATTACTTCGCATCACTTCGTGACTTCCTAGGGACCTTTAGGACTTTCTGTTGGGCTTGAAACTTAGGAAATATATTCTTCAGATACTAAATGAGTTTTTAAAGCAAAAAAAACAAAAAAATGCAAAAAAATTAATATCTGGAGGAGGTTCCCCCTTGAAAGTGTTGTAAACCTTACACTAAAAAATAAAACAAAATGAAAAGGTTTTCATGTTAATTTTCGACTTTGAGATTTTTGGTGTCCTTAAGACCTAAAAATTGGGGTTGGAAGTGGTGTCTGTTGGTCTTATTTGTCTGTTAGTTTGTAGCCCAGATTGTCGGCTCGAGGTGTGTGTGAACTGTGCGATCGCGCAGGGTGCAATATTTCTAAGGGCACTAAACTTTGAGCGCAAATGTTGTGATCTCAATTAATCTCATGATCGTAGATTTATTACAAAAACATAAACAATTTTTAAATCGTGCAAAAATATTTTCAGTACAAATCCAACCAAATTTGGCTATCAAAATTAAGCTAAAGAACATGATGAATTTAATATTAGGCCATCAAATATATTATAGTCTTCGTCTGAAAATTAGGAACGGCAAGCAAATGAAACAATAAATCGATATTCAATAATAATCTATCGTTTAGTAGTTGTATTTCGTAAATATTTTTGATTTTCTGTGTTTAAAATGAACAATTAGTATTTATTGAAAAGGAAACCTTATAGTTGATAGAAATTTAATAAAATAAATATAAATAAACATTTTTATAAATATTTTGTTAAATAATGATGGGGTGATACGTTGACTTTTAATCAGAGGAAAAAATGCTGATTCAAAAATTAAGAGCTACTGTTATGGGACTTTCGCCGAATTTAGTCGTAAATGCTATAAAGTCTCATATCAAAAATCGTCAAGATGCACCCTTTTAAAATATTTGTTGAAGTTAAGAAAAAGTTACATCTTGAAGGTATGTAGAGGGCAATCTTCATAGTAAGCTTGAAGAACAGCACGAAAAGTACCAATGTTGAGCAAAAACAAAGTAAGGGAAAGAATTCGATTTGGAAAAGATCATCCAATCAGGAAAGGTGACAATGACTAAAAAACAGAGAAACATATGTGCATAGGCCAAAAACAAAGCATGTTGCCCGCAATATTCCAAATAAAAAAAACAGTGATATTTGGCGGAGGGCATTGTGCTTTGTTGTTTTGGTCCATTGTATAGTAGTGTAGGGCCTTTATATGGATAAAAGATTGTGGACCAACCAAGATTATGGCTTTTTTTTTTTTTCGCTGGCGCTACATCCCATGGAGGGATTTGGCCGCTTCATTTTTGAAGTTTCGTAATCATTTTTACAACGGATAATGAGTGATTAGTTCATTGATCCTTATTAAACCAGCCGTGATTTTTTCATCACCCGCCGGGAATCGAACCCGGGACCTCCGGAGCTTAAAGCTAGCATGCTAACAACTGTGCCACCGGGGCCGCAAGATTATGGATTTGGTATTCTCAAAAATGTGATCTACCCTTTTTCATAAGACCACACGCATAAAGAAACAAATACTATATATATTTTTTCGATGCCACACGCCACTAAGATTGACCTCAATCCAATTGAGCCTCTTTGGAAGAACCTTAAGATACATGTGGCCCGGAAGGAAATGTAGGCAAAAATAGGCAACAGGCAATAGGTAGTCGATACCTACCTGTGGAATGATTTTAGGACTTAATAAATTCTATTGCCAGGCAGTGATTCAAAATATTGGACAAGCCACAAAACACTAAGACCTTAAGAATTCTTAACTCAAAAACCGAATATGTATAACTTATTTTATTCGTTTATTATTCGTTATTTTGAGACCAGCTTTTAGTTTATAAAATTAAAATAAATACTGGAAACTGTTGGAATATTAACTTTGATTTTCTTCCCCTGACAACATTTTTCTGACAACGAATGTATGAATGGCATTTATATTGAACAATAATTATCTTAAAATTTGTTGATTTAGTGTTTGAACCCGAAAGGTTAACCGACCATATGGAATAATTTAAGTAAAAACGCTTAGTTAGCATTACATTAAGATATTAAAGACTCTTGCTCTCATGTTCTCAAAAACAAACACACAAATATTGCAAAAAGGTAGGAGTTACTCATTTACAGCTATAATATTTGATTTATATTTATGTTCCGAGGTATGCAACAAATTAAAATTTTAGTATTCAATATTAACCTCAAATATAATCGATTAACCGATAAGTCGTCCGAAATACGATTTTTAATTAAACTATTTAATAACTAGGCATTTTTCCCGATAAACTCGATAAAAATAATTATTTTTAGAAGTAAACGTTTTGACTTATAAGAGAGTCCCTAACGCCAACTCAACCTCAACCGAGAATCTTCATCGCAAAAGGATAAAGTATATAAGAAAAATTTTAAAATTATCAATAAATTTATAGAATTATCGATAATTGAATTTAAGCTAAGTTTGCAGTCCATATTTCAAATCTATTTTAATCTCTCCTTATAACCAATACCTTATTGCTCTTCTAACGATTATTTGAACACCTAATCTCGGAAATTATTTCAACAGAAATTCAAATACCTTCACCCATCCCATGGTCAAGATTCAGAATTTCGTTTCAAAAATAGTCCTAACAAACTGTCGGACCCTAATACTATTGAAACACTGCGGCTTGGCAAAACGAGTTTAGGTAAATGCTTGCAATGTTGTGTGGTTAGCTTGTAATTAAAAATATTACTACTGTTACAATTTTAA
This sequence comes from Tipula helvola, assembly GCA_963556165.1. Taxonomy (NCBI): domain Eukaryota; kingdom Metazoa; phylum Arthropoda; class Insecta; order Diptera; family Tipulidae; genus Tipula; species Tipula helvola. The sequence continues at coordinate 178,268,185 of OY744483.1, read as the reverse complement.
CGAAACCAATTTTCCATGGCATTAATTATAGAATAAAATGTTTTCGGCTAGAGCTTTCCAGGGATCGGTACTAATGCCCGTATTACAAAACCAGAATGAAGAAAATCCCGTAGATCACAAAAAAACCGTATTACAAAATCCCGTATTTCATAATCCCGTATTTCCAAATCTCGTATTTCAAAATCTCGTATGATTTTTTTACGGGATTACGGGATTAATCAAATTAAAAAACAATTTTTGATTTTAAGTAACTATTTTTTGTAATTGTTTTTAATAAATAGTTTTAAAAATAATATTATTTAATTTAAAACTAAATTATTCGTGATCAATAAAAATGAAAATCTGTATGTATGTATGTTTTTTATACGTTTCCACACGGATCATCTAATCAAATTGAGTATTTGCAATTGGGTTTTATACCAAAATGAGCAGGTTTTCGTAATATTTTCGAAGGAGTCCGACCCGTGGGTCTAAGCGCCCCCAAACAAAATGTTTGTAACATTTCGAGGGAGTTACATTTTTTTGACATTTTATTGCCATCTTTTACTTATGAGCAGATTTTCGTGGTATTTTCGAAAGGTCGAGCCCGTGAATCTAGATGCCCTCGAACACTCCAATTAAGTTCAAACGGCTACATCCTGTTCGAATTGCGCTTGCTATCAACATAAATAAGGCACAAGGACAATCGCTGAAGGCAGCTGGAATAAATTTAGAGTCTGAATGCTTCCCTCATAGTTATTATATGTGGTTTATTCCCAAGTCAGCAATCCAAAAAAACTATTTATCTATGCCAAAGATGGTAAAACACGAAACGTTGCCCAGAAGCTTTGGCTTGAATTAGGACTTCGATTTTATTATACTTTGAAACTACAATTATTTAATTTTATTTGCTTTAATAGGTACAGATGTAAAATTTGAGGTTTATTACTTTGCTAAAGTAAAATAAAACATATTTTTGTTATCCCGGGCAAAGCCGGGTACTCCAGCAAGTTCTTTTATAAAAATCGATTTTATTTTTTATTGGAGTACACTTTCTTCTTTTTTCTGTTCCGAGCTCCTGCCTCTTGTAATTTTTTGCTTTTTATGACCCATACACAAGTCCACACACATACACACACACATACATACACAACCCCATATCTCGAATTCTATCACGATACATCGGCACAGGTTAGGTTAAAAATCGCACGATTTTTAACCTAACCTAACCATCGACCTAAGTCGATGTATCATGATAGAATACGGGATTTTGGCATACGGAATTTTGGGATACGGGATTTTGTAATACGGGATTTTGGAATACGGGATTTTGTAATATGGTATTATGTATACGGGATTTTGTCATACGGGCAACTGTACCCAACCCGCTTTCCATTAAAATTCGGGCTTTAATTTATCAGGACTTAATACATGATGGCAACTCACATCTGGTGGCCAGTTGATATTTCTTCTTTCTAAAATTAAGCGTCCTTTGAATATTAATCGAGAAAATGTTTGTTTAAAAGAAATTCGATCTTATTTACTCCTGTAAACTTAGGCTGCGGGCCAAATCTGAGGTAAATGCCACTTTAATTAGGTAAATTGTTGAAATACTGTACTAACAACTAGGGTAAACCAGGAACAAGGGTAAATGATTGTTGTTGCTGATTTTCTTGACGTTTTGATAATTGTTTTTATAATTGTTGTTATCTCCAAATATGGAGAAAATTAAAAAGAATTTTAGCCGGAATCAATTCCACTATTTTCCTGAAAGATTGTGCAATTATTCAAATGCCGGCGTTCGTTTCATCATAATCTCCATTTAATTTGTTTAATATAATTGGTGGTTTATAATCGATGCAATTTCTAATTTTCGGCTCAAAAATAAAAACAAAATATTAATTATGAACTTTCTAACAATTATCCAAACAATGACATACCATCTTTGATTCACAAAATTCCAGCAAAACTATTTCTTGTAATGAAAGGTACTTTTTATAAGCTTGACCGCACATTATTATTATCAATGTCATCTTACTTTTTATTTCAAAATCTTCTGTATATATTTCTACATTGCTACATTTTTTATATTTTACGAGTTATATCAACAAATCTAATATATCCAAAAATTGTTTGACGTTTCATTTTGTGGCTATATAAACCAGTAAATTTCACCCGTCATTCTATTTTTGAAAATTAGATTTACCAGAGAATTGGCACGATTTCAGAGGTAAATTTGTAAATTTTTACTAAACGATTTACCTTAGAAATGGCCCGCAGCCTGAAGGTGAATTACGTTGTTGAACAAAAAAACGAACCATCATCAAATCATATTGGCTCTCTTTAAACTTCATCCCAGTTCAACAAATTTTTTCTCAGAAGTTTGTATCGTAGGTAAAGTTTCACCACGTCCTCGAAGACGTGCTTCACTCCGTGAAAATTGATCTATATTTTTCGATGATGGGGAAATATTCGATAACCTACCAAATAGACAAGACGAGAAATATGACTACTAGATCGATTTTGCCAAGCAAATTTTATTTTTAATTTAATTTGTCACCAAATTTTGTTTGGTACGCAAATATTGTATTTTGTTTCGTTAGTAAAAAATTGTTTGCTTGCCAGACGGTTGAGAATTTGCCCCGGTGTCGGCCAAAAACTGTATGTCCAATTGAGACGCAGGAAAATAAACGCAAACTAAAACTACAAATATTTATTTTTGAATCAAGTGGGGTCCTTTATTTTGAAGGATTATCGATGCTTTTTATGTATGAAAATTAATATCACTCAAATGTTTACCACGGCTGGATTTACAGACATCGATCCAATGGTCAAAATGTTTGATGACATTTTCCATTACACTGAAAAAAAATATTATCATCAAAATAGATAAAATGATTTTTCCCTTAAACTTTGCCGTTTTAACAATAATTCTATCTCAATACCTATGAAAGTGTTATTATATCTGATATATGATATATCTAAAATTTCGAAACTAATTTCAAATTTATATCCCCAGCATTTTATTTAAATAAGATAAACGATGAATGATGAATGCAATATAAATATATATTATAGGTCTTTTAAATGCAGTTTCAGGTATGCTTGTGAATCTATTAAGTAATATTTGATGCATATTTAAAGTTAAATTATTTTTCTAATCATCAAATAATGATATCAGTAAACATAATGTAAATATATCTCAAACGATTGTAATTTTTACTACTAAGGTTACACAAGTAACTATATTTGCATTGGATATAACCAAAGAAGAAATAAAAATATCAAAAAACAATTTTTTTTTTTTTTTTTTTTGATGTTTCGCTTCATCTCTTTTCTTTTGTTTGTATGTAGGTGAAATAAATAATACAAAAAAGGAAATCGGCTAACGGGATAAAAATCAAGTTATTAAATTAGTTTAAACGTGCTACACATAAGTGCTAAACAACAGATCCAAGTGAAACGTATTTTTATAGGAAATAAAAATAATTAATTGTGCAATAGTTGAAATCTGTGAATATAATTTACATTAAAACTGGATTCCTAAAATATCATTAAATTATGTTGGTAAGTATGTAGCTATTAACGTTTGAAAATATAGCAATAACCAAACAAGGAATTAATTTACTTCATAACATTTTAAAACTGTTCTTAGTGCCGTGATTGAAAAATATACATACTAAAAACTTAAGTTGGTTATCTGTAAGTGAAAAAATAATAATTTGGTTCATTTTAAAAAAAAATTATAATTTTTTTGTGAATACTTTATCGATTGTTACTTAAAGCTATTGTGTATTGTGTTAGATTATTTAAGGGACACATTCTACATCGCGTCACAAATAACTCAGTTTGTTTCAATTACATTACTCAATTACTTTGAATATTTCATGTTTCTCGTATTAATTTAAATTACCAAAGAGAAATCAAAAAAAATATTAATACCATAGCTTGAGTAATCGCTAAAAATATGTTATTTAAAACAATAAATAGTAAAATTTAATTTATTGTTACATATTCGTGATTTTTTATATGATTAGTTGTTTGCGGATGATGGAGAATTATATCCCTTAGTGCAATCTGATTTTTAGAAAAATATCGAGTAATGATATAGTGCAGAGTAATTCACACAAATATCTAAATTTTAGTGTGTTGATTATCTTGTAATATAATTGAAAAAATTTACTTTGTTTATTTTTGAGTTGGCTGACATTTTATAATATAATAAATGTAATAATTCGAGTGTGCACTCAAAACTCCAATGCATTTTTGTGTATTAAATTTGATAACGCGCAAAAATTTTTGCTTGTATTGTAGTTTTGTAGAATTTTAGGAACTTTGATATTTCTAGAACTTAAATTAGCAGTTTTGAGATTATTAACAATTCTGTTTTTGTATGAGTGTATTTTGAATTAATATTCACTCAAAATTTGATATAAAACATTTTGAATTATTTTTTCAAAATGTTCATTTTAAGATTTTTTTATAATGTATAGTAAGCTATCCTTAAAAGTAATGAATGACTAAGTAAACGTAAAATACACAATAAATTTATAAAAAAAACAACATAAACAAATGTTTCATATTTCTAAAATAAGTATGTTTGTTGTGTTTAAAATATCAATATTGCAATTTAACTATATTTTTTCTTCAATCTCACTTCGAATATAGAAACCCTCCGTATAAACCTATTCTTCAACAAAGCATAAGTCTTAGGTATATATAATATGTTTACTTGTTTCCTTGGCAGAGTTTTAATTCAGCAAGCACCGTTAGCAATAACTCGGACCTACTAGGAGAAATAGCGCAGTTAGAGAATGCGGAAAATGTATATATTGTAAATATTAATAAAACTAGAAAATTTAAAAAAATTTGTTATAATATTTCCTTGTTTTCTATAGGAACAGCACCAACCTGAATTAATACATACATCATCGTCGACAATACACATATTAAATGGATTTGATATAAATGGTTATCTTGAGTGCACGAAAGGAAGGATAATTAAATCGTACTTTGAAGCGAACAAACACCTTGGCCCCAAACAACAAACGGATCTTTCAAATTTACTAATTGAAAAGGAGTTCGATTGCACTGGTAATTATAAAATTACAACTGAACGGTTGAAGGAATTGGCTAAACAAATTAATGAACTATTTAGTACGGAGAATGAAAATATTTATTTCATTCCTTATAACAAACTTACTAAGCAATTGAGTACCGGTAAACTGTATACAGCATACAATAAACTACGAGCCAAAATAGTTAAATCGACGGTCCAGATAAATAATAATAATAATATTGAGTCACAGGATGACTCTGTTCGAGCTTCTGTCGAATTTTTGAAGCATAACGTGGAACCGTACGACGACGTAATTCAGCATTGGAAAGCTTCTACTGATTACAGATTGAAAGAGCTGAAAGAACAACAAGATTTAAACTTATCTAAGTATTTTTTAAAATTCCCATCATTAAAGTGCTCGAATTTACTTGCTGATCTATTCGAGATTGACTTTAACCATCTATATAGAGAAAGCGCAAATAAACTAATAGATGACTGGCCAAAACTCAATGAAATTTTAATAGAGATAGCCAAATCGAAAGTAAAATGCAATAGTCTGGAACAAACTCTTTTAATTTGTAACGAGCTTACCGGTTTTTTTCTTCTACCATTCTTAATCAATAGTAATTTCGGTAGAAAACGAACGGCAAATGGCTCCTTTAAATTAACAAAAACAGAAATATCTGACCAATTTATCATAAAAGCTACTGTACGTAAAAACATAATATTATTTTAAATCAAAACAGCCGTAACCAAATTCTCTTTATTTTTCAGGATATCACGCATATGCAAAATAAAATTGCAGAGGTCAAGACAAAAGTACAAAATTTGAAAGAAACGTTCCAGCCTTTGCCTGTAATTTTGGGCGACAATAATCCAATAGGGTATATTTATATAGACGAGAAATTATATCTCGTTGGCAGTCCATTAAAAGCAATTGATCTTTGCTTTAAAATCTTCCACGTGACCCACTCAAAATATCCTATTGGTGCGGAGGCATTGTGGGTGTTTGTCCAACAATGTATATATGGTATAAAAACAAGCTGGGATAAAAATTTCATATCAGTAAATAATTTATTAAGTTTAGTCGAAAATCGCAAATGACCATTTAATATCTGTTGATAAATTAACTATTATGAAGTTTTTTATACGATAATATATTATGCTAAAATTAGAAATTAATTTATCAATATAATTAAGAATTACTTATTGTTAGTTTTAAACACTTAATTATCTAGTAATAAGCTGAATTATATAAAAAAAATGAATTGTTTTAGTTGCAATTTATTTGTTAATTCTTATAAGTTATTCATATCACATATCAAAACCTTTCATAAATCGTCTTGTGTTTTCGTATGTAAAAATTGCGTTCCAAATAGAGAATTCAATATTTTTGACTCGTTTAGAAAACATGTTGTTAAACATTTTAATGATAGCAATAAAATTAAAATTGAAGTTCCTTGTTGTTCAACTAAAACAATTAATGAAGAAGGAGTTAAAAACCAAGCTGAAAACAACGCAAAGAGTAATCAAAAATTAATTTCCTATTTAATATGTGAAAAAACCTTCTTAAATAATATAAAAAATTGTAACATGAATTTAATAACTAATCTTTATTCTGGCAATTTAAATAGATCGCAAGTACAAACAGTTACTCAAGAAATAAACAATTATATTTCAAACATTTCTACCGAATTGTATAAAACTATTTTGGCTAGATTTAAAGAATTGGGAGAAACGGGGGAAAATGTAGCTGTACTTGAAAAAATTTTCAATTGTACCAAAAATCCGTTACATAATTTAAATACCGATTACAAACGAATTAGATTTCTAGAGGGTGAAAATATATTAATAAAACCGTCATCAATAAAAATTGGTGAATATTTGAATACAAAACGTGTACAAAATTCCCTATTTTTAAAACCAATTCATGCTAAACTTAGCTATATATCAGTTGAGCATATTCTTAAAAACTTTTTAGAGCAGGGAAATGTTCTAAAGCACATTATTGAATATAGCAAAAACCTAAATACTGAACAGTCAACAATTAGCAATATAATTCAAACTACATTCTGGAAACAAAAACAATACAATTTTCCTACACAATCTCTTGTTATTCCTTTGATAGTATATTTCGATGATTTCGAAACAAACAATCCTCTCGGTAGTTCTGCTGGGCTTCAAAAATTAGGTTGTATATATATCTCAGTAGCAAATTTGCCTCCAGAATTTAGATCTAGATTAGAACATATTTTCCTCGTTATGCTTTTCAATTCAATCGATAGACAAGTTTATAGTAACAAGATTATATTTGCTCCTTTAATTTCTGAACTAAAGCGACTGTGGGAAGTTGGTTTCGCTATATCAGTAAATGAACAAAATTTTCAAATACATGTTGTTGTTGCTTCGATTGTAGGAGACAATTTAGGAATTAATGCCATCCTTGGTTTTACTGAAAGTTTTAATTCAAATATGTTTTGTCGGATATGTCTTTCTTCAAAATTAGAAACTAAAATGTTATGTAAAGAAGATCCCTCTAAGTTAAGAAATGTTGAAAACTATTAAAATCAACTTCAAAATACTAACTATAGTTTATTTGGAATCAAGGAAGAGTGCTGCTTTAATGAAGTACCAGAATTTCATTGTACCGAAAATATAAGTGTGGATATCATGCACGATATCTTTGAAGGTGTTGCGAAATTAGAATTAGCATTAATCCTGTATAATTTTAAAACTGTAAAAAAATATTTCAATATAGAAATTCTTAACTTCAGAATTAATAATTTTAATTATGGACTGAACAATAGAGTCAACAAACCTAAAGAAATGCCCTTGATACATTAAAGCAAAAAAGAATTAAAGGTAGTGCGTCAGAAATGATATGTCTTTTAAAAAATTTAGGTGTAATGATTGGTGACCTTGTCCCTGAATCGGATGAATTGTGGCCTTTGTATATTTTATTGCACGATTTGGGAAAAACTGTTTTATGTTCGCAAATAAACGATACTCTTATTAATAGGCTAGAATATTTAATTCAAGAACACCACAATTTATATATTAAACATTTTGGTAATAGTTTAATACCAAAACACCATTTCATAACACACTATCCAAGCATAATGCGTAAATTTGGCCCACTTGTTAATCTGTGGTCAATGAGATTTGAAGGTCATCATCAAGTTTTAAAAAAAATCGCGTCTAATACCAGATCTCGACGAAATATCTGTTCAACTATTTCGAAAAGAAATCTTTTGCAATTGAGTAAACGTAAATTTAATAACAAACATTTAAGCTTACCAACTATTTTGGGCAAATCGGTCGAATCATATATTCCAGAAAGTTTGACTGCCGAAATTAAAACTCTGTTAAATTGCAAAAACATAAGTCAAATAAGATCAATAAATTTTATTCAATATAAAAGTATCATTTATAGGAGAGGTATGATTGTTTTGCTAAAAATTGACATTGATAGTTTACCAATATACGGATTAATTATGATAAATCAATTTTTTCGCACAATAGCTTTAATTTTTTTGTATGCCAAGTTTTAAAAACAATGTACTACAGCGATCATTTTTGTGCTACGGTTGTAGAGTTTACAAATGAATTCGAAATTTTAAATATTGACAACATGATTGATTCTGAAATCAAAAACTTAGTGCAATCTAATACTTTTGTATATGTTATTGACTAGCAAATGTTAGATATAAATTTTAGAATTAAGATTAAAAATTATTAAATTTATAGTAGCTAATACTGTCTTTAAAATGAAATTAACTGAATAAAAATTATAAAATAAAAAAAATGAGTGTTTTTTTTAGGTATGAACATGTAGTAAACAGCAATGAATATATGTATAGCTAAAAGGCTACGAATATTTACATAAATAATAGGTATGTATAGGGTTCTAAGTATTTTGCTAAAGCGTTATGTTTATATTAAATAAGGATAAGCTTTTTCCTTTTATGGGTTATACTTATACTTCTCTCGTTAATTGAACCTCTATGCAAAATTAATATAATGAATAAAGAAGAAAGAAACTTATTATACTTTACAAGATAGTTGTATAACTCTTGGTGGAAAACTATACAACTTTTATGGATAATTATGCAACTCACATAGAAATGACGATTAACATAACTTATAATCTTTATTGCAAGTTTCGATATATTAAATTTCCGTAAGAAATACCTAATTTACTTACTGAAAAATATAAAAATCTGTTATAGTTTTAAAAGTTTTAGTTATGTTTTTCGTTTTTGGGGATATAAAATATTCTTATCCCAAAACGGGGTATAATTTGTAACTTAAATTAACGAAAACATAACTGTATGAGAAATAATTTCTCTCAGTGTAGGGACTTTCTATAGCATTTATCTCGGCAATGATGTTGTTTTTTAGGTCGTGGATGCTGGCTGGACTATCAACGGCCAATTCACATTTCCGCGACACGAAATTAAGCGATTTTCGAAGAACCTTTACAATTCGTCGATATTCTCACGCGTATTATGGCAAGTTGCACCGCACCGATAAATGACCTAAATTCGTTCCTGGTCGGTATATTGGTCGTAAACCGAAGCAACCTTTCTCATAAGAAGCCATGTAAAAAATAATTACATAATCCGTTCCGGGCGTATGCCGAGTTTGGTCATATATACCCGGGGTGTCACTGTATTTTTAAACCCATTAATATATAGTTATATAGGTAAAACTTGCACATGAGAACGGATTAATTCGTTTTACATGGCATTTTATGGCAAAGGTTGCTTCGGTATACGTCCAATTCGGTATACGACCGAACATTAGGAACGAATTAAGGTCGTATTCCGCGGTACCACTGTATAATGTTAGGTGGACTACAAGAAAATCGTCAGTTTACCGATTTTTATTTATTATGACAAACTATGAATCAATGTTTATTATTTTCCAAATACCACTCCACAAATCCATATATGTATATTTTCATAATTAAAATCCCATTAATTTTCCAATGGTATATTTTCAAAGCAATTTATTTAAAGTCAACAAATTTCCCGCCAGCATCACCAATGTACAAATGAGCAGAAAAAATCTATAAGCTCTAATTAAAATCAAATAATTTGTGTTTAAAGGTACATATGTGCATATAGTATATGTATTACATTATAGAGTACATCTCCAAATACACTCACCCCACAACCAAAATGTACCTTTATTGTTGTTCACACAAAACTAATAAAAAATCCAATCCATTCATCAAAAAATACGAAAAATATGCAGAGCGATCAAGGTAGCATCGTAAAGCAGGAAAAATTAATTTAATAGAAAAATAGAAAAACAAGTGATAGTTCTTATAACACCGTACAAGGTTTGTACATAGGTATATGAATCCTCATACCAAAAACCATATAATACATCAACGCGACACATAAATTACAAAAATAACGAATGCCTTCCCTTCACTACATATATACCTACCTATGCATATAAGTAGGTATACGCTATGCTACACATACGAGTATGCAAAGTAAAATTTAAATTTATACATAACTTTAAGATGAAAAATTACACACAATTATACCCACACACAGACGTAGCTGTATGCAGAGGAAATTCTGAATTTTCCTCTATATTGCGCTCTTTGGCACTTTGAAAGTCATTAAACGACACATGTTTGTACATGATTTTATATTAGTTTTTGCTTTCGTTTTCTTCCCAAAAGTCTCTCTCACTATAAATTTTACCCAACTAGCAAGAAAAAAAAAAAAAAAAAAAACGAGAACCAGCCAACAGCACTAACAACAAATTGAACATAATATACGGTCGTTTTGTAACGTTAACGAAACAAACAAGCCAATATAATGATGGAATCGGGGATAAATAGAAAATTATGTCTTATACATACATATGTATGTTACATGTATGAAATATGTATGTGTGTGTTGGAAGCTGTTATCTCTTTAAGTTTGAGTTATCCGTATATCGTTTGTTAAATTTATTTTACTTTTTATGATGAAAATTCATCATAATTTTTTTTATTTTTTTGTTACGAGAGATGACAAAAATATATTTTCACTTTAATTCTGACGTTTTTACTTTATGATGAGCTTTTTCATCTTGTACATACGTATGTGCTACAGTTTTATGCATGTCAGTTTGTTTTATGATTCCGTTGGTGATTTACTGATAACGAATCGTTGGTGAAAGAAATTTTCTCAGACTATTTATTTTTGTTTTTTTTTGTTTTGTGTCTTTCTTTCAAACTTGTTTTGGTTTTGTTAATGTCAATTTTGTAATAACAACAACAACAACGAAACAACCACAAAAAATCGTGCTTACAAATGAAAATGTGTGATGGAAATTGACGGGTTTCGTTTTTTTCTTTTTCTCCGGTTTAGTTTGTACGATGAATAAAGTTGATTAAACTATTTTTGGTTGGCGATATTTTATTGGATGGATGGTAGATATTTGTGAACATAGTATAAGTCACTATAGGAAATATTGGAATATTCGATTTACTTTGAGAAAGATTTTGTGATTTGGAGTGTGATTTAAATTTTAGAATTATTGTTTCATTAATACCTTTAAATTAGAAGAATTTATTTCTTATGAAGATCTACAGTAAGTGGCCAAATTATTATGAACTATTTAAAAATGAAATATTCAGCGGAAATTTGTTTTAAAAAAATACGGTTCTTTGATTGATACCAGTAGATTTACTAACCTTTGTAATATTAAAAAAAATAAAAAAATAACAAATGCAACCGGCCTAATGTTTAGTCCAACGCGGCATACTGTTGATCGAGTTTATGATGGTGTCCTTGGGTAAGGGTTCGTTATATCAAGTATTTTTAATTTTCTTGATCAACATTGACCCTGGCTTTGTTGGATGTTTTACCCCTTGAGTATGCAGGTCTCATATAACCGTTTATTCCTTCGACGTTTAAGGAATATATTTCGCTCTGCCATAATTTGAATCTGAGAACCGTCCTAGAAACAAACCCATAGAAAAAAAAAATAACAATAAAAAATGATTTAAATAATCGATAAGCCGTAAATTGTTGATTACATTTTCCAATCTACTCTCAAAAATAACATTATTGTTAAAAGGAAGACCCCATTAAATTTTTGGTAACTACAATATGAAAACAAAAGGAATCTACATAATTTCATGTCACCCTTGCACGGAAAGGACCAATGCTAAGCGGCTTTGGGGAGTTCTCTATTTTAGTATGTGAATAATTATTAAAAAACATAAATTTTAAAAAAATGCTCCAATCTCTATGAATGTAAGAATTTCAAAAAATCGTTTCAGCGGGGGTTTGGAGGCGATATCCCCCATCCTCTAAGAGTCTAAGGTATGAAGCGAATTAAAATAAAATTTCAAAAATTTGTTAAACTTTATTTTTTGTGATTTTTTATTTTGGATAACGATACCAACCCTTATTATATGTGGTTGAGTTTGAAACGGGATAAACCGGACAATTTTTTTAGAATTATTGTATAATACATACTTATGTTTATAATTCAATTGATTAAATTTCTGATTTTAGTTTTCCGAAAAAAAATCCGAATTTACATTTTTAAAGGAGTATTTGTAATATTATTATTATTGAAAGGCCCTGTGGGCCTTCAGCCACCTCGTACTGTGACCTAAAAGATCTTTCGTACTTGGACCCTGCTTAATTTTCCGTCCAGTCAATATTCAGTCTCTTAATGAACCTGATAATACTGCACGCCGATGTGATACATACTATCTGGGCTCATTGCTCTCTCTCTACTAGATGTTTACTATAGCATTTACTTCTGCTAGAAAGACGGTAGAATTGGAATCCAAGGACTTCGAGAGGGCAGTCCCTCTCCCGAATATTCCTACACCTGCCCTGTCTACCGTTTTGATTTTACTCTTACGAGTTGCAGGGAATGAAAATTCTCCTGTAGGTTATCCAGCTTTACTATAGGAAGGCTAAATAAAACTGAAGGGTGCCTGATATCGAGAGTCTGTATACTTTGGACTGATTAACCTATCAGGCATTTATCCATCGGTATATGCTGTTCCACGTTAGATTAGAGTTTTTGTCAAGTATTTATTTAGACAAAATTTGCCAAATGTCCTCAGTTACCAGTGGTTGCCACAAGAAGGCAGCACGTATACTTGCGAATTGTGACCAGGTTACCCCTTACACAATTGTGCCCATCACGCAGCTGCCTAATACATGACCAGAACAGATCACATGATGCGCATCCTACTGGAAGGTTACGGAGCTGATACATTACAACTTTGGCCTCCTCTTCTCCAACTGACGCCAAACCACCTTAATATAGGAGTAACTAATTTTATTCAGTTTCAACAAAGAAAGTCACCATAGCTGTAAAAAGTGATTAATAAAAATAAAATAAAATGAAGTTAATTGTTATTCTGCTTGGTAAAAATGTTCTTAAATGCTGTTTAATCAATTGTTATTCAAGAGCGAATAGGGATACAGGAATAGTTTTTTCGATTTCCATCCATTCGGAAATTCGCTTAAGATATTTAAAGCTTTCTGTAGAATGGCAAAGAGAGTGGTTGAAGGCAATCAACAGAAAAGATTTGAAAACCTCATCACTATGGTGTGTTCTAAGCATTTCCTCTCTGGCAGTAGTGCTATACTATTGAAAATGTTTTAAATTCAGATGGGGTTTCGTCTCTTAAATTGGCTTATAAAACAATTGGAACTCGAGCAACGTCACGTCAAGATATGATAGATCGATTCGAAGGGACCACATAAAAAGTTTGGAACAATAGATATATTCGCTATCCAAACAGAGCTCAAACAAGAATTGAAGATCTGGAAAACAGTCCGATAAAAACTAAATACTTGACGGGATTCGATGATTTTGATTCGTTGGATATTATATTTAAGAACGTTGAACATTTTCTACCGGTCAATTTCAAAGAAAATATTAAGCAGATTAGATATATTTTTAACGGCGTTAATGAAACTCCGATTAGATTTATTTTTTACTTATTTTTCCTTTTATGATCGTGCCTTTGTGAAGACATTATCAGCTTTATTCTATAAGGCAATTGTCGCTATTCATATAAGGATAAGGAGGCATTCTTAGTTAATACTCCTGAACTTTTTAAAGAAATCTTCGGAACTAAACCTTTTTCGTAATAGACTGCTTTGAGATATATTCGAAGAAACCAGGTAAATCTTATTTATTTAACTAATTTAATTAAATTAAAAAATCCTTTTAACTTTCAGGCAACTATTTAGCTCGTTGCAATACATTTTCCAGCTATAAACATCATCAAACAATTAAATATCATGGGTGCATCATTTTTTTGGGAGCATTGCATTTATATCCAAATGATACCGAGGACGATGCAGTGATAAAATCATATTTCAAAACTGTGAAATCCTGAATTTAATAACAGAAGGGAACGCAATTCTGGCAGACCGAGGCTTTTTAATTGAAGAATTGCCGTAATTTAAAAATGGCAAATTTCAACTGGAATGAATCTCCGTTGAAAACAGTTAATAGACAAATTTCCAATGTGGTGCGAGTAATCGGAGTCCAACGGCAGAAGTTTCTAATAATGACATATTATAAATTCGTGAATAAAAATTTAATTTACATTACGCTACAATGTATATAAAAAATAACAGCTTCTGTGTTATGTCACTTAATTTGATTTTTTTCATTAACAAAAAATTATTTCGCTAATATGTAATTTTTATAACTAACACATAATAATCAAATCGCAATATCACATTTCTCATTCATTGTATGACAATAAATTGTTTAAAAATTATTATTTTTTGTTATACGAGTTTCGTATAATATTTGCCAACCAGTCTTACTACTGGCATTTTTATATTTATTATCTCAGGCCTCGATGAAACATGCGAAGGTGGCCTCGCTCATCGGCTTCGGTATTTCTGTCTTCGAATATACCGATTGCTAAAAATTAAACATGTGTATAGTATAAATGGTGGCAGTAGGGAAATCATACTTACAGCCTCAGTTTCATTTTCCACAATATATTGGTAAATCGCGTTTAGAGCAAACAAAACGGCACCAACGTGTGAACGATATTCACACAAACCTGAGACAGAGGTGCAATGTCAATTTTTGTGAATGCCGTTGTCACTGTGGTGGTGTATTTAAAGCCTGGGAATGTAGGTGGGTATAAGTTGGTAGGTTTCAAATATCAAATTTCCTCTAAGATTAAATATTTTCTGAAATACGATAAATCCGTTTAAAAGTTTATTACCGGCTAAATGCTGAACACAGCCGCTTTAATAAAACTTCTAACGATTTTTTATTTTATTTGATTATTTTTGGAAGCTGGTTCACATCGAATTTCATGAGATAAGGATCTATAATAAATTTATGTCTTTCAGGTTCCTGAGAGATCTTTGCGTATTTTGTCAACAATACATTGTTGTTATGTTGAAGAACTTCCAAATCTCGTTACAAAAATAAACTAACAAAATAAAAAACCCGTAAGGTACAACCTTACTTGTACCAGAAAAGTCGTACACGTTTTATGGTAAACACCACAAATTAATTTTAAAATAATAAAAACCAGTTCACATACATAAAAATATCACAAATTATATTACATAAAAAAGCTGCATTGGCCTACCGATATTTTAACAATTGTTTATATCTGTCAAATTTTTTTTTGCGAAAAAGGTCTATCAGCAACTTTTGTCATTTTGCGGCAGCCTAGAATAAAGCGAAAGTTCGAGCTTTAGAAAATGGTTGGAAGAACGGTTAGGGACAATAAAAAACTACTTCGTGACGAAAGAATATAAGGACTGTACGTTTCTCGGTTTTGCCGTTAGAGATAAAATTTAACCATTTTAGTAGTGCAGGGGTTCTACTCCAAAAAATCTTAATTGTTTTTTTCACTTGATTAGAGAAGTTGTTTTCAAACGAGGTTTGATAAAAAATACGTGGAATTTCCGAATTTCTTAAAATTCTTTATTTTTTCATTAATATTAATTTTGTCCCCATCAAAGTAGTTTCTATCAGATATAATATACTTATGCCAGCGCTTTCCAATCTTCAAAGAAGATCGTTTAACTCCTTCAGCAATTCTGTTTTTATCTCCTCAATGTTGAAAAAACGTCGTCTTTTCATATTTTTTTTCATCTTCGGGAATAGGAATAAGTCACATATACCATGTCTGCAGCTAACATAACGGTGTTGATTTTGGCCAAAAAACTACGAACAAGCATTGAATTTTAAGCAGATGCATTATCGGATGCAAATGCCATGAGTTGTTTCACCACAAATCCGTGCATTTGAATTGTTCACGCAAGCAGCTTAGAACGACCAGAGAGTACCACATTCACCTTCAATCATTCCTGCGCAATGTTCATTTATTTATTAATTATTTATTGAAATCAAATAATTTGAGGAAAAATTGTACTACCAGATGATTAATGTCCCAGACATTCGAAAAAATATAACTGACTTTATTTTATTTTTAAAACAAAATTCTTTGCTTTACTACAATGCCACATAGCGGCGGAGGCTCAAGTGCTTTTCATACCGGCTGCGTTGACTTTGGACTTTAAAAAATTTACGTTTTATTTTTAATAATTATCACTTAAAATAATTTATTTTATAACAGTTTCAAAATATTTCTACAAAAAGTGACACTGTTAATCAAATAAAACTAAATTACAAAACTTTAAAGTAACAAAACGACTTTACATTTTTAAAGTTCAAAGTCAACGCAGCCGGGATGAAAATCACTTTAGTTTGTCGTCGTTGTTTGCAGTAGTAGAAATTACGCAAAAAATAAAAATTAAATTAAACAATCAAGAATTGTACTGTTTGTGCTTTTTATCAGAAATCTTGCTTTCCGAAATGTTCTGATTGATTGTGTGTGGGTTTAAGCTTCGAAAGGAGAAATGAAGAGAATAAAATATTGATCTAGCGAGCTCGCAAGATTCTGCACGTACTGCAGTAAAAGTACGAATTGGAATAAATGGAATACATTTTCGACAGCATTTTTTGCCCTAATACATACGCGATTTAATTATGTATTTCACTTTTCAAAAATTTTGCGTAAAAGACACTCCAAATGTGGCAGCTTCTTAACTGTGTTAACTAAACACTTCGAAAATAATTGTTATGAATTAATTCTCTTTATCATATTATTTTGGTTTTCTGGTAGCGAAAATAAAAATGCAGGAGGTTAGCTGCGTTTACTTTCGTAGAATTACATCAATGTTATGAGTATCATAAACAAGCGACAGGTCTAGGTAAAAGCAGGACACCATTTTGTCAAAGAGATTGAACAGAGCTTACTTCTAGATTTTGTTTGAAATTCCTGCCTTCTATGGTTCAGAAGGTAAATACTCCAATTCTTGAACTATTCTATTATTCATGATTTTGAAAAACTAAGAGTCGCCCTCGGCCTTATAAATTAGATTAGCGCAAAATTACATTTCTTTTAGGGAATTAAATTACGTTAAACCTCGCGGTTCAAAAGATATTTGAATTCAAAAATAGTTGAACTGCTTTTTAACCCACTCTGTAAATATTTATTTAATATTTTATGCTTAAAACAGTTAATAATATCATAACTAATCATTTTATTGTGCATAATATGATTTAATTAATTTTAATAATTTAGATTCTAAGTGTCGTACATTATATTACAAAACATCAAATGAAAGAATGTTCTACCTTTTGCTATGTAGTTCAAAAAGAATACGCTCTAAATAAAGGATACATTTCAGTTACATTTTAAATAAATAAACGAAAACACTCTAAGTTTGCACATATCCGTTGCTCTCAACAGTTTATAGCGACACTGAAGGTGTTGCTCGACTAACATGACCTGACCTAAGCCTACTTAGGTGTAACCGACATTTAAATGTCATCTTCCCCATATTTCTGGAACCACAAATTGTGCGAACGTCCTTTACCATCAGCAGATGGAGATTCTTTAAACTGAAGTCATCCCTGCTGTGGACGCCCTGGTCATATCAAAAAGATGTTGATGCTGCAAAACTGTTCCTAAAAAGGAAATGCTCGGATGAACAGAATGAAATGTAGGTGCAAGTTTTTAACATTCATAATATTTTTAATTTTATTAAAATATTTGCGCTTTTGTTGCTTAAAGTGTCTTTACAAATATGCAATAACATACAGTATTACCAAAGGAATAATGGCAGGACGGAAGGATTGATAAGGGATGTGGAGTTCAGTCTTCAAGGATTCTATTTTTAATATTGGGTTTGTACTTCTGGAGCAGGCTAGGCATAAGTTTATGAGACCACCGACAACAAACCTTGAAAATATTAGAAGTAGGTTAGTAAGCTTCCACATTCCGTCTGTAGGAAAGGTAATCAAGGTTAGAGGAAGTGTTAAAATCTGAAATCATTTGGTATGCTCGGTTCTGAACTCGGTTGAGCACAGCCAAGTATGTCTTCAATGTGCCAGCCGAAATATGTAACTTATGTTCCATTTTTATCTAAGCATACGCGTATGATTCATAAATTTGTAAAAGTGAGACGTGCCAACACTGGATCCCTCACAATCACAAAAAAGGTGCGTATTGGTCGTTTCTATTTTTTTTTACGTCGATTTATGTTTTACGTGACTGTGTTTCTGCACAGAAAAAAACGATGGGTTTGACAGGTCATTGACAGGTAATCGCACGGGTGTCTAGAAAATTCTGATTTTGTAGTTGTCTATATTACCTACACGCAGGGCCGTCGCTAAACTTTTTGTCGCCACAGAATATTTTTTTGCTCCCCACTTTGATTATAATTCTAAAAAATAATAATTTTGGAAACAAATTAGCACAAATTACGTTTCCCTCCAAATTTCCCTTTTCCAGAATTTATATCATAGCAATTTGTTTTGAAAGTTTCTCAGAAAAAGTCAAAAGTTGATTTTGTCTAAAATGGATTTTGTCAGGTTAGGATAAGGACGCATTTTCTCAAAATCGATCATAATGTAAACGATTTCGTATGTAAATCTGATGTAATAAAATAGGAAACTAAGTGTGATGAGGAAAGGATATGTCAGTGTCTGAAGCTGAGCTTTACTAGAAGTTCTGACTAATTGTGGCAAGCAAGCAATAACCTACAAAGATTTCCCACACTCACAAGGAAATATTCTGTAAACAGCCCCAACATTATCAATAAAAATTGTATTTATTTGTAATGTTAGTACCGCTTATAGCACATTTTATTGTGAATTGGGAAATGAAGAAATATCCTAATTTTAGGTTGCCGATTTCACAAATGTTCGGAACTTTGAATGTAAAAATCTGAAGAGTGATGTCCAACCGGTAGATCGTGATCTCTTGGTTGGCGCTCACTAAATGCATTAGAATAGTCGTACAAATAATGGACATCTCTGATACTTACGTTTAGCTCGTTTTTTTGCTCCATACGTGAAATTATTTCTTCGTTTTCGCTTCTATTTTATAAAATTAGTACATTTAAATCAAGTAGTAAAAAAAAATTTTTAGCTTTTTATTCATATTACGCACATTTGCGAAAAATTTGACAATGAGCCTGCGAAATTCAAAAATGGCGCATGTTTTTTGATCCAACCTCGTAGGCACATCGACTTAACTTTTTATTTAATTTTTATTTTATTTTTATGTCAAATTATTAAGCTTCCCACCCTTCATACGACTATTAATATTAAATCACTTTCATATAGTGAATGTGAACTAAATAAATTGAGAGACCGTATCCTACAGACAAAAACACAAAGAATACACAGATAAACCATCACGAATGATTTTGTGGCTGCATGAACTGGCACCGATTTACCTTGAAACAGTTTGCAACAATCCGAAACATTTTGCAACAATCATTGAAACGGTACCACCTATGGAAAATTAAACACCAATATTTATGGATGTTTTCTTTTTATTGTAAGTTTTTATATTGGTTTATTGCTTTTTTTGTTTTTACAGTTAAATTATGAAAACGTGTTGTAACAGATTATTACAAAAACGGCTTCAAATAATACAAGCATATTAAAATGTAACTATGAATTGTAGTACAAAGCAATCAAGTAATTACCAAAAATTTATTCATGATGAACTATGTATTCTTATCGGCGCAAAAGAGTCTATGTGATACTGACTGAAAAAAATTGCAATAAATGAAGTAATTTTACAAAATATTCGAAATGGTTCAGATTACCATACTTGCTAGCTGCTACAATGTCTGTAATTTTATTCGTCCCGGTAATATAACATCGTTTAGCAATAAATTTTTCCTAAAAACTACATACAGGAACAAACTAAATGCAATTTAAACTAAAACTAAAAAAAAAACGTAATAGATTCATTGCTACCGGAAATTGCTTAATTTTTGTCTTTAACATGAAAACTTTTTTTTTTAGTTTTTTTGTGTTCATTTTTGCCATATACTTAACCGGAAATTTTAGAATGAGAAACACTTTATTCAATTTTCTTCTAGTAATTTTCCCATAAAAATGTTAACAAAACGATTTTTTATTATTTTTTATACACCGGAAACTATTATAATATGTTAAACGAGTAAACTTTTTTTTATTTTATTAGGACGCCATTTTGTTTAATCATTTTGTATGTTGGTGTATGCAAAAAAAAACCGTACAGTGAATTTGATATTTTTTTTTTTAGGTTAATTTTGATCGTTTACTATTTTAATGGTCTGTGTTGTGTATATGGAAGATTTTCATTATCGGTGATGAGGTAGTTTTCTCTTTGATTGATATGGAAAAAACTCATACACATAAGCAAACACAAAGAACTAAAATTTATAATTTTATCGTCATAATTTTTTCTATTGTTTAAATTTGTCGTCCATTCTGTTGTTTGTGGTACCTACACATTGCACAACTACAAAAAAAATCTGTTGTTATCTGTTTGCTGTGGAAATCTAAAATACAAACACTTTTCATCATTAATCATATCTACATGTATTTATCTTTTATACAATGTATGGTACCGTATTCTTTTGTTTGAGAATTATTATGGATGCATATTTTAACTGCCATCGCGGCGTTTGTAAATTTACAGCAGAAACGTATAATTTATATTTGCTTTGGTATTAGGAGAACAACAAATTATTGAAACAAAGATGTTCTTCCCTTTCGTTTTCGTGGCTAACAAAATAACTAAAGTTTGAAAAGATGGATTTGTATCAAAAATTAATTACAACTCACTTTGCGTTTAAACCGAGCTTCTGTACTAGATTCCATGCTTTTGTTTTGGCAAACAATATTACAATGGTTATTGTATTTAATGTGACATCCCATTATATGTACCAAATTTAACAGATGCCTTTTGTCATTAGTGCTGATTTTCTATTTTACGTATAAATAATGACCGATAAAAACTATTCCGAAATTATTAATTTGTATATGTGTATGTATATGTATGCGAGTATCATTATACTATTTATTTCTATTTTATGTATGCGGAAAAACATCTTATGTAAAACCGTAGGGGGGAAAAAGTTTTAATAAAATCCAGCCCCCTTTGTATATAGTAAAAATATATACGAGTATTACAAATGAATGATGATTATAAATTAAAATACATGTCGTGTACATAAAGAATCGAGCACAATCATGTATCCAGCCCCCAATTTTGTACACCCACTTGTCAAAAAACTAAATATGTGCAGATAAATTTTATCTTTTTTGTATACTTAAAAGAGATAATGATGATATAGTTTCGGTATTAGCATAATACTCTGTATATTATGTGTACATACAATTTTTGTCATAATTTAGTGATTGATTGTTTGCGTACTAAAATTAGCATTGTATGAATAATACAAACTGGATTTGTACTTTTCGTCATTGGTTCAATGTTGAAGCATTCCATATGCACAGATATAAGCAGCGGAAGAAAACCCTCGAAAAATTTCCCAAAAGACAAAACAGATAGAATATAACAAAATGTTGAAGAAAATGGTATTTTGAAAAATTCTTATTGTAAACGATTCGCATTAAACCCCTCCTAATTAATTGTTCAATATTGCCCAGAGCTGCATTTTATGTTAATTATTATTCTTAATTATACAATTATACGCTCCCATTTAAAATATTAATTCAGATACAGCTACTGTACTTTGTCCCGTTTTATTTTCTGTTTTATGAACATAGAAATTGAACAATGCAACAATTGAACAATGGTTGGGTTAATTTTTTTAATAATACCTGATCATTTCAAAATCCCGATCGGCCACTACAAACATATTTTGCATAACTCTCGTTCAAACAAAAGCCGACCTTGCTGATACAAAATAAACCATTTAAGCTTCTGAACATTCTATCTTACTGATTCATTAATGCGTCAATTTAAATTGGTCTTAAAACGTATTAAAGAAAGAAGAAAGATGAATTTGAGGTTAATGTTCGACCTTGAAACTTTAAGAAAATTTTCCGCTTTGCACAAAGATTTCTTTCATCATTTTCCTTTAAAATTGTTATTTTTTGAGTTACTATGTAAGACAGTAATTTGAATGCTGTCTAAAGAAGAACTCTCCCGCTGCAGTTTCCCCACATGGTGTAATCTGCCTTCTTAACGATAGAGCACAAAGCGGTCACTTTCCATTAATCAGCCAGTTACGGTATAATGTCGAAAAGACAATTCGTCGAGTATCAACAGCTCCAAATTAATACGTATACAACCTACAGGTGAACGATTTCTCTTGAGTTTCTGTGCGAATTCCTCATGGCATGTATGCTCAATTTATATCTCTCCGGTTTGTATATGAAAGGTTCCTCTACAGTATTAGACACATGTTGAACATTAAATCGCCCCGGAAAATGTTCATTCCATATGTCGAGTACCGAATCGATAATAATACACGAAGTTCTAAATTCTAGTCCCGAATGAAATCTGACCTAGGTTTGAAATTTTTTAAATCCTTTGAAGAAATTACGTGAATTTATGCTTATTGCTAAGTCATTGTACTTTCAAAATTTTGGCCTTTCACCACTCACGCTTTTTCCGTCTACTCCTAAAGCAAAACCAGTATTGAGGTTTATCGTGGACCGTCCTCTAAGAAAAACATGCTGCGACGAATATGTGTGAGTACTTTTATAAATTTAGCTATTGGACTTCTTTTCAAGAAAATGTTCGTATTTTCAATGAGGGTCAGTTCTTTCAATAAATTATATTCAGTGCCGTGACCTATCCAGTGTTGTCCAAACATCAAATATTGTGGCGAATATTTGGTTGCAATATATGAATTACATATCTTAAGGCTGACACAATCTTGTGTATGTGTTGATCCCATTTACGATGGTTGTCTTTGAGCTAGGCTCATATGAGTGCGAGGATGGATTGGTTTTCCCGTTCAGACGCGTTGCAATGTGGTGAATATTTAATAATGAACATATTATGTTTTACTCCGAATTTGGTCAATTATTTCTTAAATGGAAGAGAATTTAATTATTCGCCATTGTCTGATATGATTGTTTCTGGGACGGAAAATACTGAAAATATTTAAAGAAATATATATTTTGAAAAAGATCAAATGCATCTTGGATAAGGTCCTAAGAAGTCGATGCGCAGTTGTTGCATTGGTCTCACTGCACTTATTTGTTCGCCCATTGGAAGTTGTGTTTTGGAATTTGATGCCTTTGACTGTTTACAGGGTTGGCAGATTAAAATATAATCTTTCACATCTTTAGACATGGTTGCTCAATTGTATAATCTTTGCAATCGAGATATTGTTTTGGCAATGCACAAATATGAAGCTGAGAGCAGATCATATGCCAAGCTAATCAATTGTCCCGTCAAATCCTTAGAAATATATAACTTCTAATGTGGAATCACTACTGCTATCAATACTGCCTAATTCGAAGGGTTAATATAAAGTTTGTTACCTGATACCCAGAGATTTAAATTAGCGGATGGGTTACTTTTTACTTTAAGAACAAGTTGACGGTATTCACCTGTATTGAAGGCTATTGAATCAAGGTCTATGGGTAACGGGTCAGTGTCCGTGGATTTTTTGTCCGCAGAAATACGCGAAAGAACATTCTGGGTACGACATTCTGTGAACCTTTTCGATGCACTATTTTAAAAGAAAATCCTTACAATTGTAGTGCCCATCTCGCAAATCTTCCAGATAAATCACTGTGACTCATAAGCCATTTCAAACTGGCGCGGCGTGGCCAATGATGATGGTAAATGAGTATGCCCAGTACTGCTTACATCGCATTGAATATGAAAAGGCCGACTGAAATCGGGATGGATCACCAAAGGATCTCTGAACAGAGCAATTTTTAATTCATCGAAAGCCATCTGACATTTATTCGTCCATTTGAAGACTTGTTGTTTTTTAAGATATCAGATATTGGTACTGCCAGACTGGCATATGTCGAAATAAATCTTCATTACCACCCTGACATACCCAAACACCTATGAACCTTCCGTACGGTGTTTGGAACAGAGAATATCAGGAAGGCTTTTACCTTCTCCTGATCCACCTTCAAACAACCATCTCCCACTTCGAAACCCACACAGTGAATTTCCTTCAAAGAGAAACTTACTTTTAGAAAGGTTAACCGATAGTCCTGCAGATTTTAGCAATGAGGCAGCTTGTCTATAGAGCTGAATATGTTCTTCAAAACTCTCAGAGTCTTAGATATAACGAGGAGGTCGTCTAAACAAATAAAGATCTTCTCATGTAGCTGATGCGGTATCACATGATGCATTTCCCTGAGGAGCGGACATATCTGTGAACGCAGTTTTATCTCGGGACTCCTGAGCCATCGGGATCTGCCAAATCAATCCATCTTATCAATGCTCGATATGAATTTGGTTTGATCGTCGTTTGGTTTGGTTTGGTACGCCTTAAACCTAATTCTTCCTTTGTTTATAAAAAGCCGAAACATTTTCATAATATTCAGACATTTCGTTAAATTTCATAATTATTCGTGTGGGCATCATACACACACAAATTAGATTTCTGCTTGGGTTTTTGATTTTGATTTAGTTGAATATAATTCACTAAGTCGATACACTCTAGTTTTATATATAATGTATTAAGCGAGAGTTGAACTTTTGTAGTTTGGTCGTAGCTACTAGCTACCTGAAGAGTAGACCTTACTTTTTCTGTACGAAACCGAATTACCAACACAAGAACTCAAGGTGATTTCTAATTTTTGAGAGTTGATACACTTTGTATTGACTCTGCGGGAAAGAAAAGGAGAAGGGGATAATATTTTAACTTTGATTGGTAGATATATTATAAGTGATTGGCCTCTGTTATTTTTCTAATTTACCAAATCGAAAATACAGTGATTGTCATTTACAATTAATATATTATCTATAAAAGCCGAAACATTTTCAGAAACAACTAAAGGAACAAAAATCATAAGAAAGAACGCGAAATAAAATTTTCGATTTTTTTTTTTGTAAGTATCCTTGGGCTCGGGAATTTTTTTTTAAATTAAACCAATGCATAGGTCGGTTAACCTGTTAATTAGGCTTCAATTAAATTTCTTTCTAGTCTCTCTATGCCAACTTTTTGCTGAGATATCTGACTTTGAACCAAAAAAGATCCTTTTTTCTTTGATCATCGATATCTCAGCAACCAATGATTGCACAGTAAATTTTAGGGCAGCTTTAAAAACTTGAGTAAATTTCCTATAAGACTCCTTAATGATTATTTGAGGACAATTTTTTTCACCCTCAATACTGATTTGAAAAAGAACAAAAAACGACTTTTTAGGTTGTTTTAGTAAATCTACCGTTACTTTACAAATATTGATGAAAATACTAATGTTGACAGTTTAATGTATCCCTGATAGCCCTGTATTGTTTTCAAATTGAAATGGGATCCTAAAATGATTTTTGGATGAAGTTCTGGGAAATGGCCAATTATTATAGAACCTGGCTATTTCTTAACCGATTTTGACTCAATTCAGCATGTACGGATGGGAATGGGATTCTAAAATGAGTTTTGGATGAAGTTCTGGAATATGGCCAATTATTATGGAACCTGGCTATTTCTTAATTTTAGTGAAATTTGACATGCGCGATGGAAATGGGATTCTAAAATAATTTTCTCCTATTATAGTAAAAAACGTTTTGAAATTTGGGAAAAGTGTTGCCCTCCCACTTCTGCTAAATTTGTTCCTTATATTCAAATCATAGCAAATGTAAAAAGTACGTTTTTGGATAATTATGTCGATTTTGATAAACCACTTGTACGCAATGAGTTGGTCAATATTTTGACAAATTTTAAAAATCAGAATAGGCACAAGAACACTTTTAACACCCTATGAAACTAAATTTATAAATGATAACTCACAAACGAAACAATTTATTAATGATCATACGGAGGTTTTAATAACTCGTTCTGGCAAAAGCAATGTTACAGTTATCGTGAGTAAAACAGATTATATAGAAAAAATCTCAAGTATGCTTGGAGATACCAACACGAAAAAATTAATCGATAAAAACACCACTAAATCTATTGAACGTAAATTGAATTCGATGATTACTACCTGGCAGAAAGATTATATAATAACGGGATATGAAGGAACATGTTTAAGAAGTTACCATGGTGTTAATGCAAAACATTATGGGCTGCCAAAGTTCATAAAGTAAATAGCCCGATAGACCCATAGTAAGTTCAATTGGTACACCTTTAAATTTTCTTCATTTTTAGCTAAAATATTAAATAACACCATTGGTAAATCATCGAATGCCATTAAAAATTCAGTCGAGTTCAAAGATAAAATAAAAAACATCTTACTGCCGAAGGATTATATTGTTTTGTCTTTAGACGTAGTATCGTTATTTACCAATATCGATAGTAAATTAGCCTTACAGTTGATAAATAGTAGATGGAGTGAAATCGAAATAAATTCAGGCACAAAATTAAGTAAATTCCAGTATATCAGTGCGATGGAGTTAGTATTAAATAACTGTTAGTTTTCATTTTTAGCTCTTATAAACAACTTTTTGGTTGCCCTGTAGGATCACCCACCAGTCCTGCTTTTGCGGACTTAGTGATGGAATTCATAGAGTCTAGTGTCTGGAGCTCTCTCGATTTCACACCGACTATTTATTTTCGGTATGTTGATGACATAGTAACAGCTATTCCTAAGGGAAAATTAGATAATTTCTTCCATTCCTTTAACTCTTTCAACAATAATATAAAGTTTACGATGTAATTGAAAACTGAAAACAAATTAGCTTTCTTAGATTTGGTTGCCTTCTGGTGCGCAAATTCATTCTATAAATTCAGTAAAATATAAAAGTTTAAACCAAATGGATTTAAACCAATTGATCCATCAATTGACGTGACTAAAACAAAATATGTGTCTATTCCATATGTAAGAGGTTTACACGAGAAAATTGAGTTTTGTTTGAATAAATATAATTTGCGAGTGAAAAGCTCACAACCATTTTGGTAAAACCTCGTTTTCTCGTTTGGAAAATAATACAAGTATGTATAGGTAATAGCAGAAACGTCATTTACAAAGTCACTTGTAAATGTAACAAAGTATATTTTGTGCAAACAAAACAATTACTAAGTACAAGAATTTTTCAACATAAAAAGACGCCCAAAAATTAACACACTTAAGAAAGTAAACGTAGATTCCACGAAAGCAAGACATAATATTCATTTGGAGGATGTCAGAGTTGTGGAACGTGGAGCAATTCAATCAACTAGACGTGTTTTGGAGATGATCCACATAAAAATAAATCCTGATAGTATCAACAAACAATCAGATTGCTTAAATCTACATAATAGTTACAATAATTTAGACTAATGCAATACATACTATTTTGAAATTATATTTTTATAAAAAATATGTTTTAGTTCGAGTAATCAAATCACTTTTTTTACCACCATATTTCATTTTTAGTTTTTTCTCGGGTTAAAAAACTTGAAATCAAATTACTTTAATGAGCTATAATTTTGATAAATAATTTTTGCTTTTCCCACTATAACGAAGTTATATTGGGTTATTGTAATCGCGAAAAAATGTTGTTCCAGATTTTCACTCAACGATTAATGTCGTGTCCGTCCTTCCGTCCTTCCAGTCACACATTTTTATTGCTTTTGTTTCGCCTCCCATTTTCACAAATATTGATAGTTTTGATCGAAATTTTGCACAATGATAGATTTTAGAAATAAGCAGTTTGTATTAACTTTTAGGTCCATTCGAGTATAGAATAGAGGGTGTTGCAGTGGAAGAGAAAACTGACTAACAGATTTTCTCAAAAACGGGACCGAAGATTTTTTTGTTATGTTGATAATAAATTTGACAATTCATCATCTACTTGTACACAAAATTTGAAGTCGATTGAAGCATTGCGTGGGGGTCGTTTTAACAAAGAGGAGTAACAGAAATTTGTTATTCGGTTTACTGATGTAATGTCGAACTTTCCGAAGAAATATTTTTTTACAATTAATACACCTTGCATATTCCAGCAATTGTTCCCTAGGTGTCTTTAAGATAAAATGAATAGATTACCGTGTGAAGTGGCTTGGATTAAATATTGTAATTTTGACGTCGTTATCCAAACCATTCACGCAATTTCGACGTGTTGTGCAATTATGCACCTCAAAATAGTTATTTAAGAACAAAAGAAGCACACTGTATTTCCACTTAATTTATGATTTAATATAATTTATTATATTACATATTTTTTAATTATAAATATTTTAAAATTATTATTTGCGACGATTAATTTATTCTTTATAGAATTTTATTATTATTTTTTATTTTATCAAAATTGTGACATTTTATATTACAATGTAGGAACGACATGTTCTCTACAAAGGTTGAAGTACGAATACGAAGACCCCAAAATATATTTTTCCATTCAATAATTAAAGTAAAGAATACACAAAAGCATTGACGGAATACAATACGCGTCCAATCTTTGTTTTATAAAGCAGTTACCAACTTTATCATTTATAATGATGTACATTTTTTAGTGTTGGGTTGGTAGCTGCCCAAGTATTTTTATATCCGACAATTTTTGGATTTTTCTGACACTTTGCTGATTTCATCACCGACTTTTTTCCAGAATAATGTCCGACTTATTATAAGATTTACTATGAAAGTTGGCCACAAAAATCGGAAAATGATGACAAAAAAAGTGAGGTTATGTCGCATAAAAAAAATGGGCGGGGCTTACAATATAAGCTTTGGCGGAGAAATTTCACTTTACATACATGCATACATCCATACTTGTTTAAATAAAAATATTTTTTTTTTTATTTTAAAATTTTATATAATTTTTTTTTATTAACTCTTTCACATATTTTTTTTTATAAATACATAATTGTATATTTTTAAATTAAATAATAAAAAAAAAACAGTTTAAAACAAAATAAAATGATACACCCGAACTAAAGAAAACGTCGCCATCATATCGCCGTGCATTCTCCAAGTCCCAATTCGCGCTATATTTCCATACGTACAAACTGTAATTGATATTAAAAAATTGTATATTAATAAATTATTCGCAAACACAAAAATAAAAATTATACCAACTAAAAACTGATCGCACAACACCGGCCACAGCAAAAATAAAAATAAAATTTAATTAAATGTAAATAAAAACACATTAACACAACAACCATAATGGCGTGCGTCTCACACAAAACTAAAGTTGTAAGAACTTGTAATTTGTAAACACAAAATAAAAAAAGACACACCAACGCCAGCATCTTTGCTGTGTTAAAAGTTGGAATTTGGAAACCCAACCCAATTTCATCATTTTCCGATTTTTTGTACCAATATGCTGAAAAAAAATTCATGTTTTCAGCTTTGTTATACTTGGGTGTCGAATGAAACGTAAACAAATACACTATTACATTTTTGTTTACAATCATTTGCATAGTTTATATAATTATGTTTTAATTAATAATAATTAATAAAGTAATAAATATTGATTCTAAAACTGTATGAAATTTTTAACAGAGCTAAGTAAACAAATTTGAATTAAAATTAATAAGAATAATTCTAGTACAATTTAATGGACTTTCAGATACATCTTGGGATTAGCATTTAAAAACTCAATTCAGTTGTTATAACGAATAAATTAGAAGTGAATATCTCTTCCATGAATTGCGTATTAAATTAATTTTCCATTTCCATTTTTTAATAATGCTGGTAAATAGTTCCGGCGTTAACACCGTGTAATATGGAATTTGAATATCTAAATTTATCAAAAATACTTTGCTGGTGGCAAATAATATCGTCAACATTTAAAAATAATTATATCTAGTGAGCTTTTAAATATAGCAATGATATTCCCGTTTCTATGACATTGATATTTCTGTGACGTTCTATTGATATTTAATGACGTTTTAATGATTGAATCTTATTGATTTAATACAGACAACAAACTTCCTTTCCTATTATTTGTGGGGGCATAAAACACACAGAAATGAAACTTTTCCTTGAGTTTTTTGATTTAGTGAATTTATAATTCGCTAAGTCACTACGTTCTTGCTTCATACTTAATGTATGAAGTTGTTAATTGTATTTTTGTAGTTTGGTCGTAGTCGTAGCTACCTGATGAGTAAACCGAACTTTTTGTTTGTGCGAGCTTATCTGTACGAAACCAAACTACCACATAGAAAACTCAAGGAAAGTTTTCGTTTTTAGAGTCGATACATTTTGTATTGACTCTCGGGTTAAAGTAGGGGGGGGGGGGGGGGATTTTGATATTTCTACTTTTTTCGTAGATACATACATATATTATAAATGACTGGCCTCTTCATTTTTTCTGATTAACAAGTCGAAAAATGTTGTGAATGGCATTATTGTTAATATATTGTCATTGTGTCTATAAAAAGCCGAAAGAATCTTATTAAATAAAGAATTATAACGGCCAATTCTCATGTTACTCACATAATATTGTGATCTGAACAAACGGCACAAATTTTCAGAAAATAAATTTTTGAACATTGTGGATGCTCCCTCCCTAAATGGAGTAAATTGAATTCTTAAGGATTTTCAATGGTATATACTAGAGATGTATAACTGATCTAATTATTAAAAGTCGAAGATGAAAAAATGGCTAGTGCGACCTTGATGCTGCTCAACACGTGTCAGTTCTAAATAATCTAACATTATTTGTGAGCCTGTGGTTTGATGGTATGAAGATTAAAGATTTATACTGTCGTGACCAATTGTCATATTAGGAAATAGGTCTCCAAATTTAAAAAAAGCCGTGACAAAATAACGGAAAATGTTTGTAAACTATAAATGGTTGGTTTGATGATCTTTAACGGATGCTTTCTGGGAAAAGTGTCGTCCGAGGAGTCGGATAGGCCCAATTTTTTTTTTTGTATAATCGTTGTAAATTTTGTTGCTTTCCATCGAATAATTGTATTAATATTTAAATATTTTTCTTGTGGTTTGTTATTTTGTATAATTTTTAAATAATTTTATCGTTGAAGATTTGTAAGTTCCTTTTTTGATAGATTTTTATTATGTTTGGTTTTATATTTGATTGTTCTTCAATTTTTAGTACAAATTTTACTTGATGATGAATATGAAATACATTCGAAACATCGGTGGTGTATTTTAAATAAAAAACTATACAAAAAACCTAGGCTTGATACCACAATTTTAGTCAATAAATATGCTATTCTGTTGGGCTCAAATTTCAAAATCATCTTTTCAAATCTTAACAAATTTTTCGAAAACGATTTGGAAGCGGTACTACACTAAGTCAATTAACACAACTCTCAGAGATGTGCTCATGTACTGACTATATTCAACGGGTTGGGAAGATAATAAGTTGGTTAGTCGCGCACATGCCATTCTGTTATGATGGGTTGGGCTCAAATAACAAATTTTCAAATCTTATCAATTTTTCGAAAATTATTTGGAAGCGGTACTATACTAAGTCAAATTTGTTATTTGAGCCCAACACATCATACCAGAATGATATAGGCGCGTCTTCCTTCCTATGCGTGACCCCAAAATAGAGCATTAGTGAGTAGGTACGTGGTAAAATAGTTCTCGAAAAAAACTATATTATGTTTGGGGGATTCGGTGCATGTGCCAATAAATCAATAACGACTCTTGCCCCAACGAGTGCTCCTTTTAGAGTTCTCGATTCGTCTGTTGTTTTTCCGTAATAAACATCAAAAGCGTAACAATATCCACTCGAACTTCTTATAATCCACTTTTTATACCCAAATCTCACTGGCTTACCGCGGATAAATTGCTTGCACGGATTATGTCCAAAATACTTGACCATTGCCTCGTGAATTGAAAGATCCTTGTGAAAATATCTCCACTGGCAAAACTGTTTAGTAAGCATATTTATTAGTGGTCTTACTTTGAACATCCGATCTTTAGAAGTTCCAATTTCAGCATTGTTGGCCAAATGTAAATATTTTTTATTTCAAGGTAACAATCACTTGGCATGGCTTTAAAAATACACGGAACCCCCAAATCATCGTCCAAACATCAATACATCCGTTCTTAAGGAATTTGTCCGTCATTAGCAGAATTCCAATAAAGCTTTGAATATTGTTGCTAGTGACAGTAAAATCGTGATTATTTTTCTGTCGAGCATATGTAATAGTTTGATCAATTATATAATTCACGACTTCATCAGTAAATAGCATTTCAAATAATTTACGCGGCGACAAATCTTTTATTTTGTTTGTAATCGTTTATTCCAAAAGGCACGCAGGGCGATGTTTTTTCATCCATCTAGATTTCTTGAAATCAAAATTTTCTGATGAATCGAAGTTTTGGTTCATTTCTCGGATAAAATATAGCTATCCCAAAAAAGTGTAAATTTTGTCTAAAGTGTAGGATCATCCCGAAAAAATATTATAATTAAAATGCATCCAACACAAAAAAAATTCAACTTTAAACCAAATGCAAAGTAATAAATTTCTTCAAAAATATTTATAATAAAAAATATAAATTCTTTTAATAGTAAAGCCATTCAACATATTCTACAAATTCATAAACTAATTTATGTTCTGTTGGCAGAGGAGAAACCTTAAATTACATACAGCCAATACTAGAGATATTGCTTAATGGTTGTTTATATGGACAGACAGGCCAGGATACTAGCTAAAAAATGGCCGGCACTATAGGTTCATATCATGGGAATAAACATATGTTTTTGACAAAAATTTATTTTTAGTTTAGCGTATGTGTTAAGGAGAAATCTTAACAAGCCCGCGCCTAAGTACACGGCCGCTTGTGTGCAAAAATTTTTCGACTTGTTAATCAAAAAAAATTAAGAAGCCAGTCATTTATAATATATCTACCAAAAAATGTTGTTAATGCCATTATTGTTAATATATTGTGTCTATAAAAAGCCGAAAGAATCTTATTGTTTTAATACAGACAACAAACTTCTCTTTCTTTTATGTTTTTCTTTGGGCACTAATCCAAATGCAGTACTATATTACTTGTTAAAACGTTAAAGGGTTGCTTTCATAGAATTCGTTAGATTTTAGAAAAATTAAAAAAAAAACTTTGTTTATTTTCAATTTTCAACCAATGCCCGTAGTAGTAGCGTATGTGAGAAACCTGATACAGCCAATACTAGAGATATTGCTTAATGGTATTTTATATGGGCAGATATGCCATGATACTAGCTAAGAAGGTCATGATACTAGCTAATATTTCATGTATTGAATGTATACAATTTAAGGTTTCTTCATAGTAAATGACTATCTGTTACAGAAATTTCAACAGTACCTGGAATTTCGGTTGGAAATGCATTGGGGTCTTCTGTAATATCTTCATAAAAGTTTTCGGTGTCTGTCAAATCGTCTAAGTTTGATAGAATTATACAAATTTCCAAATTATCATGATCACCAAATTCATGAGTTGAAATATCCTCCACGGCATCTTCCAATCTGAAATATTCTGTTGTCCCATAAAATAGCTTAGTATCCAGTTCACAACAAAATTAAGCAAAATTACTGTTTCACCTAACGTACGTACTTGTTTGACGACGGCACTATTTAAACAAAGATTATAAATAAAAAAAGTAAAACTATTAAATTTTAAAGTTTATACAAATAAAAATTTATATAGAACCACAAAAATTATTAAAACTTCCACTGTTTTAAAAAAATATTTGTTAATTTATCTAAAAGCCACACTGAAAAAAGTCGACTATTCACAACCGATGATAAAAGTATAATGACTCACGTGTACAGCTAAAACGATGATGTTAAGGTTATTCCCCAATTTATATACGCTAATAATCGAGCAAAATATAAATTTTAAAATTGTTAGATTCGAAGAAATTGCGTTTTAAAGTGGCGTTCCCAAATAAGTACGGCCATCGTTAAGAGGTTAACTGACTAGTATAGTTCCGCTTCCTAACCATTTTCGAAAAATTTGTTAAGATTTGAAAATTTGTCATTTGACCCCAATCCATCATAACAGAACGTCATATGCGCGACTAACTAGCTTATTGTATTCCCGAACCGTTAAATATAGTGAGTCCATAAGCACAATATCTCTGAGATTTGTGTTAATTGACTTAGTGTAGTACCGCTTCCAAATAATTTTCCCAAATTTTGTTAAGATTTAAAAATTTGTCATTTGAGGCCAACCCATTACCCATCATAACAAAAGAATGGCGTACGGGCGACTAACCAGATTATTATATTTTTAATCCGTGAAATATAGTCAGTACATAAGCACGTCTCTGATATTTGTGTTATTTAGTTTAATGTGTGCTTTTGCCCTTATTTTGGCATTCAAAACTTTTTAATGGTTTATTAAATTAATTGAAATAACAAAATATCGTTTTGGTTAATTCCACACTTGGTAAGTTTCGACAATTTTGTAAAACCTTTTTACATTACATCTTAATTTTAAATTGAAATAGTACGAGAAAATGATTTTTATTTTTATTTTTCATTTGACGCTTGGTGTTACTAAGTTTTTTTAACACTTTCTCCCACTTATTTCTTACACTTTTTTTTGTGTTAACCCGAGTAACCAAAAATGGTGATCACAAAATTTTAGAACAATTTGTCACAAAATGTAAGATCCTTTGTGTCACAAAAAAGTTGACAATGTGGAACATATTTATGCGGGTATTTTGTGACAAATTATACGTTCATTTTAATCCCCCAAAAAAAAAAGATTTCTATCATTTTTGATTTGGTGAATTTATAATTCGCTAAGTCACTACGTTCTTGCCTCATACTTAATGTATGAAGTTGGAATTTTATTTTTGTAGTTTGTGTTTGGTCGTAGCTACCTGATGAGTAGACCGAACTTTTTGTTTGTGCGAGCTTATCTGTACGAAACCAAACTACCACATAGAAAACTCAAGGAAAGTTTTCATTTTTTAGAGTCGAGACATTTTGTATTGACTCTCGGCTCGGGTTAAAGTATGGGTGGGATTTTGATATTTCTACATTTTAGGTAGATATTTCTTTTTTAAATAAATAATAATAAAAATATCAAATAAACCATACAATAGAGTATTTTTTACAAAATTATTTAAGTAGGGTCATAAAAAATTTTCTTACGCATAATTGCATCAATAAACCAACAAATATCCACAAAATTGTTGATAATTAAGTGATACTTTTATCATAAAAAAAACTGTCGAATTTGTGGTTATAATTTCAACAAATAGTTGATAATTAGTTCCACAGTTAAACTACCAATTATTCAGAAAATATCGAGAAATATTTGACTTTATTACCATAAAAAAACTGCCGAATTTGTGACTAAATTTTCAACAAATATTTCAAACATATTCCACCAAAAACCGACAAATTTGATTTACAAAATGTTCGTTTACGCGTGACAATCGGCGTCAACCCCATCAACCATTTTTCATCCATATTGTGACACATTTTTGTCACATTTTTTTCCACCAATCACCATTTTATGTGAAATTTTTGTCGCTTTTTTGTGACACGTGGTTACTCGGGAAACTACACTTTAAATTAACGTTAGATACTTTACTCCGGTTAGCAATAGTTACTGCGAACCAGCAGTAGAAAACTGCGAAGCAGGGCACCGCGGCCAGGAATGGGGTCTCTGGTTTTATATATAATTATTACGACCCCAACTAGAAAATCGTTTTTTAGATTTAAAGTTTAATGGTTCAACACAACATTACCAAAATATGTACTATCAAAGGTTCCCAAGGCACACCATATAACAATAACCCTTTCTTATCACTCGTTATATCTTATCCTAACACATATTTCTCATATTTTACTATATTAAGGTAGCCAGCATTTTTTTTATTTTCTTTATGTAGATGTATGTGTGTTTGAATGAGTACATAACATAAGGAAAAGCTTTTTTTTGTACGTCATCTAAATGGATATAAGAAAGGAGAACAGCAAAAAACTGGAAAAATAATAAAATGAAAATTACATGTTCCTTCCTATTTAAAGTTGATTTTTTTTTGTGCTTTGCTTTTCTTGAACATGGAAAATGGGAATCATTTGTGCTTTGTCATTTTTTTGATGTGCGCTTTTGCTACTCGAAAAAAAAAAAAATTTATCGATAAATTTGATGGAAAATAATATTATAAGGAAGACGAAAAAAAATACGAAAATGATTGATTGATTTTCCAATAATTTTATTTTATTGTTCGGATTTTTCTTTTTTTGTGAATGGAAAATATCAAATAATAAAAAAATGAGGAAAACCATTTTTTGTTGCTTTATATAAGCATGAAATACACGCGGGGCTATTACGCTGCTAATTTTGTGCTTGCGGAAATGTTTTAAAATAGGGGCGATACACAATTTGTATTTTTTTTTTGTTATTGCTAATCGATCGTTTTTTTTTTTTTTTTAATCAAATCCGCAAATAAGATTTTCATCCGTGTGCAACGCAACCAAGGGTTGACATTTTTGTTTTTGGTTTTATTTTTAGCAGATAATTTGACAAATCTAACATATAATGTCCTGAAAATTTAAATTATACAATTTTTATGTTACATATTTTATATTCTCAACTCCTTTTCTCTGTAACGGAATTTTCATATATTTCATTTTTGCAGAAACCCTCTTCACTGTAGATTACATTATTTTAAAGCAAAACTAAAAAAACAAAAGAAATTGGTAACGTACAACAAAAAAAAAAAAAGCTTTTCATATATGAAAATGCATTTTTGGAGTGATAACATGTTGGAATCCCAAGAATACAACAACTAAAATAGCATTCAGACGAACAAATATACGTACGTACGTACATAGTCGGGTATGAAGAAGACCAAATTATTTTTATCATTTCGTTTTTGAAAAATGTGTTATGTGCTTTTGAAGCTCTTTCGTTTTTTTTTTTTCGAACGACGAGTCTTTCTCTGTTGTAAATGTATCTTTTGCTATGTAATTTTTCTTGTCTGGCTGTTCTGTTATAAAAGTATAAAAAGTGTTGTTGTACTCAGTACCCAAAGAAACGACTTAAACATGGGGGTGTAATTGTTAATTATATTGTTATATTATGTAGAAAGGAGTATATGTGCTTACTGGGAAATTACTTTATTACGTTTTGTGTCATGTTTTTTTATGTGTTGAGTGAGAATGGCGAAAAACAAAAGAAATGCATAAATTTTATGAAGTCTAATTTATCTTTTCAACCCAGGTACAAGTCTAAATATATACATTTTATTTTACTGGTGTTATCTTTTTATGTCGCAAATTAAGAAATCCTAATACACTACACTAGGATTCTTTGTACAAATTTGATAACCTTACGTACAATTATATGAACAATAACAAAAATTTAAGCTTAAGAGAATTTGAGGCGCTCTAAATATTTTTCGATATACTGTATTAAGCCAAAAAATTATTTCAGAAGATAATCTTAGCCTAAATCTTTGTCTAAATAAGGTTAAATTGAACTAATACATATTGCGAAAAATTATGATACTGAGTTTCTGTTTTTTGTTGGCGCCAAAATTGGAAAATTTAGTAATATTTTCCTAATTTCAACATAACTTTCACATTTAAAATTTGGTATGATTAGAACACATCATTTGATTAGTTAATTCGGAATGAGAGAACTTGCACCGTCTTGCATCCCGGTTTTTATAGCGCATGCTATTTTCTCAATATTCTCAGTTCTCTTTGGTCATTCTTTAAATAGCATCTTATGGCAGAAAGTAGTTTACTAGCTACCCCTCCCGGGCGCAATGGTTAAAGCTACGGCGGTTGGATCGGGAGGTACCGGGTTCGAATCCCAATCGGGGAGGGATGCAAAAGGGATTTTTCATCATCTGATTACGATCGGTGATGACGATGAACAGATCTATGACCCCCTGTTGAAACACGTACTCTTCACATGTGATGCTATCATCCTAAAGAAAAAATACACATACAATCCAGTGGCCTAATGCCGACCCACTGGATATACATCAGGTAGCGGCATTTATCAAGGACATAAAAACCTACATTTCATTTAAGAACCTGTACTGACGAACAATAGGCCTCAATGGTCGCAGTGCTCTGGGCTGCAAACACCCACCCTAATTTAACCAAAAAAAAAAAAGTTTACTAGCTCAGCCGAATTATTTTAGAGGTGGTAATAATCGTTCGCCGTTCGCCCAGTGAGTAGCACTCTATTCATCAAAAAACTATTTCATATCCTGACCGTGAACTGTTTTGTGTTGTCGGTTACAATCACATCCGATAGGTGGCACTAGCAACATATCCATGTAGTTCAAGAGTGAATTTTGAGAAAACTTCAATCACCACTAATAAGTATTGATTTCCCCGCAGTTTGAACAAAGTAAGGGTACATGCAGTCCTCGGCGATCATTGGCCAAGGGTCAAATGGTAATGTGGGCAGACTCGTTGGCACTCGGAGTGTTTTATTTTTATACTTGTAAAACTGGACATTCTCGAATGTTTTAACATATTTCTTGTGGTCAAAAATATTGTTCTTAGAACCGCTGGACTATTTTCACCGTACAAGTATGCGCTGCCAAAAGTCCGTTGTGAAATTCCGTGTCGTGCAAGGAACGAACAAACACCAAACACTTCTTTCAGAAAACCCTGAATATATTTTTGACCTGCATATATTTGTATAAAGTTTGCCATCCTTCAATTGGAAATTCGGAAAATTTTCAGAATGATGGAACAACATTTAATTTGCTCTTCCGGTGACATAATTTGAAATCGTACCACGGTAGCCGCCAATTATTGAAGACGGATTCTTTTAGTTCTTCATCCACAATAAAAACATACAATCCGTTATTAGCTTAAAGGCAGCGCCTTCAATACGGTCTAAATTTGTCTATCGCAAGAACTATTCAGCGAGGCATTCCTCTTCTGTTGCTGGAAATTTCTGCTGAGTGCATGACTATTTTCGGCTCATACAAACAGTATCTCGCTCGTTACTACCAGCACCCTGACTTAGTACTGCGCCCAATACTACATCAGAAGCATCAGTCTGAATTGTAAATTCCTGAGACAAAAATTCGGCTTACTAAGACCGACTGATAGTCCAGCCCTACTTAATGGTCTAGCCACTTTGCTCCTTTACGTCCAGTAAACCTAAATAATGGGAACAATAATGACAGTTTTAGGTCTTGAGTCCTTTTGCAGTTCAATTTGCTAAACGACGTCCCTTAAGTACACATATGCTGAATAATTACGCTCCCTTGAATCGCTGTATTATACTAATTATCTAAGCCTGAGAGTATGTTTCCTTTACCGTTAAAGCATTTAATTTGCATGCGTTAAGGCAAAAATGAAGCTTTGCACAGAGTTTTCTCATACATATGATGAAGTTAGTCAACTCGGTTGGCTATAAGCTTCTTCCATCACCGTAGTATCCGTAGTTTATCAGAGTATTGTCAACATTCGGTCTGTTTTGATGTCCAACTCATCTTGAATGTTCCGGGATGTCGGACGAATCCTAATCTTAGTAACTATCTCGCCAGTTTTAAAGAGAATACATTCCAATTTACACTGTTTAGTATTACGGAATGTGATTTCACTTTGAAGACTTTTATAGAGCCGACAGCACCTGATTTATCTTCTTTAATGAAGAAACATTCCGCGATCTCGGAAATTTCAAGATTCGGTTTAATTTGAAACACGTTCCAAAAATCAAGCCTCGGGGAAAAGTTGCGGCTACTAGCGTGGATACTACATGACACTGCCCGTTGTAATAATATGGGACGCCAACACAAAATATAATGTCGTAGGTTGTTCTATCTGCCGTCTTTATGTTGGCGTGTGAATCGGTCGTAAATCTACCCCGACCTTGTCTAACATTGCTTGGTACATTTCACTACCATTCGCCCTCCTAATTGTACAATATGCGCATAAATTTAGTAATCCGACAAATTTTATCCCAGTAAGTTCCACTTCTAGATAAGGTCATCTCAATACCATCAAAATATCTCCACTCTGGGTGTATTGCAATCAAAATATTTGCTAATAATAGCAGTTACAGTTTCAATAGACCAAACTAAGCTGTTACCGACGTTTGTTGAAACCATTCCTCTCTGAACATCTCTGCGATCTGTGAAAGATTGGTTGGGATATGAATTCTACTTTTAAGATTTCGAAACATTTCTTTTTTGATACCTTCGGTGTGCGCCATAAGATAGTGATAATTCTTCTTTAAATTCCTTAGTTGACTTAAGGAAGTTATGGTTATAATATGGCAACATGTCTTTCTGCACAGACTGCCCTTTCTGCTTTCATACAGTTGTTCTTGTGCGTTTATTGGTGGATAAACATGTTATGTTGCAGTTATCTATTAGACGCCACCGGGAGTAAATTAAGATAGTTCGACATATATTTTGATGTGTATATTTGAATTCAAAACTCCCCTTGCTATTGTGGTGGTGCAGCATTTCCAATAAGATGTAAGTATACGTTGAAATTACTATAGGATTGATAATTGGCACAATGGGTTTCCAATTCTATCAGGGCCCAAAGTTAACAATACGGTGAGTTTTCTAACCTGCCACCAATACGCAGTAGGCCACTTTCTTTCGGGAACCGCATAATTGAATAAACCTGTCATCTTTAGCAAATATCTGACCTTTTCCTAACCTTCGTATTTCGTTTGGGCACTCTTTTTAATTTCTCTCTTCGTGTCGCGTCGTATTCATAAACGTCTTGATCAATGTTATTTTGAGTGTTTCATTTTCAGCGATCTGACATTCGGTATAGTAATCAATTTTATTGAGAATGGCCGCCATGTCTCGCAAATTGTGTCATCATAAATACCTGTTATTTGATGATTGGCCATACATTTTCTAGTTGATTAAGCATAGCCTGCGCCGGATTACAATCTGATTTAACATGGTTCCAATGGTTTATTGGCTGCAATTTTTGTATTTCCGAGACTAGCTTGGCTACGCAGATCTTCCATTTAGTTGAGTGGGTGGTCAGATAGCCACCTTAAACAATAGTGAAATTTGTCCAACCATATGTACGCCCATCTTCCGATAAAGTATCCTTTACTTCGTTCAGTACCTTTAATAACAAATGAGCGCCGCACGATTCCAATCTATAGGAATCAATTTTTGACTAATAGGTGCAAGTTTAGTTTTTTAATTTTTTATACGTGATAAGTTCTATTCGTATTTCTCCATTCTCTTCTTTAAACGGGCTGTAGACCACCGCTGAATAGGATCATTCGTTTAAAAACAAAGCTGAATTTAATTCTTGTAGATGTGTATTTTTATTTTGAGCTGCTCGAATTGTGAAAGTTCTTTTATGAGCTGATTCCACATTATCGCGATGCCATCAAGCAGCTTATCATCCAAGTCTAATTTTCTTAACCATAATTTTCAATGATAATTGCTCATCCTTCGGGTTCCATTGGAGGCCTAATATTTTTGTAGTTGAATTAGCTGCATCGAAGGTAGTTTGGCGTCTATTGGCGGGGGGGAGGGGGGGGGAGTTGAGCAATGATTAGATTAATCTACCAGCTCCGTAACATTCCAGTAGGGTGCGCATGGTGTGAGCTGTTCTGATCATATATTATGCAGCTGCGTGATTGGTACAATTGTGTAACGAGTAACCTGGTCACAATCCGCAATTGAACGTGCTGCCTCCTCGTGGCAACCACTGGTAACTGACATCACTAGGCAGAATGTGGCCTTTTGGCATAGGCTTAAGTATGGCGCTAAAGGAGGAAACCTTGATAAAAAAACCTAATCTAAGGTGGAACAGCATATGCCGAAGGATGAATGGCTGATGAGTTAATCAGTACAAAGTATGCGAACTCTAGATACCAGGCAGCCTCCAGTTTTATTTAGCCTTCCTGTACGAAATGGTGCGAAACTACAAAATAAGACTGTTAGGATTACTATAAGCGAAGAAGCCATCAAAAACGCAATATCACACGTAGGTAATGATTAAAATTAAAACGTCAACCAGTGCTGCTTTAAAGTATAACATTCAATTAATCACTGTAAATTCCAGAATTAAAAAAAGAAACAGCATCGATTGATCCACAATCCTTAGATACAAACTCTGATTTGGGTCATAAGTTGATTGATGATGGGTTTCAATTTAGATACTCTTCGATATTCTCCGTTAATCAAATATTTACTAAATTTAGGAAGAAGATATATCCAATTATTTAAAAAATGTTCGAAGCTACAATATGGTTTAGGATTTTAGGTTATACAGCTGCCCTCAGTTTTGCTTACCAGTTTGCTAGGCTTAATGACATTCCATGCCCATCATTCAAAATTTCGGTTTTTATAAATTTTGGAAAATGGGGATTTTAATTTTAAAATAAAAATAAATTAAAACCGAGATTTTTTAAAACCGAAATTTGGGAACGCTCCCACTGCTACTGCTGGCTAACCACGTCTCTCATTGTTCCATAGAGTCAAGTTATAAACTTGAGGGCAAATCATGTCATAATGCCATAGTGTCCACCACATACGTTGCACAAACATCAACCGCTTTATAAGAACACATCATTTGGCCCATTCAAAAATATTGTAAAATATCGTTCAACGACTTTTTTTTAACAAAAATCAACATTTACGATATTAGACGTTTGACTAAATTGCAATTTTTATAAAAGTTTTCGCCAGAAAATTTTATCCACAGCCTATTCGTCGAATTAGGAAAAAAATCAAACCAAAATAGGAGGTAAATCATGGATTTATACATCTACGCCGAAAAAAAAAACGTATTGAAACAATTTTAAGAGCCAAAAACGGTAAAATGACTGCAATATCTAAAAATCCAAAGGGAACAGCAAAAAAGGTTTTGAGTTTTCTTCGTCAAAAGATGGTTCAGACGCAATTTCGTATTCCGAATCTCTTGATTCAGTTTACGATTTTTCAGAACAAGAATCGTCTAATCATGATATTCCGTACATGCTTCTCATTGACACGGATATGCTGGAAATAGGAACTGTTTTGCTTAGGTTGATAGAGCTGAGGCTAACGAAAATAAACAGAATCAAGAGAATAATTCTGATAAAGCATCAATAAGACATTGATCATCCTTCTAATGTATACTTTACAGTGAATTCTCAAATTGTGCAACAAGATCGTATAAGGCTATTCTACCAACGGCAGTGATTTTGGTAGAAGACAAGTATGGACAAATGCAGAAGTGCCGAGCTTTATTAGATTCCGGTTCCAAATCGTCTTTCTTTACGGAGAGTGGCACACAGAGGTTAGGTTTATTCCGTGATAAAACCAACATAAATATGACAGGATTGCCAGCGGGGAATTTGATTTCAAAGGCAAAAACAGTGATAGTCATGCGATCAATGTATAGTCGAAGCATATAAGCAGTTACCAACACGAGTACCCAATTCAAACGTTTGCATTGGGGAAGAACAAGCTTTAAGGGATCTAGATCTAGCAGACCCACAATTTGATAAGCCGGCAGCCATAAATATATTGGTGGGAGCCGACAAGTTTTTGAGATATTAGAGACAGAACAAAGGCGATCAAAGACATTGATTCTACAAAAAACTATATTTGGATGGGTGGTCTCAGGTCAACCCTTAACTACGAGCATTGAGAATACAGAGAGTTTCACGGTATAAACGAGAGATGATTGAAATTTGGAAGACGAATTAAGAAAATTTTGGGAAATAGAAGATCTCCCAAACACCAGCACTCTAACTCCAGAAGAAGTCGAATGCGAGCAGATATTTGTGAATACGCACCAGAGAAGAGCTGATGGCAGATACGTGATTAACTTACCATTCAAAGGGCAAACTGGCGAACTTGGCAATTCATTGTTCCAGTACGAGGCGTTTTCTGTCATTGGAACGCAAACTATTGTCAAATTCGCAGTTTCGAGTCGAATACCACAGTACCTCTGTTTATTATAATTCTCAAAGTATTATTTCGGAAACTATGGTTTTTGAAGTTAGGCTGGGATGGCAATTAACCACGTGATTGCGAAGACGAATACCATAAACTGAGAAGTCAGATCAAACATTTCGAAGAAATCAGAGTTGCACGGTTCACCAATCTTGAAGATGAGATACAGATTCACGGGTTTGCGGACGCCAGCGAGACCGCTTACTGCGCGGTGATTTACTACAGAGCAGTTAATGAGACTGGACAAGTTTGCAGTGGTTTGATAACTTCGAGAATGAAACACCTCAAACTTTGTGCGAGTCATCTACTAACAAAACTGATGGTCGCTGTGAAAGAATCTCTCCGAAGGGAACCTGAACATTTCCGGCTCAATGGAAAACGTTCAGTGCAAATAGAACGAATTAGAGCACTTTCCACGTAAACACTGGGGTAAGGTTAAAGGAGAATCCCGTTTACTATGGTTCAAGGGGCGTTAATCCAAGAGAGTTGGCCAATTTGGAACAATGGTGAAACGGTCCAGAATGGCCCGTTCAAGAGCAAACATATTGGCCTGCAAGTGATAAGACGGAGGCAACTGACGAAACACA
Source organism: Tipula helvola (assembly GCA_963556165.1). Classification (NCBI taxonomy): domain Eukaryota; kingdom Metazoa; phylum Arthropoda; class Insecta; order Diptera; family Tipulidae; genus Tipula; species Tipula helvola. The sequence goes on along the minus strand of OY744483.1, from coordinate 178,223,304 downwards.
CAATGATTTGGAACGTAGAAGGGTGAATAAAGCAACCGTTACATTTCATGCGAGAGGTGATATGAGTCCAAACGATTGGGTAGAAGAATATTGTTCGAGCGTAAATTCGAGATACAAAAATTATTTCGGATTATGGCGTATGTGTTCCGATACATTGAGCGAAAATTTAAGTGGAACGCAAAAATACCAACAGAGAATAGAACTACGCAACTAACGGCGTCAGAGATACAGGCGGCCAAAATGTTTTGTATCAAAAGGATACAGAGTGAAGCATTCAGAGATGACATCCAGCAAATAAACAAAGATACGAGAGTGAGTAACAGATCGAGGCTTCTAGCACTGGCGCCATTTGTAGAAAGGATATTGCAAGTGGGCGGTCGACTCCAGAACGCCGATTGTGAGTATGATGCTAAACACCGTATCATATTACCACAGAAACAAAATATATTCACTACGAGATTGATATGGGGCATCCATTTCGCCAAATTTCTTCCGGCCCTACTCTCACATCGCATATTATTTGCCAAAACTACAGGGGTGCTGTAAGAGGCAATCGGCGAGAACTACAACACAAATGATGGGGAATCTACCAAGTACGAGGGTCACGCCAGCTAGACCCTTTGAAAATTGCGGCATAGATTTTGTCGGTCCAATATGATTTACGGCTAGAAGAGGAATACCTAAACATATACATACCGACAATGGCTTCAATTTTGTAGGAGCAAAACGGATCAGAGTTTTTAAGTCAGAATGGAATAGAATGGCACTTTATTCCATCCGCATCCCCTCATTTTGTTGGGCTTTGGGAAGCTGTGGTTAAGTCCGTCAAAAGTGACCTGTTAAAAGCAACACGTAACATCAACTTAACCTTCGAAGAAGTCAGTACATTGCTTTGCCAGATCGAGAATCTCCTGAACTCGCGCCCGCTATATACATACATCTTCTACAGACGATGATTTTCATGTGTTGACGAAAGCACATCTTTTGATTGGTACTTTCACTGAATCAACATCAGAAGTTCACATTGAGTCACCGGAGTATCGAATGTTCCGATGGCAGTTAATACAAAGTCGAGAAAGTGTTGTGAGAGAGATTAGTTTACATCGGAACTATTTTAGAAGTAGTTAGAAGAAAATGAAGCATACATTTTGAGCTTCCTAAGGAAACATCCTAGAATCCTTCTCGTATACGGCCGGATCCATTAAGGTTTCGGCTAAATTCTGTGCAATTTACAAAAAAATTGTATCTGGAATTTTTGAGGTATGGTCATTTGAATATTTTAACACAAACGATTCACGAGTACTTTTCGTGTAGAGCCGGATTCATTGAGGTTTCGGCTATATTCTGCGCAACTTACAAAGAAATTGTATCTGGAATTTTTGAGATATAGTCGTTGGAATATTTTAACACAAACGATATCTCAAGCGATTCACGAGCACTTCTTGTATACGGCCAGATTCATTGAGGTTTCGGCTATATTCTGTGCAACTTGAAAAAAAATTGTATCTGGAATTTTAGAGATATAGTCGTTTGAATATTTTAACACAAGCGATTCACGAGTACTTTTCGTGTAAAACCGGATTCATTGAGGTTCTGGCTAAATTCTGTGCCACTAGCAAACAATTTTGATCTGATTGAGCACCATTTGCAAAAGGAGTAAATAAACAACTCAGGAATGGATAATTTTATGTTCGATAAGCATTGTACAAAAGAATCAAATGCACAGGTACGATTATAAAATGAGTCTGAGCTAAGACTACCACTTTTAAGGCACAGAGGATTTATATTTATATTCCCAACATTCTCAAATAATTCATTTGGCAGCTTTTGAGATGTGCTTATTACAGTTTTTTTCTGAATCACCAGCTTGGCAGTTGTCTGGAACTTCATAGTCGCACTAAGCTTTCCATGGTTTGTTATATTTTTCAAACGAAAATAGTTGTGCTTTTGATTGGAACTGTCCTTTTCCTTCCATATTTCGCTTATTTCTTTCGACTCGGAAATTTTGACCGATTCAAATAATGACGCTGATTGAGACGGCCGTTTTAACTTCTTAGATATATTGAAATGAATTCTTTTGTATACATATATATATATCCATTTCGATTAAGTAGTTTTCAATGTGGCTGTTGCTTCTTCGAACACCGTTATTTAATATTCCAGCCCACATTCGAAGATAAGTCACATATTTTTTCAAAAACTTATCAATAAACTCTGGATTGAAGAAATTATTAATTTTAGAAGTGTTTTCGTCAGGATCGTTTTTGGTTTGTTTGGAAATTCTGTAAAATTCTTGAAAAAATGGGCTGTGCGTATATTGTATTCCCGTTTAATTGAGGGAAGTCTTCTACGGACTTGCTATCTTCTATACGTCTTCCGTATCTGGATATTGCCAATTGCGCGAGTTTATATACTTCAAAGTATTGTTTAGTGCATTCACCGATTTTGTGCTCACATATTTCGAATGCAATAAAATAGAAAACTCTCCAAATATTTTCTTTATTTCTTCATAGCTGTCGATGAGGAATAACGAAGATATAATTTCTTTTACATACTAACTTATTTGCATTGGAGGAAGCAGCAAAATGACTATTTACATCCCGTGTAATATTTTTAATTAAATGTGAGCAATACAATTGTATCCTTGTTAATTTAAAATTATTTGTGGCGTTTGAGGTAACAATAAAGTTATGACAATGCACCATATTCATTTCATTGAATGCATGTAAAATCGAATTTATTTGGGCAAAACTAAAATCAGATACTATCGCATCAAAAACGGGCCAAATCATCAACAGTTACAGGAATAACAATGGCATAATAATAAATCGTAGATGATCCGATATAAGGGGGGGGGGGTGGCGGCGAACTAAGCCTCCTGTAGCATCTATATAGGCAATAAACTCGTTTTTCTCTAATTTATTTTTGAACCATTTCAATAC